>CM038677.1:651060418-651660418 GCA_021605205.1 Aegilops longissima | reverse complement strand
CCCTCCGTCCCTAAATACTTGTCGGAGAAATGGATGTATCTAGACGTATTTTAGTTATAGATACATCCAATTTTATCCATCTCTCCGACAAGTATTTAGGGACGGAGGGAGTAGAAAGAAGTGAAATAAGATTATGCATTTATAACTTCATTATATATAATCAAAGTCATGCACAATGTTTCATACAAATGCATATACATCGTACTGTTTTTAATCATAGAATATGGATTTGTGAATCTTTCCTTTATATTTTCTTAATAAAGAAGTTAACAAACTAGGAATCTAAAAGCATTTTATTTTACCAAAAAAACTAGACATGTTTTCTCCGATATATCTACATATGGTCCAATATATCACTTAATATCCGATATGTCGAAGCCAAACCGATACGAACCCGATATCCGATATTTTGAAGCTTGACTGTATGTCCTTGATTAACCGCTTGAAGAAGGTCAATCCTGACAGATCACACCTATTCCACTTCATTAACGACATAAAAAACCAGGCCACTGTATTTAGTTCAGTTACCGGGTCGGCTGTGAGGCGTGACAGTAACAAGGTGGCCCATGAGTTGGCAGCCTGTGCGAGAAGAAAGGAAGATTGCAAGATCGTTGCAAATGTCCGAGAGGAGCTTGCATAATTTTTTTTAAACACCAGTACAGACACAAGCGTTCATATACACACGCATACACTCGCCCATATGAATGCACACATGCACATCCTATCTCTATGAGCATCTCCGAGATACCGAGCCGGCATATCATCTTGAGATTTACGAAGTCACCGTAGACACCTCGCCGTCGACGGGAACATCTTCTCCTACTAAATGCGCATCGCCGAAAATCCTGAAATAAATTCAGAAATAAATGCAAGCATCAGATGGGGATAACACAATCTCTCTAACCATCTAACCACAGATTGGTTCGCAGGAGCTTGCAGAATTAGCATCAAGTGAACGTATCAACCTGTAAGCTTTGTTTAGGCCTTGTAGGGTCCCCCCAAAAAAAAACTTGAGCACTTGTGAGTTGTGACCGGTCCCGGTTCCAGTTGACCAGTTCCACCACAAGAGCGCACGTACTCCCTCCGTTTGAAATTACTTGTCGCAGAAATAGATGTATCTAGACGTATTTTAGTTCTAGATACATACATTTCCGAGACAAGTAATTCCGAACGGTGGGAGTACATGTTAGTTGGTCCCGGAGTAGCAAAGAACCATGCCGAGAGAAGCGAGCGAACGCTGATGATGATATAAGAGCAACTCTAACGCGCCCATCGAAGTATGTGTTTTGTCCATTTTTCATCTATTTGGGCCGGTCCGACGAACATGTGCGTCCGGTTTTCCATTTGTGTCGGCAGGTGCGTGCAACGGGAGGCCGATCCATTTATACCAACGTGGCTGGAGCTGACTAATTATACATAAATGGCCGGTCAAACGCCGGCCAAAGTCCACTTAAACAACTAGAAAAAAACTATATAAACCGCTCGCACGCTGCCCTAGTAGGCCGCCTTGCCCTTGCCGTCGTCGTCCTCGCTGCCGGTGAGGTCAATGAAGACGGGGGGAGGCCCAGCCCAACCGAACGCGGCTTCATAGGCCGCCAGGGCGTCCTCCTCCGGCATCTGCTGCGGCGGCAGCATAGTGGCGAGGCGGGCACGCTCCTCCTCAAGCCGCAAAGCTTCCTCGTCACCGCGCAGCATCTGCACATATTGCATCTGCCGCTCACCGTCGGCCCCCTCCTCGGCGAGCCAGTGCGCCTTCCAGCGCTCAAGGTGGGTCCCGCCGGCGTGGCGACGTAGTGGCAGGGAGGGGCGCTCACCCACTCGCGGCACTGGCCGGTTCACGAATAGGACTCCTCCGGCCAAGTGGGCGACGGTGACCGCTTGCGCGTGGGAGTTGGCTCGCGCTCCGGCTCGGCCATGGGTTCGACGAGGGGCGGCGCCGCCGGTGGTGGCGGCACAAACATGGGTGCCTGGACGGAGTCCCCCGCCGCGGACAAAGTAAGGGCTTACTCCAGCCCATCCCAATGGGCTTCCTCCTCGAGCCGGCTCGCCTCCTGCGTGTGCTGCAGGGCCTCCTCGAGGGCGCCTACTCCGCCTCCGCCTCCTCTTCCTTTGGCTCTACCCGCAGGGGCGGTGGTGGAAGGTCGTGGTTGATATGGACGCCGAGCCGCCGTTGCTCCTCGTGTTCGAGGGCAAACTAGGCCTCTCAGTTGGGAGAGTCTGCGGCGTACTCGAGCATCCGCCGCTGCGCTGACGTGAGCTGCGTCCGGCGCCTGCGCACCTCCACGTTGTGCGCCCACTGTGTCCGCAGAACCGCCGACATCGGGATCCGCTGCAGATCGAGGTGCTAGTGGTGCGGTAGCGTCACATCGGGGTAAGGCAGCGACTGTCTATACTCCCAGTGCCATCGCGCTTAGTGTATCGAGATGTGCAGACGCTGCCTACCTGAGCGGGCACGCGCTGACGGCGGAGGAGGAGCATGGGAGGATGAGGTGTCGGGGAAGCCCTTGCCCTTGCCGCTGTCGGGGCTGCTGTCGAAGAGGCCCATGGCTAGAGTTTGGGTTGTTGCCGGTGAGGAAGCAAGAAGGTGGTGGTGGAGGGCCAGATGTGGACGGAAGTGGATTGACCCCCCCCCCCCCACGCGTGGGTTAAAAAAGGACGGTTCCACTGGCTGACTAGTGGACCCGGTCTTGGTGGTCGTAAAAAATTTGGGCCATAAATGCGTCAGCGCAGACACGAAGCGGGCGCGTTTTGAGTTTGGATCGGTGCGTTGGACCTTCGTTTTTGTCCGTGCCAACTAAAACGGACGCGGACTGACGATTTGGATCGCCGTGTTGGAGTTGCTCTAATAACCTCAAAAAAAGAAGTGCCGGAGGCAACGAATTTACATCGGACGCTCGCTACACCGACGAGAACTGTATCCAACGCCGAGCCGCTAGCGATTCACAGGAACAGTTTGTGATCCCATCTCCCGTGTGCCGGTCGATAGAGACGAGAGGGGGTTGCCCACTTTAAGGCCAACACGCATCCCGGTCCAGCAAGCAACGAGCCAACGAATCGCGTGCCGTGCCGGTGGCCTTCCCCTTTCGATTCGCACTCACCCTCTCTCCCTCCTAGTGCCCCCACCCCACCACCCGCGCAGATCGCCGCGTACCAGCAGAGAGAGAGAGAGCGAACGCGGGTTTGCCTCCCATGGAGAAGGGGGACGGGCCCGCCCTCCAGCCTCTGCTGTGCCTCGCCTGGCTCGCCGCCACGCTCCCCATCGTCGCCGCCGCGCTGCCCATCCCCGCGGCCGCCGGCGGCCGCCTCCTCCACAGCCTCCTCGCCGCCTTCTCCTCCCGCGGCAAGACCGTCAGGCCGTCCTCCTCATCCTCCTCCTCCTCCAAGGCGGTAAGATCAGCACCTCAGTTCCCGCTGTTCCTTTTTATATATGTTCCCACTCATCTCCCGTAGGCTGCAGCCTGCCTCAAGCTCTAGTGGGCCCGTGGTTCGGCACGATCGTAACTCTTTGCCGTGATGAGAGAATTTGGGCTTAGCAAAGCCGTCGGTTCTGAAATTTTGATGCAATGTGCTATCTGGTTAGGGAAAGCACTAGATGAGTAATAGTATCCTACTCCATATATTGAAAAAGCTTTATGTACACTACAAAAGGGCGTTATAAAAAGCAAAAGAGGCAAAAAATTGCAGAGTGCTATCAATCCACGATTGAGGTTCTATGCAGCCTTTTCCATGGACAACCATGGCGTCTCTCTCTCTCTTGAAGACTTTGATACAATGCATTTGAGAGATTACTTGGATGAAAAGGAGTTTGTGGGTGGATTAGAAGCTCCTGTCTCTTTCTTTGAATTAATAGAAGGAGATTGTTGGTAGATTAGAAGCTCTTGTCTCTTTCTTTGAATTAATAGAAGCTGATTGTGGGTAGATTAGAAACTCCTGCCTCTTTTTTTTGAATTACTGGAATTAGACGTAAAAATGCCCCTGGTCCACTAAAATTCCTTTTGTTACTAACTGGGAGTGAAGCAGGTTCAACCTTCCAAGTAAGAGAACATGTCATCCTTTAGACGAACTATGAGTACATGATATTTGGATGATTGTGAAGCTAACCTATGTTGCGTCCATTTTTACGACTCTTTGCTAATTTACAATTATATGTGTTATACGTCTCTGACAGTCTACATGTTCTATGAGACATATATTGTTTATTATTTAAATATTAATCAAGCAACCCATGGGTAACTCTCTGGCAAAAAATTATAACAATAGATGACTCATGACAAATCGGGTTATGCGCAGGTTCTGGTAATAACTCATGGGTAAAAGTTTGTACCCATACGGTTATTCTCACGTACCTATGTGTAAAACTGTCACCGCTGTTGGGTAAAACTGTCATCTTTATGTAGATAATTTTGATGCATATATCGTACATATTTCTTGTATTCTACTCAAGTTCTGCATAAGTATCAGAAACTGAAATAATCTTTATGACATTGCAGAAGTTCACAGTTCCACAGAAGTACTTCTTGCATTTCTATGTGGTGGGAGTAGCGGTGACAACAAGCTTGCTGCTTGCAATATGCTTCTATGCATATATGAAAATGACACCGCTGTTGCCAGAGCCATCGAGTTACTCCACAATCGCTAGCCATCTTATTGGGTCAAATTCGTTCTCTTTTGGCAGTGTCCTGTCGCGCACCATGGAACACAAGTACCGTGTCTGGCGGACTGTCTTTGTACTTCTATTGATGGAAATTCAGGTGCTGAGACGCCTGTATGAGACTGAAAATGTGTTTCACTACAGCCCATCAGCTCGGATGCACATTGTAGGATATCTGACGGGTCTATTGTAAGTTCCACATTGGTTAACTTCCATTCTGTTCTAGAATGTTGCATAGTTGTTAATATGCTAGCTTGACTAAATACTCTCTCTTTTTCTTCCTTCTAGAGTTCTACTCCTTTCTATTACAATTTCACATGCCTTTTCTGTTAGGTCTTGTTATGGTTATTTTCTGTAGTTCCGGGCTTGTACTTTATCAACAAAATATGCAAGTAGATGATGTAAGTTAAGGCATACTTTAGTTTACTGGATGATTTGACCACTGGTAATTGTAGTTCTAATTTTTTATCACCTATCAATTAACAGAACAGTTATCTTTTTTACCTTTTTGCATATATTCTTTGATTTCTTGCTTTTTATAACGTCGGTCTTTCAGTAAAGGTTTCTTTGCACAAGGATCATTGCATTGCTCTTTCCTTTTTCTGCAACAATTTGGATTGACTTACATTTATTTTTTTTCCTGCAGCTATTACACGGCTGCACCTTTATCTCTCGCTAGCTCTTGTCTTCCTGAAGCAATAGATTTTATCCAAGGTCAAATAGTTGAGTTCATAGTAAAGGGTCGTGCAAGAATGCCAGACCTAGTCATTGATTCACCCTCTCTCCTAAAGCCTCTTTTAAAGTTGGGGTGGTGCCAGTGGATAGGTGCTATTGTATTCATTTGGGGATCCCTCCATCAGATCCGTTGTCATGCAATTCTTGTAAGTACCAGCTTCTTTTAGTGAGCCTAGAACCAGAACCAGATAACAAATATTAGTTGGTTTCTTGTCTGAATGTGTACAACATGTTTACATATGTGAGTTGCAGCACAAATGTTAAAAAATGAAGCATCTGCCGATGTATTGAGGCTTAAAGTTGGAACGACTAATAAAACCTGCTTCCTGAAATCCTATAGTTATGTCTTGTTGGAATCGTTTTGCTACTTTAGATTTCATGGAGTGGAATTCATTTTGCACTAGAAAATAGCAATCCCAAATACTTTCTTAGCCAATGAACATCAGGAACTCTTCATAAAGGATCATACCATATTTTTCTTAAGAGTCTTAGTAGCATCATGTAGGTTTATATTCAGATTGCATAATCTTCTCTTAGGTTATTTGGTATGCATATTTTATGTCCTTCAGGCAAGAAACTGCACCTTTCAGCATCTTTTCCTTGCACAGTTGGGCCAAAGTCTTCCAGATTTAGTAATTTTTTCCGAATCCATTGCTTTCTGTTTACCATTTTGACAGGGATCGTTGCGCGAAAATAAAGATTCTGATGAATATGTTATTCCTTGCGGTGACTGGTTTAGTCGTGTGTCTTGCCCTCATTACCTTGCTGAACTAGTAAGTGCCTCCATTCTTCTCTCGCATTCAGCATGCACATGCTATTTGACGAATATGGCTGGCGACAAACACTGCTTTTACAATGCGAGTACTAAATTAATCATATCTAAATTAGGATAGTCAATTGAAATCATAAATGAGGGTCCTGTGATGGATTTTTCACTGGTGAAGCATTGGTGTGCGCAACTCCTGGTCAGGTTTTGATCGCTGGCTGGAGTGGATGAAGGACAGACAACCTTTATGTTGCTTCTGATGGATTGTTTTATGCACTGTTTGATGTTACTACAAAGTAAAGACTTATCAAATTTGTTTGGTTCCCCATTTTTTGCCAGCCTAATTCACAGATGCAGAGTGGCATTTGACCATATAAATTTCCCATAGAGGAGTAGGCAGCCTTACATTTAAACCGAGCAATCTGTAAATAGCCTAAAAATGATAAAATATTATATCATAGGGAGAGTTCCAAATTATCCCACTGTTGTTGAGCAAGTGAACCTAACATAATAGGATAATCCTTTAGGATAATTCTTTTCTTTTCTGTGGTTTGCCTTCACTTCAACTCGGTGCCGAGTGTTAGAAAATATGCAACCTGTATTCCCTTGTGGCCATAGGCCAGTATATATACATGTACAAGTGCATGAAATATGCAGAAAACCCCTTATACAATGGGGTAAATACAAAAGGCTACATATTGACTGTATATATAGTACTATAACACCGAGCAGCTCGCAGAAAAAAAAACTCTTATGGATTTGAAATTGGTATCCCATTAGCATCTATGGCTGTTTTTTGTTTTACAGGTTATATATTTGGGCATGTTGATAGCTAGTGGCGGATCAGACATTTCAGTGTGGTTCCTGTTCATTTTTGTGGTATGCCTCGCTAAGTTCTGTGCCAGTTGCATTCAGAATCGCATCAACTCGTGATTATTGTATCCTTTCAGTGTTTTCTATCATTCCAGCTGATTAAACTTTCCATTTTGTGCAGATAACAAACTTGTCATTTGCAGCAGTACAAACTCATAGGTGGTACCTCCAAAAGTTTGAAGACTACCCCCGCTCTCGCTATGCTATCATTCCATTTGTATTGTAGCATCTACAAGCATTCCTTCTGTGCAGTAAAAATCTGTGTGTTCTGGCTAGAATGCACAAGCCCGGCATGTAAAAGATATTCATGTAAATGTGACAGCATGTAAGTTAAAATGTTGTGTTGTGTGACTTGAAATACTTACAAGGGTTCTATTTCCAGTTGTAAATTGCGATGCATACTAAGGTAGTTGGGTCCTGGGTATGCAGTAACCTTTATGGACATATTTAAGGATTAGAAAATAAAGTCCTCACAGAACCGGAAGCATGCCAAATTTGACAACTAGGCTGATACAAGGTACGGACTCGAGAATCCGACATATCATGGTGTTATAACTTATAAGTCATCTTTGATGTTCCACGAAGATGACCTTTGGTGGAACCATGGCTTTCCGTGCCATCACTGGCACTTGTTTTCACCTGGAAATGTTCATGTGTTTCTGGTTTTCAAATCTCTGCTAAGAAGGCGCCCTGTCATTCACCCCGCGGGCCAATCTTGCTGCAAACTATCGCTTCGCGGTTCACTTTATTTCGTCGATCATGTTCACCTGGAATTTCTGAAGCTGAAGTTTAATCATGATTCTGCTGATTCTTGCAGTGTGTGTGTGTGTGTGTGTGGCTCAGCAGGTCTGGTCTGGGACTGAATGTTGATTCGTGCAAAGTGGAAATGCATAAGGCTTAAAAGAGTGGAGACTTGCAGTGCGAGTGGACTGAATGTTGGTGTTTCTGCTGCTTCTTGCAGGGTGTGTGTGTGTGGCTGGGCACTCAGCAGGTCTGGGACTGAATGTCCATGCGGGCAAAGTGGAGCATAAGGCTTAAAAGATCACCCGCGGAGCACCTTTGTTTTTGTGTAAAGAACACCAGCACAGGTTACTCGAGTGGGATCATCCAGTGCCGGCTCCGCCTTCTTCTGCGCCTCGAATGAGTGCAATTTGCTGGTATTATCACAAGCTTTTATTTTTCTGGAAAGAAGGTATGATTAGCTAGCAAGTTAACAACGACCGGCATAGCTTATCAGGGTTCGGTGAGCCGTTTAAGCTGAAAATTCCGTGCACCGGCAGATCGGCAGTGGCTGTACATTCCAGGTCAATCGAGCGGCCTAAAGTTAAGCCACTCATACTGGATGCCTGGAAAGTGCAGCGCCGCAGTTAGTGTAGTACTATAGGGAGATATCTGAAGAACAAACACACCGAAGTCATATTGTCTAAAGCTAAGCCACTCATAGTGGGCGCCCTTTACCATTTCCAGAGCACTCATTCCGGCAGCAATCAGGCCGGTCGCCATCGACCTAAAACCAGAACAAAAGTGCACCGGCACCGGCAGAAGAAACACGCAAAAGATGGCCGAGGAGAGAGCCGACGGAGGGCAAGGCGCCACCAACCCACAGCACTAGTCACTCATGCTCCTCACCCGGGCCGGGTGAGAAAGCACATCCATGATCCATCATCCATGGCCTCGCGGGGAGGGGACACGCTCCTTGTCTCTGCCCGGCTAATCCTCCCCCCCGGACATGTGTGTGTCGCCGCACTTGCAGAGAAGTCTTGTCTAATTAGTTTTAATACCACTAGTAGTAGTACGCCTTTTAACTTATTGGCATTGTTCTTTCCCCGGGCCGGCACGCACCATGGCGTGTGCGTGCATGCACCTTGATTAGTCGCTAGTGGCTCGATCGGCAGACACCATGAGAGCCGGGCATCATTTGTTCCCAAGTGCTGTAGTACTGGTTATGCTTGATTGATTACAGGAGCTGGTGACATCGCCGGGAGTTGGTGCCTCCACGAATCACTGAAATAACTAACTAGCAGAGGACAGTGAGGTTTGGGTAGAGTAGACGCTAGAGACCCCATGTTGACGAAAATCCAGCGGGATGCGCCCTCAAAGTCTCGATCAAGCACACATGACACATTTACAAGTGCTAGCACTAGAGTGGGCGGGAGAAAAGAAAGGAATGTGAGCACTTCCATGAGCGTGGACGAAGCTGGCTGTCCGCATGGGTCGTCCAGTTCAGATTACGTTCCCAACGCCGTTGATTTCTCTCTTTGGAGCGACAGCTACGCCCACGTTCAACGTAGCGCCTAAATCGCTCTTTTTAGAGAGACAGCTGCCCGCAGAGAAAACCGGACCAGGAACCCAATTATGCATGCCCGGTCATCAGCATGAGATGAGAGCGACGTGTGTTTGGTGCGCACCCCTCCTGTGTGTGTGAGCAACAGATGACAGTCCAAGCACCGGAACTGCCGGCCTGGACGGTCATGGCACGGGCGCCGGTCGTCGCAAGACGACGAGCGAAATGGCGACGGAAGCCGCTTGCTATTATTTTCCCTTTCCCGCTCGTTTGCGATTGAAGGCTTGAAGCTAGCCGCCGCGCTAGCATGCTAGAAGCAGCACTTAATAATGGGCGACGCAAGGCCTGCAGTTAGAGCGTGTCCAACGCCGGGGTTTTCAATAGTGCGAAATGGCGTGAGCTCTCTTACTTACGTTTGCGCGCGACTCACACAGGCACGTACGTCCACGTCTCCACATTTATTGTTTTTTTCTCCTCTTCAATCAATCAATGTGGTAACGTACGGTGATGTAGGAGTAGGACTATCTAGGATTTTTCTTAAGTAGCTACGCTCAGATTGCTATTCATCATATTCGCCGGGAGCTTAATAGCAGGGCTCACAAATAATGCAGCTAGAGCTTACTCTTCATAATCCGATACTAGACCTGTCATGGCTCGCAATAGCAGGTCTCGTTTAGGTTGGTGGCCACTGTCCTATGCTATTGAAGCTAGGCAGTCTAAACATCAACCATTGTAAAATCATGGATATAACGTATTCTTCAGATTCAGATTAATGAAAGGTGCCTGAGGTCAGTTAGAAGTTAAGCTGGAATAAACTGAGTATGCATCATTTTTTTAAATGATACTTTTATTAAATTAAAATGTAGTACCAAGTGAATATAAAGTATGGGAGCAAACATCACACATTTTCATAATTAGGATGCACACAACAAAACTCAACACACACCGAAAAAAACTGAGTAATAATTGTCCTGTTTTGTTTTGAAAATTAGCCACTACATCATGATGTAAGGCCCATGTGTGGTTTGCATTACAAAAGACTCCATACAACCGCTATGATCATGACATGGTTTCATATGAATCATACATGGCTCCACTAACTCATGAGGTACATATGACTTGACTAACGTATGGGCATACACGCCCTACAATTCTAAGCTTGAACCTAGTGCATCAAGATGTCTCCATCCTTGTCATCACCTAGAACAAGCTCCTCTGGGTCCTCCTCCGTCTCGTCAATTGGAACTCCCTCCAAAGCTGGATACAACATCAAGGTAGGATCGGAGTGATCACAATGGGCTAGACGCTGACTCTCATGCCTTGACGAAGTCGGTAGGGACTGGAGAAGGTACTCTCCAGCCCCTAGGCATGGGCGGTTGAAAAGTAGCGATGGGTGCGTGTCTCTAACCATAGACCTTCATCCGCGTGAAGCAGCTACACGCCGGTTTCCTGAATCCTGGACCTTCTCGTAGACTCAGGAGACAAAGTAGGTCTCGTGTCTTTTAAAGGTCATTGTGTGCCTCCACTTGCTCTAGGATGACTCATCCAAGCAAATGATCTGTGGCGATTGCGAAGTAGGTGAGGTGCTCCAAGGTCGAGCCACGCTCACTCACGGGGTACAAAACTGTTGGGGAACGTTGCATGGAAAACAAAAAATGTCTACGCACACGCAAGATCTATCCGTGGAGATGCATAGCTACGAGAGAGGGAGAGCATCTACATACCCTTGTAGATTGCTAAGCGGAAGCGTTTATCACGCGGTTGATGTAGTCGTACTCTTCGCGATCCGATCACGATCCAACCGATCTAGTGCCGAACGGACGGCACCTCCGAGTTTAACACACTTGCAGCTCGATGACGTCTCCTCCTTCTTGATCCAGAAAGCGGGAGAGGAGAAGTAGATGGGATCACAACCAACACGACAGCGTGGTGGTGATGGTGGTGGTGGAGCACCGTCAGCGCTTCGCTAAGCGTCGCCTGGACGAGGCGGTGGAACTACAGAGTAACGGGAGAGAGAGGGGCGCCAAGGGCTTGGTGTGTCCTCTTGGGGTGCCCCTACCCTCTATATATAGGTGGAGGGGCATGGGAAACAGCCCCTCCAAGCCCTAGGGCGCAGCTAAGGGGGAGAGGACTTGGACTCCAAGTCCAATCCTATTCTTACCAGAACTCCTTCTTTTTTTGCCTTCCCTAGCCAGATGGGCTTTTGAGGACTTGGTGCGCCTAGCCCAATAAGGCCAGGGCGCCTCCCCGTAGCCCATGCTAGCCCTTGGGTCGTGGTGGACCCACTTGTGGACTTCCGGACCCCTCTGGAATCCTCCGGAACCTTCCGGAAGCTTCTCGGTACAATACCGAAAAAAACTGCACCATTTTACGGAACCCAAAATATGACTTGCCATATATAAATCTTTACCTCTGACTCCTCGTGATGTCCGGGATCTCATCTGGGACTCTGAACAACTGGTTACCACTCATCAAATATCCCAATACTACTCTAGCGTCAATGAACGTTAAGCGTGCGACCCTACGGGTTCGGGAATTATGTAGTCATGACCGAGACACCTCTCTGGTCAATAATCAATAGCGGAACCTGGATGCCCATATTGATTCCTACATATTCCATGAAGATCTTTTATCGGTTGAACCTTTATGACAACATACATGATTCCCTTTGTTTGCAGGTATGTTACTTGCCCGAGATTCGATCGTCGGTATCTCTATACCTAGTTCAATCTCGTTACCGACAAATCTCTTTACTTGTTCCATAATACATCATCTTGCAACTAACTCCTTAGTCGCTTTGCTTGCAAGCTTATTGTGATGTGTATTACCGAGAGGGCCCAGAGATACCTCTCCGATACACGGAGTGACAAATCCCAATCTCGATTCACGCCAACTCAACAGACACCTTCAGAGATACCTGTAGAGCATCTTTATGACCACCTAGTTACGTTGTGACGTTTGATAGCACACAAGGTATTCCTCCGGTATCCGGGAGTTGCATGATCTCATGGTCGAAGGAACATGTATTTGACATTAAGAAAGCAGTAGCAATAAACTGAACGATCATATGCTAAGCTAACGGATGGGTCTTGTCCATCACACCATTCTCCTAATGATGTGATCCCATTATCAAATGAGAACTCATGTCTATGGTCCCTGTTTAAGAATTCGTCCGATTAACCAGTTAACTTGCCGATTAATCCCTACACGTAGGGTCACCGAGTAGCCGATAAACCGATAAATCATACGATTAATTGATTAAATGGCTGATTAACTTACCGATTAGCCTATTAATCCCCTACTCTCCAGCCAACCGAGCAGCTACCAGTTAACGATTTCCTCAACAATGTCTATGGTTAGGAAACCTTAACCATCTTTGATCAACGAGCTAGTCTAGTAGAGGATCACTAGGGACACGGTATTTGTTTATGTATCCACACATGTATTTAAGTTTCCGGTCAATCCAATTCTAGCATGAATAATAAACCTTTATCATGGTTAAGGAAATATAATAATAACAATTTTATTATTGCCTCTAGGGCATACTTCCATCAGTCTCCCGCTTGCACTAGAGTCAATAATCTAGTTCACATCGTCATGTGATATGTGACTAACACCCAACGAGTTTACTAGAGTCAATAATCTAGTTCACATCACCATGTGATTAACACCCAAATGTTTTACTAGAGTGTGATCATGTTTTGCGTGTGAGAGAGGTTTTAGTCAATGGGTCTGCAACATTCAGATCCATGTGTACTTTACAAATGTCTATGTCTACAATGCTCTGCATAGAGCTACTCTAGCTAACTGTTCCCACGTTCAATACATATCCAGATTGAGACTCAGAGTCATCTGCATCAGTGTTAAAGCTTGCATCGACGTAACCCTTTATGACGAACCCTTTATCACCTCCATAAGCGAGAAACATTTCCTTAGTCCTCTTTAGGTACCTAAGGATAATTTTGACCGCTGTCCAGTGATCCACTCCTGGATCACTATTGTACCCCCTTGCCAAACTCATGGCAAGGCACACAACTAGTCTGGTACACAGCATGGCATACTCTATAGAACCTATGACTGAGGCATAGGGAATGACTATCATTCTCTCTCTATCTTCTGCCGTGGTTGGGCTTTGAGTCTTACTCAACTTCACACCTTGCAGCATAGGCAAGAACCCTTTCTTTCACTGATCCATTTTGAACTTCTTCAAAACTTTTGCCAAGGCATGTGCTTTGCGAAAGTCCTATTAAGCGTCTCGATCTATTCCTATAGATCTTGATGCCCAATATGTAAGTAGCTTCACCAAGGTTTTTCTTTGAAAAATTCTTATTCAAGTATCCTTTTATGCTATCCAGAAATTCTATATCATTTCCAATCAACAATATGTCATTCACATATAATATCAGAAATGCTACAGAGCTCCCACTCACTTTCTTGTAAATACATGCTTCACCGTAAGTCTGTATAAAACCATATGCTTTGATCACCTCATCAAAGCGTATATTCCAACTCCGAGATGCTTGCACCAGTCCATAGATGGATCGCTGGAGCTTGCACACTTTGTTAGCACCTTTAGGATCGACAAAACCTTATGGTTGCATCATATACAACTCTTCTTTAAGAAATCCATTAAGGAATGCAGTTTTGACATCCATTTGATATATTTCATAAAATGCGGCAAATGCTAACATGATTCAGGCAGACTTAAGCATCGCTGCGGGTGAGAAAGTCTCATCGTAGTCAACCCTTTGTCGAAAACCTTTCGCGACAAGTCGAGCTTTGTAGACAGTGATATTACCATCAGTGTTCGTCTTCCTCTTGAAGATCCCTTTATTTTCAATGGCCTGCTGATCATCGGGCAAGTCCACCAAAGTCCACACTTTGTTCTCATACATGGATCCTATCTCAGATTTCATGGCCTCAAGCCATTTGTCGGAATCGGGGCTCATCATAGCTTCTTCATAGTTCGTAGGTTCACCGTTGTCTAACAACATGACTTCCAGGACAGGATTACGACTCTGGTGCGGAACGTGTTTTGGTTGACCTACAAGTTCAGTAGTTGACGATGACATGTACCTAGGGTAGGGTCTTAGGCCTGACCAAGAAACCCTACCCAACGACACTGCCTTAGAGTCAAAGACATTCCAAGTCCAACAAAAGGCAACAGAAGACACTGACTGAAATCACCATGAAGAGCAATCCACTCGACATCATATTTCACTCGGATACCTCAGTTCCACTCGACCACAGAAACGCCAGTCGACCATACGAAGAACCACTCGGAGTACAGAAGATCTAAAGCCACCCCAGGATGGCAACGGTCAGGCGGTCACTCCGTAGTCATCAAGACCATTAATAGCTGACGCTACGAGTAACGCCCCTGTCTTAACTCACATTGAACCCTGTGTAACCGAGGGCTGGAGGGGCCTGGCACACTCTATATAAGCCACCCCTCTGGCATAGGGGTTCGCACCCCTCTAACTCTCATGCATAATCCAGTCGACAAGCCTCCGGGCACCAAGACGTAGGGCTATTACCTCCTCCGAGAGGGGCCTGAACTCGTAAAACTTGCGTGCACACCCTCGCCATAGCTAAGGCCTTGCCTCCTCCTACATACCCCCTACTCTTATTGTCAGACTCATTCCCACGACAGTTGGCGCCCACCGTGGGGCCGATGTCTTAGAGACTTCCGGTGAGGTTGCGGTTTTTCCGATCTCCATCATCATGGTTTCCGGCGGTGGTTTGTCCCTGGGCTACGAGGTCCGCCTCAGAGCGCTCGTTTTCATCGCCGACGACTCCGCCTGGCTCCAAGAAGCCGCCCTCGACGTTGAGACTCTCCCCGTCCGCGGGGCGACGCACCTTCACGCGTGCGCTCACGACGTCCTTTTGCGTCGGCCGTCGACCAATACCGGTCGGCTCCCCCAGCATCTTCGCTCCCCGCTGTTCGCCGTCGCAGGCGATCTGGTCGATCGCGGCTCCAGCGGTGGGTGAAGCATGCGGTGGCTCGACAGTCGACCACCCCTCAGGTCGCGGCGATTGAGCCCGATGAATCTCTCTACGGATTGTTCGATCTTCCCACTGGTCACTCGGACACTCTTTCCGAGTGCGAGAGCAATAACCCAGCGGTTGAAGTTCTCATGGTCGACTCCCCGTGCAGCCCGCCCGGATTTGGTACGGTGGCGGTGGCGGCGGCGGGGACGACCCAATGCGTGATCGTGACGAGTACTATCCCCAAGCTCTCACTGCGGAGCAAAGGGAGGAGCTGCATCGCTGCAACGTTCAGGCGCTCCAGACCCCCATCGTCGGGGAGACCTCCGAGGCTCGGGCCTTGGAGGTTGCGTGCTTGGCCACCTTGGCTGAGCGTACGCGTCTGGAGAATCTCCAACAGTCACTCGACGAACGCGCTCGTCGGCAGATCCCTGAATCCAGTCGACGGCCACGACAACTGTTTCCGCCTGAACCTCAGGTATACCGTACTTCGATTCAGAATGTCGCAGCAGCGACACGCATAGCAGAGTCAATTCAGCCGTCTCATTCAGAAGTTGGTAGAGTTTGCTGCAGATCTGAGCGCTGCTCCGGGCAGCTGGAGAACAAAACTCGGCTGTTTCTTAGTTACATAACAGAATTCATAGCAGATCTGTGGTTGCAGACACAGTTCAGTTGGCACATAGCCCGAGATCGCCTCCGCGGCGTGAAGACCGCGCTCATCGCTAGGATCAATATCTGGGTCGAGGCCACGGGTAGTATGATGATTGATATCCCCGTGATGACCACCGTCGAGTGCTTTCGCCCCCTCCGAGGGGCGGGTCGTACGCGCCCCGGTGGTATGATGATAGGCGCCCGTATGGTGACGAGCGGAGAGCCCTAGTCGACCCAAGAGAGCCTGGTTTCGACGCGAGGTCACTCCTTGTGCAAGGTTTGGTCGACAGGGGCCGAGCACACAGAGAAAGACATGACAAAGATCTTCCGAGTGGAAGCATAGCGTTTGTTTCTGGACCTGAGTGTTTTAGCAGAGCCATCCGAGCTGTTGAGATCCCTCCCAACTTCAGATTGGCGACAGGCGTGAGTAAGTTCACCGGTGAGTCGAAGCCCGACACATGGCTGGAAGATTACCGAGTGGCAGTGCAGATTGGTGGAGGCAATGATGATGTAGCCATGAAGCACCTCCCCCTAATGCTCGAGGGCTCAGCTAGGGCCTAGTTGAATCAATTGGCCCCTGGAAGTATTTTCCGTTGGGATGAGTTGGCCCGAGTGTTTGTCAAAATATTCGAGGGCACTTGCAAGCGACCTGCAGGGCTGACTGAATTGCAACATTGCGTCCAGAAACAGAATGAGACTTTGAGAGATTACATCCAGAGATGGACTAACCTTCATCATACAGTGGAAAATGTGTCACAGCACCATGCAGTTTGCGCCTTCAAAGAGGGCTTCCATTACAGAGAGCTGAACCTGAAGTTCGGTTATTCAGGAGACATGTCTCTAGCCTGTATGATGGAAATAGCCACTCGGTATGCTAACGGTGAAGAAGAAGACCGACTCCGCAGTGGCAAGGGAAAACCATTCGACCAGGACACCGGCGGTGGAAATTCCGGTCGGAAGCAAAAGCGTAATGCTGAACCTGCAGGTCTTGCTGAGGCCGCAGTTTTGAATCAAGGAAAGTTCAAGGGAAAGCCTAAAGGACCATGGGTCCCCAAAAAGGTGAAATATCAGTCAGGCAACGACGTTCTTGATTTACAGTGTCATATAAACACTAAAAAAGATGAAGAGGGTAACTTGATTCTGCCCAAGCATACCACTCGACAGTGCCGAATCCTGATTCAGAGTTTCCGAGAGGGTCAGCCCAGTGAGAAAAAAATCTGATAAGGAGGAGGAAAAAGAGGAGGATGGTTAACCTAAGGTCAATGCTACCTTGGTGATTTTTGCTGACATAGAGAGCAAAAGTCGACTGAAAGTCATTAACAGGGAAGTGAATATGGTTGCTCCGAAAACTATGACGTATCTGAAGTGGTCGAAGACTCCTATCACATTCAACCAGTCAGATCACCCAGCGCATGTCGCTACCCCTGGACGGCAAGCGCTGGTGGTCAACCCAGTCGTTGGGGGCACCCGATTGACTAAGGTCCTTATGGATGGCGACGGTGGATTGAACATTCTGTACGCTGAGACCCTCCAAGGGATGGGCATTCCAATGTCCAAACTCAGTGAGAGTAACATGTAGTTCCACGGTGTCATCCCCGGAAAAAAGGCAAAGTCACTCGGACAGATCGCTCTTGATGTGGTTTTCGGTGATTCCAAGAACTACCACAAGGAGAAGTTGACGCTTAAGGTGGTGGATTTCCACAACGTGTATCATGCAATTCTGGGCAGGCCCACATATGCTCGTTTCATGGCTCGACCATGGTACGTATATCTCAAGTTGAAGATGCTAGGGCCCAGAGGAGTGATCATGGTCACAGGGAATCAGCAAAGAGCAGAAGAGTGTCTTCAGAAAGGCTCAAAGATTGCTGACGAGCAGATGGCAGCAGTGGAGATGGAAGAATACCAGAAGAATGCAGGTCCGAGTGATTTGTTGCGAGCTAAGAAGCTTGCTTCAGAGTCCACATTTCAGTCAGCCGGTGAGACAAAGCCTGTCTACATTCACCCGGAAGACCTCAATGCTGCTCCGACTCACATCTCAACAACACTCGACATCAAATAGGAAGAAGCACTCATCTAGTTCCTCCGTGAGAACTGGGACATCTTCGCATGGAAACCATCAGACATGCCGGGTGTACCCAGGGGACTGGCTAAGCACCGTTTGCGTGTCGACCCAAAAGCAAAACCAGTGAAAGAGCATCTCCGATGGTCCGCCGTAGAAAAAAGAAAGGCGATTGGCGAGGAGGTGGCTCGGCTCCTTGCAGGCGAGTCCAACCAGTGAAATATACCACTCCGAGTGGCTCGCTAACGTCGTCATGGTCCCTAAGAAAGATGATTCACTTTGTATGCGCATAGATTTCAAACATATCAATCGGGCTTGCCCGAAAGATCATTTTCCTCTCCCCCATATCGACCAGATTGTCGACTCAACTGCGGGGTGTGAGCGTTTGTCCTTTTTGGACGCGTATTCCGGGTACCATCAGATCCGACTGTATGGACTCGATGAAATAAAAACGACTTCCATCACCCCATTCCGGTGCTTTTGCTATGTTACCATGCCCTTTGGTCTCAAGAATGCTGGTGCCATGTTCATGCGCATGATTCAGAAGTGCCTGCTCACTCAAATCGATCGGAACATGGAATCATACATGGATGATATCGTGGTCAAGTCACGCAAAGGTTCCGACCTGCTGGCCGACCTCGCTGAAACATTTGCTAACCTAAGAAGATATGATATCAAGCTCAATCCGTTGAAGTGCACATTCGGAGTCCCAGGAGGAAAGTTACTCGGTTTTCTCGTTTTCAAACGAGGGATTGACGCAAATCCGGAAAAGATTGGAGCCATTCTCCGAATAAAACGCCCTGTGCGTGTGCATGATGTTCATAAGCTTACTGGTTGTCTGGCTGCATTGAGCCGATTCATTTCCCGTCTCAGTGAAAAGGCATTGCCTCTTTACCGACTGATGAAAAAGTCTGATAAGTTCGAGTGGACTCCTGAAGCTGAAGCAGCGTTTCTAGAGCTCAAAGCCCTGCTTTCCACCCAACCGGTGCTTGCTGCCCCAGTCAGCAAAGAGCCTCTATTGTTGTATATCGCAGCCACTGGACAGGTTGTCAGCACAGTGCTCATAGTCGAGCGGGAGGAAGAAGGCAAAGCCCACAAAGTTCAACGCCCAGGGTATTATATTTCGGAAGTCTTGACTCCGTCCAAGCAAAGGTATCCGCATTACCAGAAGCTTGTCTACGAAATTTATCTGAACACGAAGAAATTTGCACATTACTTTGCAGACCACTCGGTTTCAGTCGTCAGCGATGCTCCATTTTCAGGAATTCTGAACAATCGAGATGCAACTGGTCGAGTGGCCAAGTGGGCGATTAAACTCCTTCCTTTAGATATCAAGTTCAAAGCAAAAAAGGTAATCAAATCTCAGGCAATAGCAGATTTCCTGGCCGAGTGGATTGAGCAGCAGCTGCCGACTCAAGTTCACTCAAAACATTGGACTATGTTCTTTCATGGGTCCAAGATGTTGAATGGTTCTGGTGCTGGAGTGGTCCTGGTATCCCCAAGAGGCGAAAAGCTCAGTTACGTCCTCCAGATTCACTTCGACTCCTCAAACAATGAAGCTGAGTATGAAGCACTTCTGTATGGGTTGCATATGGCCATCTCACTCGGTGTCCGTCACATGATGGTTTACGACGACTCAGATTTGGTGGTCAATCAGGTAATGAAGGAGTGGGATATTAGGAGCCCTGCCATGACTGGTTACTGCAATGCAGCGAGAAAACTAGAGAAGAAGTTTGAAGGGTTGGAGCTCCACCACATACCCCGACTCAAGAATCAAGCAGTTGATGATCTGGCGAAGATAGGTTCCACTCGGAAGCCTATTCCCAGTAATGTGTTGTTGGAGCATCTCCACACCCCATCAGTTCAAGAAGATCCCTTTACAGAGGAGCCCCCGAACCGATAAGTTCAACCAATCCAACTAAAGTTGAAGTGCCAGCGGTGGTCGACCTGATCATGGAAGTTTTGGTAATCACCCCCGACTGGACAGTGCCATACATTGCATACTTGCTTAGGCAGGAGCTTCCGGAGGATGAGGATTAGGCTCGTCAGATCGTTCGCAGATCAAAGGCCGTTAAAGTGATAAGTGGGCAACTCTTCAGATAAAGTGTTACTGGCGCGGCTCAGCGGTGTATCTCCCCGGAGGAGGGTCGACTGATCTTAAACAAGATTCACTCGGGGACCTGTGGTCACTATGCGTCCTCTCGGACCATCGTGGCTAAAGCATACCGAGCAGGATTCTACTGGTCACGGGCAAATGAGATGGCAAAAGATATCGTTTACAAATGTGAAGGCTGCCAGTTTTACTCGAACATGTCTCACAAACCTGCATCAGCTTTGAAGACTATTCCACTCGTCTGACCGTTTGCGGTGTGGGGACTGGACATGGTTGGGCCCTTAAGAACCGGCAGAAGTGGCTTCACTCATTTGCTTGTGGCAGTCGACAAGTTCACTAACTGGATTGAAGCAAAACCTATCAAGAACTTAGACTCAAGCACAACCATTAGTTTCATCAAGGAATTGGTGTTCCGGTACGGAGTTCCCCACAACATCATCACGGACAATGGCTCAAACTTTGATTCTGATGAGTTCAAAGCATACTGTGCTTCCCAAGGCACTCGGGTCGACTACGCATCCGTTGCGCATCCGCAGTCGAATGGGCAAGCTGAGAGAGCAAATGGTTTGGTACTCCAAGGGTTGAAGCCTCGATTGATGCGCGACCTCAAGCATGCAACTGGAGCCTGGGTGACTGAGTTACCATCTGTTATGTGGGAATTAAGGACGACTCCAACCGGTCCACTGGTCGAACCCCTTTCTTCTTGGTGTACGGAGCAGAAGCCGTGCTTCCGAGTGATTTTCTGCACAATGCTCCTCGAGTGGAACTATTCACGGAAGACGAAGAAGAGCAAGCACGACAGGATGCCGTTGATCTTTTGGAGGAAGAACGAGAGATGGCTCTGATTCGGTCGACCATTTATCAACAAGACCTTCATCGATTCCATGCTCGAAACGTCAAGGGTCGAGCATTTCAGGAAGGATACCTTGTGCTCCGAGTTCATCAGTAGAGGCCTCATAAGCTTGCCCCTGCTTGGGAAGGACCCTTCGTTGATACGTTCATTTTGCATCCTGCTTTTATATCGATATTTATTGCATTATGGGCTGTTATTACACATTATGTCACAATACTTATGCCTATTCTCTCTTATTTTACAAGGTTTACATAAGGAGGAGAATGCCGCAGGTGGAATTCGGGTGGAAAAGGAGAAAATATTAGAGACCTATTCTGCACAACTCCAAAAGTCCTGAAACTCCACGAAAGTTATTTTTGGAAATAATAAAAAATATTGAGCGGAAGTAGTACATTAGAGGGGGCCCCACCTAGCCACGAGGGTGGGGGGCGCGCCCCCTGCCTCATGGGCCCCCTATTGGCTCTCTGGTGGCCATCTTCTGCTATATGAGGTCTTTCGTCGAGGAAAAATCATAAGCAACCTTTCGGGACGAGACTCCGCCGCCACGAGGCGAAACCTTGGCGGAACCAATCTAGGGCTCCGGCAGAGCTGTTCTGCCGGGGACACTTCTCTCCGGGAGGGGGAAATCATCGCCATCGTCATCACCAACGCTCCTCTCATCAGGAGAGGTCAATCTCCATCAACATCTTCACTAGCAACATCTCCTCTCAAAACCCTAGTTCATCTCTTGTATTCAATTCTTGTCTCCAAGTCCGGGATTGGTACTAGTAGGTTGCTAGTAGTGTTGATTACTCCTTGTAGTTGATGCTAGTTGGTTTATTTGGTGGAAGATCATATGTTCAGATCCTTTATGCATATTAATATCCCTCTGATTATGAACATGAATATGCTTTATGAGTAGTTACGTTTGTTCCCGAGGACATGGGAGAAGTCTTGCTATTAGTAGTCATGTGAATTTGGTATTCGTTGGATTGGATATTTTGATGAGATGTATGTTGTCTCTCCTCTAGTGGTGTTATGTGAACGTCGACTAATGACACTTCACCATTGTTTGGGCCTAGAGGAAGGCATTGGGAAGTAATAAGTAGATGATGGGTTGCTAGAGTGAAGAAGCTTAAACCTAGTTTATGCGTTGCTTCATAAGGGGCTGATTTGGATCGATATGTTTCATGTTATGGTTAGGTTTACCTTAATACTTTTGTTGTAGTTGCAGATGCTTGCAATAGAGGTTAATCATAAGTGGGATTCTTGTTCAAGTAAGAACAACACCCAAGCACCGGTCCACCCACATATCAAATTATTAAAGTACCGAACGCGAATCATATGAACGTGATGAAAACTAGCTTGACGATAATTCCCATGTGTCCTCGGGAGCGCTTTCCTCTATATAAGAGTTTTTCCAGGCTTGTTATTTGCTACAAAAAGGATTGGGCCACCTTGCTGCACTTTATTTACTTTTGTTACTTGTTGCTCGTTACAAATTATCCTATCACAAAACTATCTGTTACCACTTATTTCAGTACTTGCAGAGAATACCTTGCTGAAAACCGCTTATCATTTCCTTCTGCTCCTCGTTGGGTTCGACACTCTTACTTATCGAAAGGACTACGATATATCCCCTATACTTGTGGGTCATCAAGACTCTTTTCTGGCGCCGTTGCCGGGGAGTGAAGCGCCTTTGGTAGGTGGAATTTGGTAAGGGAAAATTTATATAGTGTGCTGAAATTTACTGTCACTTGGTACTATGGAAAGTAATCCTCTGAGGGGCTTGTTCGGGGTATCTTCACCCCGACCAGTAGAGCAAAGAGTTGCTCCTCAACCTACTGAACCTACTGCAAATGAAAATGTTCCCTTTGAAGTTCCTTCGGATATGTTAGAAAAATTGCTAGCTAATCCTTTCGCAGGAGATGGAACAAAGCATCCTGATGAGCACCTAATATATGTGGATGAAATTTGTGGATTATTTAAGCTTGCAGGTATACCCGATGATGTTGTCAATAAGAAGGTCTTCCCTTTATCTTTGAAGGAAGATGCATCGACATGGTATAGGCTATGTGATGATACGGGGTCATGGAACTACGAACGATTGAAATTGGAATTTCGTCAGAAGTTTTATCCTATGCATCTTATTCACCGTGATTGCAAATATATATATAATTTTTGGCCTCGCGAAGGAGAAAGCATCGCTCAAGCTTGGGGGAGGCTTAAAATCAATGTTATATTCATGCCCCAATCATGAGCTCTCAAGAGAAATAATTCTTCAAAGTTTTTATGCTCGGCTTTCTCGTAATAATCAATCCATGCTCGATACTTCTTGTGCTGGCTCTTTTATGATGAAGACCATTGAATTCAAATGGAATTTATTGGATAGAATTAAACGCAACTCTGAAGATTGGGATCTCGACGAAGGTAAGGAGTCAGGTATGACACCTAAGTTTGATTGTGTTAAATCTTTTATGGATACCGATGTTTTCCGTAAATTTAGCATTAAATATGGACTTGACTTTGAGATAGTAGCTTCTTTCTGCGAATCTTTTGCTACTTATGTTGATCTCCCCAAGGAGAAGTGGTTTAAATATCATCCTCCCATAGAAGTAAAAGTAGTTGCACCTATTAAAGTTGAAGAAAAGACTGTCACTTATAATGATCCTGTTGTTCCTACTTCTTATGTTGAGAAACCACCTTTCCCTGTTAGGATAAAGGATCATGCTAAAGGTTCAACTGTGGTTCGTAAAAGCAATATTAGAACTTATACACCTTCTGAGCAAGTTAAAGTTGAACCTAATATTGCTATTGTTAAAGATCTCTTGGCTGATAATATTGATGGGCATGTTATTTATTTTTGCGGTGAAACTGCTAGAATTGCCAAACCTTGTGCTAAAGATAAAAATAGACCTGTGGTAGGCATGCCTGTTATTTCTGTTAAAATAGGAGAACATTATTATCATGGCTTATGTGATATGGGTGCTAGTGTTAGTGCAATACCTTATGACTTGTACAAAGAAATTATGCATGATATTGCACCTGCTGAGATAGAAGATATTGATGTCACAATTAAACTTGCCAATAGAGATACTATTTCACCAATGGGAATTGTAAGAGATGTTGAAGTCTTGTGTGGGAAAACTAAATACCCTGCTGATTTTCTTGTTCTTGGTTCCCCACAAGATAGCTTTTTTCCCATTATATTTGGTAGACCCTTCTTGAACATTGTCAATGCTAGGATAGACTGCGAAAAGAGTGTTGTTACTATTGGCTTGGGTGATATGTCTCATGAGTTTAATTTCTCTAAATTTAGTAGACAACACCGTGAAGAAGAATTGCCTAGTAAGGATGAAATTATTGGTCTTGCTTCTATTGCCGTACCTCCTAGTGATCCTTTAGAACAATATTTGCTAGACCATGAAAATGATATTTTTATGAATGAAAGCAGGGAAATAGATGAAGTATTCTTTAAACAGGAATCTATCCTGAAACACAATTGGCCTGTTGAAACCCTAGGGGATCCTCCTCCACCCAAGGGTGATCCCGTGTTTGAGCTTAAACCATTGCATGATACTCTTAAATATGCTTATCTTGATGAAAAGAAGATATATCCTGTTATTATTAGTGCTAACCTTTCACAGCATGAAGAAGAGAGATTATTGAAAACTCTGAAGAAGCACCGTGCTGCTATTGGATATACTCTTGATGATCTTAAGGGCATTAGTCCCACTCTATGTCAACATAAAATAAATTTGGAAGAAGATGCCAAACCAGTCCGTGATCATCAACGAAGGCTGAATCCTAAGATGAAAGAAGTGGTAAGAAAGGAAATACTAAAGCTCCTTGAGGCAGGTATAATTTATCCCGTTGCTGATATTCGGTGGGTAAGTCCTGTCAATTGTGTCCCTAAGAAGGGAGGTATTACTGTCGTTCCTAATGATAAAGATGAATTGATTCCGCAAAGAATTATTACAGGTTATAGGATGGTAATTGATTTCCGCAAATTAAATAAGGCCACTAAGAAAGATCATTACCCCTTACCTTTTATCGATCAAATACTAGAAAGATTATGTAAACACACACACTTTTGCTTTCTAGACGGCTATTCTGGTTTCTCTCAAATACCTGTGTCAGCCAATGATCAATCAAAGACTACTTTTACTTGCCCTTGTGGTACTTTTGCTTATAGATGTATGCATTTTGGTTTATGTAATGCACCTGCTACCTTTCAAAGATGCATGATGGCTATATTCTCTGACTTTTGTGAAAAGATTTGTGAGGTCTTCATGGACGACTTTTCCTTCTATGGATCCTCTTTTGATGATTGCTTGAGCAACCTTGATCGAGTTTTGCAGAGATGTGAAGAAACTAATCTTGTCCTGAATTGGGAAAAGTGCCACTTTATGGTTAATGAAGGTATTGTCTTGGGGCATAAAGTTTCTGAAAGAGGTATTGAGGTTGATAAAGCCAAGGTTGATGCTATTGAAAAGATGCCATGTCCCAAGGACATCAAAGGTATAAGAAGTTTCCTTGGTCACGCCGGTTTTTATAGGAGGTTCATTAAGGACTTCTCAAAAATTTCTCGGCCTCTGACTAATTTATTACAAAAAGATATACCATTTGTCTTTGATGATGATTGTGTAAAAGCATTTGAAATTCTTAAGAAAGCATTGATCTCTGCACCTATTGTTTAGCCACCTGATTGGAATTTACCCTTTGAAATTATGTGTGATGCTAGTGATTATGCTGTAGGTGATGTTCTAGGGCAAAGAGTGGATAAGAAATTAAATGTTATTCAATATGCTAGTAAAAATCTAGACAATGCTCAGAGAAATTATGCTACTACTGAAAAAGAATTCTTAGCAGTCGTATTTGCTTGTGATAAGTTCAGACCTTATATTTTTGATTCTAAAGTAACTATTCACACTGATCATGCTGCTATTAAATATCTTATGGAAAAGAAAGATGCTAAACCTAGACTTATTAGATGGGTTTTCTTGCTACAAGAATTTGATTTGCATATTGTTGATAGAAAAGGAGCTAAGAACCCCGTTGCAGACAACTTGTCTAGGTTAGAAAATGTTCTTGATGACCCACTACCTATTGATTGTATCTTTCCTGATGAGCAATTAAATGTCATAAATGCCTCTCGTAGTACTCCGTGGTATGCTGATTATGCTAATTATATTGTTGCTAAATTTATACCACCTAGTTTCACATACCAACAAAAGAAAAAGTTCTTCTATGATTTGAGACATTACTTTCGGGATGACCCACATCTTTATAAAGGAGTAGATGGTGTTATTAGATGTTGTGTACCTGAGCATGAACAGGAACAGATCCTACGCAAGTGTCACTCCGAAGCTTATGGAGGACACCACGCTGGAGATAGAACTGCACATAAGGTATTGCAATCCGGTTTCTATTGGCATACTCTCTTCAAGGATGCCCGTAAGTTTGTCTTATCTTGTGATGGATGTCAAGAATTGGTAATATTAGTAGACGTCAAGAAATGCCTATGAACTATTCACTTGTTATTGAACCATTTGATGTTTGGGGCTTTGATTATATGGGACCCTTTCCTGCCTCTAATGGATAAACACATATTTTAGTTGTTGTTGATTACGTTACTAAGTGGGTAGAATCTATTCCAACTAGTAGTGCCGATCATAACACTTCTATTAAGATGCTTAAAGAAGTTATTTTTCTGAGGTTTGGAGTCCCTAGATATTTAATGACTGATGGTGGTTCACATTTTATTCATGGTGCTTTCCGTAAAATGCTCGCTAAGTATGATGTTCATAGAATTGCATCTCCTTATCACCCACAGCCTAGTGGTCAAGTAGAATTGAGTAATAGAGAGCTCAAATTAATTTTGCAAAAGACTGTCAATAGGTCTAGAAAGAATTGGTCCAAGAAACTTGATGATGCATTATGGGCCTATAGAACTGCATATAAAAATCCTAAGGGTATGTCTCCGTATAAAATGGTTTATGGAAAAGCATGTCACTTACCTCTCGAACTAGAACATAAGGCATATTGGGCTATTAAAGAGCTCAACTATGATTTCAAACTTGCCGGTGAGAAGAGGTTATTTGATATTAGCTCACTTGACGAATGGAGAACCCAAGCTTATGAAAATGCCAAGTTGTTTAAAGAAAAAGGTTAAAAGATGGCATGACAAAAGGATACAAAAGCGTGAGTTTAATGTAGGTGATTATGTATTGCTATACAACTCTCGTTTAAGATTTTTTGTAGGAAAACTTCTCTCTAAATGGGAAGGCCCCTACGTTATCGAGGAGGTCTATCGTTCCGGTGTCATAAAAATCAACAACTTCGAAGGCACAAATCCGAAGTTGGTGAACGGTCAAAGAATTAAACATTATATCTCAGGTAATCCCATAAATGTTGAAACCAATGTTATTGAAACCGTAACCCCGGAGGAATACATAAGGGACACTTTCCGGAACGTTTCAGACTCCGAAAAGGAATAGGTATGTGGTACGTAAGTAAACCGATTCCAAAACAGTTTTTAAGGCAATATTTCTCTGTTTTGGAATATTTAGAAAAATAGAAAAATGAGAAGCAGTCCGGGAAGGACACGAGGCCTCCATGGGAGTGGAGGGCGCGCCCTACCCTACAGGGCGCGCCCCCTACCTCGTGGGCACCTCGTGTGCTCTCCGGACTCCGTTTTCTTGCACGATACGTATTTTGGTCGGTAAAAATTTATTATATATTCTCCCGAAGGTTTTGACCACCGTATCACGCAATTATCCTCTGTTCTTTTTTTGAGCTGTTGCTGTTGCAGATTAGAGCAAGATGTCTTCTCAAGAGTCAGTCGGGGAGAGCCGGGTGTCTCATCCGGCATCGAGACCAAGGACAAACAGCGATGCTGACCACTTTGGGCCAACAACGGAGGAAGAGATGGAGGCTGATTTGATGAGGATAGATGCCATGGATGATCAAGAAGTCACTTCTCGCTTCCAAGCTGGTTTCACGATGGGGGAACTACAGAGCTCAGCCATTCCAAACTCAGTTATCCCTTCCAATGTTAGATTTCTTTCTTATGAAAATATGAAGAAGAGTGTCACTTGTTCTCCCGCAGCTATGCAACACCATTGGGTGCAAGGAGCTTTGGACGTTACAAGAAAGCTTCGTAAGGAGATAATGGATCTCAAGCGTCAACTCAATAAGCTCGAGGAAGAGAATCGTATCCTGAGGGTCATCATCGCCAAGAATATTACACCATCACCAAAGAAGGAGATATAATCACATGGGTATGGGCACTCCCCTTGGCAACTGCCAAGCTTGGGGGAGGTGCCCCGGTATCGTATCACCATCACACTCCTATCTTTACCATTTTTCTTAGTTCGATCCTATTAGTAGTATCTTGATCTAGTAGAATAAAGTTTTGGTATGATCTATTTTTGAGTTTTGCTTTATGATCCCTTTATGTAATCGAGTCCGTGAGCTATATAATAAAGATTAGTGTTGAGTCAAGGGCTTGATTATTTTGCCATGATCTTGAGTGAATAAAAGAAAAGAGAAAAGAATAAAAAGAAACAAAGAGATCATATTGATCTTATTGAGAGTAATGACTTCACATAGAAAGAGTATGATGATTAAAAGTTGTTGGGAGTTGGCAAACATAGCTTTGGTCATCATGGCAATTAATAGGAAGTAATAAAGGAAGAGAGGTTTCACATATAAATATACTATCTTGGACATCTTTTATGATTGGGAGCACTCATTAAAATATGACATGCTAAAGAGTTGATGTTGGACAAGGAAGACAACTTAATGGGTTATGTTTTCTTATATCTGAGATAAGGTATATTGTCATGGCTCATCCAACATGTTGAGCTTGCCTTTCCCCCTTATGCTTGCCAAATTCTTTGCACCAAGTAGATATACTACTTGTGCTTCCAAAAACCCTTAAACCAGTTTTGCCATGAGAGTCCACCATACCTACCTATGGATTGAGTAAGATCCTTCAAGTAAGTTGTCATCGGTGCAAGCAATAAAAATTGCTCTCTAAATATGTATGATTGATTGGTGTGGAGGAAATAAGCTTTATACGATCTTGTGATGTGGAAGAAATAAAAGCGACGGGCTGCATAATAAAGGTTCATATCACAAGGGGCAATATAAAGTGGCGTTCTTTCGCATTAAGATTTTGTGCATCCAACCCTGAAAGCGCATGGCAACCTCTGCTTCCCTCTGCGAAGGGCCTATCTTTTATTATTATCTTCTACCTTATGCAAGAGTCATGGTGATCTTCACCTTTCCTTTTTACATTTTATCCTTCGGCAAGCACATGGTGTTGGAAAGATCCTAATAGATATATCTAATTGGATATGGGTTAGCATGGACTATTATTGTTGACATTACCCTTGAGGTAAAAGGTTGGGAGGCGAATCTATAAGCCCCTATCTTTCTCTAAGTCCGATTAAAACTCCATAACCACAAGTATTGCGTGAGTGTTAGCAATTATGAAAGATTAAATGATAGTTGAGTATGTGGACTTGCTAGAAAGCTCTGACATAGAATCTTTCTGATGTTATGATAAATTGCGATTGCTTCAATGACTGAGATTATAGTTTGTTAGTTCTCAATAAAGTTTCGGATTCATACTTTGCGTTGTGAATATATTATTACTTAAGCATAAGAAATCATATGACAATATCCATATATGTTGCTGTCATGAGAATAATTATGATGTCCTCATGTCCGTATTTTATTTTTATCGACACCTCTACCTCTAAACATGTGGACATATTTATTGTTATCGGCTTCCGCTTGAGGACAAGCGAGGTCTAAGCTTGGGGGAGTTGATACGTCCATTTTGCATCATGCTTTTATATCGATATTTATTGCATTATGGGCTGTTATTACACATTATGTCACAATACTTATGCCTATTCTCTCTTATTTTACAAGGTTTACATAAGGAGGGAGAATGCCGGCAGCTGGAATTCTGGGCTAGAAAAGGAGCAAATATTAGAGACCTATTCTGCACAACTCCAAAAGTCCTGAAACTCCATGAAAGTTATTTTTGGAAATAATAAAAATATTGAGCGGAAGAAGTACGCCGAGGGGGCCCACACAGCCACGAGGGTGGGGCGCGCTCTACCCCCTGTGGCGCCCCCTGCCTCGTGGTCCCCCTGTTGGCTCTCCGGTGGCCATCTTTTGCTATATGAGGTCTTTCGTCGAGGAAAAGATCATAAGCAACCTTTTGGGACGAGACTCCGCCGCCACGAGGCGGAACCTTGGCGGAACCAATCTAGGGCTCCGGCAGAGCTGTTCTGCCGGGGACATTTCTCTCCGGGAGGGGGAAATCATCACCATCGTCATCACCAACGCTCATCTCATCGGGAGAGGGCAATCTCCATCAACATCTTCACCAGCACCATCTCCTCTCAAAACCCTAGTTCATCTCTTGTATTCAATTCTTGTCTCCAAGTCCGGGATTGGTACTAGTAGGTTGCTAGTAGTGTTGATTACTCCTTGTAGTTGATGCTAGTTGGTTTATTTGGTGGAAGATCATATGTTCAGATCCTTTATGCATATTAATACCCCTCTGATTATGAACATGAATATGCTTTGTGAGTAGTTAAGTTTGTTCCTGAGGACATGGGAGAAGTCTTGCTATTGGTAGTCATGTGAATTTGGTATTCGCTCGATATTTTGATGAGATGTATGTTGTCTAGCCTCTAGTGGTGTTATGTGAACGTCGACTACATAACACTTCACCATTATTTGGGCCTAGAGGAAGGCATTGGGAAGTAATAAGTAGATGATGGGTTGCTAGAGTGATGAAGCTTAAACCCTAGTTTATCGTTGCTTCGTAAGGGCTGATTTGGATCCATATGTTTCATGCTATGGTTAGGTTTACCTTAATACTTTTGCTGTAGTTGCGGATGCTTGCAATAGAGGTTAATCATAAGTGGGATGCTTGTTCAAGTAAGAACAGCACCCAAGCACCGGTCCACCCACATATCAAATTATCAAAGTACCGAACCCGAATCATATGAACGTGATGAAAACTAGCTTGACGATGATTCCCATGTGTCATCGGGAGCGCTTTCCTCTATATAAGAGTTTGTCCAGGCTTGTCCTTTGCTACAAAAAGGATTGGGCCACCTTGTTGCACTTTATTTACTTTTGTTACTTGTTGCTCATTACAAATTATCCTATCACAAAACTATCTGTTACCACTTATTTCAGAACTTGCAGAGAATACCTTGCTGAAAACCGCTTATCATTTCCTTCTGCTCCTCGTTGGGTTCGACACACTTACTTATCGAAAGGACTACGATAGACCCCCTATACTTGTGGGTCATCATTCATCATCACTCAGGTGCTCCACAACAGGGCGTATCACCTTTACAATGTGGCCAAGAAGCAAGATGAACCACGCTCTTGGAACGCGGATCTGCTCCGCCGTTTTTACACTTAAACACTCGGATTTTTGAGATGTAATAAGAAGTACTTTTCAGATTGTTTATCAAAGGCATGATTTTTGCAGTCTCTTAATGATTGTTTTCACATAAATGTGTGTCCAAATCCCCCATTGGGTGGCTTAGCCGCGAACCCGATTCGCCTAAGTTTCAAAAACACTCCGAGTGAAGAGCAACCCTCTCACTCGGGGGCTTAGCTGCGACCCCATACTCGCCTAAGTTTCAAAAGACACTCTGAGCGAAGAGCAACCCTCTCACTCGGAGGCTTAGATGCGACCCCGTACTCGCCTAAGTTTCAAAAACACTCCGAGTGAAGAGCAACCCTCTCACTCGGGGGCTTAGCCGCGATCTCGATTCGCCTAAGTTTTAAAAAACACTTCGAGTGAAGAGCAATCCTCTCACCCAGGGCTTAGCCGCGATCTTGATTCGCCTAAGTTTCAAAAAACACTTCGAGTGAAGAGCAATTCTCTCACTCGGGGGCTTAGCCGCGAACCCGATTCACCTATGTTTCAAAACACACTCCGAGTAAGAGCAACCCCCTCACTCAGGGGCCTAGCCGCAGACCCAATTCGCCTAAGTTTCAAAAACACTCCGAGTGAAGAGCAACCCTCTCACTCGGGGGCTTAGCTGCGACCCCGTTCTTGCCTAAGTTTCGAAACACACCCCGAGTGAAGAGCAACTTGAGGGAGTCCTGCATTAGGGGGTATCCGGACAGCCGGACTGTGTACAACGTCCGGACTATTGAAGCGTGAAGATACAAGACTCAAGACTTTGGCCCGTGTCCGGATGGGACTTTCCTTGGCGTGGAAGGCAAGCTTGGCGATCCGGATATTATATTTCCTTCCTTGTAACCGACTTCGTGTAAACCCTAGCCCTCTCCGGTATCTATATAAACCGGAGAGGTTGGTCCTTAGAAGGCCGATCACAATTACAATCATACCATCATAGGCTAGCTCCTAGGGTTTAGCCTCTACGATCTCGTGGTAGATCTACTCTTGTACTACCCATATCATCAATATTAATCAAGCAGGAAGTAGGGTTTTACCTCCATCGAGAGGGCCCGAACCTGGGTAAACATCTGTGTCCCTTACTTCTTGTTACCATCAGCCTTGACGCACAGATTGGGACCCCCTACCCGAGATCCGCCGGTTTTGACACCGACATTGGTGCTTTCATTGAGAGTTCCTCGTGTCGTCATTGTCAGCTCGATGGCTCCTTCAATCATCATCAACGACAATCGCCCAGTATGCAGACTTTCCTTCCCGGACAGATCTTCATGTTCGGCGGCCGCATCGCGGGCCAACTCGCTGGCCATCCGGAGCAGATCGATAGCTACGCCTCGCCACCGTGTCAGGTTTGAAACCTGAACTACACGACGGACATCCACGGAGACTTGATCTTCGATGGATTTAGGCCTATGCCAGGAGCACCGGACAGACGCGACGAGCTTGGCTTAGACCTGCCGTCGGACGAAGCTCGTGGCATCATCCTCAGATCGCCCCGGACCTAGATCCGGAGCAGATCTGCGTTGCCTAAGGACGAGGGATGGACCCGCCTCGTGTCGCACACTCATCGCCGGTGGAGCCGAACACGGGTCTCATCTCTGCGGTGGCCTGTAACTCCGAACCCTTAGATTCGTATCCGGACGTTGGTTCCAGTCCGCACACTCCCTTGCTCGTCGAGCAAGGATGGGCTCCGATAATGGAGTTCACCGCCAGCACTCGCCCTTTGGTGACATGCTGGACTCATTAAAGTCTCTCTCTTTGTCGAGGCTCTCCCAACTATGTCCGGATCGAGTGGGAGGCAAAGACGAGGAAATTCGTTGCCCACCCACCACCCACTTTATTGCCACGGTTGACGATTTAACCGAGGTACTAAACTTCGACTCCGAAGACATCGACGGTATGGACGACGATGCAGGAGAAGAACACGAACCACCGCTCACTGGGCGGTGGAAAGCCACCTTTTCTTATGACATATATATGGTGGACACCCCGAAGGAAACAAATGGCGATGAGGCAACGGAGGATAAAACCTCAAGGAAAAAAGCAAAGAATGGGCGTCGTCGGCGCAACTCCAAGCCCCGCCACACCAATACCGGCCCAGGAGACGAAAACAATCCGGATGCTGCCAAGAAGAATACAACCTGATCAGCCCGCCGAGAGCAGGCGAACAGAGGATGAGCAGTCAGCCCGGATGAACAAAGCGACGAACGAATACCCGGAGGAGGACGGCTACATGCCCTCCGAAGACGAGATTAGCCTCGGCGACGACGAAGTTCGGGCGTGCTCGAGGATCCCGTGAGAGTAGGAACATTTCAAGCGCTGGCTTATAGCCACCGGAGGAGCTCAAAAGAAGCAAGAAGAACTCCAAGCTGATCAAGACCTGCTCACGCATGATGGAATGAAGTCCCGGCAGCCGAGGAATATGGACTCGAGCACACGGCTGATCGCCACCTCGTGGCCGGGATAAAGCGGCATACCAGTCCACATACCAGCCAACACCCCCATGCCAACATACTACGGCCCGGGGCAACAAATCAGGACAACCAAGATCGATCTACGGATCGCGGGGGCGCGCCTCGACACGCGACGAGGACCGTCGCGCCGGACACACCTTCAACAAGTCCGACCGGGCCGAATATAGCCACCCAGATCAGTTCGACCTACGTAGCCACATAGCCATGCACAGAGGCGCCGTGCACCCCCTCTGCTTCACTGACGAAGTAATGGATCATGAATTCCCAGAAGGGTTCAAACCCGTAAACATCGAATCATACATTGGCACAACAAACCCCGCGGTATGGATCGAAGATTTTCTTCTCCACATCCACATGGCCCATGGTGACGATCTACACGCCATCAAGTACCTTCCCCTTAAGCTCAAAGGACCAACCCGGCACTGGCTAAACAACCTGCCAGCAAATTCCATTGGCAGTTGGGAAAACTCGAAGACGATTCTCGACAACTTCTGTGGCACATATGTGCGACCACCCGACGCCGATGACTTGAGCCACATTACTCAACAGCCCGGAGAGTCAGCCAGGAAATTCTGGACTTGGTTCCTAACTAAGAAGAACCAAATAGTTGACTGTCCGCACACCGAAGCCCTGGCGGCTTTCAAGCATAATATCCGTGATGAGTGGCTCGCTCGACACCTCGGCAAGGAAAAACCCAAGTCCATGGCAGCTCTCACAACACTAATGACCCGCTTTTGCGCTGGCGAGACAGTTGGTTGGCCAAGCAGCAGCACTACGCCACAGTCTGGCAATTCGGATGGCCGCGACAATAACGGCAAGCCACGGCGTAACAGACATAAGTGACGGAACAACGGCGACAGCACTGAAGACACGACAGTCAACGCCGGATTCAGTGGATCTAAGCCTAGTCAACGGAAGAAGCCGTTCAAAAGAAATAATCAGGGACCGTCCAGTCTGGACCGCATACTAGAGCGCTTGTGCCAAATTCATGGCACACCGGACAAGCCAGCCAACCACACCAATAGAGATTGCTGGGTATTCAAACAGGCTGGTAAGATAAACGTCGAAGACAAGGACAAGGGGTTGCACAGCGACGATGACGAGGAGCCCAGACGTCCGAACACGGGGATGAAGAAATTTCCCCGTGTGAAACGGTCAACATGATCTATGCCACGCACATCCCCAAGCAGGAACAGAAGCGGGCACTAAGGGACGTCTATGCGATGGAGCCAGTCGCCCCCAAGTTCAACCCTTGGTCAGCTTTTCCGATCACCTTTGATCGTAGGGATCACCCTACTAGCATCCGTCACGGCGGCTCGGCCGCATTGGTCCTAGACCCAATTATTGACGGATTCCACCTCACGTGCGTCCTTATGGACGGCGGCAGTAGCCTGAACCTGCTTTATCAGGACACAGTGCGCAAAATGGGCATCGACCCTTCAAGGATCAAGCCCACTAAAACCACCTTTAAAGGTGTAATTCCCGGAGTAGAGGCCCGCTGTACGGGCTCTATAACATTGGAAGTGGTCTTCGGATCTCCGGATAACTTCCGAAGCGAAGAGTTAATCTTCGACATCGTCCCTTTCCGCAGTGGTTACCATGCACTGCTCGGACGAACTGCATTTGCCAGATTCAATGCGGTACCACACTACACATATCTCAAGCTCAAGATGCCAGGACCACGTGGGGTCATAACGGTGAACGGAAACATGGATCTCTCCCTACGAACAGAAGAACATACTGCAGCCCTTGCGGCGGAAGTACAATGCGGCCTTCTCCGACAAACCAATCCGGTGCCAACAACTTCGAGCACATTCAAGCGAGTCCGGAGCACCCTGCAACAGGAGCATCAGGCATGCCAAGAGCGCGACTAGCAGTCCGGCCTCCACTCAAGCCCTACCAAAGCGGCATTCGCGCCACGTGCACATAATTACGCACTCAAAATACCATGGGCATAGGTGGAGGTGCATCAACGACTCAGTCAACAGTGCGGGTAACTGCCAAATACTTTGATACTCTTTCCCTCTTACCTTTCAGGACACCGCGTTGGCGCAGCATCCTCAAAAAGCCGAATTGCCAGACCTATAGGGAAAAGACATCCACGGAGGCAACACACTTGTGCACAGAAGGAAATACACATGTGGAATCTATTTACGATCATTATACCTGCTTTATCTATCTGAACACAGCCTGCCCCTGGATAGGACATGTCAAATAGTCCTATTTTATCTCTGCTTAACGCATCCATTGTTAATGTACGCTTAAACGTATTTTTTATCAATGTCAGATTATACATAGCTTCAGCTTATTATTCTTATTCGAGCATTTTTTATAAATGCTTATTTGATATTGCATCCATACACCTTGGTACGGCCGGTTTTCCAGGGGCTCCTTACGGCGCCCCGCTATATGGCAACTAAAGTCCGAACACTTTCAATAGTGCGGCACCCCGAACTTATAGCACTATATGTATCAGCTCCGAATCATGTCTTAGGTCTACAGTTGGGATAGCCCGGCTCCCTTGTTTTTGTGCCTTACGTTACGTTATATCGGCTAAGGTAGCGCAGGGAGAACTACTGCGATTGTGTCCCGGTTCTTCTGGACGAGCACCTCAGTAGAGAAAGCCGAAAACTGACCGGCATGATGTGGCGAGAGCTGGTCGTTGTTCGAGAGGTTCTAAAATCCTTAAAGATTTTCCGCTTTAGGCGATAAATCGGCTTCGTCCGATCTAGCGCAGTATTGTGCCCCAATTCGCCTTCCGATTCTAGGGCTTCACTAAATTTAAAATTGTAGACTTCTATGGCTAAGTGAAAGTTATAAAGTCAATAGTCCGATTGCCTCGTTCGCTGCGCCGACACCTCCTTGAGGGACCAAACATTTGGATAAAGAGTGTCCGGGTTTAACACCCCAGTGCTAGTCACGCGGGGGCGGAAGCCGACGACTGGCCTACTTTCAAGATTTTATAAACAGCCGCACAGAAGGTAATATTTTAAATAACAAAAGTGCTACATAGCGCAAGTGACTTCGTCCTTAAAATACAAACATGACAGAAGCGAATTCATTCAAAAATGGTGCCCTTGGTACATTCGTCAGCCACGAGACGAGCACCCTTCATAACGCCATCATAGTACAGCTCGGGATGGCGATGCGCCTTGCCCTCCGCCGTCCGTCCCTGACCAGCTTCTCCGCATCCATCTTGCCCCAATGCACTTTGACGGGCAAGGCCCGCGGCACCCTCGATGCACATAGATCGCTTGATCACCTCAAGCCGCTGGCAGCATCCACCATCCGCCGATTAGGCCGGTTGCTGTGGCACGAGCTCACCAGGCCACATCCGGACTATGAACCCTTTCATAGCCAGTTCGGCCGCCCTGTGGAGTTCGACCAACTGCTTCAGTTGGTCACTCAGAGGCATCGGGTGTTCGGCCCCAACATACTGGGACCAGAACAGCTTCTCCGTTGAGCTCCCCTCCTGCGCACGGTAGAACTCCGCAGCGTCTGATACGCTGCGTGGCAGATCTGTGAATGCCCCTGGAGAGCTCCGAATTCGAGTAAGTAATAGAAACGCCTCCTCCACATGTTTTCTTTGCATAAATAACTTCTTACCCGCTGCTATCTTCTTGGCCTCCTGGATCTCCTGCTGTGCTTTCTCGGCTTCGGCCTTGGCATCTTTTAAGTTCATAAGGGCCTTCGCAAGCTCGGCCTCTTTGGCCTTCAGATCATGCTCCACGGACTCACATTTCTTGCCGAGGTCCTGGAGCTCCTGCTGTACCTCACCTACCCTAGCACTTTGCTTTTCGCGCTCCTTACATTCCAAGGCTGCCTTGTCTTCGGCCTCGGACAGCGCCTTCTTCAGGGACACCACCTCGGCGGCGGCCCCTGTTACATGGTCACGACACTTAGGTGTTAGACTCATCAATTTTGCCTATCCCTAAACGTATAAGAGCGGGAATTACTTACCCTTGTTCTCTTCGAGCTGCCTCTTCGTGAGGACGAGCTCTCCCTGCGCCTGCTCCAGGTCCCGCTTTAGCTCGGCAACCTCGGTAGTACGGGCAGCAGCAGCAAGCAGCACAGCCTGCTTATTCACAACAATACTTATTGTTAGACTGTGGCGTAGTGCTGCTGCGGATTATAATTGACCCTCCGTTTGGCTTTTCCTTCCGTACGCCAAACAGAGTATCAGGGGCTACTACCTATCGGGTTATAATCTCATACATTTTTCACTTACCTCAAAGCCCGTCAGGAGGCTTGCGCAGGCTACGGTCAGCCCGCTTTTGGCGGACAGAACCTTTTGAATCACCGCACTCATAAGAGTACGGTGCTCTTCTTCCATGGAAGCCTCAAGCGCTTCCACCAGCTATCCGCGCCGCTGATGCGACGGAAGTCTCGCACGGGCGGCTCACCCTCCCTAACGAGGGGCTGCCTGCCTATGTTCGGAACCGTCGAAGGTTCCGGAACAGTGTTCGGTCGAGAGTCCGCCTTGTTGCGGCTCTCATCGACGCGATCTGCGGGAATCTTGAATCCCGCATGTCCGACATTCGGGGGTCCGCCTTGGGGCGTCTCCAGGGTCACCTCCCCCTGTTCGGGAAGCCTGCGGAACAACACCACTGTGTCATCCGCAGGCTGAGGAGTGGTGGCCGTCGGGGGCGAGTTCATCTCCGAAGAACTCAGAGACCCGTCCGAAGATGACACCGCCGGATGAGTCCGGGCCAGACTGCGTCAATGTTCGGCATCATTAAACAATTATGAAGTGAAAACCACGATAGGGTGCGGACACTTACGATCGCGCCGGGCTTCCTCGGCTGCCACCCTCATCGCTGTGAGCGGCCGTGGTGGAGTAGTCGGAAGGATGTTTTCCTTCTTGACGCCCCACTCTCCGGGCGGCTTTCTCTTCTTCTCCCCCTTATGGGAGGCAGAATTTTTCTGATTCCCCCGCCCGCGGAGGAATCTTTCTCGTCGTCATCGGGCGACAGGGGTATAACGGCCTTGCGCCGAGGGCCCTTTCCGAACCCCCGGCCTGCTTCGTTGGGCTCCTCATCCTTCCCGGATGGGGCTTCTTGTTCTTCCTCCTCCCCTTCATGGGAGGAGTCTGCCTCGTCATCCTCGGACGAGACTTCTGGTACAACCTTACGATGGAGACCCTTTCGGGTCCCCGAGGCCTTCTTCTCCGGCACCTTGTACGGTGCCGGGACCAGCATCTCCGTCAGGAGAGAATCCGCTGGGTCTTCTGGCAGCGGAGCCGGACAGTAGACCTGCTCCGATGTCTCCACATAGTCCTGAGGCAAGTATGCATGATTACTTGAGGGACTCCCGTGAATATATTGGGAAAAGCTGGGTCCGGTGGTAGTCTGAGGACTCACCTGACTAGGAGCCCACGCGGCGTGAAGCCTGCGGTCCTCGGATGTGGGAGGAGGTACTTCGGAGGCCTTGAACAACACTTTCCATGCGCCTTCGTGCGTCATGTCATAGAGCTTCTGGAGCGTCTGGTGTTCGGCCGGGACGAACTCCCACAGATTAACCGCCTGCTTTTGGCAGGGCAGGATCCGACGAACAAGCATGACCTGGATCACGTTGACAAGCTTGATGTTCTTGTCCTTCATGCTTTTGATGCATGTCTGAAGTCCGGACAACTCCGTGGAATTGCCCCAGGACAGGCCCTTCTTCTCCCAGGAGGTGAGCCGCATGGGTGTTCCAGGTCGGAACTGGGGGCTGCCATGGGCTGGCGCTGCTGCTCGGTGATGTAGAACCACCCGATTGCCATCCTTTACGGTTTCGTGAAGGAACCGCCCAGCCAGTGACGTTAGGCATCTTGCCCACCATGGCTCCTCCGCACTCTGCTTGCTGGCCGCTTACAACCTTCGGCTTCACGCAAAAGGTTTGCAGCCATAGGCCGAAATGAGGCCGGATGTGGAGGAATGCCTCGTAAACGATGATGAACACCGAGATGTTGAGGACAAAATTGGGGCTAGATCGTGGAAATCTAACCCATAGTAGAACATGAGCCCGCGGACGAAGGGGTGGAGTGGAAATCCCAGTCCACGGACGAAGTGGGCGACGAACATGACTCTCTCGTGGGGTCCCGGGGTCGGAATGACCTGCCCAGCGTCCGGTAGCCGGTGCGCTATGTCTGCGGCCATGTATCCGGCCGCCCGAAGATTTGTGATGTGCTTCTCCTTGACGGTGGAAGCCACCCACCTGCCTCCTGCTCCGGACATGTTTAGCTGTGCGGAGGAGACTTGGGCTTGGGCGCTGGAGCTCGAGGAGGCAAGAGTGGGCAGAGAAGGAAGAAGGCGTGGGTAAAAATGAGGGAATCTTATCCCTTTATAGAGGTGACGAAATCGGTGCGCCTCCTCACTTGCCCGTTGGGAATCGCTTGCTTCCCAAGCACCACGATTAATGATGTGGTGGGATTACCCGTACCCGTATTGATGAGAATCCCATAATGAGGGGAACGATCTCTGCTTTGACAAGACGTGTCAAGGAAACCGCCTCGCAATATGCGCCGTGGCTGGTTCTGGAAAGACGGTTCGAATAATGACCTGACCGTAGTGACACGTCGCATTGCCTAAAAAGTTATCAGCAGATTGCATTTGCGAAACATCATTCTCTCTATGATGGCATACGAAGATCATCTTGTGGATCCAGACACGGTTTAAGTGTTCGACAATTACCTTGGAGTATTCGGAGGAGGAACCCGCCCTGCAATGGCGAAGACAAGACTGCGCGTCGGACTCATCATCATTGAAGCCTGGTTCAGGGGCTACTGAGGGAGTCCTGGATTAGGGGGTATCCGGACAGCCGGACTGTGTACAACGTCCGGACTATTGAAGCATGAAGATACAAGACTCAAGACTTCGGCCTGTGTCCGGATGGGACTTTCCTTGGCATGGAAGGCAAGCTTGGCGATCCAGATATTATATTTCCTTCCTTGTAATCGACTCCGTGTAAACCCTAGCCCTCTCCGGTGTCTATATAAACCGGAGAGGTTGGTCCTTAGAAGGCCGATCACAATTACAATCATACCATCATAGGCTAGCTCCTAGGGTTTAGCCTCTATGATCTTGTGGTAGATCTACTCTTGTACTACCCATATCATCAATATTAATCAAGCAGGAAGTAGGGTTTTACCTCCATCAAGAGGGCCCGAACCTGGGTAAACATCTGTGTCCCTTACTTCTTGTTACCATCAGCCATGACGCACAGATCGGGACCCCCTACCCGAGATCCGCCGGTTTTGACACCGACACAACCCTCTCACTCGGGGGCTTAGCCGCCAACCTGATTCATCTAAGTTTCAAAACACACTCCAAGTGAAGAGCACCCCCCTCACTCGGTGGCTTAGCTGCGACCCCATACTCGCCTAAGTTTCAAAACACTCTGAGTGAAGAGCAGCCCTCTCACTTGGGGGCTTAGCTGCAACCCCACACTCGCCTAAGTTTCAAAAACCCTCCGAGTGAAGAACAACCGTCTCACTCGGGGGCTTAGCTATGACCACGCACCTTGCCTAAGTTTCAAAAATACTCCGAGTGAAGAGCAACCCTCCCACTCGAATACCTGGCCCCACACTCTGAGCCGTGCCACAAGTACAACTTCTGGTTGCACTCTGAGCCGCGCCACAAGTACAATGTCGGTTGTGATCCTAGATTCACCTGAGTCAAAAAATCCGAAGACAATAGAGACAAAGCAACTGCATTCAAGTAAGTAACCAAGTTCGGATAAATCCAGCAAGGTTCAGAACCACCGCAGAAGTACTCGGGCATCAAGCCCGAAAGAGTTTAACGAATCACTCGGCATTCCGAGGCAAATAAAGTCAGGTTATCAAGTTTTTCACTCGGCAGGAGGAGGACTTGTTGGCTCAACGAATTTGTCCAAGTCGATGCCGTCCGCAATGCGAGTGGCTGCGTCGATGAAGGTCTCCATGGAAGAGTGAAATTGAAGCTTCTTGGTGTTAGCCACCTGAAGAGCCTTCAACTTCTCTTCCTTGACGTCCTTGCAATGAACACGGACGAGTGATAAAGCCACATCAGCACCATAGCGGCAGTTGACTTCTTCCACGCCTGCACTTGGTCAGGGATGCTGTTGAGTTGAGTCATCAGTGACTCGAGATCATTCAGAAGCACATCCTCTAGCCATAACTCCTTGTCGATCCGGGACAGCGCGACCTTCAGTCGGGCGATGTAGTCCAAGACACTGCCAAGACGAGATTCCAGTCACACCACGTTTATGGCAGCTTCGTCCTTGACGGGAGAGTTGATAGGATCCAGATCTGTCTCGATCCGCCCAGTTTCCTCCTCCAAATTCTGATAGAATTCTGCAGGCACAGAAAGGTGATGAATTGGCAGCAACATGGTGGAAAAGTTTTCTGCAATCAGTCGGATAAAGGAAAGTACCTTCAAGCATGAGGAGCATCTTCTTGGCAAGACCTCCCAGATAAGTTTCCAGTTCGTCTCTCCTCCGAGTGAGAACATCAACTTTGTCAGCCAAGACCACCTTATCCTCCTTCAGCTGCACGACTTCTTTCTTCGCCTCATCAACAATAGTTCTCAGCTTGGCGTTCTCCACTTCTAACTTTCCGACATAAGCCAGCTTCCCGTCAGCAAGTTCAGTCTTCTCACGTGCCGTCTTCTGCGTCGCCGCAAGATCAAGGTCCTTGTGTTCCAGAGCCTGCTTCATTTTGTCTAAAGAAATAACATTCTTCAGACGATCTTGGAGTTGACAATTTTCATTACGCACATCTGTTCGAGTGGGGTCACTCGGTTCAAAAGACGAATAGGAAAGTATGACAAGGCGAGCAGTCGACAAATTATTACCTCCCATGACAGCTACTTCATCCTGGGATTTCTTCAGGTTCTCCGTAGCTAACTCCAGGTCGAGATTGAGTTGGATCTGCTTCTTCTCCAAATCAGCACACTTGGTCCCAAGCTCACAAGATTTCTGCAATCAGCAAAAAGTCACGTCAATCGACAGAAACAAAGATCAATTACTTTCGAGTGATAAAGTGCAAGATCAAATTGCCAAAGAGTCCTAAGACTATTGCCGAATCAAACATTCAACAGCAGTCTCGGGGACTACACCCAGTGGGTGCACTTAGCGTGCCCCCACTGGTTCGATTCCCCACTCGACATTGTCCGCCCAGCACGAGTGGAAGGAGTAAAAGATCAGTAACTTCCGAGTGAAAAAATGCAAGATCGGATTACTACAACAAAAGGAGTTCTAAGACTACTACCGAATTAAACATCCAACAGCAGTCTCGGGGACTACACCCAGTGGGTGCACTCAACATGCCCCCATTGGTTCGATTTCCCACTCGACATGGTCCGCCCAGCCTGAGTGGAAGGAGTAAAAAAACATTTGTTCTCAGACCACCATCGAATGCCCGCAGTTGACCGCGGTCTCGGGGATTACACCCAGTGGCTGCACTCAGCGTGCCCCCACTGGACCAAGGGCTCACTCGACACGACCTGCCTAATAAGAGTGAAGGAGCTACACGGCTACAAGTCCCAAGATCTACACAAAGCTACACGAAACACCCAGTGGGTGTACAGATGCAAGAAGCAGACTGACATCTTACAAATAATAAAGAAGCAGTTTTCATATAGCATATCCTAGCAGAGCAAAAGTCAAGCTGGAAGGCAATTGAAAATCAACTTACAATCCCACTTACTCAGACATTGGTTTGGAGGGCAGAGCTGGTGTCATAGGCGGCCTTGCTGGTGTCATACACCACTTTCAGTCGGTCCATCATTAGACTTGCCTGTATCATGGCCTCCTTGGCAGCTCCTACTTGGTCCTCCGGGACGTGATGAGTAACAAATAGAGGAGATGCTGGAATAGACGACGTAGCTGGTGGAGCTGAAGCTTGAAGTTGCACAATCGGAGCAGGAGCCTGAGCAGTCGATGCTGAGGAATGATCAGTCGACAGAGGGTCAGCAAAAGAGACCGAAGTCTGTACTGGATCATCAAGTTGTTGGAGTACAGGTTTTGATGCTGAGCAAGGCGTTCTGGACCTAGGCGCCCTCTTGCTCAAAGTTCTGCCTCTCCTCCTGGTATTCCTTGGGGGCACGTCATCATCATCATCATCAGGAAGCTGGATAACATTTGTTGGCGCTGCAAACACTCGACAGTAAAATTTCAGTCGACCAGAGAAGCAATTGACAAAGCTAAATGTGGCTATGGAACCATACCTGCTCGAGAGGTGACCGCATCCACATTTTCCGCATCAGCACGCTCCTCGTCGACGTCCATGGATGTTGCGGAAGTCATAGCATTGAAAGCTCCAAAGTTCACTCGGTCAAGAAAGCGAACGAGTCGACAATAACACAGAAGACAAAGAAAAGAAATGAAACACTCACGTAGAAGCTACAGGAACAACCACCTTGATCTTGGGCAGGGCCTTCCGGGGCTTCGGTGGGACAACCTTGGGCTGCTTCGCGGTCTTCTCCGACGGCTCTGGGGTTGAGATCTGAGTGCGCTTCGGAACTTTCATACTCGTCGGAACTGCTTTGCCGCGCCCACCCGCGGGATCCTGCGACTGCTTGGAGCATCATTCAGAACGGGGCGGCGAGTCGACCCCCTCGTTGCTACCAGAGTCCTCGCTATCCTCCTCACTATCCTCTTCACTGTCATCTGCGTACTGTTAATCACCGCTTTCGCCATCACTATCAATTCCTTCCTGGTACTGCTCCCGTTCGGCATCGAGTACATGTTGGTGAAATTCTGCAAAGAAGTAAGTTACAAATATCAGTCGGATTCAAGAACAATCGCAAATAGAAAGGGAAAAAACACTCGGCAAATGGAGCCTGACCTCCAGTGGTTCATTATTGGCGTTGAATGGAAGAATCCTCCTAGATCCCCTGGGGTTATCCTTGTTGCCAGTAATGCTCCTGAGCCACTGGGCCACCGTGTCCTCGTCAACCTCCTCCAGGTGGGTTTGAGCGGTGTCGTCAGGACCCAAGTACATCCACATAGGGTGGTCTCGGGCTTGCATGGGTTGGATACGTCGACTGAGGAATACTTCTAACAGATCCGTACCAATCACTCCATCCAGAACCAATGCAATGACTGCATCGACCAACATTCTCACCTCCCCCTTCTCCTCTGGTGCTACAACTAGTGAATGAGGAGTGAGGAGTCTCTCCAGAGAGAAAGGTGGAAGGCCAGTCGACTGACCGAGAGTCGGAATATCCTTGCAGTAGAACCAAGTCGACTGCCATCCCCTAACTGACTAGGGAAAAGTCATAGGAGGAAAAGTACTTCTACCCCTCATCTGGATCCCTAAACCCCCGCACATTTGGATCACATGCGTCTTCTCGTCGTCTGGGTTGGCTTTCTTTACCGACTGGGATCGACAAGTGAAAATGTGTTTGAACAAGCCCCAGTGCGGCTGGCAACCAAGGAAGTTTTCGCACATGGAAACAAATGCAGCAAGGTACGAGATTGTGTTGGGGGGAAAGTGATGGATCTGAGCCCCGAAGAAATTTAGAAAACCCCGGAAGAATGGATGTGGGTGCAGAGAGAAACCCCAATTGACGTGGGTAGTGAGGAGGACGCACGCACCCTCACGCGGCTGGGGCTCGGATTCATTCCCCGGCAGCCTCCAAGACCCATGAGCAATCAAGCCGTCATTGGCAAGATTCTCCAAATCCTCCTTCAGGACGGTGGAGTGGATCCAATCCCCCTGGACCCAACCAGGGGGCAGACTGGACCGCGACGACGACCCCCTCGCCATCTTCTTGCCCTTTGCCGTCACCTTCTTTTCATGCTCCAGGGCCGCCGCCTTCTCCTTCACCATGGTGGCGGAGTGCGAGCAGGGCGGGCGGAAGCGTCAGAGGCAGAGAGAAGTGAGGTAGAGAAGCAGAGAGAAAGGGGATCAAATGGGGCGCACTGTGCATCGCATCGGCCTCGTCGCCTTTTATGGGGCCGCTTCCAAGTGGCTGACCCGTGGGCCCGAGCGATCCTATCGCATCCCACAACAGACGTTGGCTCGATACGTGGCGGAAAAGGTGGCGCGTAGATCAAGGAGTCCATATCTACTCGTTCCGTTTACTGCGCCACGCCCCGTCCCGCGTGCTTCTCCAAAATTTCGAACCCCGTGATATCCGGAGACCACAAAGCATTCAATCGCGGCGAGATTTCGCACTCTAATTCACTCATAGATTAATGAAATAATTCACTCGGCGATCTCAGAAACCAGAATTGATCAAGGTGACTGATGCAGGATTAAAGTACCAGTGTGCTTTCCAGACATCAATGAAATGCCTTCGAAGCATGAAATCAAATCGGAACCAACTTCAACCCTTCTTCACTCAAACCTCTATCCATTCGGGGGATAATGACGATGACATGTACCTAGGGTAGTGTGTTAGGCCTGACCTAGACACCCTACCCAAGGACACTGCCGTAGAGTCAAAGACATTCCAAGTCCAACAAAAGGCAACAGAAGACACCGACTGAAATCACCATGAAGAGCAATCCACTGGACATCATATTTCACTCGGATACCTCAGTTCCACTCGACCATAGAAACATGACTCTACCTTGGAAAAATTAATCCGGAAGGTAGAGTGAGTGTGCAATGGTGATCATATCAATCTTGGAACATTTCCAACACACATTGTCACCCCTCCCTTAAATAGTCTCTGTTTACTCTGCAATTCCTGTTTCGAGTTACTAATCTTAGCAACTTGTCGGATTACAGGTTCCGTCAAACCCTTAAGGTTCGAACACTGGGGTGCGCATGAAGATCTCTCTCTCCCTAGCTCGCTCTCGCAACGATCTCAAGTCCTAGCTCGACGAACCCAAAGAACAAGAGACACGAAGGTTTATACTGGTTCGGGCCACCGTTGTGAATTAATACCCTACTCCAATGTGGTGTGGTGGATTGCCTTGTAGGCTGAGGATGAACAGTACAAGGTAAGAACAGCCTCCTGAGGAGAGGTGTTCTAGAGCTCGGTGAGATGGTGAGTTGGCCTTGGTGGAATGAGTCCAATCCAAGATGAGGTGTCTCCCTAGGGCGGTGGCTAGTCCTATTTATAGAGGCCCTGGTCCTCTTCCCAAATGTTAGGCGGGAAGGGATCCAACAACGGCCAAGTTTGAAGGCAGACAACTAGTACAAGCTATCCTGACAAAAGGTGGTCTTCGCCTGCCAAAGGCTCTGGTGGTGATGCCGCCGTGGGCTCTGCGGTGACCTCCGTCCTGCCGTCCTGCTGGTCTTGGTCTCGTTGCACCGATATGGAAACCTTTGCCTGATGCCTTGGGACTCTTCACGTGCGCTTGCCCCTTTAGCACCAAAGAGGCAACTGGTACTCTGCGCCTGCTGGTGCCCGCCTGGCCTTGATCATCACGGATCACGTCACGCGCACCTCGCGAGGTGCCCCTCGCATAGATATCTCCTTTCCTCGGGAGCCAGCCTAGTGAGGTTGCCCCCGAGGAGGTCTTGTGTTGTCCGCCTCGCGAGGCTTGGCCCCTCACGAGGGTCTTGAGCGGTTGCTGATGAAGATGGGCCGTACCAGGCCGTTGGTGGAGCCGCGCCCTGGGCCGCAGGCAGGCAAGTCTGGGTACCCCCATTCCCAGGACGCCAATAGTAGCCCCCGGGCCCAAGGCGCGCTCGCACTTGATTTCGAGACGAAGCCAAAGGGCAAGTGCGGAGCGCCATGGGCCCCAATAGTCAGCGACCTTGATTGACTAGTGGCGACTGACGGGACATGGGCGTCTCCACTTCCCCATGCTGCCTCGGCAACTGCCCGACTTGACGAGTCCCTGCTGCATGCAGAAGAAGAACCATCATTACCTGCGATCGTAGAGGCCGGCGGTTGGCCTCCTTCTGGCAATAAATGAGGAGGGGGCGGAGCCCCCATCACTCATCTCTTCCTCCATTCCGTCCGCTTCTTCTTCTTCCTCCTTGCTCCACCGCCTTGCAGCGACACTCATGGCGCCAGTGAATAGGTTCTCGGCCGCAGAGAAGGGGAAGGATCGCCAGGGGAGCTTGGCTCGCCACCGCCTAAGAGGGGGCGTGGTCGCCCCTGCAAGCACGTCGCAAACCCCCGCTGTGGTCCCTCGTGGGCACGGGCGAACTTCTTCGGGGTCCGGCACCGTCCCTGGCGGCCGCGGCAATGTCTCTCGGCGCACCATGGTCGCTCGGCGGAGGTGCTTCCGGAGTTTGTCGTGTGGTCGGAGAACCCGGCCGGCACCTGGCTTCAGCTTCCGCGCTCCTTTGCTAGCGAGCTGCCTGCCCCGGGTCCTGGCGGCCTCTGGCTGCAGGCCGATGGTTGCTGCAGCAAGGCTTCATGGGTCGCGGTGGAGGTTTCCATCACGGGCAACGTAGCCCTGGCCCGCGGCTAGCAGACGTTTGCTCGCGCACACGGTCTGAGCAGGCGGTGCACCCTCCACTTTAAGTACGACGGTGCAACGACCCTCTTCGTGAGGGTGTTCGGGGAAGACGGTCGCCGCGCCGGGTGCTGCCCTGAAGACAACGATGGTGATGAAGTGCTCGGCCTTGGCGACGGCCGTGACGAGGATGAGGGTGAACTCGCCCTCGGCAACGGCCGTGGCTCTCCGGCTACGACAGCTCCTCCTCCGATGAAAGCTCCAGCAGCGACAACTACGACTAGCCGCCATGTCGTCGGGCTCGCTTCGAGGACAGTGGTGGGTCGTCCCGTTGTCGCGCCCTAGTGAAGCGCGAGGAGGGCTCCGTATGAATCCGGGGGGCCTATCCTCGCGAGCAGCTACGTCGTAGGAGCCGCTTTTGCCTGTCCTTTCCTCTTCCCCTGTATTACAAGAAACAAGTATGGGGCCCTGCGAGGGCATGTAATGAACCGTAGTGCTTATGCTGCTTTGTGCTATGTTTATTGTTTCCGGGTTGTGTTGTGGAATCTATGCTTTACGCAGGTGTAGAGGGATAACTTAGCTTGATACATCTGAGGTAGCTTCCACCTCGTGAGGGCGCGCGCCTCCTGGCATCTAGTGGGGCTTACCTGCTGCCGACTTGAGAGACATCATGAAGCTGCGAAATATCATTAGGAATTCCTTATCCCTCCTTGCGCGAGCCCTCATGCATGGGCTGATCATGGCCTAGCGCACCACGTCGCGGTACTCGTGGGGCACATACTTAAAAGGAGGGTGCGCCGGTCACAAGCTCAATTGAGGGCGCCTCACGGAGATCAAGGGAGCACGCACGCACGCACACTTGTCCAGCCCCCTTGCGAGGCGTGCGAGGGAGAGCGTCGGGCACTTGCCGCCCTCCCTGGCGCAAAACAAAGAACCGAGGGAAGAATCACAGAGAAGAGGGGATTCAACAAAGCCATCGAGAAACGCCGGAACTTCAAATTCCATTAAAAAGGGGTGCAAGCCAACTACAGAAAGCAAATGAATAGCCGTGTCCGGCACCTAGTCTAGTCTTCTCACCAGCGCGGAGCTAAGTGCTGCCACTAGGACGTGGGAGGGAGCCCCCGAGGCCCGAGGGCGGCACTCCGGAGACTCCAGGGCGTGTATAGCCCCACTCATTATTACGTGAGAGTGTCACGAGCGGAGACCTTCACAGGCACTGGGCCTTGCTTCATGGGTAGAACTTCCGGAGGTGCTCGATGTTCCAGGCGTTCTGGATGGGGATCTCGTCCTGCGTCTCCAGGCGCGCGGCGCCAAGCTTGGAGACACGGGCAATCCTAAACGGGCCCTCCCACATGGATGAGAGCTTATGCAGCCCTTGCCTGGAGAGCACCCGCCTCAGGAAGAGTTCACCCACCTCGAGCGTCTTGGAGCGGATGATGCGGCAGTGGTACCATCGCAGCGCCTGCTGGTATCTCACCGCCCGGAGCGAGGCTTGACAGCGGCGCTCCTCCCCCAGCACGAGGTCCATCCCCCACATGGCGTCCTGACGTGCCTTGGCAAACGCCAGGACCCGCGTTGAGCGGTGCTTGACCTCGTGAGGGAGGACTGCTTCGGCTCCGTAGATGAGGAAGAATGGGGTCTCGCCTGTTGGCTTGGTGGCGGTGGTGCGGATGGACCACAACACGGACTGGAGTTCGTCGTGCCAGCCCCTACCACAGGCCTCGAGCTTCTTCGGTCCTGTTCTTGAGGCCTCTCAAGACCTTTGCGTTGGCGTGCTCGGCTTGGCCATTGCTCCTGGGGTGTGCCACTGAGGCGTAGCATATCTGCGTTCCAAGGTTAGCACAATATGTCTTGAAGAGATTGCTAGTGAACTGCGGGCCGTTGTTGGTGATGATACGGTTAGGGACCCCAAACCGGCTCACGAGGCCCTTGATGAACTTAACTGCGGACCCAGTTGGGATGGTGCGGACGGCTTCCACCTCTGCCCACTTGGTGAACTTGTCGATGGCGACGTAGAGGTAGTGGTAGCTCCCGGGCGCTCGAGGGAACGGACCCAGGATATCCAGTCCCCAGATCACGAACGACCATGAGAGTGGGATAGTCTGGAGGCCCTGGGCCGGTTGGTGAATTTTCTTGGCATGGAACTGGCAGGCCTCGCAGGACCTTACCAGCTCGGTTGCATCGTTGAGTGTCGTGGGCCAGTAGAACCCATTGCGGAACCCCTTGCCGACCAGGATACGCGACGACGAGTGATGCCCGCAGTCTCCATTGTGTATTTCAGCTAGCAGCTCGCTCCCCTGCTTCCTGGAGATGCATCGCAAGGAAACATCATTTGGTTGTTTTCTGTATAGCTCACTATCGGTGTCAAAACCGGCGGATCTCGGGTAGGGGGTCCCGAACTGTGCGTCTAGGCGGATGGTAACAGGAGACAAGGGACACGATGTTTTTACCCAGGTTCGGGCCCTCTCAATGGAGGTAAAACCCTACTCCTGCTTGATTAATATTAATGATATGGGTAGTACAAGAGTAGATCTACCATGAGATCAGAGAGGCTAAACCCTAGAAGCTAGCCTATGGTATGATTGTTGTTCGTCCTACAAACTAAAACCCTCCAGTTTATATAGACACCGGAGAGGGCTAGGGTTACACAGAGTCGGTTACAATGGGAGGAGATCTACATATCCGTATCGCCAAGCTTGCCTTCCACGCCAAGGAAAGTCCCATCCGGACACGGGATGAAGTCTTCAATCTTGTATCTTCATAGTCCAGGAGTCCGGCCAAAGGTCATAGTCCGGCCATCCGGACACCCCCTAATCCAGGACTCCCTCAGTAGCCCCTGAACCAGGCTTCAATGACGAGCGAGTCCGGTAGCAGATTGTCTTCGGCATTGCAAGGCGGGTTCCTCCTCGAATACTTCATAGAAGATTTTGAACACAAGGATAGTGTCCGGCTCGCAAAATAATTTCCACATACCACCGTAGAGAGAATAATATTTACACAAATTCAACTCTTGGCGTATTCCACAGCGTGACATCACACCATGGCCAATCCTTTATTGAATCGTTTTCTTGTCCCACCTCAAATAAGACTTAGCAAGGCGGTTTCCTTGGCACATCTTGTTGAAGCAGAGATCGTGTCCCCTTATTAGGATTCTCATCAATACGGCGTGGGTAACCCAACCGTCCCATTAATTCTGGCGCTTGGGAGATAGCGAGTTTTACCAGGCTGGTGGGGGCACATAGTTTCGTTCGCCCATATAAGGGGATAAGGATCCACCTTTTCCTTACGCCTTCTTCCTCCTTTGCTTATCCATTTTCGCTTTTCGAGCTCCAGCGCCCAAGTCCCACATCCGCCTCAACCTTCTCCGGTCATGTCCGGAGGCGGGAGGGAAGTGGATGGCCTCCTCCGTCATGGAGGGCACATCACAAAGCCGAGGAAGGCGGATATTTGTCCAATGACATCACGCACCGGCTCCCCGACAAGGGGCAGCTCATCCCCACCCCCAGGCCCCATGAGAGGGTGGTGTTCCTCACCCACTTCCTCCGCGGACTAGGTTTTCCACTTCACCCATTTGTCCGGGGGCTCCCGTGAAGACGAGGAGGAGGAAAGAGAGGTCTCTCCCCCAGCGGGGGGAGAGAAGAAAAGGAAGGCCGCCCCAACTGGGGGGGGGGGGTCCAAGAAGGGAAGGACCCTCCCTCCGGACTACTCCACCAACGCCGACGACGGCGAGGAAGAGTGGCCGCCCACGGCCAAGCCCCTGGCGAAATTGTAAGTATCCGGATACCAGAGTAACTCATGGCGCTTTTTCATTGCACAGTACCTTCTGACGCCGAATATAATCATGCAGTCCACCCAAGGCCGGGCTCGACGCTTCGTCGAGCGGATCCCTGGATTCTTCTGATGTGAATAGCCTTTCGCTTCCGACTGCTACCTCCCCTCGTCCTACGGACGATGCCGAGGTGGAGTCCCAAAAGGGGCCAAGCCAGGAGGGGTGGTCTCGAGGCGCGCAAGGCGACCTCCCGGACTTTAAGCGCAAGGGATAAAACCCGAAGGCTCTAAGTCCGCCCGGGACGGACACCGCACCGAACCTTCAACGTTCCGTGTCCGCAGCGACCCCTACTAAGAAGGGCAAGTTTACGACGCCGGTGACCTCCGCCCAACCGAGGCACCGGATAATCTGGCTGGAGGTGCTTAAAGCGCCCATCCACGAGGAGCCCCGCACTATTATGAGTGTGGTGATCTGAAGGTTCGATCCGCCAAGAGCGGGCTGACTGAAGCCTCAATGCCAGCCTTCTAATGAGGCTTTGAGGTATGTATTTAAGATATGTAAAAATATTACCGCATAGACAGTAGCCCCTGATGCTTAGTTTGGTGTTCGGAAAGAAAAGCCCAACTGAGGATCAAAAAGATATACAAAGGAGTCTAACATAAGTATGTCAATATGGGAATGCAGGCTGTGCTGCTGACCTCTGCCGCACTGACTGCGGAGGTCACTGCATTGAAGCAGAGCCTCGAGTGGTCCGAGAACGAGCTCGGCCTTGCCAAGAAGCAGCTCGAGGACAAGGAAGGTAAGTAATACCTTATGTAAGCATATAAAAAAGAGGTGGTTGCAAAAAATGACAGGACCGGCGTGGGTATTGCAGGGGCCACAAACGAGGTGGCGACCCTGAAGGAAGCGCTGTCCAAGGCCGAAGAAAATGCGGCCGTGGAGCGTACCCAGCGAGAAAAGTAGGAGGCGCGGGTGGCGGAGGTGCATCAAGAGCTCCAGGCTCTCGTGAAAAAACACGAGAGTTTGGAGCTTGACTCAAAGACTCGAGAGTCCGAGCTCGCCTCGGCGTTTGAGAGCGCCAAATCTGCCAAGGCCGAAGCCCAAAAAGCCCTCCAGGAAATTGAGGCGATGAAGAAGATAGCGGCGGGTAAGGCATTCTTTATGCAAAGCAAGCACATGAAAGTGAATTACTTGTTACTTACCCGAGTCCGGAGCTCTCCAGGAGCATTCGCAGATCTTCCCCAAAGTGTGTCCGATGCTGCCGCATTCTACCAAGCCGAAGAGGGGAGCTCGACGGAGAAGGTGTACGGTCTCGTCTCAAGATGAGGCGGACACCCGGTGCCCCTGAGCGACCAGCTGAAGCAGCTGGTCGAGCTCCATAAGGTGGCCGAACAGGCCGTGAAGGGTCTCGTAGTCCGGCTGTGGCCTAGGGAAGCCAAGCCTGGGAGCTACTTCGGGCTGGTAAGGCGGCTGGTGGATGCCTGTCCAAGGCTTGAAGTCATCAAGCGCTCCGTATGCATCGAAGGTGCCCGTAGGGCCCTTGCCCGTGCTAAAGTGCACTGGGGCAAGATGGAAACTGAGAAGCTTGTGACGGACGGACCACTGCCGGGCAAGGAGCATCGCAAGCCCGAGATGTATTATGAGGGCGTCCTGAAAGGTGCCCGCCGTATAGCGGATGAGTGCTCCAAAGATGTAATTTTTGAGTAAACTCGCATTTGTGATCCTGTATGCTGAAAACTTGTTCATATGCGCTAAGCAACGCTTTTGAATTTAAAATATTACCTTCTGTCCGACTGTTTATTAAAATTGAGAGATGGCGAGTCGTTGGCTTCTGCCCCCATGCCACGAGTGCTGGGGTGTTCGGGATAAACTTGAGCGCTCTTTTTCCCATTATTGGGTCCTTCGAGGGAGGCGCTCAACACAACGAATAAGGCAATCGGACTATAATGCTTGAACACTCTCACTTAGCCATAGAATTCTATAATTTTAAATTTCGGCGAAGCCCCTAGTATTTGGAAGACCGAGTTCGGGGCGCTATCCACGCCTAGGCCGGACAAAACCGACTCCTCGCTCTAAGCGGCATAAGTCATTAGGGACTCGAAAACCTCTTGAACAGCGACCAGTTCTCGCCATATCATGACGGTCAGTTTTAGCTTTCTGCACTGAGGTGCTTAGCCCGGCTCAACCGGGGCACAATCGCAGTGGTTCTTCCTGTGTTACCTTAGCCGATATAACGGAACATAAGGTACCAAAACATGGGAGCCGGGCAAACCCAACTATTGACCCAAGACATGATTCAGAGCCGATGCATATAATGCTATAAGTTCGGGGTGTCGCACTCATGAGAGTGTTCGGACTTCTCACACCATATTCTGGGGTACGTAAGCCCCTGGTGGCCGTACCAAAGTCTACGGTTGCATAACGTCATAACTGAACATATTTTTATAAAAAAGGAATGCAATAATAGACAAAAGCTATGTATTGTTTATTCGAAAAGTCTGCGGTAAAAGCAGAACAATACAAATAGTGTGATAAGCAAGAGATGGGACTATTTAACATGTCCCCCTCCAGGGGCGAGCTGCGGGATGATATGTGAAACAAGTATACTGCTCGTTATAGAGACCACTGGACACTCGACGAAGTTTTCGCCTCCCGGCTGTTGCATCGTGTGTTGGCGATTGATCACGGACAGGCCTTCCGAGAGTGGAGTCCTGAAAGTAAGAAAAAGAATGACAAAATCGGGAGCCCCTGGTGCGGTTGAGCCGCATTTTGGACATGTCGTGGTCGTGCCCCTCCCCCTATGCCCATGGTATTTCCAGAGCGTAGTTATGTACGAGTAGTACTGGTTTCACAATTTCGCGAGGGCTGGGGTTGGGGCCGCATTGCTACGCGTTCTCAGAACGTGCCAGGCGGTCTTGTTGTAGGTTACTCCGGGCGCGCTTGACGGTGTCCGCACGTTTAATGGCCGGAGTGGAGAATTGCCTTGAGAGGCTGCTTTGTACTTCTGCCGCGAGGGCCGCCGTATGCTCCTCCATTCGGAGAGAGCGTTCGGTGTTTCCATTGACCGTAATGACTCCTCGAGGGCCTGGCATCTTGAGCTTGAGGTATGCGTAGTGCGGCACCACATTGAACTTTGCAAATGCGGTTCGTCTCGAGCAAGTGTGTGATAGCCATCATGAACGGGACTATGTCAAGATTAACTCCTCGCTTCGAAATTATCCGGGATCCAAGACCACCTCAAGTGTAATTGAGCCTGTCAGTTGGCCTCTACACCTGGTATGACGCCTTTAAAGGTCGTCTTTGTGGGTTTAATCCTTGAGGGATCTATGCCCATTTTTTGCACTGTATCCTGATAAAGCAGGTTCAGGTTGCTGCCGCCGTCCATAAGGACTCTAGTGAGGTCAAATCCGTCAATGATTGGGTCTAGAACCAATGCGACGAATCCGCCATGGAAGATGCTAGTGGGGTGGTCCCTTCGATCAAAGGTGATCGGGCAGGAGGACCATGGGTTGAACTTTGGGGCGACTGGCTCCAACGCATATACGTCCCTGAGTGCACGCTTCCGCTCCCTTTTGGGTACGTGGGTTGCGTATATCATGTTCACCGTCCGCACTTGTGGGGGGAAGCCCTTCTGTCCCCTATTGTTCGGTGGCCGGGGCTCCTCCTCGTCATCGCTATGCAGCCCCTTGTCATTGTTTTCGGCGTTTAACTTGCCTGCCTGCTTGAACACCCAATATCCCTGTTGGTGTGGTTGGCTGGTTTTTCGGGGGTGCCGTGTATCTGGCACGAGCGATCGAGTATTCGGTCCAAATTGGACGGGCCGGAGTATTTCTTTTGAATGGCTTTTTCCGCTGACCAGGTTTAGAGCCTCTGAATCCGGCATTAACTGCCGTATCCTCAGCATTGTCGCTGTTAATGCGGCGCTTTTGCTTGTTGCGACGTGACCTGCCAATGTTGTCCTTGGTATCCGAATTACCAGGGCTCTTGGTCATGTTATTACTACGAGCTAGCCAGCTGTCTTCTCCCGCGCAAAAGCGGGTCATGAGTGTTGTGAGGGCTGCCATGGATTTCGGCTTTTCCTGTCCTAGGTGCCGGGCAAGCCACTCGTCACGGATGTTATGCTTGAAGGCTACAAGGGCCTCTGCGTCCGGACAGTTGACTATTTGATTTTTCTTGGTTAGGAACCGTGTCTGAATTGTCCGGCCGATTCCTCGGCTGCTGAATTATGTGGCTTAGGTCATCGGCGTCTGGTGGTCGCACATAGGTGCCCTGGAAGTTGTCGAGGAATGCGGCTTCCAGGTCCTCCCAACAACCAATTGATTCTGCTGGCAAGCTGTTAAGCCAATGCCGAGCTGGTCCTTTAAGCTTGAGTGGGAGGTATTTGATGGCGTGTAGATCATCGCCGCGAGCCATGTGGATATGAAGGAGACAATCCTCGATCCATACCGCCGGATCTGTTGTGCCATCATATGATTCGATGTTTACGGGTTTGAAACCCTCGGGGATTTGATGATCCATTACTTCATCTGTGAAGCATAGTGGGTGTGCGGCGCCTCTATATTGGGCTATATCACGACGTAGCTCAAATGAGCTTTGTCTACTGTGTTCGGCCCGACCGGATTTACCATATCCGGCATGACGGTTATCGTCACGTGTCGTGGGGCGCCCACGCGATCCATAGATCGATCTTGTTTGCCTTGCCCTGTCCTCCAATATATCTCGCAGGTCTGGCACATTTCCCCGTGCCTTGGTATTCTTTGAGCGACGCCGTGGTGCGGCTTGAGTGGAGGGCCGAGAGGCCTCTCTGTCGCGGCCACGAGGTGGCCGGTCGGCCGCATCATGCGCTAGTGATGTAGGTCTTTGTGCTTCCTCCTCTAATCGTGGTAGCAGCCTGCGTATTGGGTAGCTCTTGGAGGGGCGTTCGAGTTCGTACTCTTCAGCCGCAAGGACATCCGTCCATCTGTCGGCTAGTAAGTCTTGGTCAGCTCTAAGCTGTTGCTGTTTTTTCTTGAGGCTGCTCGCCGTGGCCATAAGCCTGCGTTTGAAACGCTCTTGTTCGACGGGATCCTCAGGCACGAAAAATTAAATGCGTCGCCGAGGCTTGCCCCGTCTTCGGAGGGAGGCATGTAATTATCGTCCTCTACCTCTCTGTCTGCCGCTCTCTCATGAGGGCTGGCTTCTCCATCCTCCTGTGCTGAATCCTGCTGGAGGGGATTGTCTTTGGCGCTGTCCGGGGTGTTATTATCTCCCGTGCCGGAATCGCCGTTTTTGCTGTGGCGGGATTTAGAGCGGCGCCGCTGACACCGGCGCTTGGGCCGTTTCTTGGAGGGGTCATCCTCCGTTGTTCCATCGTCGTTCCCTTCTTTTGGGGTGTCCACTATGTATATGCCATACGACGAGGTGGCCTTCCAGTGCCCTGTAGGCGCTGGTTCTTGGTCGTCTCCTGCATCGGCGTCCATACCATCGATGTCTTCGGAGTCGAAGTCGAGCATGTCGGTTAAATCACCGGCAGTGGCTACGAAGTGGGTGGTGGGTGGGCTTTGAATTTCTTCGTCGTCCGCATCCCAACCTTGCTGACCATAGTCCGGCCAGGGCTCTCCTGATAAAGAGAGATACTTTAGTGAATTCGTAATGTCACCGAAAGGAGAGTGCTGAAAGATGTCCGCGGCGGTGAACTCCATGATCGGCGCCCAATCGGATTCGATTGGCAGGGGCGCGGAAGGTTCAGAGTCCGGAGAGGAGTCCGGTACCTTGGAGTCACGAGCTTCGCAAAGGACAGGTATGGTGTTTGGCTCGATCGCCGTAGAGATTGCAGCCCCCGAGGCGGTGTCCAGCCACCCGTCCTCGATTGGTGCAGTCGGCTCCGAGCTAAGGGTCGGAGCGGACACTGGTGCGGCCTCCAGGGCACTGTTCGGCGGCAGAGCTAGATCATGCCCATCGAGACAGTGCGCGGCGCGCTTGGCTGTGGTTTGAACCCGTCGAAGATCAAGTCTCCGCAGACGTCGGTCGTGTAGTTCAAACTTCCAAATCTGACCTGATGGCCAGGGGCGTAGCTTTCGATCTGCTCCAGATGGCCAAGCGAATTGGTCCGCATTGCAAAGCTGCCGAATACGAAGATCTGTCCGGGGAGAAAAGTCTCGCCCTGGACCGCATCGTTGTTGACGATAGGAGGAGCCATCGGGCCTAAAGATGATGACACATAGGAACTCTCAATGAAAGCACCAATGTCGGTGTCAAAACCCGCGGATCTCGGGTAGGGGGTCCCGAACTGTGCGTCTAGGCGGATGGTAACAGGAGACAAGGGACACGATGTTTTTACCCAGGTTCGGGCCCTCTCGATGGAGGTAAAACCCTACTCCTGCTTGATTAATATTGATGATATGGGTAGTACAAGAGTAGATCTACCACGAGATCAGAGAGGCTAAACCCTAGAAGCTAGCCTATGGTATGATTGTTGTTCGTCCTACGGACTAAAACCCTCCGGTTTATATAGACACCGGAGAGGGCTAGGGTTACACAGAGTCGGTTACAATTGGAGGAGATCTACATATCCGTATCGCCAAGGTTTCCTTCCACGCCAAGGAAAGTCCCATCCGGACACGAGACAAAGCCTTCAATCTTGTATCTTCATAGTGCAGGAGTCCGGCCAAAGGTCATAGTCCGGCCATCCGGACACCCCCTAATCCAGGACTCCCTCACTCACCATCCTGGATGCAATATGCCGTAGCCTACTGGGCCACGCGCTCCGCGTCCTCCTCTTTCTCCGACAGTGTTCCTTGCACCAGGTATGCCATGAACTCCTTGTTCAAGCACCCCTCCTAAGGCTCAAGCGCCAGGAGCAGGCGCACTCCTGAGGTCGAGCCACAGGTGGGGGCTCCTAAGGATGGTGGCCGGGGTAGTTCCTCTTGAGGCGGCGCAGGCTCCGCAACTGAGGGGGCTGCCGAGGGCTTGAAGAGTAGCTCTTCAAAGACACCAGGCTCTTGGGGCAGACGCCTTGACGCTCTCTTGGCGATCTCATCGGCTTCCTTGTTTGTGCCGCGTGGCACATGTTTTAGTTCCAGGCCCAAGAATTGCTTCTCCATCTTGCGCACCTCCGCGAAGTACGCCTCCATGTGCTCGTCCCTCGGCTCATACACCTTATTGGAGAAGTTAACGAGGAGCTGGCAGTCGCCCTTGATGGTGAGACACTTCACACCCAAGGCTGGCGCAGCCTTGAGGCCGGTGATCAACCCCTCATATTCAGCGATGTTGTTGGAGACCTTCTCACCCCGCTGGAAGCAGAGCTGAACGGCGTAGTATAGCTTGTCTTGGGTTGGCGAGATGAGCACGGCACCAGCCCCCGCACCTTGGCGTGAGAATGTGCCGTCAAAGTACATGACCCAGCCATCTGACGCTTCACTTCCTGGCGAGAGGGATCGGCTCTCGCCTACTTCAGGCTCCGGAGCATCGGTCCATTCTACGACGAAGTCGGCGAGCGTGGCTCCCTTGATGACCCTAGTCGTGCTGAACTCCAGCTGAAACACTTGTAGTTTGACGTTCCACTCAGCGACTCTTCCCGCAGCATTGGGGCTCCGGAGCACCCTCTCCAGTGGGTAGGCTGAGACGACCTTAATTGGGTGGCCTTGGAAGTAATGATGCAACTTGCGTGAGACCACCAGGAGTGCGAGCAAAAGCTTCTGCGACATGGGATATCGTGCTCTTGCGTCCCGTAACACCGTGCTCACAAAGTATACCGGGTGCTCAACGTGGGCAGGAGCGTCGATGGAGCCTGTGGCCTCCGGAGGTTGTGGCGCCTCTTGAGGTGGGGGGACCTCACGAGCTTGGCCACCCACTGGGGCCTCCGCAGGCCCAGAAACGCCGTCCTGTGGGGCCTGGTCATCCACGGGCGTCGTCATGGCTTTAGTGGATCCGTCTCGGCGCCGCACCGTCCCGGCTGAAGGTGCGGCATTACGCGGCGTGCTCTTGGCCTGGCACTAATCCCAGACAGCCACCAACGCCGCACTGGCTGAGTAGGGCGTGGCGGCGAGGTAGAGCACCAGGGGCTTGAGGGGACGAGGCGCTACCATCACCGGAGGGCTGGTCAAGTATCTCTTGAGGTCTTGAAACGCCAGGTCGGCCTCTGGGGTCCACTCGAAAGGGCCCTTCTTCTTCATCAGCTTGAAGAACGGCAGGGCGCGCTGCCCCAGCTTGGAGATGAAGCGCCCCAGCAAGGTCATGCAGCCCACGAGCTTCTGCATTTCCTTGAGAGTTTGGGGCGGTGATGTCTACTACGCAACCTTCTTCTTGTAGACATTGTTGGGCCTCCACGTGCAGAGGTTTGTAGGACACTAGCAAATTTCCCTCAAGTGGATGACCTAAGGTTTGTCAATCCGTGGGAGGCGTAGGATGAAGATGGTCTCTCTCAAGCAACCCTGCAACCAAATAACAAAGAGTCTCTTGTGTCCCCAACACACCCTATACAATGGTAAATTGTATAGGTGCACTAGTTCGGCGAAGAGATGGTGATACAAGTGCAATATGGATGGTAGATATAGGTTTTTGTAATATGAAAATATAAAAACAGCAAGGTAACTAATGATAAAAGTGAGCGTGAACGGTATTGCCATGCTAGAAAAACAAGGCCTAGGGTTCATACTTTCACTAGTGCAAGTTATCTCAACAATAATAACATAATTGGATCATATAACTACCCCTCAACATGCAACAAAGAGTCACTCCCAAGTCACTAATAGTGGAGAACAAACGAAGAGATTATGGTAGGGTACGAAACCACCTCAAAGTTATTCTTTCCAATCAATCCGTTGGGCTATTCCTATAAGTGTCACAAACAACCCTAGAGTTCATACTAGAATAACACCTTAAGACACAAATCAACCAAAACCCTAATGTCACCTAGATACTCCAATGTCACCTCAAGTATCCGTGGGTATGATTATACGATATGCATCACACAATCTCAGATTCATCTATTCAACCAACACATAGATACTCAACAAGTGCCCCAAAGTTTCTACCAGAGAATCAAGACGAAAACGTGTACCAACCCCTATGCATAGCTTCATGGGCGGAACCCGCAAGTTGATCACCAAAACATACATCAAGTGAATCACGTGATATCCCATTGTCACCACAGATACGCATGGCAAGACACACATCAAGTGTTCTCAAATCATTAAAGACTCAATCCGATAAGATTACTTCAAAGGGAAAACTCAATCCATTACAAGAGAGTAGAGGGGGAGAAGCAACATAAGATCCAACTATAATAGCAAAGCTCGCGATACATCAAGATCGTGCCAAATCAAGAACACGAGAGAGAGAGAGATCAAACACATAGCTCTTGGTACATACCCTCAGCCCCGAGGGTGAACTACTCCCTCCTCGTCATGGGGAGCGCCGGGATGATGAAGATGGCCACGGTGAGGTTCCCCCCTCCCAGGTGCCGGAACAGGGTCTCGATTGGTTTTTGGTGGCTACAGAGGCTTGCGGCGGCGGTACTCCCGATCTATTCTATTCCCCGAAGTTTTTAGGATATATGGATATATATAGGCGAAAGAAATGCGTCAGGGGAGCCACGAGGGGCCCACGAGGGTGGAGGGCGCGCCCTAGGGGGGTGGGCACGCCCCCCTACCTCGTGGCTCCCTCGTTTCTTTCCTGACATGCACTCCAAGTCTATCGGGTAGCTTTCCTTCCAAACATAACTTCTCTAGAAGGTTTCATTCCGTTTCGACTCCGTTTGATATTCCTTTTCTTCGAAGCACTGAAACAAGGGAAAAAACAGGAACTGGCAGTGGGCTCTGGGTCAATAGGTTGGTCCAAAATTAATATAAAAGTGTTTAATAAAGCCCATAAACATCCAAAACAGAAGATAATATAGCATGGAGCAATCAAAAATTATAGATACGTTGGAGACGTATCGAGCATCCCCAAGCTTAATTCCTGCTCATCCTCGAGTAGGTAAATGATAAAAATAGAATTTTTGATGTGGAATGCTACTTGGCATAATTTCAATGTAATTCTTCTTAATTGTGGTATGAATATTCAGATCCGAAAGATTCAAGATAAAAGTTCATATTGACATAAAAATAATAATACTTCAAGCATACTAACTAAGCAATTATGTCCTCTCAAAATAACATGGCCAAAGAAAGTTCATCCCTACAAGATCATATAGTTTAGTCATGCTCCATTTTCGTCACACAAGAATGCTCTCATCATGCACAACCCCGATGACAAGCCAAGCAATTGTTTCATACTTTAGTAATCTCAAACTTATAAACCCTCACGCAATACATGAGCGCGAGCCATGGACATAGCACTATGGGTGGAATAGAATATGATGAGGGGGGTTATGTGGAGAAGACAAAAACGGAGAAAGTCTCACATCAACGAGGCTAATCAATGAGCTATGGAGATGCCCATCGATTGATGTTAATGCAAGGAGTAGGGATTCCCATGCAACAGATGTACTAGAGCTATAAATACATGAAAGCTCAACAAAAGAAACTAAGTGGGTGTGCATCCAACTTGCTTGCTCACGAAGACCTAGGGCTCTTGAGGAGGCCCATTGTTGGAATATACAAGCCAAGTTCTATAATGAAAAATTCCCACTAGTATATGAAAGTGACAAAACAAGAGACTCTCTATCATGAAGATTATGGTGCTACTTTGAAGCACAAGTGTAGAAAAGGATAGTAGCATTATCCCTTCTCTCCTTTTCTCTTTTTTTTGGGCCTTCTCTTTTTTATTGCCTTTCTCTCTTTTTTTATGCCTCACTTGGGACAATGCTCTAGAAAATGATGATCATCACACTTCTATTTATTTACAACTCAATGATTACAACTCGATACTAGAACAAAGTATGACTCTATATGAATGCCTCCAGTGGTGTACCGGGATACACAACGAATCAAGAGTGACATGTATGAAAGAATTATGAACGGTGGCTTTGCCACAAATACTATGTCAACTACATGATCATGCTAAGCAATATGACAATGATGAATGTGTCATGATAAACGGAATGGTGGAAAGTTGCATGGCAATATATCTCGGAATGGCTATGGAAATGCCATAATAGGTAGGTATGGTGGCTGTTTTGAGGAAGATATAAGGAGGTTTATGTGTGAAATAGCGTATCATATCACGGGTTTGGATGCACCGTGAAGTTTGCACCAACTCTCAATGTGAGAAAGGGCAATGCACTGCATCAAGAGGCTAGCAATGATGGAAAGGTGAGAGTGCGTATAATCCATGGACTCAACATTAGTCATAAAGAACTCACATACTTATTGCAAAAATCTACAAGTCATCAAAAACCAAGCACTACGCGCATGCTCCTAGGGGAATAGATTGGTAGGAAAAGACCATCGCTCGTCCCCGACCGCCACTCATAAGGAGGACAATTAAAGAACACCTCATGTTTCAAATTTGTTACATAACATTTACCATACGTGCATGCTATGGGGCTTGCAAACTTCAACACAAGTATTTCTCAAATTCACAACTACTCAACTAGCACAACTTTGATATCACTACCTCCATATCTCAAAACAATCATCAAGCATCAAACTTCTCTTAGTATTCATCACACTCATAAGAAAGATTTTACTAGTATTGAATACATAGCATATTAGGATTAAGCAAATTACCATGCTGTTTAAGACTCTCAAAATAATATAAGTGAAGCATGAGAGTTCATATATTTCTTCAAAATAAAACCACCGCCGTGCTCTAAAAGGATATAAATGAAGCACTAGAGCAAATGACAAACTACTCCGAAAGATATAAGTGAAGATAAATGAGTAGTTAAATAATTATGTAGCTATGTGAAGACTCTATAACATTTAAGAATTTCGAATCTTAGTATTTTATTAAAACAGCAAGCAAAGCTAAAGAAAATAAAATGACGCTCCAAGCAAAACACATATCATGTGGTGAATAAAAATATAGCTCCAAGTAAAGTTACCGATGAACGAACACGAAAGAGGGGATGCCATCCGGGGAATCCCCAAGCTTAGACACATGTTTATCCTTGAATATTACCTTGGGGTGCCTTGGGCATCCCCAAGCTTAGGCTCTTGCCACTCCTTATTCCATAGTCCATCGAATCTTCACCCAAAACTTGAAAACTTCACAGCACAAAACTCAACAGAAAACTTGTAAGCTCCATTAGCGAAAGAAAACAAAACACCACTTCAAGGTACTGTAATGAACTCATTATTTATTTATATTTGTGTTAAACCTACTGTATTTCAACTTCTCTATGGTTTATAAACTATTTTACTAGCCATAGATTCATCAAAATAAGCAAACAACACACGAAAAACAGAATCTGTCAAAAACAGAACAGTCTGTAGTAATCTGTAACTAACGCAAACTGGAACTCCAAAAATTCTAAAATAAATTGGTGGACCTGAGGAATTTGTCTAGTAATCATCTGCAAAAAGAATCAACTAAATATCACTCTCCAGTAATTTTTTTTTAGCTAATCTCGTGAGCACTAAAGTTTCTGTTTTTTACAGCATGATCATAAAGACTTCACCCAAGTCTTCCCAAAGGTTCTACTTGGCACAAACACTAATTAAAACACAAAACCACATATAAACAGAAGCTAGATGTATTATTTATTTCTAAACAGAACCAAAAATCAATAAACTAAAATAAAATTGGGTTGCCTCCCAACAAGCGCTATCGTTTAACGCCCCTAGCTAGGCATGATGATTTCAATGATGCTCGCATAAGACATAAGAATTGAGACATAAAGAGAGCATCATGAAGAATATGACTAGCACATTTAAGTCTAACCCACTTCCTATGCATAGGGATTTTGTGAGCAAACAACTTATGGGAACAATAATCAACTAGCATAGGAAGGCAGAGCAAGCATAACTTTAAAAATTTAAGCACATAGAGAGGAAACTTGATATTATTGCAATTCCTACAAGCATATATTCCTCCCTCATAATAATTTTCAGTAGCATCATGAATGAATTCAACAATACAACCAGCACCTAAAGCATTCTTTTCATGATCTACAAGCATGGAATTTTTATTACTCTCCACATAAGCAAATTTCTTCTCATGAAAAATAGTGGGAGCAAACTCAACAAAATAACTATCATGTGATTAAAAATTAATATCAAGATGACAAGTTTCATGGTTATCATTATTATTTAAATAATATGTGTCATCACAATAATCATCATAGATAGGAGGCATGCTTTCATCATACTAATTTTGCTCATCAAAGCTTGGGAGACTAAAAATATCATCTTCATTAAACGTAGCATCCCCAAGCTTGGGACAAACATTAATTGCAGAAAATATATTCTCAAAAACATCATCTTCATCAAACATAGCATTCTTCCAAGCAAGTGCCAAAAAGATTTTCAAGATCATAAGAAGTATCATTATCTTCCCAATCATAATCATCACAACAAGCAATAGGCATAACGAGATCATCATCAAGTGCATCATCTTCCACAATTATTTTTGATTCATTTTCATGAGGCGCAACAATGATAGGAGCAACATTATTTGGGAGAGATATATTTTTACCTCTCTTCCTTTTCCTTTTCTTCTTCTTCACCACATCATGTGTGGGTTCAATCCTCCTTTTGGAGCTCCTTATTAATTAGATTGGTTGAATAGAAGGCTCCTCCTCATTACATGATTCATCATAAGAAATAATAGGAGGATATTGGGAAGTATCTTCCCTTTCGTTAGTATTCTCTTAATCTTCAATTTGTTTTCTTCTCTTTATATAATTGGCAATATAAGGATTTTCAATGCAATTCACCACACAATACATATAAATCTTCTCTAGATCAAAATCAAGAAATCTATCAAGATTAAACTTGGGAATACCCTCAGTTAAACGTTTCATTTCCTCATACCCCAAAAGAAGACTAAGATCTTTATGATGCTCAAGGGTAATCAAATTAACACAATTTTTGGATATGATTCGGTCATGAAACAATTTGCATTGGAGATTTAAATGACCATGTTCATTGCAAAGTTCACAAGGGGCGCGAAAAATATTCAATTTTTCAGCAGAAACATCAAGACTTTCTTGCAACAATTTAGTTTCTAGGTACTTATGCCTCTTGCAATATCTATCTTCCCTATTTGGTGTATACTTGCAAACCCAATGCACTCCACAAAAATTGACATGTTTATAGGAGACATTTTCATCATAACTAGTGCAATCATCATTAGTACCATGGATATTCAAGGAGTTCATACTAACAACATTGCAATCATGCTCATCATTCAAAGATTTAGTGCCAAACATTTTAATACATTCTTCTTCTAACACTTTGGCACAATTTTCCTTTCCATCATACTCACGAAAGATATTAAAAGATGAAGCGTATGTGGCAAACTTAATTCCATTTTTTGTAGTTTTCTTTTATAAACTAAACTAGTGCTAAAACAAGAAACAAAAAGATTCGATTGCAAAATCTAAAGATATACCTTCAAGCACTCACCTCCCCGGCAACGGCGCCAGAAAAGAGCTTGATGTCTACTACGCAACCTTATTCTTGTAGACGTTGTTGGGCCTCCAAGTGCAGAGGTTTGTAGGACAGTAGCAAATTTCCCTCAAGTGGATGACCTAAGGTTTATCAATCCGTGGGAGGCGTAGGATGAAGATTGTCTCTCTCAAGCAACCCTGCAACCAAATAACAAAGAGTCTCTTGTGTCCCCAACACACCCAATACAACGGTAAATTGTATAGGTGCACTAGTTCGGCGAAGAGATGGTGATACAAGTGCAATATGGATGGTAGATATAGGTTTTTGTAATCTGAAAATATAAAAACAGCAAGGTAACTAATGACAAAAGTGAGTGTGAATGGTATTGCAATGCTAGGAAACAAGGCCTAGGGTTCATACTTTCACTAGTGCAAGTTCTCTCAACAATAATAACATAATTGGATCATAGAACTATCCCTCAACATGCAACAAAGAGTCACTAATAGTGGAGAACAAACGAAGAGATTATGGTAGGGTATGAAACCACCTCAAAGTTATTCTTTCCAATCAATCCGTTGGGCTATTCCTATAAGTGTCACAAACAACCCTAGAGTTCATACTAGAATAACACCTTAAGACACAAATCAACCAAAACCCTAATGTCACCTAGATACTCCAATGTCACCTCAAATATCCGTGGGTATGATTATACGATATGCATCACACAATCTCAGATTCATCTATTCAACCAACACATAGAACCTCAAAGAGTGCCCCAAAGTTTCTACCGGAGAATCAAGACAAAAACATGTGCCAACCCCTATGCATAGGTTCATGGGCGGAACCCGCAAGTTGATCACCAAAACATACATCAAGTGAATCACGTGATATCCCATTGTCACCACAGATACGCACGGCAAGACATACATCAAGTGTTCTCAAATTATTAAAGACTCAATCCGATAAGATTACTTTAAAGGGAAAACTCAATCCATTACAAGAGAGTAGAGGGGGAGAAGCAACATAAGATCCAACTATAATAGTAAAGCTCGCTATACATCAAGATCGTGCATAATCAAGAACACGAGAGAGAGAGAGAGAGAGAGAGAGAGAGAGAGAGAGATCAAACACATAGCTACTGGTACATACCCTCTGCCCCGAGGGTGAACTACTCCCTCCTCCTCATGGAGAGCGTCGGGATGATGAAGATGGCCACCGGTGAGGATTCCCCCCTCCGGCAGGGTGCTGGAACAGGGTCCCGATTGGTTTTTGGTGGCTACAGAGGCTTGCGGTGGCGGAACTCCCGATCTATTCTGTTCCCCGAAGTTTTTAGGGTATATGGATATATATATAGGCCGAAGAAATACGTCAGGGGAGCTACGAGGGGCCCACGAGGGTGGAGGGCGCGCCCCCTACCTCGTGGCTCCCTCGTTTCTTTCCTGACGTGCACTCCGAGTCTATCGGGTAGCTTTCCTTCCAAAAATAACTTCTCCAGAAGGTTTCATTCCGTTTCGACTCCGTTTGATATTCATTTTCTTCAAAACACTGAAACAAGGGAAAAACAGGAACTGGCACTGGGTTCTGGGTCAATATGTTAGTCCCAAAAATAATATAAAAGTGTTTAATAAAGCCCATAAACATCGAAAACAGAAGATAATATAGCATGGAGCAATCAAAAATTATAGATACGTTGGAGACGTATCAGGAGGGCTCATGTCTTCTATCGCCTTGACCTTCTTCGGGTTGGCCTCGGTCCCCCTGTGCGACACGAGGAAGCCCAGTAACTTGCCAGAGGGGACACCAAACACGCACTTCTCCGGGTTGAGCCGTAGGTCCACCTGGCGCAGGCTGGTGAAAGTCTCCTACAGGTCCTGAATGAGGGTTCTTGCCTCCCGACACTTTACCACGATCTCGTCGATGTAGGCTTCAGCGTTTCTCCATAGCTGCTGGCCCACGTCGATGTGCATCAGCCGCTGGAAGGTCCCCCCAGCGTTGCGCAGCCCGAACGACATGCAGGTGTAGCAGTATACCCCACACGGGGTCAAGAAGGCCGTCTTCTCCACGTCCTCCACCACCATCTTGATTTGGTGGTAACCCGAGAATGCGTCCAAGAAACACAGCAGGTCGCACTCGGCAGTGGAGTCAACGATTTGGTCGATGCGCGGAAGCGGGAACGGGTCTTGGGGGCAGGCTTTATTGAGGTTGGTGAAGTCGACGCACATGCGTTCCTTCCCGCCTTTCTTGGGCATAACAACGGGGTTCGCCAGCCATTTCGGGTACCGGACCTCACGAATGACGCCCACCTACTACAGTTTGCAAGTTTCCTGGACAACGAAGGACTGCTTCTCGGTGGACTGACGTCGCGCCTTCTGCTTCACAGGGTGCACATTGGGGCACACCCTTAAGTGATGTTAGATTACCCCCCTTGGGACCCCTACCAGCTGCTTGGGCTCCCAGGCGAATACCTCCTTGTTTGCATGCAGGAACTTCACCAATGCCTCCTCCTGGTCCGGGTCGAGGTTGGCGCCTATGGTGAAGGTGGCTCCCGAGGATCCATCCTCCTTGACCGGTACTTGCTTCGTCTCGGCTCAGTCCTGAGCGAACAACTGCTTCTTTTTTTGCCGGCGCGGCCCCCTTATCCCCTGGGGCGGCTTCATCGGCCAGGCGTGCGGCCGCGGAGGCCTTGAAGGCGAGCTTGAGGGCCGTTAGAGCCTCCATGGTGTCTCCAGCCACGGTGCGGACGCCACTGCTCCCCGACATCTTCATGAGGTTGTAGGCCGGATGGGTCACTGCCATGGACTGAGCCAGGGCAGGGTACCCGGGGATGGCATTGTACGGGAGGCCGATGCGGGCGATGTCGAAGTCGACCAGCTCGGTGTGGTAGTTGTCTCGGGTACCGAAGGTGACCGGGAGGCGTATTTGCCCCAAGGGGCTGGTGGATCCGCTGCCGACTCCGGAGAAAGGCTTGGTGGGGCGAAGCCAGCTGTACGGCACGTGAAGCAAGCCGAAAGCTTCCACGGAGAGCACGTTGAGGCCAGCTCCACCGTTGATGAGGGTCTTGGTCACGGCGACGTTCCAGATGGTGGGTGTGCAGAGCATTGGGAGCGCGCCCGAGCCAGCAGTGGTAGCGGGGTGGTCCCCTGAGTCGAAGGTGAGGTCGGTTTGGGCGCCGCCCATCCTGGAGGGGCTCCCTGCTGCACAGAGGCGGCACCGATCTGGCGGAAGAACTGCTTGACATGGCCATCCGAGGGTGGTGCCTGTAAGCCGTCGAGGAGGGCTACAACGGCGACAGGCGTCGGCGCCGGGAAGCATGTGACAAAAAGGCCGCGCAGCTCCTCCCAAGAAGCCGCCGAGGATCCTGGAAGGTTGAGCTGCCAGGCGCGCGGCGCACCAGTGACGGCCATGGGGAACCAGGTGGCCATGACATTGTCGTCGTTGCCAGCCTCCAGAACGGCCTCCTCGTATGCCAGCAAGAAGGTCGACGGATCCACCGCCGTCATAGCGGGGTGGCATCTCTGGCCTGAACTTGGGCGTTCACTGCACCTGCCGTAAGGCGGGGCTGAGGGCTCTGAGCCCCATGGCGCTGCCGCGAGCGTCCGTTGGTCCAGTCGGAGGGGCGGCGCCGGCCATGGGGGCCGAACGAAGAGGTGAAGCCGGTGGAGGAGCGAAGCTTCGGCGCACCCCTACCTGGCGCGCCAAATGTCGGATTACGTGTTTCGGCAAACCCTTGAGGTTCGAACACTGGGGTGCGCACAAAGATCTCTCTCTCTCTCTCCCTAGCTCGCTCCGGCAACGATCTCAAGGCCTAGCTCGACGAACCCAAAGAACAAGAGACAAGAAGTTTTATACTAGTTCGGGCCACTGTTGTGGTGTAATACCCTACTCCAGTGTGGTGTGGTGGATTGCCTTGTAGGGTGAGGATGAACAGTACAAGGTAAGAACAGCCTCCTGAGGAGAGGTGTTCTAGAGCTCGGTGAGCTGGTGAGTTGGCCTTGGTGGAATGAGTCCAATCCAAGATGAGGTGTCTCCCGATGGTGGTGGCTAGTCCTATTTATAGAGGCCCTGGTCCTCTTCCCAAATGTTAGGCGGGAAGGGATCCCAAAACGGCCAAGTTTGAAGGGAGACAACTAGTACAAACTATCCTGACAAAAGGTGGTCTTTGCCTGCCAAAGGCTCTGGTGGTGACGCCGTCGTGGGCTCCGCGTTGACCTCCGTCCTGCCATCCTGCTGGTCTTGGTATCGTTGCACCGATATGGAAACCTTTGCCTGATGCCTCGGGACTCTTCGCATGCGCTTGCCCCTTTAGCACCAAAGAGGCAACTGGTACTCTGCGCCCGCTGGCGCCTGCCTGGCCTTGATCATCACGGCTCACGTCACGCGCACCTCGCGAGGTGCCCCTTGCATAGATATTGTTGGTGTTCTAGGAACGGGGGTCCCCAGACTTGCCTGCCTGTGGCCCACGGTGTGGCTCCACCAACGCACCGCCACTCCATCGCTGACTCCGGCTGGCTCATCATCCCACGCTCGTCGCGCGCCCACAGACGCGCAGGCCGCGCTACTCATGGCATGCGAGCTCCTGCGCTACCGCCTGGTCGACAACCTCCACGAGGACTGGCTGGACCGCATCGCCGAGCTTGTCAGCGCCGCTGGGGGCTCTCCTGCGCCATCCCTCTCGCTACCTCGCCCACCTCTAGCTGCGGGCGATGTAGCCCACGGAGTGCCTCCACCACGTCCGCAACAAGACGCCGCCCTCGCACCAAGATGCGTGGCCCCGCGGCGTGACCCACCATGCCGGGTGCCCGCACAAGAAGAAGGAAGCTGCCAAGAAGTCCCTCGGCCGCAAGAAAACGCTCCTGCGCTCCCAGCGCCACCACGTCAAGACCGAGCGCTGCCTGCGGCGGCGGTGCAGGGGTATCAAGATCAGGCTCCGCCTCCGCGGCGGGGTCCATTGACCACAGCAGGTTGCCGTGCCTTCACTCCCGAACTGCGCAGCGTCATCTGGCCCGGCAAGTTCAAGCCAGACCTGCCTCCGCACTACGACAGCACCCCCGACCCCGCAGAGTTCCTGCAGCTCTACGAGCTGAGCATCGAGGCGGCCAACCGCGACGAAAAATTCATGGCGAACTGGTTTCCCATGGCCCTCAAAGATGGCGCGTGCTCGTGGCTCCTGAACTTGCCCGCGTGATCGATCTCCTCCTGGGGCGAGATGCGCGAGCGCTTTGTCGCCAACTTCCAGGGCACTCACGACAGCCCGCCGGCCGCGGGCGACCTGCGGCGCATCAAGCAGCAGCCAGGGGAAACTCTGCAGAAGTACATCCAGCGCTTCAACAGCGTCCGCCTCAAGATCCCCAAGGTGACGGACGAGGCCATCGTCTCCGCGTTCTCCGATGGCGTTCGTGATGTCAAGATGAAGGAGGAGCTCACCATCCACGAGGAGCTATGCACTGCCCTGGGGATGTTCAACATGGTGACCAAGTGTGCAAGAGGTGAGGAGGGGCGCCTCTCCTCCTTGAGCTCCCTGCTGCCTACCCAGAAGAGAAGAAAGCCAAGGCCAAGGACGTGAAGCGCAAGGGAGTAGCCATGCTCGCGGCTGAGCCAGAGTTGAAGCGCGGCCGGGACCACCCCGAGTCGCCCAAGAGCAGTTGTCCATTCCGCGCCTTCCACAACGTACGCAGCCACAACACCAATGACTGCCAAGAGCTCAGGGCCATTCGTTCTCCATGCTTCGGTCGACGCCCCGAGCACAACGACCGGGGCTACGGCCGAGGAGGAAGACGTAGTGGAGGACACTGGGACGACTGCGGCCCCCGCCAGGAGTGGCGCGACCGGCCTCGTGAGGGCCACTGGCAGGACCAGCCTCGTGAGGGCGCCTGGAGGGAGCAACCTCGTGAGGACTGCCCTCAGGGCAACACCAGCCTCCCTCCGCTGCCGCCGCCACCGAGGAGGAACGACGACCATCATCACGACGAGGGGGCTGGGGGCTTCCAGGAGCCATGTGCCATCGCCTGCATCTTGGGTGGCGCTCAAGCCCCAGCCTCTCAGCGTATCTTCAAACAGTTTGCTCGTGAGGTGAACGTGGCCCTTCCCAGGCTCGAAGCTACACGCCCACTCAAGTGCTCCAAGTGCGCCATCACCTTCAGCTCGTCAGACCAGCTCAAGTGTGTGGCAACTACCGGCACCCTCCCGATGCTCTGCTCACCCGTCATCAGCAATGTTCAAGTCACCAAGACCCTCATCGACGACGGCGCAGGCCTCAATGTCCTGTCCGTCGATACATTCGATAGCCTCTAAGTGCCATACGATTAGCTACAACCTACCAAGCCCTTCTCAGGAGTGACCGACGGCTCCACCACCCCGATAGGGCAGGTCCGCCTCCCTGTCACCTTCGGCCAGCGTAACAACTACTGCACCGAGCTTATCGACTTCGACGTCACCCACATCCGTCTGCCGTACAACGCCATCCTTGGGTATCCAGCCTAGGCCAAGTTTATGGCAGTAACCCACCATGGCTCAACGTCCTCAAGATGCCAGGGAGCGGCGGCGTCATCACGGTCCCCTGTGAAGAAAGAGATGCAGTGTGCTCCCTCAAGCGCGCTTACCAAGTTGCAGCGGCCGAAGAGCCCGACAGCGAAGGCACCCTGTACCCTCCTGAGGCCATTCCCAAGAAGAAGAAGCAGCTACTCCACCCAGGGCCTCAGGAGCGGCGTTTCTAGAGGAAACACCTCAGGATCTGCGCCCGTAGCCGGGGCGCCTCCCTCCCTCGCATAGGAAGGCACGCCCGGCGCCCTCCTTAGGCTGGGCTCGGGGGCTCTCTTCTGGAGGGCCTGTGGCCTAGCCAACGTCACGAGGGAGGCGCTCGGGCACCATGTGGAGCCGTGCTTCGCCATACGTTTCCCTCAAGAGGGCACAAGTCGTGGAGTGCCTAGTGGTCAGGAGTTCATCACCAAGGTGATCCAGGAGCTTCAAGAGGCAAGGACCATACACAGCGACTGCCACCCACCACCCGGCGCAGCTCCCTATCCTGGCAAGGATGGCGGGCTGCGCATCTGCGTCGACATTCCAGGGCTCAATAGGGCCGCATTTCAGGGACGCTTCTGGCCTTCAAGCGTTGGACGGTGCGAGGGCCCACCTCACAGCTATGATCGCATGCCATTTGGCCCGCCGAACGCGGCTGTCACCATCCAGCGCCGTTTGCGCTGCATTCTGGCGGCTCAGGAGGCTAGACATCACGCTGTCCTGTTGGAGATCACGACAGTTCTTCAGGAGCCACCTGGTCCTACGAAGTCTCCTGAGGCTCAGGACCCTGGCGGCTCGTGAGGAGCAACTTCTTCAGCACGCATCTTCGGCTACTATGACACCACTCCTGCTACTGTATCAGGTGACTCTTTCCAGTTCATTCAGTTGGGGGCGCCCCATGAGCAGCATCATCCCCAAGTCACATGGGCCTATCCCTGCGACGTGTATCTTTTTGCATCTTAGGCTTATTCTATTGGGGGCCCCCCTCGGGCTGCATCATCCCCAGGCCGCTCGGGTCCGTCCGAGTGGCATGTATCGTTCTTGCATCTATCTGAGCTAACCTGCCTCATTGCTTGAGCCCTTTCATGATTATCACCTGCCTGTTCGGTACTTCGATACCACGAGCGTTGCAAGCCCACTGTAGCGACCCGACCTCAAACAGTCAAGTCTCTGTGCTTCAGTGCCATCCCTGGATCGGTAATGCTGACACACACAGTACTCGAAGGATTTATAACAGAGTAGCAATCACACACTTATTACATCGAATGTCTCCAAAGAGAACTTAGTACAACAAATATGGCTTAAGGCCATCTAATACGATAACAGCGGAAGAGTTGGAAGATAAAGTGAGTCCATCAACTCCAATGGCATAGTTGAGCTGCACGGCAACGACCTAGCGAACCTTACTCCTCGTCTGAAAAGTCTGCGACATAAACGTTGCAGCCCGAAAACGGGTTAGCACATGGAATATGCTGGCAATATAACACAGTAGAGCAATGAACAGATAATGCTATCACTATATGCATATATGGCTGGTGGAGGCTCTATGGTTATAAGGTTTTTGCGAAAAAGCCAATTTTTTCCTACAACAAAGGAATACATTTTATTTAACTATCATGGTAGTTGAAACATCATTGAGAATGGCACCCCCATCTCAATCCCAATTAAAGGTAATTATTAACCCACCAAATTAAATTAGAGTGATGAGATACAATAGGAAAATCCAAGTACTAGATACTCAAGATGTCCATAACCGGGGACACGGCCAACCATGATTAGATTGTACACTCTGCAGAGGTTTGCGCACTTTTCCCCACAAGATTTGATCTCCTCCATTGGATTTCTCGCACTACATGGTGTTTGAGAAACGTATGACCGAGACACAGTCTTTCTGAAGCATTAACTCTTTACTCTGGGTGGACAGTTACACCTACTTTACCCTACATCTGCTAGCCCACCCTGAAAGAGGTCACACAACATACTCAACTATGCCAGAGCCCATAATGGCTTGTGGCTGCACACGGAAGTTTCTAGCTTGAATAATCTCACGATCCCTTTGAGCCTGGGTGGCGGACCGTAGGATGATCACACGGATACCCTGGGATCTTCTAGGACAAAACTGGATACCCCAGGTGCCCAAACAAGCAATCCACCCAGATGTGTATTAAAGGTGCCACCTTAAGTTGAACCATTAATTAATAATCTCACATCTGTCATGGATACACTCAAACCCAATGCATGTCTACGAGCATAGCATAGCAATATAAGCATAACGTAGAAGTAACTCCCAATGTTTTGATATGAAAACAGGTAATAGGTTCTACCTCAACATCTACATCCCAAACCCACAAGTTAAGAGATCCTACTCATGCAATGTGTGAGGGTTGTATCTAATGCATAAAAACTGGGTAATAAAGGGATATGATCAATGTGTTACTTGCCTTGCTAACGATCCGCAAAACCTAGTGACTCGTAGTAGCACGCTTCGCACTCCGGGAATTCTATCGCAAACAAACAATAGCATACATAAGAAATGAAGCAAATATGCAATGGTAAAACTTAAATAAGAAGATCTAACCAGAAAGTTCAACTTAAGAACTCCGGTTTGCAAAAAGAATCAAATCAAATAGTGCAACGAAACTCAAACGCCGAAAGAAACAAGATCCATTTACTAATTTGGACTAAAGTCAAATTTTACAGTACCAAAATATTTTTCAAGTTGGTTAAACAGAAAGAGGGCTTCAAGACGAAGATCTAGGCACTTGAATCACCTGATTCCGATAAACGAGCGAAAAGATAAACTAAAACAAAAATCAGATCAAAAATCGCGATCGAAAATAATCGCGAAAATATCCAAGAAAAGAAAAACTGACGAACAGGCTAACGAACGAACGTTCGCTGTCTGTGACTAACGGGTGAACGGCGTTCATTTAAATGAACGAACGGACGAACGTCCGCAAAATAAATAAACCGACGGAAAACCGATCTAAAGAAAATAAACCGGAAAATAAAAAAAACGGATCTAGATCTAGGTTTTACCGAAATAAACCGAAGAAAAAAAACGGCGGCGGCGGTCAACTCCGCGCGGCGGCGGCGTTCGGGCGGCACGGGCGCGGGCGCGCGGGGGGCTCGAGGCACGGCGCGGTGCTCGAGGCGCGGCTAGGGTTCGGCAGCGGCTAGGGTAGGTTGGGGCTGGCGGGGTCGTGGGCTTATAAAGCCTGGGGCGAGTCGGAGTCCGGGTCACCCACGGCGGCCCAAGTCGGTTCGTCCCTTTTTTTAATAAATCCACGCAGAAAAACGAAGAAAAGGAATACTAAACAGACTCCAAAAATCCCGTAATAAATTTTCCCCGTCCTCTAAAAATAAGCTGGACAATTTGAACATTTATATGGGCCTATCATGCAATTTTGAAAAACGCGTATTTTTCCTATGCAAAAAAATAGCAATATAATCCGAATAAAATCAAATATTTGATTTTAATATTTTTCCTCCAATATTTCATTTATTTTGGAGAAGTCATATTATCTCCTCTCATATATTTAATATGAAATATTTTCGGAGAGGAAAATAAATTAAAACCAACGTGATCCTTGATTCAATATTTGATAAAATTCAAATATGGAAAAACGTGAAATCCCCAATGTCGTGGTTCTAAGTCTGGCAGTAGAATGGGGGGTAGGTATGGAGAGGCAAGGTACTAGCTATGGAGTAGTTGGTACGCACGAGTTTACGAGTTCAGGCCCTTCTCGGAGGAAGTAACAACCCTACGTCTCGGAGCCCGGAGGCGGTCGACTGGATTATATGCGTATGAATTACAGGGGTGCGAACCCTTCTACCTGTGGAGGGGGGGGGGGTGGCTTATATAGAGTGCGCCAGGACCCCAGCCAGCCCACGTAGCGGAGGGTTAAAGGTACCTTAAGGCTAGGCGTTACTGGTAACGCCTTACATAAAGTGTCATCATGACCATAAAGACTACTTAACTACAGACCGTTTGGACACCGAGTGGCTCTTGAACTCCTGGTGGTCGAGTGGGTCTTCATGGTCGAGTGTCTTTGAATCTGTCGAGTGGAAACCTACCAGGCCGATTGGAAGGCAGTTTATTCTAAGGATGCCCTTGGGGAGGGTATCTTGGATAGGTCCATGACCGTACCCTAGGTATATGACTTCATCATTAGCCCCCGAATGGATCGAGGTTTGAGTGAGGAAGGAGTTGATAATCTTTCCGACCTGTTTTTCGTCTTTCATGAAGTCGTCTTACTCGGATCGCTGACCTTTAGTGATGGTGTCAACTTTTCTTTCAGTCGCCTTGATCCATTCTCTGCATCTGTCGAGTGAACTTTATGAACTTGGAGATTTCCGAGCGACGGATCGGAGGAAATCTGTCGCCTGACAAGTTAGCGGATTTAGTGGGATCCGAATTTTGGGAAGCGCGCGAAGCGGAGAAGGCCGCGATACTTGGATGGGATAAGGCAAGGACGCCTCGATCTCCGCGCCACCTTTTTCGCCATGTATCGCAGGCGATCAAGGCTATGGATTTGACAGATTGCCGGGCCTACTAGTCAGCCACTCGGGCGACTTCATATAAGGCGCTGGGGGTATTTTGAACATTGCGCCCTCATTTTCCCCTCCTTCGTCCTCAGATTCATCCGCCGCGCCCGTAACCTGCTCAGCGTTGTTGCTCCGCCTCCCGCCCGCCGGTGACAATTGTGAAGGAGAAGACGACGGCCTTGAGCGGGCGAAGAAGGCGACAGCTGGCGAAGGGAGAGCGCCTAGTCGGGCGGATCTCGTCATGGTCCAGCCTGCCGCAAGGTTGGGTCCAGGAGATTGATCCGCTCAACATCACCCGTAAAGACCTCAACGACCTGGCCAACGAGGGATTGATCCCCACGGTCAGCAAGGCTTCCGGGGACAGAGTGGCAGCCGCAGCCTCGGGGAGGGTGAGTGCGTCCTCTTAGCCACCCATGTTGATTGCGGATTTTCTCTACCGCCGAATCTTTTCTTTCGGGGTTTTCTGAAATTCTTTGGAGCACAACTACATCACTTTACACCCAATTCCATTTCCTATCTCGCTGTGTCTTTGTGCGAAAACTTCTTGGGTTGTCGATCACACTGGGGCCTCTTCAAACACATATTCACTTGTCGCCTCGGACGGTGAAAAGGCTAGTCCGAATGATGAAAGAACCCAAGTAATCCATATGTGTGGGGTCTTGGGGTCCAGATGGGGGTAAAAGTGCCTTTCCAGCCATGATTCTTCCCGATTCAAATGAGGGTGGCAATCGACCTGGTTCTATCGCTAAGACCGATCGACGCTTGTAAGGCGATCGATTGGACTCCTCCTTTCTTCATGGATCGAGTGAACAAGCCGTCCTCTCTGAAGGTGCTTCCGGAGGAGAAGGCCCAGGTTAAGTTGTTGATGGAGCGTGTAGTCCAGCTCATTCGTGACGGAGTGACCGGCATGGATCTTCTGGAAGTTTTCCTTCGACGGCGCATCCAGCCGCTCCAATACCGAGGTCACCCGATGTGGATGTACTGCACCAAGACACCACCCGGTCCACCCGGAGGAGGTCGACGACGCCACATTGGATAGGTGGATGACTGCCATCACAGGGAACAAGGATAACTCTCGCGGAGCTAGGAGGATCCCACCACTCGACCAATCTTACGAACCAGACCAGGTATGACCACTTATCTCCGACTGTGATCCTGTTGCATTCGCTCTGTTCCACTGCGACTCGGCCGACTGACTTTCGTCTTGTTTTGCTGTCTTCTAGGTCACCACTGAGATGTACTCGATGCCCAATGGGGCGCAAGAACAAGTTGAAGAAGAAGAAGGAAGCGGAGGCGAAAGCCAGGAGGAATGGGAGTCTGACGGTGAGGAGGGCGAGGAGAACGACAACTCTGATGAAGAGGAGGAGGAGGAGGAAGAGGGGGAGGACGTGGATCCTCCCCACTCGGAAAGGCGGTCCAAGCTGACGCATGATCCGGCGGTCGGGCGCGGTAAGGTTATCGCGCCCATTGGGCGGTCGACAAAGCGCCCTCGGACGACTTCTCCAGTGCCGACTGAGAAACCACCAAAGCAACCCCGAGCAACATCATCAAAGCCGACGAAGGCTCTACCCAAGATGAGGATGGTCATTCCCACCATTTCCAGGTAATCAGCAGAACTAGTGTTTTCCTGTTTATCATGGATGTACTTTTGGTCGACTCGTTTGACTGATCAACTGATTTCTGAAAACTGTAGTGCTGCCACCTCCGAGACCTCACCTAGGCATGAAGATCAGGACATGAAAGATGACGCCACCTCCAACCTTGGTACGATCTCTACAGTTTTGCTTTATGGTCGATTGGATTTCTGTTTTTATCTTTGAATCTTTCCTGTAGTTCCACCTCATGTCATTGATCTCCCTGACGACGACGATGAAACACCACTGAGGAAGAGGAAGGACAAAAGGGTGCCTGCCAGCAAGGCTACTCAAGTTGTATCACTGCCTGAAACGCTGGTTCACGAGGGAGGCGACAACACTCGGGCTTCTGTGACCTTTGCTATGCCGCTGACAAGTGTCCGGCCTTCGTCGTCGACTGCTGACCCGCCTTCCCTTTTTGCCACACACACCACATCCCGGAAGACCAAGTGGGTGCTGCTAAGGAGGCCATACGCCAGGCGGGGATCATGATGGAGCAAGTGAAGGTAGTCTGGGAGGCTAGCCAGGCGACTTATGATGCAAGCTCAGCTCTTCAGAGCAATGTCCAAGTAAGTTGATCGCTGCTTGTTCTGTTAGGATATGCTACCTGAAATTTCTTCTTTCTGAAGATTTCCATATTTGTATCTGTACACCCACTGGGTGGGTGTGTCGATTGAATTTTTTGTATTGGTGGGGGCACGCTGAGTGCACCCACTGGGTGTAGTCCCCGAGACTATGGTGGACTGCGGGCAGTCGACTATAGTCTTTATACTTTAAACTTCTTCACTCGGTCTGGTCAGGCCATGTCGAATGGATCTTTGGAACCGGTGGGGGCACGCTGAGTACACCCACTGGGTGTAGTCCCCGAGACTATGGTGGACTGCGGGCAGTCGACTATAGTCTTATGAACTGTTTTTTTTTTTGCCTCTTTCGGTCGACTGATCGAACCGAATCGATAAAACCAGTGGGGGCACGCTGAGTGCACCCACTGGGTGTAGTCCCCGAGACTACTGTCGAATGTTTTGATTCGGCTGTAGTCTTAGAAATGCTATGATTTTTTCTTTAGTCACTCGGAAGTGACCTGTCTTTGACGTTTTGTCGATTGACTCTTCACAGAAATCTTGCGAGCTCGTGGCCCGCTATACCGAATTGGAGAACAAACAGATCCAGCTCAACCTTGACTTGAAGCTTGCTCAGGAGAACTTGCAAAAGGCGAGAGACGAAGCAAAAGGTATGGCTGGTGAGAACTTTGACGACTGTCTTTGTCTTACTACCCATTCTCAACTCTGGGCTTATTGTTATTTTGCAGACAAACTGGAGGAGGCTCTGAAGAAGAAATACCACGACCTTGCAGAGGCATGTGTAGGCGGCTTTAGAGAAAACAAGGCTCATGGAAGAGAAACTGGTCTCGAGGGAAAACTCAAGAGGAGAATACCAAAGCGAAGGCTGCTCTCGACGCCGCCAACAAGGAGGCTAGCCGATCAAGAATGACAAAGTTGCTCGATCGACAAGGTTGGCAAACCGCGGGGAGGAGGAACGATCCGAGGTTTATCCGGAGGGCTCGCCAAGAAGCTATTCCTCATGCTTGAAGGTAATTCCTCTTATCCGACTGATTTGTCATCATCAACTCACCATAGAACCATTAGCTTGAACTTGAGTCGTATTTGCAGAATTCTGGCAGAACTTCCAAGAGGAGACCAATGAGTGGAGACAAGCCGGAACCCATCAACTCTCCCGTGAAGGATGAAGCCGCTATGAACGCGTTCGACCGAGTCTCGCATTGCTAGTGTGGTGGACTATCTCGCCGATCTGAAAGCTGCGGTGTCACGGATCGACTCAACCCTCCGCCGGACAGGACGCCTGTAATGACCTTGAGTTCTTAATGACTCAATCGAATGAGGTTCCAAGTCGAGTGCAAGAATGGAAAAAATATTCTGCCAGGTGCGGTGCTGATGTTGCCTGTCTTTGGTTCATTTCCACTGCAAGGAGGCGCGAGAGGAAAAGCTTGCGGCCCTCAAAGTTGACTATACCAAGAAGTATGATTTCCAATCTTTCATGGAGACTTTCATCGCCGCTGCCACCCGGATTGCTGATGGGATCGACCTTGACCAGTTTGTGGCTCCTTCCAGTCCTCCACCCGAGGAGTAAAAAACTTTTATGCTCTACCTTAAATTTGCCTCGGAATGCCGAGTGGTCTTTGTAACCGATAAACTTTAACGAGCTTGAGGCCTGGGTACTCCTGCATCCTTAGGATGCTATCCGAATTTTACTTATCGTCGAAATATGCTTTTGTTTGCCTTCGAGTGAACTTTGCTCTTCACTCGGGTTATGCTTCAATGCTTGAGATGCAGCTCTGAGGTGGATCCAGTCGACCTACACTTTGTTGCTCTTGCAGGTGCAGGAGAAGGAAGCAGTCGACCTGTACGTCGTCATCCTTGCGGATCGGGATAGAGCGCACGTTGTACTTGTGGCACAGCTCCGAAGGAGAAGGAAACAGCCGACCTGCACCTCGTCGTCCTTGCGGATCGGTATGGATTTCGTACTTAGGCGAGTACTGGACTGCAGCTAAGCCCCCGAGTGGGAGGTTTGCTCTCCACTCGGTAGGATTTTTCAACACTTAGGCGAGTACTGGACTGCAGCTAAGTCCCCGAGTGGGAGGTTTGCTCTCCACTTGGTAGGATTTTTCAACACTTAGGCGAGTACTAGACTGCAGCTAAGCCCCCGAGTGGGAGGTTTGCTCTCCACTCGGTAGGATTTTTTGATACTTAGGCGAGTACTGGACTGCAGCTAAGCCCCCGAATGGGAGGTTTACTCTCCACTCGGTAGGATTTTTAAAACTTAGGCGAGTACTTGGACTGCAGCTAAGCCCCCGAGTGGGAGGTTTGCTCTCCACTCGGTAGGATTTTTCAAACTTAGGCGAGTACAGGACTGCAACTAAGCCTCCGAGGAGGATTTTCGTGTCATAGCTTTGAAGGGGAAGGCAACAATCGACCTGTACCTCGTCGTCCTTGCAAAGTGCACATTGTATTAAATACTTAGGCGAGTACTTGGACTGCAGCTAAGCCTCCGAGTGGGAGGCTGGCTCCTCACTCGGTAGGATTTTCAAATACTTAGGCGAGTACTTGGACTGCAGCTAAGCCTCCGAGTGGGAGGCTGGCTCCTCACTCGGTAGGATTTTCAAATACTTAGGCGAGTACTTGGACTACAGCTAAGCCTCCGAGTGGCAGACTGGCTCCTCACTCGGTAGGATTTTCGAATACTTAGGCGAGTACTTGGACTGCAGCTAAGCCTCTGAGTGGGAGGCTGGCTCCTCACTCGGTAGGATTTTCAAATACTTAGGCGAAACGGATTCGCAGCTAAGCCCCCGAGGGAGAGGCTGGCTCATCACTTGGTAAGGATTATTTTACTAACTTAGGCGAAACGGATTCGCAGCTAAGTCACCCACTAGGTGGGAATTTTAATAAAAAGTAATAACAATCACTGGGAAAATTATAATCTTCTTGATTTAGATAAACAAACTACAGAGGTACTTTTATTACATCTCACCCGAGTGAGCTCTTAAGTGTAAAAGGGGCGGAGCAGCTCCGCATTCCATGCCCGAGGCTCATCGATCTGGCGTTCGACATTGTAAAGATGGTAAGCCCCATTGTGAAGAACTCTGGTGACGATGAAGGGACCTTCCCAAGTGTGAGCGAGCTTGTGTGGTTTCTGTTGATCCACTCGGAGGACCAGATCTCCTTCCTGAAAGGCTCGGCTCTTCACATTTCTGGCGTGCAATCGACGCAAGTCCTGTTGATAAATGGTCGAGCGGATCAGGGCCATCTCTCTCTCCTCTTCAAGGAGGTCGATTGCATCTTGACGGGCTTGCTCCGCTCAGATTTGAGTAGAGTTCGACTTGGGGGCATTGTGAAGCAGGTCACTCGGCAGAACCGCTTCACTCCATAGACCATAAAGAATGGAGTTCTCCCGATCGACCGATTAGGAGTGGTCCTCAATCCCCAAAGAACCGATGGAAGTTCGTCAACCCACGCTCCCGCTGCATGCTTGAGATCACGATCATCGAGGTTTCATCCTTTGAGAATTAGACCATTTGCTCGCTCGCTTGTCCATTCGACCGGGGTGAGCTATCAAGCATAGTCAACTCGCGTGCCTCCGAGAGGCTAAAAGGCTTTGAACTTGTCGGAATCGAAGTTTGACCCATTGTCGATGATGATGCTGTGCGGAACTCCATATCTGAATATCAACTCTCCGATGAAACCGACAAGAAGGCACGATCAAGGTTCTTGATAGGTTTAGCTTCGATCCACTTCGTGAACTTGTCGACTGCCACAAGCAAATGAGTGAAACCACTCCTGCCAGTTCTCAGTGGTCCAATCATATCCAACCCCCAAACAGCGAAAGGCCAGACGAGGGGAATGGTCTTCAATGCTGAGGCGGGTTTGTGTGACATATTGGAGTAGAACTGACATCCTTCACATTTGTCGACTATTTCCTTTGCCATTTCATTTGCCTTGGGCCAGTAAAATCCCGCTCGGTATGCTTTAGCCACGATGGTCCGAGAGGACGCATGGTGACCACAGGTCCCCGAGTGGATATCATCAAGAATTATCTGACCTTCTTCCGCATTATGCACTTCGGCCGACTCGACCACGCTTTCTCGAATAACTGTCCGCTGATCACAAGAAGGCCTTGGATCGACGGACGATCTGTCTAGCCTCTTCTTTGTTCTCCGGGAGCTCTTTCCTTAGGATGTGTGCGATGTACGGTACTGTCCAGTCGGGAGTGATGACCACGACTTCCATGATTAGGTCGACCACCGCTGGGACCTCAACTTCAGTCGGATCAATGGCACTTTTTGGCTGTGGAGCTTCTTCAGTGAAAGGATCCTCTTGAATCGACGGTGTGTAGATGTGCTCCAAAAACACATCACTGGGAATGGCTTCCCTCTTGGACCCTATTTTCGCCAAATCATCAGCAGCTTGATTTTTCAGTCGGGGTATGTGATGGAGCTCTAACCCCTCAAACTTCTTCTCTAGCTTTCTCACTGCATTATAGTAGCCAGTCATGGCTGGACTTCTGACATCCCACTCCTTCATCACTTGATTAACCACCAGATCTGAGTCGCCATAGACCATGAGGCGACGGACGCCGAGTGAAATGGCCATACGCAACCCATACAACAAGTGCTTCAGATTCTGCTTCATTGTTGGAAGAATCAAAGTGAATCTGGAGCACATATCTGAGCTTATCTCCTCGGGGAAACCAATACTACCCCAAAGACCGGAACCATTCAGCATCTTGGAACCATCAAAGAACATAGTCCAAAGGTTCGAGTGAACTTGAGTCGGTAATCGTTGTTCAATCCACTCGCGATGAAGTCTGCTATTGCTTGGGACTTGATGGCTTTCTTTGCCTCAAACTTGATATCAAGGGAAGAAGTTCAATCGCCCATTTAGCCACTCAACCATTGCGTCTCTGTTGTGTAATCTCGATAACGGGCGTCGCTGATGATCTGAATGGAATGATCGAGAAGTAGTGAGCAACCTTCTTTGCGGTCATATAAATCCCATACACAAGCTTCTCGATAATGAGGGTATCTTTGCTTCGACGGGTTAACACTTCGTAAAGATAATATCTTCGGGCAATCGAACTTTGAAGGCTTTTCCTTCCTCTTCCGCCGACGATGAAGTATCAGATCGACGACTTGTCCTGTGGCTGCAATGTAAGGCAGCAACGGCTCCTTGCTGATTGGGGCAGCAAGCACCGGTTGGTGGAGAGCGAGCTTTGAGCTCGCAAACGCTGCATCAGCTTCAGGAGTCCACTCGAACTTGTCTCGACTTCTTCATCATCGGTAAAGAGGCAATGCCTTTTCACCGAGGCTAGAGATGAATCGACATAAAGCGCCAAGCATCCAAAGAAGCTTCGGACATTGTGCACGCGCATGTATGCTTCATTCGGAGAATAGTGCCAACTTTTTCTGGGTTAGCGCCGATTCCTCGCTCGTAAACGAAAACCGAGTAACTTTCCACCGGGAACTCCGAATGTGCACTTTGATGGATTAAGCTTGATATCATACCTCCGAGATTGGCAATGTTTCAACAAGGTCACCAACAGGTCGGAACCTTTCCGTGACTTGACCACAATGTCATCCATGTATGCTTCCACATTCCGACAGATTTGAGTGAGTAAACACTTCGAATCATCCTCATGAACGTGGCTCCGCATTCTTGAGGCGAATGGCATGGTGACATAATGTAAGCACCAATGGAGTGATGAAAGCTGTTTTGATCTCGTCGGGTCCATACAGACGGATCTGTTGGTACCCGGAATATGCGTCTAAAAAGACAACCGCTCACATCCCGAAGTCGAGTCGACTATTTGGTTGATGCGGGGGCGAGGAAAATGATCTTTCGGTCAGGCCCGATTGATATGTTTGAAGTCGATGCACATGCGCAGTGAATTGTCCTTCTTAGGGACCATGACCACATTAGCGAGCCACTCGGAGTGGTAAATTTCTCGGATAAAGTGTGCTGCTAAGAGCCGAGCCACCTCCTCGCCTATGGCCTTTCTCTTCTGGACGACGGACCGTCGAAGATGTTCTTTGACAGGTTTGACTTTTGAGTCAACTCGCAGACGGTGCTCAGCCAACTCCCTGGGAACACCCGGCATGTCAGCAGGCTTCCATGCAAAGATGTCCCAGTTCTCACGGAGGAACTGGACGAGCGCTTCTTCCTATTTGGAGTCGAGTGTTGTTGAGATGTTGGTTCGAGCAGCATTGGGGTCGGTCAGGTGAATATGAACCTGCTTCGTCTCACCAGACGACTGAAATGCCGACTCCGAAGCGGGCTTCTTGGCTCGAAACAAATCACTCGGATCTGCAGTCTTCTGATATTCTTGCAATTCTACCACTGCCATCTGAGCATCATCAATCTTAGAGCCTTTCTGGAAACACTCTTCCGCTTTCTTCCGATTGCTAGTGACAGTGATCATACCCTTGGGGCCGGGCATCTTCAGCTTAAGGTACACATAACATGGTCGAGCCATGAAACGGGCATACGCCGGCCTTCCCAGAATAGCATGATAAGCACTCCGGAAATCCACGACCACATCGAGAGCAATTTCGCCGAGTGACTTAGCTTTCTTTCCAGGAATTACTCCATGGAAGCTCATGTTGCTGGTGCTGAGTCTGGACATCGGAATGCCCATCCCTTTCAACGTCTCTGCATACAAAATGTTCAAACCACTGCCACCATCCATCAAAACTTTGGTCAGTCGAGTGCCCTCGACCACTGGATCGACCACCAACGCTTGCCTCCCAGGGGTGGCAATGTGTGTCGGGTGATCAGACTGGTCGAATGTGATGGCGGTCTGGGACCATTTCAGATAATTTGGCGTCGCCGGAGCGACCATGTTCACTTCTCGGTTGATAACTTTCAATCAACTTTTGCTTTCAACGTCAGCAAAATCATCAGGGTGGAATTGACCTGGGGGTATCCACCATCACTATCTTCTTTGTCCTCAACTATATCCCACCCCTTTTCCTTATCCTTGGGTTGCTTCCTTGAACCGCTGAATCAAGAGCCGACATTGTCGAGTGGTATGCTTTGGGTAAATGAGTTTACCCTCTTCATCTGTCTTTGTGTGAATGTGACATGGCAAGTCCAACACATCATTCCCATCTTGGTCTTTCACCTTCTTGGGGTTCCACGGACCCTTGAGTTTCCCTTTGAACTTTCACGGGGTCACACCAAGGCTTCTCCGGAGCGGCTGGCTCGGCTTTACGCTCGCTTCCATTCGAGTTTCCTCCACGGCTTCATTAGCGGCTGACTTGTATTTACCACTCCGGAGCCGATCCTCTTCTTCACCATTAGCATACTTGGTGGCAATCTCCATCATCAGACTCAGGGTCATATCTCCTGTTCGACCGAATTTCAACCTCAACTCTCTGTTCTTTACACCTTCCTTGAAAGCACAGACTGCCTGGTGATCAGACACATTCTCAACTGTGTGGTGTAAGGTAATCCATCTCTGGATGTAATCTCTCAAAGTTTCATTCGACTTCGTACACACGATCGCAGCTCACAACCCCGCTGGTCGCTTGCAAGTCCTTCAAATGTCTCGACAAACACTCGGGCCAGATCTTCCCAAGTGTAAATACATGCTTGGTGCTAATCGATTCAACCATGCTCGCCGAACCCTCCAACATAAGGCAAATGCTTCATAGCTACCTCATCGTTGCCGCCGCCTAATCTGAACAGCCACTCGGTAGTCCTCGCCAAGTGTCGCTTGACTCACCGTGAACTTATCGACTCCATTCGCCAACCTGAAATTGGGAGGAATCATCGCGCTCGATGGCCCCGCTAAAACACTCGCCCCGAGACATGAACTCGCTGCTGGAGGGAACATCTCTGTCATGACCTTCTCGGTGAGCTCTGCTTCTGCCGACCAAGCCTTGAACGATGATGGATCTTGCATCAAAGCCTGGCTCTCGGGTCGATTGGAACCCTTCGCCCAGACTGCGGTCTGGCGCTCGTCATCTTGTTGCCGAGGAGCGATGATCCACCCCTTGGGGAGGGGTGGGCACTGACGCTGATCATTGCGATCAAATCGGTGCTCATACGGCTCGCGATTCCTGTACTGATCATCACGCCGGCCTCCACGTTCCTCACGCCTCGGGGGCGATCTTGGACTATGGGACGACTGGAATGAATTCGCAGCGACGGACCTGCTATGAATCCTGTTCCGTGATCGTGATACGACTGAGTTTTGATCTCTCGCTGCCCGGAGTAAATCTCTCGATCTGTTGTAAACCTCTACACGCCCGATCGGGAAGGCTGAATTGATTCTGCTATACGGGCTGCAGCTGCTAAATTCTGAATCGGAGTTCGATATACCTGAGTTGGTTGTGGAAAGAGCTGACGTCGATTGGATTCTCGAACCCGTGGTCGCGGCGCTCGCCGAGAACTCCTTTGGAGGTTCTCAATGAAAGTGCGCCAGCCAGCTGGCTAAGCGCCAAGATCCTCCAAGGCACGAGCCTCGGGGTTTCTCCAACGATAGGAGTGTGAAGTGCATCCATGTTTCGTGGCGAAGTTCCTCCCTCTGCAGCGAAGTGAGGGGCTCGGGTTGGTACTCTTCGTGATCTTTGAAAGTGCGTTATATCAACTAGAGGGGGGGTGAATAGGCGATTTTATGAATTCTTCATCGAGGAATTTGCGGTGAGGAAATTCCTTAGCTAAGAACTACTTGCAGCGGAATAAGTACTCGAAGTAAGCATAACAGAATGCGGCATGGTCATCATGATGAAATGAAGACAAACAAAGAGTACAGAGAGCGAAACACAGGATAACACAAGATGAAGACAAACAGATCAAGAAATTGAGCGAGGAAATTGAGAAAGTCTTCATCAAAGTCTTCAAACACAGATATGAACAAACACTCAACACACTAATGAGGAAATGAAAGGGTTGAGGAAATAGAACCAGTTAGGTTGGTGAAGACAATGATTTGGTAGACCAGTTCCAACTGCTGTCTCGGCTTGTACGTCTGGTTGAGCGGCTGAGTATTTAAACTCGAGGACACACAGTCCGGACACCCGACCATCGAAAGCACGCAGCTCAGACACCAAGTCCTCACCTTATTCTCCTTGAACTAAGGTCACACAGACTCGCCCAATCACTCGTGGTAAGTCTTCAGGCGACTTCCAAACCTTCACAGACTTGGTCACTCGGCGATCCACAATTCCTCTTGGATGCTCTAGACCATGACGCCTAACCGTCTGGAAGAAGCACAGTCTTCAAAGGTAACAAGCGTCGGATCCACGCAGGATCAATTTCTTCAGTGATGCTCAATCACTTTGGGTTTGTAGGGGTTTGGTTTTTGGGTTTTTCCTCACTTGATGATTTTCGCTCAAAGTCCTCAGAGGATGGGTTGCTCTCAAATGACAAGTGTCAAGTTCTCTCGGAGCAGCCAACCAGCTAGTGGTTGTAGGGGGCGGCTATTTATAGCCTAGGGAGCAGCCCGACATGATAAGACATAAATGCCCTTCAATGATATGACCGTTAGGTGGATAAGATATTTTGGGACAGTGGCGCAGAAGACAAAGAACGGTCGGAAATTTGACTCTCAAATTCCTCGGGGCTATCATGTTCCTCATGTGTAGGCAATCCAGATCAATGGCGAATTCCTAACTCCTCGGTCGAACAAATTCTCAACACTGTAAGAACTTCGTCTCATCACATCAAGAAATTGACTGAACTGTATGAGATTTCCAAAGGCTTCACTCAAGGGATTGGTAGGTGTAGGATTTTGAGTTGAGCATCACATGGAAATTTTTCCTTAGTATTTCCTCGACCCCCTTTAACAAAGACGGTGTTTCCTATGACTCAAGAAAGAGAAAATGAAACTACGAAAACAAAAGTCTTCACGCTTCATGTTCCTCAAATGAATACCAAGTCTTCAAGGTCACACCAATTTCTTCACTTTCAAAGTCTTCGAAAGTCTTCGAATATCAAAGTCTTCGATGAAGAACTTCATTTTAGGGTCGACTTTCTCTGTAAATATCAAACTCCTCATAGACTTATAGACCTGTGTACACTCACAAACGCATTAGTTACTTAACCTATAAGTCTTCAATACACCAAAATCACTAAGGGCACTAGATGCACTTACAATCTCCCCTTTTGGTGATTGATGACAATATAGGTTAAGTTTTCAACGAGGATAAACATATGAAGTGTAAATACTGATAATGAGGAATTTGATTGCAAGATATAGAAGAACTCCCCCTGAAGATGTGCATAGTGAGGAATTTGCTTTTGAGGCAATGCACATTTGAAGAATTGAATCATGGAGATCTCCCCCTATATCTTGTAATTCATACACGCATTTGACATATTATATGAAGAATTTGAAATGCATGATGAAATATGGTGCTTGATGTTATGCAAAGTAACGCATCAAGAGTATCAGAGCCCAAATCAATTTGCTATGAAGATTTTCAAGGAGCTCACGAGAATCAGAGCATAGTGCAAGAGCATAATGCATCAAAAGTATCAAAGCACCATCGGGTTTAAGATTACAACTCGATCCAATAAAAGTTTCAGAAGAACGAGAGTTGTAACTTAACAAGAATAAATTACTATATATAGGCAAAAACTAGACCCGCTTGAAGACTAACTCAAATTTCTCCCCCTTTGTCATCGAATGACCAAAAGGATCGAAACTGAGGACTAACGCTCTTGAAGAATTTCAAGTTGAAGACGGAGCGCCAGCATTGTTGGGGTTGTTTGTTGAAGTAGGACCAGCCGCGGTGTCTTCCAAGTCTTCATTTTCATCAGTGTCGCGAGATGAAGAATAGGAGCTGGCCACCAAGGAAGGAACTTTGACCTTCTTGAATTTCTTCGGAGGAGGTGCAGACCAGTCAAATTCTTCCTTGAGTCCCATGGACGTCAGTTCTTCTTCACTGTAGACATGTGAAAGAATAGCCAGTGCGTTTGAAGGTTTCATGGAGGTAGTAGTGGTTTTTCCTCACTGCATTGTGTGTTGAGGTCATGTTGTGAAGAAAAGTACCAAACTGACGCTTGACCCATTTATGATTACGATCAACCTTCTGATGAAGACTGAGGAGTAACTCACGATCACCATCACCACAGGTGCGATAGCTTGAGGACTTTGCTTGACCGAGGTATTTGCTTGGTGAGTCATGTGTGGCGAGTCATCATTGGTGGAGTAGGATGTTGCTTATAAACTGTCCATCCAATGGATGAATGCCTTCATCGATCACAGCAGTAGCCTTGCCCTTGTCATCATCTCGAGGTAAATGTCCGCTTGAGGACTTCAATCGGAGGCAAGTAGCTGCAGTGGTTCAAAGTATCAGCCTTGTAATTGAGTGAAGACCTTAACTGATGAGTCTCATAATCCAAGGCGCATAAGGCTTCAGCTCAAATGGTGACATAGCTATGTTTGCCGAGTCCTCATGAAGAAATCATGGAAGTTGACGGAACGCCATGGATGATGTTGAAAAGCATATTCTTCATGATGCCAACGACTTCTTCATCGCTCGAGTCGTGGCCTTTGATAGGACTCATTGTCTTCGTGTAATCCGATAGACAGTCCGAGGCACATATAGTAATTCCTTGACGAGGAATTTGGTTCTTGGGGCCTGCCTTGGTTTCAAAGGCTTCATCAAGACTTGCATATAGTGATTTGAAAGTTCTTTTTCGTCAGAGATACGACGTGCACCATCAAGTGGAGGATCGAGTGGTAGGGCACGAAGCAATTCATTTGTTGGTGCCTTGTAGTGAGTATTTTCTGTCATCCAATCTAAGACCCATGAGTTCACGTCTTGAGATCTCCGGTGATGTGCAGCGTTGCATAAAACTGAAGAATTAGTTCTTCATTCCAGTCACAGATATCAGTGCAGAAATTTAGAAGTCTGCGTCGTGAAGAACACTGAGGACTGGCTCAAAGCCTGGCAGCGACTCCATATCCACATGAGGAATATGAGCATGATCAAGATTTTATCCTTGTTGAAGAGCACCGAGGAATAGAAGTTGGCTTGGCCGGCAGTCCGTAAACGCCTCTTCCTAATGCGAGCGTAATCATATGGATTATAATCGATGAAGAACACGTGCTCGGCAAAGAAATCTTCGCCTTGAACTTTTGCTTGCTTGAGAACGGATTCTTTTGCTTGGGCAGAGGGTGTCGATGAGTTGCATCACCACCTCAGAATCGTAAGTTCAGGTTCTTCAGCCGAGGAATTTCTTGTTCCTCAACAGTGCGATCGAGGATCAGCATCAGTAGTTTCATCAAGACTAGTGGCTGGAATTTCTTCATGCACGTAACTAGTGGGTTGATTTTCTTTAGAGTCCACTTGGACTGTTTGTGTAGGGACCGAGGAATCTGTTGGAGCGGGGTGAAGAGAGGAGTATTGGGATGCCGACTTTCCCAAAAGTCATCATTGATCACCGTGTGGTGCATCCAATATCCACATCTTCATCTTCAATTTCTCAACACCAGCCTCTTGGTGTGGACCGAGGCATAGGTGAGGAAATGACGGGGTTGAAGGATTGCATCCACTTCAATTTCTTCATCGATCTGCTCGACGAAGCAAGAGAATGATGTTCTTCATCGATCCGATTGGGATCTCATAGTCTTCTCCAAAAGGAACAACTTCCTTTGATGGTATGGAGGAAATTGGAACAGCATCAATTGGATTTTCGTATGAGCTGGTCATAGGCCTCATTTTCTTCGCAGCCGAAGAATCTGACGCAGCTGATGCTTTCCTTTTCTTCACAGCAGCTCGTTCTGCAGCCTTGGTTTTCTTCACATCAGAGGCAAATGGAAGAATTGGAGTTGGAGTTGGCGCAGGAGGAGCTGAGGAATGTGGTTCAGTTTCTTCAGGCGCACCACTAGTGGGTGCCCTGGCAATTTCTTCAGCGGCTGGAATGGGATCATCAGCCCTGGAACTAGCATTTTCATCAGCAGGCTGAACGTCATCAGCGGTGCTGGCATGTTCTTCAGTTGGTTGGGCTGAGGCTTCAGCCTGAGGAATTTCATGTTGCACTGGGGCTGCAACATTTGTGAATTTCTTCGTCAGGTTCACAAATCTGACCTTGGCTCCTTGCCAATCAGCATAATATGAATCAAGTTTTCTTTGAGGTCTTGAATTTCAGTTTGGACCTTGAGAAGCTCCTCGGTGTCATCTTGACAACGCTTTTCTTGTGAACTTCTCCTTCCTGTATTGAGCCTTTTGATTTCCCTTGCCTTCTCAAACTTCCATTTTCTTCAGCGATGAAGTGAGTCAACATATGACTTTGTCCAGGTGTCGATGAAGGTCGCATAGGGGTATTGGGATCCTTGTGCCAGAGATCAATATAGTCGAGGATTTTCTTTGGATCCAACAGCATGGGCACAAATGTGCCTTTGGCTCTAGCGGCCTTTTCTTGACGATCTCTGATGATTTCCGCAAGTTCATCATCGATGCCTCATCATCGAAGGCACATGGAATGCAACCTGTTTCTTCCTTTGGCTAGGCCGAGGACCTCGCCCAATTGTTGCTTTGGTCTTCAATTGAGTCGGGCCATTGAAGAAATGGGAGCAGCCGAGAACTTGCGTAAACGCCTGAGGCAATTGAGAAGCCAGCAGTCCTTTGACATGTAGCTAGGTGCACAGAGAACCAAGGTTTTGACGGAGCTGTTGAGGACTTTGGTGGAGCAGCAGCAGGTGAGGAATTTGCTTGAGGGTGTCACGAGGAACTTGGCCGTGAGGGCGCAGATGGTGAAGCACTTGGCTTATGAGCAGGCTTCTTTTGCATTGATTTCCTCGGTTTGACCGAGACCTCTGTGGCGAGAGCAGTGGCAGAATCCTCATTGAATTTCTTCTTTGCCTCCTTTGCTTGCTTTGCCAATTTTGCTTGGCGCTTAGCCCATTCATCGTGAAAGTCCTCACCTCGCTTGATGCTTGTGGGATCAGCTACTTGGCAGTGCCAAAGGAGCTCTTGGGCATGGAGGATTTAGAGCTAATTTCTTCATGTACTTAGGAGTTACATATCTGTATTCCTCCATTCCGTGCCCATCTCCGCTCAATCTTCGAATACGCACCTTGCGCTGATTTTTGTTTTCTTCATCCGGTGTGCGAGAGTCAAGCATAGATTTCCTCGTGGATTTCAAACGCAGTCATAACCTCGGTTTCTTTCCTCCTTTTCGTGGCTTCTTACCGTCGCCATTTTCTTCAGTTGAGGAATTTGAACAATTGAGTTCTCTGAAGAAGTGTGCAGTTTTTCTTCGAGGAACGCTGCAAATGAGTTAAGTTGATGAGAACCTAGGGATTCAGCAGCGGACATGTGTACCTGTGAACAGAGTATAGTTGCGAGGAATTTGGAGAGGTCATATGCATTCTCAGAAGGTTTTTCAAAAAGAACAAGTTTTGAGGATTTTGACCAGATGAGCCTTGAAGAATTTCACTAAGCGTTCTTTGTCTTAGGTTCCAGAGTTGTATAGATCGAGGATCCACACAATTGAGGAATCTTGAAGAAAATCATTGCTTAGAGAAACTAATCAAGAGATTTGAGGTGTTCATATGTGTGAAGATTTGAAGAATAAACACCTTTGAAGATTTTGAAGAAGATTTGAGAATCAAAGCAGTAATAAAAGTAACTTTTAATTACTCAAGTGAAGAACACGATTAACCGAGAAGAACAGTTGGGAAGTTCGTCTGCTCAGATCTTCCACGCCCTAACTTGGCGGAGGAAGACAACAACGGCGGCGGCGGAGTGAGGATTTCCGCGGTCGGCGCGAGTACGTCGGCGACGAGGTCGAGGCAGTGAAGCTTTTCCTCACCGGCGACGATGGAGAAGCGGCGCTTAGGGTTTGAGGAGCTCGGCGGGAGAGAGAGGTCGGCGGGTAAAAGAAGTGAGGAAGGGAGAGGGTATTTATAGAGACGGTGAAAAATGGATCGCTCAAGATTTAGGACGAACATGCCCCTGACCATTTCCCTTCTCACGACATGTGTCACCCACGTACTGTGTAGTGGAGATCGTGTACGATCGTGGGTGAATAGAATAATGCATCGTGGGATGCGGAACGGTTTGAGCGGTAAAAACGAAGGTTTTTGGATAAGATCAGTTTTAAAGTTCCGTTGCAATTTCTTCAGCTGTCAAGGACACAGTGAAGATTTTGAACGAGTTTCAAAATAGAACGCACATGAAGAATTTGTGAATGGATTGGGTTGAGTATAGCATAGAGGGGAAGGGTCGATCACATTCACTTAGCGTAAAAAGCGACTTGAAGAAATAGCCATAAGTGAATCTTGTAGAGGACATAAACCCATATATATATATAGCCAATGAAGAAAGACGACGGAAACAGTGAAGATTTTGCAAAGTTGAAGAATTTGAAAACTGAAGAATTTCAAAATTGAGGAAAAACTCAAATTGAAGATTTTCAACTTTGGTGGTGGCGTGACCCATCAGATAAGAAAGATGATTTCAGACACCGCGTACAATTGTCGAGGGTTCGAGAATCAAATTCTTCATTAATTTCTTCACACTAAGAGTGTTATTCTTCATTGATTGAAGAAAACGTTTCTTCATGTGTTGCACATCTAAGTCATCAATTTTGCATAAGTGTTAGGATGTGTGCCTTTTCAAAGAACGTTTGAAGATTCTAAGATATTTAGCTCACACCGCAACTTGCTAAATCTCTTCTCATCCAAGGGCTTAGTGAAGATATCAGCTAGCTGTTCTTGATCTTCACGTGCTCGATGGAGATGTCGCCTTCAACACATGATCACGAAGAAAATGATGACGAATTTGAATGTGCTTTGTCTTGAGTGCTGAACTGGGTTGTGAGCAATCTTGATGGCACTCTCATTGTCACAATAGAGAGGCACATTCTTCACGTTGATGCCGTAGTCCTTGAGAGTTTGCTTTATCCATAGCAATTGAGCACAACACGAGCCAGCAGCAATGTATTCAGCTTCCGCAGTAGACAGTGATACGCAGTTCTGTTTCTTCGAGGACCAACAGACCAAAGATCGTCTGAGGAAATGACAAGTACCAGATGTTGACTTGCGGTCCACACGATCACCAAAGCATAGTCGAGTCGAATATCCAATGAGATCAAAAGTAGAGCCCTTGGGGTACCATAATCCTAGTGTTGGTGTGTGAGCTAGATATCGAAGAATATGCTTCACAGCCTTATGGTGTGATTCCTTCGGTGTAGCTTGAAATCGGGCACACATGCAAACACTAAGCATTATATCTGGCCTAGATGCACATAAGTACAATAAAGAACCAATCATGGAGCGGTATACCTTGTGATCGAAGTCAATACCATTTTCATCAATTGCATAGATGGCCATTTGTGGGCATAGGAATTTTGACACCTTTGCAATCTTGCATGCGAATTTCTTCAGGACATCTTTGAGGTATTTCTCCTGAGATATGAATATGCCATTGTGTTGTTGATTGAATTTGAAGACCTAAGAAGAATTTCAACTCTCCCATCATAGACATTTGATATTCTTCACTCATCATATAGGCAAATTCATCACTATAACGTTGGTCAATACAACCAAAGATAATATCATCAACATATATTTGGCACACAAAAAGTTCACCATCATAAGATTTAGTAAAGAGAGTAGGATCGAGTGAACCGGGTGTGAAGCCATTCTTCACAAAGAATTCCTTCAATGTATCATACCACACCGAGGGGCTTGCTTGAGGCCATAGAGGGCCTTATTGAGTCTCAAGACTTTGTCGATTCTTTGGATCTTCAAAACCAGGGGTTGAGCAACATATACTTCTTCCTCAAGCTTACCATTGAGGAATGCACTTTTCACATCCATTTGATATAAAGTGATATTGTGATGGTTAGCATAGGCGAGTAATATGCTGAATAGACTCAAGTCTAGCAACAGTGCAAAAGTTTCATCAAAATCAATTCCTTCAACTCGTGTAGCCTTGAGCTACTAGTCGTGCCTTATTCCTCACCACAAGACCATTTTCATCTTGCTTGTTGCGATAGATCCACTTTGTGCCAATGATATTATGCTTGCGAGGATCTGGACGCTTGACCAGTTCCAGACGTTGTTGAGCTCGAATCGATGTAATTCTTCTTGCATGGCCTGAATCCACTCCGGCCCGTAAATGCTTCATCTACCTTAGTGGGCTCTGTGATAGAGACAAAAGCATAGTGCCCACAAAAGTTAGATAAATGTGAAGCTTTTGAGCGTGTGAGAGGACTGGCGCTTTAATGTCATCGATGATCTTCTCCACTTGCACTTCTTTTGCAACGCGAGGATGAGCTGGTTGTCGCCGAGGAATTTGATCATTTTCCTCAAAGACCATTTTCTTCAAAGATTATCTTCAGTGCATCACTCGACGTTCTTCACAGACTGGGAATGAATTCTTCAGCAGTTTCTTCAAGAGGAATGACATCCTCGGTTGCCTTGAACCTGATAGAATCCTCGGTGCTGGTTCATCTAACACAGAAGGTAGGTGCTCTCTTTGCGAGCCATTAGTTTCATCGAACCGCACATCTCTGATGTCAACAATCTTGTGAGAGTGATGTTGAAGACTCAGTAGGTGTGCGAGTCCTTCCGTAACCAAGCATAAAACCTTCATGTGCTTTGGTGCAAATTTAGAGTTGTGGTGAGGATCTCTAATCCAGCATTTAGCAATCAAGACTTTGAAATAACTTACATTAGGTTTCTTGTCGTTGAGGAGTTCATAGGCAGTCTTCTTGAAGAATTTGTGAAGATATACTGTTGATGATGTGGCACGCAGATGTCAATTGCTTCAATCCGAAACGACTAGGCGTTTTGTATTCATCAAGCATAGTGCGAGCCATCTCAACAAGAGTTCTGTTCTTGCGCCCACGACGCCATTTTTTGAGGAGTATAAGGAGCAGATAACTCATGAGTAATACCAAGTTCATCAAGATAGTCATCAAGACCGAATTCTTGAACTCAGCCCATTGTCACTCCCGATGTGCTTGATCTTCACACCAAAGTTAGTTGAAGCCCTCGAGGAAAATCGCTTGAAGACTTCCTCGCACTTGATTTTTGTAAGTAACAATGTGTACCCATGTGTAACGAGAGTAATCATCAACAATAACAAAGCCATATAGTGATGCTTCATTAACGACAAGCTGAGTAATGATTGGGACCAAAGAGGTCCATGTGAAGCAATTCAAGGAGGAGTAGTGGTCATGATAGTCTTTGCTTTGGATGCTTGGCCTTGGTCATTTTTCCAGCTTCACAGGCTCTAAATGGTCCTTGAGGAATTTGACATTCTCAATGCCAATGACATGCTTCTTCTTCGCATGGCGTGTGCAAATTCCTCATGCCTGCGTGACCAAGTCGCCGATGCCATAGCCAGCCTTCTCGAAGCTTTTGCAAGTAGACACACGGCTGGTTGTGGTCCTGTGGAAAAGTCAACAATATACAAGTCTCCTCTCCTAAAGCCTTCAAGACTTTGGAATTGTCACTTCCATAATCACAACACAACGATACTTGCCAAAGATAACAACCATATCAAGATCACAAAGCATTGAGATCGACATGAGGTTGTATCCTAAGGACTCAACAAGCATGACTTTGTCCATGTGCATGTCCTTAGAAATAGCAACCTTACCAAGACCCAATACCGACTTTTGCCTTTGTCAAGAAAGATGATATGCTTCAGATGTGGCGGTGATAAGGAGCATCCATCAATAGATTCTTGTCACCAGTCATGTGATTTGTACATCCACTATCGAGAACCCACTCGGTGGCTTTGGGTTGATCATCCTGCAGATGAATTAGTATAACTTACGATCTCATATACTTCATCGGTGAAGAATATGATATCAAGTTCATCGATGAATTTCATCGATCAAGATTCAGATAAGCAAGATGAGGACGTGTGAAATGAAAGTTCATTTCATCATGATTAGCTTGCGTCCTTTCGTGCATTTTGTCGTGCCCCAAAGAAATTCTTCAGACGTTAAAGCACGCTGGAGACCTGACCTGCAGAAGAGATTAGTTCTTTTCTTCACCACCCACATCTGAAGGGGTGGCAAAGAGTTCATCACTCTGCGAGCACCATACGAGAATGGTGGCATAGAAGCCAAACCATTTCGCTTCACATAAGAGGGGTTAGGGTAAGCATATGAATAAGCGGAGAAATTCTTCGAGGACTTATGAACATATTGGTTTGAAGAATAATGCACATATTCATAGCCCTTAGCTCTACCTGCGAAATGAGTTGTTAGCACGATGATAATCATATGAGGACTTTGATCCTTTTGAGGAATTTGATCCACGTGAGGAATTTGGTCCGTATGAGGACTTGGATCCATATGAAGAATTTGATCTGGGGTTCCTATTCTTCTTTGGTGGTGTCATGAGGACATTCACTGAAGACTTTCAAGGCACTTCTTGGGAACCCAGATTTTCTTCATAGGGGAACCGCTCCTGCAGATTAGTGCCAACATATCTAGCAAATACTTCACCATTCTGATTTTTGAACAGTTTATAGTTTGAGTCAAATGACTCATCGAAGAATGAGGAAATTCGCATGTAAAGCCAGATAAGGTAGATGGATCAACTGGAGGTCCCTTTGCAGCAACCCATGAGGTTTTGGGATACCGCTCAAAGCTTCCAATATGTTCCATCAAGCATTGAGTTTCCTCTCAAAGGCAATACCCTCTTTCCTAGGGTTCCTATTGAGGATCTGCTTTTAAGCACATCACAAAGAGTCGATGCCCTTTGAGGCTTTTGTACATGCTGTCATGTACAATTCCTTCAGCCCTGCATCGTCGTGATACTAGCAATGTCCTCGATGAGGAATTAGTGATAGCAGAGGCAGGTGAAGAATTTGTAACAGTTGAAGCATTTGAACATTCGGTGAAGAATTAGCGATTCACGCTCAATGCACTTTAAGCATGGAGGAACAAATTCTTCTTGAGAAGCGCTGATTTGTTGAGCAAGTAATGAATCGCGCTCCTTCTGAAGATCTTCATAACTCACTCTTAGCTTCTCAAGATCTTGCTTTCTTTGAAGAAATTCATAAGAAAGTTTCTCATGATCAGATAAGAGAGTGTTATGATGACCTTGAAGGCTGTCAAGCCTAGACTGAAGTCTCTGAAGATTTTCAGTCAGGGCTTTAGTGCGATCCATTTCTTCACGTAACATATCATCACTTTTACCTAACATGTTTTGAACCTTTTCCAAGGCATGTTGTTGTTTGGTGGCAATGCAAACAAGTTTGGTATAGCTAGGTTCAATATCATCATCAGATTCATCATCATCAGATTCACAGTCACTAAATTCAGATGAGGAACATTCGGTTACCTCGTCACCCTTTGCCATGAGACATGATGCAGATGATGATGATTCTGGCTCGAAAGTCATCGTTTTGAGAGATTCCTTGAAGTCCTCAAACCAGGGATCATGACGGGTTCGATGACCTTCATAAACGTCGGAGATTCGGTCCCAGATAAGCTTCACATTGCAAAGATGCATAATGCGCTTGAATTCATCTCTAGATAGGCAGGAACAGATGATATCCTTCGCCATGATGTCAAGTCGAGTGAACTTGCGAATATCATCGGTGTTCGCCGCCTTGCATAGATCAGTAAGGCCAATTTCAGTGACGGTCCACAGCTCGCTGTCCATTGCCATGAGGCGCTTCCTCATCATGGCCTTCCACTTGGGATAATCGTGACCGTCAAAGATAGGGCATGTCACTTTCTTCATACCTGCGGTCGACATAACTAAAACTCCAGGTGGTTAAACCAAAATCACACAGAACAAGGGAGTACCTTGCTCTGATACCAATTGAAAGTGCGTTATATCGACTAGAGGGGGGGGTGAATAGGCGATTTTTATGAATTCTTCACTGAGGAATTTGCCGGTGAGGAAATTCCTTAGCGAAGAACTACTTGCAGCGGAATAAGTACTCAGAAGTAAGCATAACAGAATACGGGCATGGTCATCATGATGAAATGAAGACAAACAAAGAGTAGAGAGCGTAAACACAGGATAACACAAGATGAAGACAAAGCAGATCAAGAAATTGAAGCGAGGAAATTGAGAAAGTCTTCACCAAAGTCTTCAAACACAGATATGAACAAACACTCAACACAAGAATGAGGAAATGAAAGGGTTGAGGAAATAGAACCAGTTAGGTTGGTGAAGACAATGATTTGGTAGACCAGTTCCAACTCTTTGTCTCGGTTGTACGTCTGGTTGAGCGGCTGAGTATTTAAACTCGAGGACACACAGTCCGGACACCCGATCACCGAGCACGCAGCTCAGACACCAAGTCCTCACCGTATTCTCCTTGAACTAAGGTCACAGACCTCGCCCAATCACTCGTGGTAAGTCTTCAGCGACTTCCAAACCTTCACAGACTTGGTCACTCGGCGATCCACAATTCCTCTTGGATGCTCTAGACCATGACGCCTAACCGTCTGGAAGAAGCACAGTCTTCAAAGGTAACAAGCGCCGGATCCACGCAGGATCAATTTCTTGATGATGCTCAATCACTTTGGGTTTGTAGGGTTTGGTTTTGGGTTTTCCTCACTTGATGATTTTCGCCAAAGTCCTCGGAGGATGGGTTGCTCTCAAATGACAAGTGTCAAGTTCTCTCGGAGCAGCCAACCAGCTAGTGGTTGTAGGGGCGGCTATTTATAGCCTAGGAGCAGCCCGACATGATAAGACATAAATGCCCTTCAATGATATGACCGTTAGGTGGATAAGATATTTTGGGACAGGTGGCAAGAAGACAAAGAACGGTCGGAAATTTGACTCTCAAATTCCTCGGGGCTATCATGTTCCTCATGTGTAGGCAATCCAGACCTGGCGAATTCCTAACTCCTCGGTCAGAACAAATTCTCAATGACTGGAAGAACTTCGTCTCATCCATCAAGAAATTGACTGAACTGTATGAGATTTCCAAAGGCTTCACTCAAGGGATTGGTAGGTGTAGGATTTTGAGTTGAGCATCACATGGAAATTTTTCCTTAGTATTTCCTCGACCCCCTTTAACGAAGACGGTGTTTCCTATGACTCAAGAAAGAGAAAATGAAACTACGAAAACAAAAGTCTTCACGCTTCATGTTCCTCAAATGAATACCAAGTCTTCAAGGTCACACCAATTTCTTCACTTTCAAAGTCTTGTAAAGTCTTCGTAATATCAAAGTCTTCAGATGAAGAACTTCATTTTAGGGTCGACTTTCTCTGTAAATATCAAACTCCTCATAGACTTATAGACCTGTGTACACTCACAAACGCATTAGTTACTTAACCTATAAGTCTTCAATACACCAAAATCACTAAGGGCACTAGATGCACTTACAATCTCCCCCTTTTGGTGATTGATGACAATATAGGTTAAGTTTTCAACGGGATAAACATATGAACTGTAGAATATCGATAATGAGGAATTTGATTGCAAGATATAGAAGAACTCCCCTCAAGATGTGCATAGTGAGGAATTTGCTTTTGAGGCAATGCACATTTGAAGAATTGAATCATGGAGATCTCCCCCTATATCTTGTAATTCATACACGCATTTGACATATTATATGAAGAATTTGAAATGCATGATGAAATATGGTGCTTGATGTTATGCAAAGTAACGCATCAAGAGTATCAGAGCCCAAATCAATTTGCTATGAAGATTTTCAAGGAGCTCACGAGAATGGGGGGTAGGTATGGAGAGGCAAGGTACTAGCTATGGAGTAGTTGGTACGCACGAGTTTACGAGTTCAGGCCCTTCTCGGAGGAAGTAACAACCCTACGTCTCGGAGCCCGGAGGCGGTCGACTGGATTATATGCGTATGAATTACAGGGGTGCGAACCCTTCTACCGTGGAGGGGGTGGCTTATATAGAGGCGCCAGACCCCAGCCAGCCCACGTAGCGGAGGGTTAAAGGTACGTTAAGGCTAGGCGTTACTGGTAACACCTTACATAAAGGGTCATCATGACCATAAAGACTACTTAACTATAGACCGTTTGGACACCGAGTGGCTCTTGAACTCCTGGTGGTCGAGTGGGTCTTCATGGTCGAGTGTCTTTGAATCTGTCGAGTGGAAACCTACCAGGCCGACTGGAAGGCAGTTTATTCTAAGGATGCCCTTGGGGAGGGTATCCTGGACAGGTCCATGACCCTACCCTAGGTATATGACTTCATCACCCAACTCTCTCCGAGGGTCCTTGAGTTGCTTAGAATTTCGAGGATCGCAAAACAAAATGCAATAAAAATATGATATGCAAGAATGACCTATGTATAACATTCCAAATTGAAAATTTGGGATGTTACACCCACCCACAACCACCCTGACCACCGCGGAATCCGCGCGTCGGTTGTCTTTCTTTAGGATTCTTTGCATGAGAAAGCTAGGCACGGCGTCTGTGCTCGGGTCCATCCCTGCAGCGTTGATAAACCCAACGACTAAGCTCTGTCTGGCGGGCCGGCCCCATTCACGTCACCTCCTAGGGTTGTTGGTGTCTGGCCTCCTCATGTAACCACCTCATGAGATTCGTCCGGCGCAGGTTGCCTAACCATCTCGCAGGATCACAACAACTATCAAGAATCAAGACTAGGCGCAACTCGCCTTGAGGTAGGTCCTTGTGAGTCCTGCGCTGGCTCACGAGTGCCTAGACACACCTCGTCTAGCCCTGCGGTGCAAGCCACGTGTCGTAGGGGGCAGACACGCCTGGGCTCCACTCAGAGGAGCCTCCCCACGCACTGCTGGAAGCACCATGCTCCGCGCTGACAGTCGACACGGTCGAGGAGCGGCTATGCCCGTGCAAGTGGGGAAGCGCTATGCTCCGCGCTGGTGATAAACAACTAAGGGCGACCCCATGGCCGCACCAACCTCAGGGAGCCACCCGGCTCAGTGTCCAGCCCCACCGCAGCATTTTCCCCTTGGGAGAGTTGCGCGAGGGGGTTGGGCACGGGGGCTACGCTCATGTCACGCCTAGCGTACGCCGCCCTGCCAGGTCCCTCGGACCTGGTCATCGCGCGCCCCTCCCGAGCGGAACCTCGGCGAGGACAGGTATGAAGGTCTGTTTGAGCGTCAAGGGAGACTCCTGAGCATCGCGACTCAGGAGCCTAACTGGCCACGTAGCCCCTCACCCCTTGGTTTTGTCCTGGTGATCCGGACGGCCCAACGGCGGCTGAGGTATGAGCGGGGTCAGACCCTGCCGACGTAGAACACTAAGGCCTACCTCCGCATCTCCTTCCCGCAGGCCGTTTGCGCGTCAAGGGGGACTCTTGAGCATCGCGACTCAGGAGCCTAACTGACCACATAGCCGCTCACCCCTTGGTCCCGTCCTGGCGATCCGGACGGCCCAACGGCGGCTGAGGTATGCGCGGGGTCGGGCCCCGCTGACGTAGAACATTAAGACGGGAAGGAAATCGCGGAATCTCAATAAAGCACTACAAAACATACTGTTTCTTAAGCACCCACAAGAAGTTTTAACACCTCCACGAGGCATGCCATATGTTGCAGGAAAGTTTGTAGGAAAGTAAAATGGGAAGGAGCGCCATTGTGCACCAGCAAGCCTTTTCTTCGGCCTTGGTAGCGGGATCGGCGGCATCACCGGCTGGAGGTGCAGGGTCGATGGCAAGGAACTTGTTCAACAGGGCCTCCGCCTGGCTCTTCACGGCTTCGGCAGCGGCCACGCAGGGCCCTTCTGAAAGTGCAACTATCCCTGGGTGGTTTTGGTAATTCCTAACAACATATAACTCATTGAGCTAATGCTATTTCTAGATAAATATTTTAGGAAAGCTCAATGATTGGCATGGCATGGATTAGGAATCTAGACCCCTCAAAATGCTAAGGACACATATTGGCTCAAGCTCAAGACTCTACATTTTGCTTTTAGTGATCCAAGATCACATTGAGTCCATAGGAAAAGCCAATACTATTAAATGGGGATGAGGTGTTGCTTAATGGCTTACTTGCTCAAAATGCTTAGTGATATGCTCCAAAAACCCTCGACCACTTTCTCATATCCATATATGTCCCAAACCAAAAGTCAAACTCGACCCTACCGAAACATTCTATCCGGCGCCACCGAGTTCACTTGACATAGCCACTACCACAAACCCTAGTCACTTCGGTCTCACCAAGATGGTATTGCAAACTCTCTGTTTCTCTTTGTAACGTTTCGGTCCAACCGAGATGAGCGATCGGTCCCACCAAGTTCGCAATGCAAATATTTCCCCTTCGTAACGTTTTGGTCTTACCGAGATGAGCGAATCGGTCCCATCGAGTTTGCCTGACCAACTCTCTGGTTATCTTATTACCAAAATCGGTCCCACCGAGTTGTGTAATCGGTCTGACCAAGATTACGTTATGCTCTAACCCTTATCAAATCGGTCCCACCGAGTTGACAAGTCGCTCCCACCGAAAAGCCTAACGTTCACATTTTGAGCTGAGTCGGTCTAACTGAGTTTTCTGATTCGGTCCCATCGAGTTTGGTGAATTGTGTGTAACGGTTAGATTTTCTGTGGAGGCTATATATACCCCTCCACCCACTCTTCATTCATGAGGAGAGCCATCAGAACATGCCTACACTTCCAGCATACATGTTTTGAGAGAGAACCACCTACTCATGTGTTGAGGTCAAGATATTCCATTCCAACCACATAAATCTTGATCTCTAGCCTTCTCCAAGTTGCTTTCCACTCAAATCATCTTTCCACCAAATCCAAATCTGTGAGAGAGAGAGTTGAGTGTTGGGGAGACTATCATTTGAAGCACAAGAGCAAGGAGTTCATCATCAACACACCATCTATTACCTTTTGGAGAGTGGTGTCTCCTAGATTCGTTAGGTGTCACTTGGGAGCCTCCGTCATGATTGTGGAATTGAACCAAGGAGTTTGTACGGGCAAGGAGATCGCCTACTTCGTGAAGATCTACCCTAGTGAGGCAAGTCCTTCGTGGGCGATGCCCATGGTGGGATAGAAAAGGTTGCTTCTTCATGGACCCTTCATGGGTGGAGCCCTCCGTGGACTCGTGCAACCGTTACCCTTCGTGGGTTGATGTCTCCATCAATGTGGATGTACGATAGCACCACCTATCGGAACCACGCCAAAAAGTCTACATTGCGTTTGCTCCCTCCAAACTCCTCCCATTACCTTCATGTCCAATGTTTTACATTCCGCTGCTGTACTCTTAGACTTGCATGTGTAGGTTGATGGCTTGACTTGTGCTAAGTTGCTAAAATCTGCCAAGAATTAAAATTGGGAAAAGGCTAGATTTTTATTTGGTCAAATATTCTAATCACCCCCCTCTAGACATACTTTCGATCCTACAAATGGTATCAGAGCTTTGGTCTCCTTTTGCCTTGATCCATAGCTTTTGGTGATCATAGCCTTGGTTTCACAACCTAGGAGAGTATGGCATCCAGCGAGGGAAATTACCATCTAGAGGTCCTTACTTTGATGGTACTAATTTTGCTAGTTGGAAGCTGTCGATGGGAAACGGCACCTATGGGATCACTGGAATCCCTCCTACGGTTGCAGGGCGCGGGGATCGTGAGAAGAGCGGGACTAGCAGACAACACAAAGGGATTTACCCAGGTTCGGGCCGCAAAGATGCGTAAAACCCTACGATCCTGCTTTGGTGGATTTATTAAGTGTTCTTGAGCTCTTGAACTAGCTCTAGGTGTTGTGAGGTTCGAAAGAGCCGAATCCTTCTCCCGTGTGCCATGGGCCTCCTTTTATAGGTGAAAGGGGCTGCCACAGTGGCACACAAAAGGTGGAAAGTGCTACAACGTCACGAGCTTATCGCTGGTATTACAAACAAAGCGCATTTAATGCGAGGCTTAGGTGTCCCTTCACTTTATCGAGGACGGGGGCGAGGCCCGTCCCGTCCATCGCCGCTCCTCCAAGCTTCGACACGCGCCCTGGCCAGCGATGCATATGGTGCCATGTAGGCAGGCAGGCAGCTGAGGTGGCGCGGTGGTGGAGCCTCCACGAAGGGCTGCATGTTGCCACACAGGTGCCTGCCCAGCTGGTTGGGTCGGCAGCTGCATGCGAACAGCGGCGGAGACTTGGCTGGTGCTGGCTTGACGGTGGCCCTACTAGTGCGCTTGGCGAGGGCCTTGCCGGGTGGCCCGGCAAGGGTCTTGCCGTGGCGCGCAGACGCCCCCGGCAAGGATCTTGCTGGGGGTCTTGTGGGTTTCTCCGGTGAGGATGGCTGCCTTCCTATCCTCATTTCTTGACTATTCGTTGTCTTCACAAAGATCTACATGCCACCACAGAGGTGCCTCCCGAGCCCTGTCCCAATGCATTTGTCAAGCGTTGGTGGGCTCTAGGGCGACTCACTCGGCTGGCGTGGGCGAGCTGCCCCGGCAAGCGTCTTGCCGGGGCCTCTGAGGCTGCCCCGACAAGGGTCCTTGCCGGGGAAACCTGCTTCGCCCATCTGATCTTTGAGGCCTTAGTCCTTGTCGTTGCTTTGTTCGTCTTGTGCCTTCGGCTTCTCTCCGGCTTCCCTTTCCCTGCCCTGTTATGTGCGGCCGTGGCGGGAGGCTCTGCCTACTCTGCACAAGTAAAGGGGTCAAATGGAGAGCCCCCTACTTTTGTACACCAACAGGAGCCCCCGGGGACCTGGACCACACATAAGCGCAACACGTTGTTGGGCCAGGCCCAGAACGGTGCGCGGGCAGTTGAGGCAGATTTTTACCGTGGTAACTGCTCCGTCCACTACGCTTCTTCACGACCCGCGTTGAACGCGCAACGTGGGGGTCGTGCATGCGCATGACGTGGGAGGCATGCGTGGGACCGCGTTCGCACGCATGCATCGTATCGCAGTTTAATGGGAAAAGAGGCAGCCCGCGCCTTCCCCATAAAAAGGAGTAACCCCGGGCGCACTGCTCACTTTACCCCTCCCTTGCGCCTTCCTCCAATCTCAGAACCGCCGCCCCCTTCTTGTCGAGCCTCTCTGCTTTCGTCCATCGCCGCCGTGCTTTCGCCATCGTCTGCTTTTTCGCTCCCCGCAGCCGCCATGGCGCCCAAGTACGCCAAGAGCAAGGGAGCGGCGAAGGATGCCGGAGAGCGAGCTGGTGGCGCGGTGGGCGTAGTCCGCCTACTTCCCCTTGACGGTTGGCGTGCCCGAGCTTCGGGAGATGTTCAAGGATCTGTGGGGGGTGAAGACCGGGGGAGAGAAAACGGGGCATCCAGCCACGCACGTCGTCCCTGCCAGCGCCCGGCCCTTCCCGCATCGTTACCCCTTCTTCGTCGATTATTTCTCTTCCGGGCTCTGTCCCCCCTTCTCTGATTTCTTCAAGGACATCATGCACATCTACGGCTTCCGCCTCTTGGATTTCACCCCGAATGCCGTGGTGTGCATGGCTCTCTTCGCACACCTCTGCGAGGGCTTTGTCGGGGTGCACCCCAGCACGACGCTCTTTTGCCATTATGTCTCCCCTCGGATCCATAAAGGGGGCGTCATTGCTGGCTGTGTCGCTTGGATCCCGAGGGCCAAGGGGGCGTACACGGACGGTGCCACGAAGGAGAGGTGGGAAGAATGGCGGGGCCGATGGTGTTGGATTGAGGAGGAGGACCCGCCAGCATTCTGTGCGATTCGCGAGAAACCGCCGTTCCATGGGGGTGACTGGGGCGACGTCGACACCGACGACGCGAAGCTTACGATCGCCACCACCAGGATTCTTCGGCTCACCCAGGCCGGGCTCACCCTCGAGATGATCGGGGCGGACTTCATCCGCCGACGAATCGCCCCTCTGCACGACAAGGGGAGGCCGGCCTGGCTCTTCGTGAACGCCGCCGACGTCACGAGGCTCCGCCCCGGCCTCGACAACAACCTGACGGTGTTGAGGCACGCCCATCTGTGCCAACAGATCTTCCAGCTCGAGGTCGACGACGTGGGCGAGGTCGAGCGGTCCGTCAAGCTTGCCAGGGCCGCCACGAAGGCCGGCAAAGTCAACAAGGAGCCTGTCTTCAAGCTGCCGGCGGGAGTGGTCCTGCTGAGCAACAACTCTCGCCGAAACGAGATCGTTGCCATGATGCCGCTCTTCAACGCGCATGGCCTTGACCCGAACTGGGTTGAGCCGGACGGGCTCGTGGTTCAGGAGTTCTTCGACACCCTGCACGAGATATATGTCACCGCCGAGCGGCGGCTTATCCAGGACACCTCTCTGACGGAGCTGGATTATATCGCCGCCAGGGTGGAGAGGCGAGGCGTGCCGAGGAGGAGGCAAAGCTCTTCAAGGAGGCTGGCAGCGCTGGCGGCGTGGTGGACAAGGCCGCGGCGGAGGCGGAGGAGGGGGAGCTCGCCCGGTGGGTAGCTGCCGCTGGGGAGGCCAGCGGCGTCGACACCGGGGCTCCCCTCGTTGAAGAAGCGGGTGACGGGTCGTCGGAGGAGGAGGGCGAGGAGGAGAGGACCGTGACTGGCGATCCTCCGGCCACCGGAAAGAGGTGGGTCCTGCGGCGGGCCACCTCCGGCAAGCCGGTCTGCCTCGACTAGGCCGTGCATCTGCGGCAAGCCCAGGAAGCGCCCGTGCGCCAGACGAGGGCGGTGGCGATGAAGAAAATGGCGAAAGCCGTGGCATCAAAGAAGAAGACATCTGCTTCTTCATTGTTCAAACGCGTCCGGACGCCATCGCCTCCCCCCTCGCCGGCAAACATCGGCGCGGGGATTGCTTTTGACTTCGGGCCCCTGAGCCCGGAGAGAGACCCCGGGCCTCTCAGCTCGGAGAGAAAGAGGAAAGCAACAGAGGAGGAGGAGGAAGAGAACAAAGAGTAAGCTTTCGCTTTCCTCCCTTATTCCTCGCCCTCCCCTGATGGCACTGCTTACTTGTCTTCATCTTGCAGGGATGTGGAGACGCTGGCCTAGAAGATAAATAGGGCCAGGACTTCAGCGAGTGGCCAGCCCCCGGCAGGCACCTCCAGTACGCCACTGGTGGTGTCGAGCAGCTCGGACAGCAGCCCCCAGCCCAGCCCAAAGCGTAAGTCCGTCACCCATCCCTTGTCAACGTGCGCAATGAGCGACACTTTGGCACTGACCCTGCCGTGGATGTAGGAGGGGAGCAACACCAAGGGGAGCCGTAGAGGGCTTCTCCTATGGTGCCACCCCCGTCGACCACGCCGCCCCGAGGGGCGTCCCCGGCAAGGGCACCAAGCGCCGAGGCCATGCACACAAAGGAGGAGGGGGAGAACACAGGCGCCGGTGGCTTCGCCTCGATGCCAGACCTTGGCGGAGAAGGGACTCCCACCTCACGGCCCGGCACGGGTAAGCCACTCGCTCTCCACTTCTGCTTGCATTCTTTTTTTCCTATTTGTTTCCTATTTTTTTTCCTTTTTGACTTTCGATCTTGGCTCCGCCCTGTCTCTTTCTTGGCGTCCAGACCCCTCCTCAGAGGATGTCGACACCACCATCAAGGAGGTCACCGCGGATGCTTCGGCGGAGGAGGAGAGGATTGCTGCCGAGCAGAGCGCCAGGGGCGCCGCCGAGGATGCCGCCAAGGGGCCTGCCGAAGAGCCCGGCAAGGGGCCTGCGGGGGAAGCCGGCAAGGCCACTGCCGAGGAGGTGGCGTTTGATGATCTACCCTCCTCCTCCGCTGCCTCTGGCTCCGGTAGGTACCTGAGGGTAAGCGACGACCTCTTCGTCCATCTCCTTGGCGCGTTGAGCACCAGGGCTCCTTTTGAGGGAGAGGTGTTCGACTAGGAGGCGCTTGCCGCCGCCGGGCTCGAGGTCGTCGATGAGCCGGGCATCGGTGGCGCCGGCTCCCAGGAGGAGCGGCTGCTCCAGGACATGGGCGCCAGCTTCTGGAAGCTTCAGGCGCTCCACCGCGCCCGTCTGGACAAGGCCAAGTCCAGGGCAGCGTTGGTGGAGAAGGCGAAGGCGGACTTTCGAGGGCGCGTCGCCGAGGTGCAAGATTGGTTCCGCCAGGCCCAGGTCGAACTAAAGGCCGCCCAGGGCGAGCTGGCCAACCATGAGGTGGAGCTCGCCCTGAAGCCGGCCGACGTCGAGAAGGCCCAGGAGACGGCGAAGAAGTTGGCCGATGAAGCCGAAGCCGCCCGGACCCAGCACGAGGCCGCACTGAAGACCCAGGAAGAGGACCTTGCCGAGCGCGAGGAGAAGCTTGCCGCCATGCTTCGCGGCAAGGACGAAGAGGTGGACAAGCTCGTCCTGCAGCGGACCCAAGAGCTGGAGCGGAGGCATCAAGAAGCACTCAACGCCCAGGCTCAGGCCCATGCCGGTAGGGTAAAGGAACTGGAGGGGCAAGCTCTGAAGCTGGCCCAGGAGAAGGACACGCTCAACGGCGCCCTGACGATGGCGCAAGGCGAGGTCATCAGCAAGTCTGGGGAGCTCTCCGAAGCCAACATCTCCATCAAAGACCTCAAGCTGAAGCTGGAGAGCTCGAGGAGACGCTGTCGGAGGCCAGAACCCGGGAGGGGATCCTGACCAAGGACCTGGAGACGGAGAAGCAGCTGCTGATGAACGAGACCGCCAACCTCAAGGACCACAAGGCGGGCGAGAAACGCTGGATCGAGCGCCTTGCCGTCGTTGCAAACTCGGCCGCCGATTAGCTGGCCATTATGGGGATGCCGGAGATGAGGTACGCCCCGGAAGCGAGCCTGAGCCCCAATGCCAACTGTTGTATATTTTGAGAAGGTCGTCCGGTGCCACGGGCGGCTCCACTCAACCGGCGGCCTCCCTCGCCGAGGAATCCCGGATACTCTGTCGGGGGACCATGACCAGGGTGCTCACCAAGATTGCGCACTGGCACCCAGACCTTGATTTTGAAGCTGTGCTGAAGAGCTTGCCGGAGGATGCGGACATCGCGGCGCTCAACGAGTGTATCCAGCCCATCCTCAGCCGCATCGACAAAATCAAGAGTGTGGAGGGCCAGCGTCGGGACTAGGCACCCCGTTCTCCGTCGCCGCTGCAGGTTCATGACCAAGAAAATGCTATCTTTAGTTAGAACCGCAGCATCAATTTGTGTAATATAACTCTGCAGTTCCCCTGAAACTATGCATGTTATTTTCCTGTTCGATTTTCCTTTGTATGTTCGCCCCATGTCGATCGGGTAAGCTTGCCGGCACGTAAACCTAGGGCGGCGCTTTGAGGATGGATCCCCATTAGCCTGCCGGGTGTGCTTGTTGCCGGGCAAAGCACCTTACCGCCCTTGGCGCGGCTGCTCGATCTGTCGAGCTTGACTCGAGTCAGAACCGAGAGCGTTGCCGATGGTGAAAGGCTACCTTGCCGCTCTCGACGCAGCCGCTTGAACTGTTGAGCAGGCTCGAAATAGAACAAAGGCGTTGCCGATCGCAGGAGGGCCCCTCTGCGTACATGCTCTCCATACATAGGCCGAACCGTCCAGGATAATAACCTTATATTTAAAGAGAAAAACTTAAAGTTCAGCATGAGTTAGCTCTCTCGTCACCGCCTCGGCGTCCTTCACGTCAACGGGCAGCGCCGGCTTCTTGGCCGCCTCCTTCGCAGGAGCCGTGGCGATGAAGAACAGCTAGGCCAACTGCTAGACCTGATTCTCACAATTGCGCCCCCTACCTGGCGCGCCAAAGATGTCGGTGGGAAACGACACCTATGGGATCACTGGAATCCCTTCTACGGTTGTGGGGCGCGGGGATCATGAGAAGAGCGGGACTAGCAGACAACACAAAGGGATTTACCCAGGTTCGCGCCTCAAAGATGCGTAAAACCCTACGATCCTGCTTTGGTGGATGTATTTAGTGTTCTTGAGCTCTTGAACTAGCTCTAGGTGCTGTGAGGCTCGAAAGAACCGAATCCTTCTCCCGTGTTCCATGGGCCTCCTTTTATAGGTGAAAGGGGCTGCCATAGTGGCACACAGGAGGTGGAAAGTGCTACAGCGTCACGAGCTTATCGCTGGTATTACAGGACAAAGCGCATTTAATGCGAGGCTTAGGTGTCCCTTCACTTTATCGGGGACGGGGGCGAGGCCCGTCCTGTCCGTCGCCGCTCCTCCAAGCTTCGACACGTGCCCTGGCCAGCTTTGCATGCGGTGCCATGTAGGCAGGCAGGCAGCTGAGGTGGCGTGGTGGTGGAGCCTCCACGAGGGCTGCATGTTGCCACGCAGTGCCTGCCCAGCTGGTTGGGTCGGCAGCTGCATGCTGAACGCGCGGAGACTTGGCTGGTGCGGGCTGGCGGTGGCCTGGCTGGTGCGCTTGGCGAGGGCCTTGCGGGTGGCCCGGCAAGGGTCTTGCTGCGTGGCAAGTATAGGCCCCCGGCAAGGATCTTGCCAGGGGTCTTGTGGGTTTCTTCGGTGAGGATGGCTGCCTTCCTATCCTCATTTGATCTTGACTATTCTTTATCTTCACAAAGATCTGCATGCCACCACAGAGGTGCCTCCCGAGCCCTGTCCCAATGCATTGGTCGAGTGTTGGTGGGCTCGAGGGTGGCTCGCTCTGAAAGTGCGTTATATCGACTAGAGGGGGGGGGGGTGAATAGGCGATTTTATGAATTTTACAAATTCTTCTTCGAGGAATTTGCGGTGAGGAAATTCCTTAGCGAAGAAATACATGCAGCGGAATAAGTACTCAAGTAAGCATAACAGATTACAAGCATAGTCATCATGATGAAATGAAGACAATCACAGAGTACGAAAGCGTAATCACAGGATAACACAAGATGAAGACAAAGCAGATGAAGAAATTGAACTGAGGAAATTGAGAAAGTCTTGATCAAAGTCTTCAAACACAGATATGACAAACACTCAACACAATAATGAGGAAATGAAAGGGTTGAGGAAATAGAACCAGATTAGGTTGGTGAAGACAATGATTTGGTAGACCAGTTCCAACTGCTGTCTCGGTTATACGTCTGGTTGGAGCGGCTGAGTATTTAAACTCGAGGACACGCAGATCCGGACACCCCCATCCTTGAGCACGCAGCTCAGACACCAAGTCCTCACCGTATTCTCCTTGAACTAAGGCCACGCAGACCTCGTCCAATCACTCGTGGTAAGTCTTGGTGACTTCCAAACCTTCACATACTTGGTCACTCGGCGATCCACAATTCCTCTTGGATGCTCTAGACCGTGACGCCTAACCGTCTGGAAGAAGCACAGTCTTCAAAGGTAAAAGCGTCGGATCCACGGGATCAATTTCTTGATGATGCTCAATCACTTTGGGTTTGTTGGGGTTTGGTTTTGGGTTTTCCTCACTTTTGGGTTTTCCTCACTTGATGATTTTCGCTCAAAGTCCTCGGAGGATGGGTTGCTCTCAAATGACAAGTGTCAAGTTCTCTCGAGCAGCCAACCAACTAGTGGTTGTAGGGGCGGCTATTTATAGCCTAGGAGCAGCCCGACATGATAAGACATAAATGCCCTTAAATGATATGACCGTTAGGTGGAGATATTTTGGGACGGTGGCGCAAGCATAAGACACAGAACGGTCGGAAATTGGAACATCAAATTCCTCGGGGCTATCATGTTCCTCATTGTGTAGGCAATTCAGACCTGGCGAATTCCTAACTCCTCGATCAGAACAAATTCCTCGGTGACGGAAGAGCTTCGTCTCATCCATGAAGAAATTGACTGAATCTGTATGAGATTTCAAAGGCTTCACTCGAAGGGATTGGTAGGTGAGGATTTTGAGTTGAGCATCAAATGGAAATTTTTCCTTAGTATTTCCTCGACCCCTTTAACGAGACGGTGTTTCCTATGACTCAAGAAAGAGAAAATGAAACTACGAAAACAAAAGTCTTCACGCTTCATATTCCTCAAGCGAATACCAAGTCTTGAGAATCACACCAATTTCTTCACTTTCAAAGTCTTGAAAGTCTTGAATATCAAATTCTTGATTGAAGAAATTCATTTTAGGGTCGACTTTCTCTGTAAATATCAAACTCCTCATAGACTTATAGACCTGTGTACACTCTCAAGCGCATTAGTTACTTAACCTATAAGTCTTCAATACACCAAAATCACTAAGGGCACTAGATGCACTTACAATCTCCCCCTTTTGGTGATTGATGACAATACAGAGTTAAGTTTTCAACGAGGATAAATATATGAAGTGTAAATCTGATAATGAGGATTTTGATTGCAAGATATAGAAGAACTCCCCCGAAGATGTGCATAGTGAGGAATTTGCTTTTGAGGCAATGCACATTTGAAGAATTGAATCATGGAGATCTCCCCTATATCTTGTAATTCATACGCATTTGACATATAATATGAGGAATTTGAAATGCATGATGAAATATGGTGCTTGATGATATGCGAGCATGCAAAATAATGCATAAAGAGTATCGAGCCCAATGCGTATGAGGAATTTGAAACTTTTCATAAGTATCGGATCCCAAATCGATTTGAAGATTTTCACCGAGCTCATGAGGATCGAGCATAACAAGGATCAACGATATCAACACTCGTAATCGAGCATAGAGCAAAAGCATAATGCATCAAAAGTATCAAAGCACCATCGGGTTTAAGATTACAACTCGATCCAATAAAAGGTTTCAGAAGAACGAGAGTTGTAACTTAATAAAATATTGTATATAGACAAAACGAGACCCGCTTGAAGACTAACTCAAATTTCTCCCCTTTGTCATCGAATGACCAAAAGGATCGGCGAGGACTAACGCTCTTGAAGAAATTCAAGTTGAAGGCGGGCGCTTGACATTATCGGGTTGTTCGTTGAAGTAGGACCAGCAGCGATGTCTTCCAAATCTTCATTTTCATCGATTGTCGCGAGATGAAGAATAAGAGCTGGCCACCAAGGAAGGAACTTTGACCTTCTTGAATTTCTTCGAGGAGGTGCAGACCAGTCAAATTCTTCCTTGAGTCCCATTGATTTCAGTTCTTCTTCATTGTAGACATGTGAAAGAACAGCCCAGTGCGCTTGAAGGTTTCATGAAGATAGTAGTGGTTTTTTCTTTGCATTGTGAGTTGAGGTCATGTTGTAAAGAATAGTACCAAACCGACGTTTGACCCACTTGTGATTGCGATCAACCTTCCGATGAAAGGCGAGGAGTAACTCACGATCAGTCATCACCACAGGTGCGATAGCTTGAGGATTATGCTTAAGCGAGGTATTTCTTCTTTGAGTCATGTGTGGCGAGTCATCATTGGTGGAGTAAGATCTTTGCTTTGCTAAACTGTCCATCAATGGGCGAATGCCTTCATCTATCACAGCAGCAGCCTTTCCCTTTTCATCGGTGAGGCAATTGGCCGTTTGAGGACTTCAATCGAGGGGGTAGCTGCGGTGGTTCAAAGTGTCGACCTTGTAATTGGTGAAGATCTTGACTGATGAATCTCATAATCCAAGGCGCATAAGGCTTCACTCAAAAGGTGACATGGCAATGTTAGCGAGTCCTCATGAAGAAATCATGGAAATTGACGGAACGCCATGGATGATGTTGAAAAGCATATTCTTCATGATGCCAACGACTTCTTCATCATTCGAAGTCGTGGCCCTTGATAGGACTCATAGTCTTCGTCAAAATTCGATAGACATTCGAGGCACATATAGCAATTCCTTGACGAGGAATTTGGTCCTGGAGCTTGCCTTGGTTTCAAAGGCTTCATCAACACTTGCATATAGTGATTTGAAAGTTCCTTTTCTTCATAGATGCGACGTGCACCATCAAGCGGAGGACGAGTGGAAGGGCACGAAGCAATTCACTTCTTTGGTGCCTTGTAGTGGGTGTTTTCGGTCATCAATCCAAGACCCATGAAGTCACATCTTCAAAGATCTCCGGTGATGTGAAGGGTTGCATAGAACTGAAGAATTAGCTCTTCATTCCAATCACATATATCAGTGCAAAAGTTGAGAAGACCTGCATCGTGAAGAACACTTAGAACGGGCTCAAAGCCTGGCAGTGACTCCATATCCACATGAGGAATATGAGCATGATCGAAGATTTTGTCCTTGTTGAAAAGCACCGAGGAATAGAAGTTGGCTTGGTGGCAGTCGAGCGCCTCTTCCTAATCCGAGCGAGTCATAAGGATTATATTCAGTGAAGAACACATGCTCAGCAAAGAAATCCTTAGCCTTGAACTTTTGCTTGGTCGAGAATGGATTCTTCTGTTTTGGCAGAGGGTGTCAGTCAGTTGCATCACCACCTCTGGAACCGTAAGTTCAGGTTCTTCAGCTTGAGGAATTTCTTGATCCTCAACATGCGATCGAGGATTTTCAGCAGCAGCAGCAGTTTCATCGGCGCTAGTGGCTGGAATTTCTTCATGCACGTAACTCGTGGGTTGATTTTCTTGAGTCGATCTGGACAGTCTGCATGCGGGGAGTGAGGAACTTGTTGAAGCGGGGTGAAGAGCGGAGTATTGGGATGCTGACTTTCCCAAAAGTCATCATTGATCACTGGAGTGGTGCATCCAATATCCACATCTTCATTTTCATTTTCCTCAGTACCAGCTTGAGGAATTTCATGGTCTGATGAGGGAATGATTGGGGTTGAAGGGATGGCTTCCACTTCAATTTCTTCATCAATTTTCTCTGACGAAGCAGGAGATTGATGTTCTTCATCAGATCCGGTTGGCACTTCATATTCTTCTCCAAAAGGAACTACTTCCTTTGATGGTATGGAGGAAATTGGAATAGCATCAATCGGGTTCTCAACAGAGCTGGTCATTGGCTTCATTTTCTTTGCAGCGAAGAATCGACGAATGATGCTTTTCTTTTCTTCACAGCAGCTCGTTCAAGAGCCTTTGTTTTCTTCATCGAGCGCGATGGAAGAATTGGAGTTGGAGTTGGCGCAGGAGGAGCTGAGGAATTTGGTGCAGTTTCTTGAGAGCAAGCGATGCAGTTCCCTGTCTTGAGCAATTTCTTCAGCGCACCACTAGTGGGTGCCCTGGCAGTTTCTTCAGCGGCTGGAATTTCTTCATCAGCCCTGGAATCAGCATTTTCTTCAGCAGGCTGAGCTTCAGCGCTGCTGGCATTTTCTTCATGAGGCTGAGCAGAGATTTTCATGTTGCTCAGATGCAGCAACACTTGTGAGATTCTTCGTCAGATTGACGAATTTGGTCTTGACTACTTGCCAATCAGCATAGTATGTGTCAAAGTTCTTGCTGAGGTTCTGAATTTCGGTTTGGGCTTGAAGAAGTTCCTCAGGTGTCATTTTGACTACATTTTTCTTCAAGAACCGCTCCTTCTTGTATTGAGCCTTCTTGATTTCCTTTGCCTTCTCGAACTTCCATTTTTCTTCAGCAATGAAGTGAGTCAACATATGACTTTGACCAGGTGTCAAAGGAAGATCAGGCAGAGGGGTATTGGGATCATTGTGCCAGAGGTCGATGAAATCGAGGACTTTCTTGGGTCCAAAAGCGTGGCACAGCTGTTCCCTTGGCTCTTGCGGCTCTAGCTTGCGGTCTCGATGATTTCTTCAAGTTCTTCATCGATGCCTCATCATCGATGGCACGTGGACGACAAGCTGTTTCTTCCTTGGCTAGGCCGAGGACCACGCCCATTGTTGCTTTTGTCTTCAGCAGCGTCGGGCGGATGAAGAATTGAAAGCAGGTGAGGAATTTGCAGAGGTGCTCGAGGCAATTGAAAACCAGCAGTCCTTTGACAAGTAGCTAGATGCACAGAACCGAAGGTTTGGACGGAGCAGTTGAGGACTTTGATGGAGCGAAGCTGTGTGAGGAATTTCTTCACGAGGAATTTGCCTTGAGAGAGCTGCTGAGGAACTTGGCCGTGAGGGCATAGATGAAGAAGCACTTGGCTTATTTGCAGACTTCTTTTGCATCGATTTCTTCGGCTTGGCGAGACCTCGATGGCAGCAGCAGTGGCAGAATCCTCATTGAATTTCTTCACCGCTTCCTTTGCTTGCTTAGCCAACTTAGCTTGGCGTTTAGCCCACTCATCGGAAAGTCCTCACGCGTTTGGCGCTAGTGGGATCAGCTATTTGGCCTGGTGCCAAAGGAGCTCTTGGGCATGGAGGATTTAATGCGAATTTCTTCATGTACTTAGGTGTAACATAGCGGTATTCCTTCCATTCCGTGCCCATCTCCGTTCAATTTTCGAATGCGCACCTTGCGTTGTTTTTGCTTTCCTCATCGGTGTGCAATAGTCAGCATATATTTCCTCGGGGATTTGAATCTGTCATGACCTCAGGTTTCTTTCCTCCCTTCTGCGGCTTCTTACCATCGCCATTTTCTTGGTGAGGAAATTGAACAATTGAGTTCTCGAAGAAGTGTGCAGTTTTTCTTCGAGGAACGCTGCAAATGAGTTAAGTTGATGAGAACCTAGGGATTCAGCAGCAGACATTTGTACTGTGAGCAGAGTATAGGTGCGAGGAATTTGAAGAGGTCATATCGTTCTCGGAGGGTTTTCAAAAGAACAAGTTTGAGGATTTTGACCAGATGAGCCTTGAAGAATTTCAATAAGCGTTCTTTGTCTTAGGTTCGAGTTGTATAGATCGAAGATCCACACAATTGAGGAATCTTGAAGAAAAATCATTGCTTAGAGAAATGAGTCAAGAGATTTGAGGTGTTCATATGTGTGAGGAATTTGAAATAAACACCTTTGAAGAAAGCGAGTAACTTTTAATTTACCCGAAGTGAAGAACACGACGAACTGAGATGAACAGTTTAGAAGTTCGTCCGTTCAGATCTTCTCCGCCCTAACTTGGCAGAGGAAATCAGCTACGGCGACGGCGGAGTGAAGAAATTCCACGGTCGGCGCAAGTACGTCGGCGAAGAGGTCAAGCGGTGAAGCTTTTCCTCACCGGCGACGATGGAGTAGCGGCGGCGCTTAGGGTTTCGAGGAGCTCGGCGGGAGAGAGAGTCGGCGAGTAAAAGAGTGAGGAAGGGAGAGAGGGTATTTATAGCCACGGTGAAAAGCGGCTCGTCCAAGATTTAGGACTAACGTGCCTGACCGCTTCCTTCTCACGACATGTGTCACCCACGTCTGTGTAGTGGAGATCGTAAAGCGATCGTGGGTGGATATAATAATGCATCGTGGGATGCGGAGCGGTTTGAGCGGTAAAATCGAAGTTTGGATAAGATTCGTTTTAAAAGTTCCGTTCGCAATTTCTTCAGCTATCAAGGACACAATGAAGAATTTGAGCGAGTTTCAAAGTAGAACGCACATGAAGAATTTGTGAATGGATTGGGTTGAGTATAGCATAGAGGGGAAGGGTCGATCACATTCACTTAGCGTAAAAAACGACTTGAAGAAATAGCCATAAGTGAATCTTGTAGAGGACATAAATCCATATATATATATAGCCAATGAAGAAAGGCGCGGAAGCAGTGAAGAATTTGCAAAGTTGAAGAATTTGAAAACTGAAGAATTTGAAAACTGAAGAATTTCAAAACTGAAGAATTTCAAAAGCGAGGAAAAACTCAAATTGATTTTCAACTTTGGTGGTGGCGTGACCCATCAGTATAAGAATGATGATTTCAGACACGCGTACAATTGTCGAGGGTTACGAGAATCAAATTCTTCATTAATTTCTTCACATTTAGAGTGTTATTCTTCATTGATTGAAGAAAACGTTTCTTCATGTGTTGCACATCTAAGTCATCAATTTTGCATAAGTGTTAGGATGTGTGTCCTTTTCAAAGAACATTCGAAGATTCTAAGATATTTAGCTCACACGCAACTTGCTAAATCTCTTCTCATCCAAGGGCTTAGTGAAGATATCAGCTAGCTGTTCTTGATCTTCACATGCTTTCGATGGAGATGTCGCCCTTCAACACATGATCACGAAGAAAATGATGGCGAATTTGAATGTGCTTTGTCTTGAGTGCTGAACTGGGTTGTGAGCAATCTTGATGGCACTCTCATTGTCACAATAGAGAGGCACATTCTTCACGTTGATGCCGTAGTCCTTGAGGTTTGCTTCATCCATAGTAATTGAGCACAACACGAGCCAGCAGCAATGTATTCAGCTTCCGATGGATAGTGATACACAGTTCTGTTTCTTGAGGACCAACGGACCAAAGATCGTCAGGAAATGACAAGTACCAGATGTTGACTTGCGATCCACACGATCACCAGCATAGTCGAGTCGAATATCAATGAGATCAAAAGTAGAGCCCTTGGGGTACCATAATCCTAGTGTTGGTGTGTGAGCTAGATATCGAAGAATATGCTTCACAGCCTTATGGTGTGATTCCTTGGTGTAGCTTGAAATCGGGCACACATGCAAACACTAAGCATTATATCTGGCCTAGATGCACATAAGTACAATAAAGAACCAATCATGGGCGGTATACCTTGTGATCGAAGTCAATACCATTTTCATCGATTGCATAGATGGCCATTTGTGGGCATAGGAATTTTGATGCCTTTGCAATCTTGCATGCGAATTTCTTGAGGACATCTTTGAGGTATTTCTCTGAGATATGAATATGCCATTGTGTTGTTGCGAATTTGAAGACCTAAGAAGAATTTCAACTCTCCCATCATAGACATTTGATATTCTTCACTCATCATATAGGCAAATTCATCACTATAACGTTGGTCAAGACAGCCAAAGATAATATCATCAACATATATTTGGCACACAAACAGTTCACCATCATAAGATTTAGTAAAGAGAGTAGGGTCGAGTGAACGGGTGTGAAGCCATTCTTCACGAAGAATTCCTTCAATGTATCATACCACTTGAGGGGCTTGCTTGAGGCCATAGAGGGCCTTATTTAGTCTGAAGACTTTGTCGATTCTTTGGATCTTCAAAACACGGGGTTGAGCAACATATACTTCTTCCTCAAGCTTACCATTGAGGAATGCACTTTTCACATCCATTTGATATAAAGTGATATTGTGATGGTTAGCATAGGCGAGTAATATGCGAATAGACTCAAGTCTAGCAACAGTGCAAAAGTTTCATCGAAATCAATTCCTTCAACCTGCGTGTAGCCTTGAGCTACTAGTCGTGCCTTATTCCTCACCACAAGACCATTTTCATCTTGCTTGTTGCGTTAGATCCACTTTGTGCCAATGATATTATGCTTGCGAGGATCTGGACGTTTGACCAGTTCCCACACGTTGTTGAGCTCGAACTGATGTAATTCTTCTTGCATGGCCTGAATCCACTCCGGCTCCAGAAATGCTTCATCTACCTTAGTGGGCTCTGTGATAGAGACAAAAGCATAGTGCCCACAAAAGTTAGATAAGTGTGAAGCTTTTGAGCGAGTGAGAGGACTGGCGCTTCAATGTCATCGATGATCTTGTCAACTTGCACTTCTTTTGCAACGCGAGGATGAGCTGGTTGTCTTGAGGAATTTGATCATTTTCCTCGGCACCATTTTCTTGACATTATCTTGGTGCATCACTCGGCGTTCTTCGCGTCTGAGGATGAATTCTTCAGCAGTTTCTTGAAGAGGAATGACATCCTCGGTTGCCTTGAACCTGATAGAATCCTCGGTGCTGGTTCGTCTAACACAGAAGGTAGGTGCTCTCTTTGCGAGCCATTAGTTTCATCGAACCGCACATCTCTGATGTCAACAATCTTGTGAAGTGCGATGTTGAAGACTCTGTAGGTGTCGAGTCCTTTCCGTAACCAAGCATAAAACCTTCATGTGCTTTCGGTGCAAATTTAGAGTGTGGTGAGGATCTCTAATCCAGCATTTAGCATCAAGACTTTGAAATAACTTACATTGGGTTTCTTGTCGGTGAGGAGTTCATAGGCAGTCTTTTGAAGAATTTGTGAAGATATACTGTTGATGATGTGGCACGCAGTATCAATTGCTTCAATCCGAAGCGACTAGGCGTTTTGTATTCATCAAGCATAGTCGAGCCATCTCAACAAGAGTTACGTTCTTGCGCTCCACGACGCCATTTTTTGAGGAGTATAGGGAGCAGATAACTCATGAGTAATACCAAGTTCATCAAGATAGTCATCAAGACCGAATTCTTGAACTCAGTTCCATTGTCACTCCGATGTGCTTGATCTTCACACCAAAGTTGGTTGAAGCCCTCGAGGAAAATCGTTTGAAGATTTCCTGCACTTGATTTTGTAAGTAACAATGTGTACCCAAGTGTAGCGAGAGTAATCATCAACAATAACAAAGCCATAAAGGGATGCATCATTAGTGACACTGAGTAATGATTGGGACCAAAGAGGTCCATGTGAAGCAATTGAAGGGACGAGTAGTGGTCATGATAGTCTTATTTGGATGCTTGGCCTTGGTCATTTTCCAGCTTCACGGGCTCGCATAAGTGATCCTTGAGGAATTTGACATTCTCAATGCCAATGACATGCTTCTTCTTCGCAAGCATGTGCAAATTCCTCATGCTGCGTGACCAAGTCGTCGATGCCATAGCCAGCCTTACGAAGCTTTTGCAAGTAGACACACGGCTGGTTGTGGTCCTGTGGAAAAATCAACAATATACAAGTCTCCTCTCCTAAAGCCTTGAAGACTTTGGAATTGTCACTTCCATAATCACAACACAACGATACTTGCCAAAGATAACAACCATATCAAGATCACAAAGCATTGAGGCTGACATGAGGTTATATCCTAAAGACTCAACAAGCATGACTTTGTCCATGTGCATGTCCTTAGAGATAGCAACCTTACCAAGTCCCAATACGACTTTTGCCTTTGTCGGCAAAGATGATATGCTTCAGATGTGGCGGTGATAAGGAGCATCCATCAATAGATTCTTGTCACCAGTCATGTGATTTGTACATCCACTATCGAGAACCCACTCGGTGGCTTTGGGTTGATCATCCTGCAGATGAATTAGTACAACTTACGATCTCATATACTTCATCGGTGAAGAATATGATATCAAGTTCATCGGATGAATTTCATCATTAGTATTTAGATAAGCAAGATGAGGGCGTGTGAAATGAAAGTTCATTTCATCATGATTAGCTGCGTCCTTTCGAGCATTTTGTCGGGCCCCGACAAATTCTTGAGACGTTTAAGACACGTCGGAGACCTGACCCTGCAGAAGAGATTAGTTCTTTTCTTCACCACCCACATCGAAGGGGTGGCAAAGAGTTCATCATTCTGCGAGCACCATATGAGAATGGTGGCATAGAGGCCAAACCATTTCGTTTCACATAAGAGGGGTTAGGGTAAGCATATGAATAAGCAGAGAAATTCTTGAGGACTTATGAACATATTGGTTTGAAGAATAATGCACATATTCATAGCCCTTAGCTCTACCTGCGAAAGCAGAGTTATTAGCACGATGATAATCATATGAGGACTTTGATCCTTTTGAGGAATTTGATCCACGTGAGGAATTTGGTCCATATGAGGACTTGGATCCATATGAAGAATTTTGTCCATATGAAGAATTTGATCTAGGGTTCCTTTTCTTCACAGGTGGTGTCATGAGGACATTCACCTGAAGACTTTCAAGACATTTCTTGGGAACCCAGATTTTCTTCATAGGGGGACCGTTCCTGCAGTTAGTGCCAACATATCTAGCAAATACTTCACCATTCTGATTTTTGAACAGTTTATAGTTTGAGTCAAATGACTCATCATCAGAATGAGGAAATTCACATGTAAAACCAGATAAGGTAGATGGATCAACTGGAGGTCCCTTTGCAGCAACCCATGAGGTTTTGGGATACTGCTCAGGCTTCCAGTACGTTCCATCAGCATTGAGTTTCCTCTCAAAGGCAATACCCTCTTTCCTAGGGTTCTGTTGAGGATCTGCTTTTAAGCACATCACAAAGAGTCGATGCCCTTTGAGGCTTTTGTACATGCCTGTCATGTACAATTCCTTCGATCCTGCATCGTCGGTGATACTAGCAATGTCCTCGGATGAGGAATTAGTGATAGTAGAGGCAGGTGAAGAATTTGTAACAGTTGAAGCATTTGAACATTCGGTGAAGAATTAGCGATTCACGTTCAATGCATTTTAAGCATGGAGGAACAAATTCTTCTTGAGAAGCGCTGATTTGTTGAGCAAGTAATGAATCGCGCTCCTTACGAAGATCTTCATAACTCGCTCTTAGCTTCTCAAGATCTTGCTTTCTTTGAAGAAATTCATAAGAAAGTTTCTCATGATCGAGATAAGAGAGTGTTATGATGACCTTGAAATTTGTCAAATCTAGATGAACTCTCTGAAGATTTTGATCGAGGGCTTGAGTGCGATCCATTTCTTCACCTAACATATCATCACTCTTATCTAGCATGTTTTGAACCTTTTCAAAAGCCCTTTGTTGTTTATAGCAATCTTAGCAAGTTTAGAGTAGTTGGGCTTGAGATCCTCATCGATTCATTTTCACTAGATTCAGAGGAGGTGTAATTGAGTACCTTGGCACCTTTTGCCATGAAGCAATAGGTGGGGCGTAGTCATCATTTTCCTCATCAGGTTTGTCGGTGAGTCAGTTTCTTCAGCGTTGAAGATGGACTTGCTAACATAAGCGAGCAAGAGCCGGACTAGCCACACAGATTCGGATTCTTGAGACTCCTCCTCTTCCTCATTTTCCTCGATTCAGCTTTGAGTCCATTTCCTTGCCAATGAATGCCCGAGCCTTTTTGGAGCTGCTCTTCTTGTGAGAAGAAGGCTTTGAGGATTTTGATGATGAAGATTTTGATGATTTCTTCTTCTTCTTCACGTCATCGTAACTGTAATCCTTGTGTTTCTTCTTTCTTAATTCCTTTTCCCATCGAGGACAATCTTGGATATAGTGACCAGGTTTCTTGCATTTGTGGCAAAGTCTTCGCTTATAGTCACTAGATGAGGAATCACCGCTTCTTGAGGATTTTCCAAAGCGACCACGTCTTGTGAATTTCTGGAATTTCTTCACGAGCAGTGCTAGCTCTGCCAAATTCTTGGGATCTCCAAGGCTACTACGAGTCTTCACTCTCGATTCAGATTCAGCCTTGGCCTTGAGGCACGTGTTTTCCATAGCCGAACCATAGAGATCTCTCTTTTGCAAGTGGAACTCGTGAGTATTTAGCCTTTCGAGGATATCGGCAGGATCAAGAGACTTGTAGTCAGCTCGTTCTTGTATCATCGGTGCGGAGTATCAAATGAGGAATCAGCGATCTTAGCAATTTCTTCACCACCTCATGGTCGGTGATGTCGGTGGCACCAGTGCTTGAAGCTCATTTGAGATGTCGGTGAGGCGATCGAAGGTTTGTTGAACATTTTCGTTGTCGAGTCTTTTGAAGCGGTTGAAGAGATTCCGAAGAACATCAACTCGAGAGTCACGCTGAGTTGAAACACCTTCATTTACTTTGGACAGCTTGTCCCGGATGAGTTTGGCAGATTCCAAAGCACTCACTCTTCCATATTGGCCTTTGCTCGAGATGGCCACATATGATATTCTTCGCTTGAGAATCGAGTTGCTTGAATCTCTTCACATCAGCATCATTCGAGAGGGTGTGGTGAGGAAACACCTTTTGTCACAACATACCGTAGATCGTTGTCAATTGCTTCAAGATGCATTCGCATTTTGTTCTTCCGAAGAGGGGTAGTCCGTCCCATCGAAGGTAGGACACCTGCTGAGACCTTGATCATACTGCGGTCGACATAACTAAAACTCCGGTGGTTAAACCAAAATCACACGAACAAGGGAGTACCTTGCTCGATACCAATTGAAAGTCGTTATATCGACTAGAGGGGGTGAATAGGCGATTTTATGAATTTTACAAATTCTTCTTGAGGAATTTGCGGTGAGGAAATTCCTTAGCGAAGAAATACATGCAGCGAATAAGTACTCGAAGTAAGCATAACAGATTACAAGCATAGTCATCATGATGAAATGAAGACAATCACAGAGTAGCGAAAGCGTAATCACAGGATAACACAAGATGAAGACAAACAGTGAAGAAATTGGGCGAGGAAATTGAGAAAGTCTTGATCAAAGTCTTCAAACACAGATATGACAAACACTCAACACAATAATGAGGAAATGAAAGGGTTGAGGAAATAGAACCAGTTAGGTTGGTGAAGACAATGATTTGGTAGACCAGTTCCAACTGCTGTCTCGGTTATGCGTCTGGTTGGAGCGGCTGAGTATTTAAACTCGAGGACACGAGTCCGGACACCCGATCCTTGAGCACGCAGCTCAGGACACCAAGTCCTCACCGTATTCTCCTTGAACTAAGGCCACGCAGACCTCGTCCAATCACTCGTGGTAAGTCTTGAGCGACTTCCAAACCTTCACATACTTGGTCACTCGGCGATCCACAATTCCTCTTGGATGCTCTAGACCGTGACGCCTAACCGTCTGGAAGAAGCACAGTCTTCAAAGGTAAAAGCGTCGGATCCACGGGATCAATTTCTTGATGATGCTCAATCACTTTGGGTTTGTTGGGGTTTGGTTTTGGGTTTTCCTCACTTTTGGGTTTTCCTCACTTGATGATTTTCGCTCAAATTCCTCGGAGGATGGGTTGCTCTCAAATGACAAGTGTCAAGTTCTCTCGAGCAGCCAACCAACTAGTGGTTGTAGAGGCGGCTATTTATAGCCTAGGAGCAGCCCGACATGATAAGACATAAATGCCCTTAAATGATATGACCGTTAGGTGGAGATATTTTGGGACAGGTGCCAAGAAGACAAAGAACGGTCGGAAATTGGAACATCAAATTCCTCGGGGCTATCATGTTCCTCCTTGTGTAGGCAATTCAGATGGCGAATTCCTAACTCCTCGATCGAACAAATTCCTCGGTGACGGAAGAGCTTCGTCTCATCCTTTGAAGAAATTGACTGAAGCTGTATGAGATTTCAAAGGCTTCACTCGAAGGGATTGGTAGGTGAGGATTTTGAGTTGAGCATCAAATGGAAATTTTTCCTTAGTATTTCCTCGACCCCTTTAACAAAGACGGTGTTTCCTATGACTCAAGAAAGAGAAAATGAAACTACGAAAACAAAAGTCTTCACGCTTCATATTCCTCAAGCGAATACCAAGTCTTCAGAATCACACCAATTTCTTCACTTTCAAAGTCTTCAGAAAGTCTTCAGAATATCAAATTCTTCAGTTGAAGAAATTCATTTTTAGGGGTCGACTTTCTCTGTATATATCAAACTCCTCATAGACTTATAGACCTGTGTACACTCTCAAACGCATTAGTTACTTAACCTATAAGTCTTCAATACACCAAAATCACTAAGGGGCACTAGATGCACTTACACGCTTGGCTGGCGTGGTCGAGCTGCCCCGGCAAGGGTCTTGCCAGGGCCGCTGAGGCTGCCCCGGCAAGGGTCCTTGCCGGGGAAACCTGCTTCGTCCATCCGATTTTTGCGGCCTTGGTCCTTGTCGTTGCTTTGCTTTGTCTTGTGCCTTCGGCTTCTCAACAGTTTCCCTTTCCCTGCCCTGTTATGCGTGGCCGTGGCGGGAGGCTCTGACTGCCCGTGCACAAGTATAGGGGTCAAAAGAAGAGCCCCTACTTTTGTACACCGACGGAAGCACAAGATGAAAATGCATATTCTTGGACATAACCCCGTCGTGTGGGCTACTGTGTGTATTGGATTGCAAGGTGAATTCTTTGATGGGAGAGAACCAAACCGTGAAGCTACCGCAGAAGAGTTGAAGATGCTGAAATACAATGCTCAAGCTTGTGATATTCTCTTCAACGGATTATGCCCCGAAGAATTCAACAAAATCAGCCGTCTTGAGAATGCAAAGGAAATTTGGGATACTTTGATTGATATGCACAAGGGTAACGACTCTGTCAAGGAATCCAAATTGGATTTGCTCCAAAGTCAGCTTGACAAGTTCAAAAAGAAGGATGGTGAAGGTGTCGCTGAAATGTACTCTAGGCTCGCTCTCATCACAAATGAGATTGCCGACTTAGGAAGTGAATAGATGACCGATAGATTCATCATCAAGAAGATCCTAAGAGCCTTGGATGGAAAATATGATACCGTGTGCACATTGATCCAAATGATGCCCAATTACAAAGATCTCAAGCCAATGGAAGTCATTGGAAGAATTGTTGCTCATGAAATGTCACTAAAGGATAAGGAAGAGCTTCACAATAAGTCAAGTGGTGCTTACAAAGCTTCATGTGACGCTCCTACATCATCAAGTGAGAAACAAACCTTCAATGAAGAATTAAGCCTAATGGTGAAGAATTTCAATAAATTCTACAAGAATAGAAGCAAGGAAAGAAGTCCCAAGTCAAGGTCCTACAATGACAAAAGATCTTCTAGTCGTGAGTGTAATTGCTACAATTGTGGAAGACCCGGACACTACTCCAATGAGTGTACGGCTCCCTACAAAAGAAGAGAAGATTCTCACAAAAGAAGAAGTAGAAGAGAAGAATCACCACCAAGAGAAAGAAGGAGTAGAGATGATTGTTATGAACGAAGAACCTCTCAGAGAAGCAATGATTCGGAAAGGAAGGACAAATCATCAAAGAGCTACACAAAACGAAGAGATCAAGCTCACGTTGGTGAATGGGTATCCGGCTCCGACTCCGACCATCACTTCGAAAGAAGTTATCACTCCGACTCCGAATATACTCAAGATGAAGGTGTTGCCGGTCTAGCACTTGTGTCAACCAACTCCTACGACATATTTGCCTCACCAAATGAAGGAATTAGAAGATGCTTCATGGCTAAAGGCCCAAAGGTGTCACACCCCGAGTATGTTGATGTCAATAGTGATGAAGATGTGCTAGGAGATGATGATTTACTTGTTGACAACTCTAGTTATGAAAACTATGATGGACTTGCTATTAATCATGCTAATCAAGATAAAACGAATGATGATGATAAGAAGGAGATTGAGAATCTAACTAAAGAACTAAACACTCTTAAGTTACCTCATGAAACTACCATGGAAGATCATTGTGAACTTTTAAAGACTCATGAGAAGCTACGCTTTGAAAAGCTCAACCTTGAGCAAGAGCATGGGTTCTTAAAAGCAATCAATGATGATCTTCGCAAGAAAAGTTCTTCTTACATTGCCAAGTGTTTAGTCTTGTCTACTTACATGCCACAAGTAAAATCTAGCAACAAGAGTAAGAAAGATTCTTCACCTAGTAGTAACAATAATCATGCTAAATCCAATGTTGTTGCTTATAGTAGTTCTCTTCATTCCACTAATGATTCTCTTAGCCAAGTTACAATTGAGCAAGAAAATAGCTTATTGAAGGGAATTATAGAGAAAGGTGTTCACAAGAGCCTTGCCGGATGTAAGCAATTTGAGGAAATTGTACGCAAGCAAGGAAGCACCGAAAGAATCAAGGTGTTGGTTTTGAACGGAAGTTCAATGCCAATGGATTTGAATGGGAGGAAGATCAATACCCCAAGACGAAGTTTGTTCCTCAACAAGGGAAGTATGATCCTACTTCTTTCCAAGGAACACAAGCTCAAGATGATCTTCCTCCACAAGACCATAAGCAAAAAGGCAAGGACAAGCTTCAAGAGGAGATTGATGCATTTGAAGAAGCTCCCAAGGCCTTGGTCAAGTGGGTTCCCAAGACTACGTCAAGTTCTACTTCATCAAGTATGACTACAACTCCAAGGATTCCCATCAAGATGATGTGGATTCCGAAGAAGAAGAACTAGAGAGTTCTTGAGGGTGACTCCGCCAATATACTTAACTCATATCTTTTGGCAAGGACATGTGCAAACAACTTCCACATCTTGCACAAGTTCAAGGAGTCACAAACCCTCTGGTTGGTAAGACAAGGGATAAGGTTAGTTCATCTTATGTGTACATCACTCTATGTCTATGGATATCCTTGTTTGTTCCTTGTGGGACTAACCCGTGTAGGTATTGAAAGTGCAACTCACTCCAATGGATTGCTCCGAATGATCTACATCAACATCGGGCGTCTACATCTTCAACACCTACATGAAGTCATCATCGACAAAACCCAAGGTTAGTTCATCCCTCTTAGGGGGGATATCACATCTAGGGGGAGATTTAATCAAATCAACTGAGCTAAAGCAACTCTAGTGGTGTGAACACAACAATGCTTTATGTAAAAGTGGTAACCCCACTTGTGCTTAAACGATGAGTATGACCTATGATCAAATGTTCTCATTTGACTCCTAAGTCAATATACTCATATATATAGATGACCTAGTCATCGGCAATTGCTTGATATATGCTAGAGTGTTTGTGCATGCTTCGTCACATATTTGGTTTGCCATTTTATTGTGTGAGCGTGTTGATTGCATATTTTACTCATTCGAGGACATCCATTTGTTGCTTTGATTGTTTGGCTTTTTTCTTTTGCCAAATGGATGGACAAGAATGCCTAAGAACTCCCTCTAGCTATCTATCCTTTTCTCATCTCAAACTCTATTCATGCTACATCACAAAGTTTGATCAAGTCAAATTCGAACCACTCTATGTGAGGAGCACTCGGAGTCCCCGATTCGTAATAGACTTAAACTTCCAAAACCTCTTTGTGTATTTCGGTATGACCGAGTCATCCACTTCGGTCACACCGAGTTCACTAAGTTGATCTAGGTTTTTAATCTCGGTGCAACCTATTTGAACTTTTCGGTCACACCGAGTTGTAGTAACCGCTTGTGATTCTGCATCTCAGTGCCACCGAGTTGTTCCACTCGGTCACACTGACAGGGTCGGGATATATAAACCCACGGGTGAGATTTTGGAAATTTCTTCAAACTCCTCAGCCCGCGCGTGTCCTGCTCTGCCTCCTCGAGTCTCTGAATCGTCTCATCGCTGCCAGCGACCTCCCGCCGCTGGTTTCTGTCGCTGTCAACGGAATTCTGCTCCGCCGTTTTAGCCGTAACGAACTCCCGCCGAACTAGGGTATGCGTTCGACTCTTTGTGCTATTTCCTTCCTCCGATTCGTAGCACATTGCTTTGCCATGATCTTTACCACGTGTGAAAACAATCTATCCATAGTGGACATCCTTCAGGTTAGGTTTGATTCAAAAATTTAGGGTTAGGTTTCCGCCGAACTCATCTCGGACCGATCGAGTTGCAGAAATCGGTCTCATCGATTTGGTTTAGGCCATTGCACATGCGTTTTTCGGTCTGACCGAAAATTGCAAATCGGTGTGACCGAGTTCAACTCTCTGTGAAACCCTAGCAATCTCGGAGCCACCAAACTGTGACTCGGTCTGACCGAGTTCACTAGTTTAGGTTCCATAAGTTGCTTCAGTGTCACCTAGTTTAACAAATCGGTAGCTCCAAAATGCTTTCTGTGGAGAACTAAAACTAAGTTTTTGACTTGTCTATTTTGCAAAAACTCTGCACTTTGTGATGCTCATATACTCTACCTCATCTATATCTATTCACAGGGTCTGCTGTCAGTTTGCTTTGCCAAGATGTCTGACCAGAGTGATAGCCAGAACAAATCTGAAGAGCAAGTGCATATGAGGGAGGGAACTAGTCCCTCAAGCACCTATGATGACGGCAGTAGAAGCACTCCAAGTAACTTGCCCAGCGCAGCCACTAGAACAAGGAAGAAGAGAACCTTAGACTCGGAGGATGAGGACTATGTGGCTATTGAGGATGAGGCCACCTCAAGGAAGAAAGTGCTGAAGAAGGAGTATGGCACTACTGCTGCAACCAAGCCTGGTATGCAAAGGAAAGCACCTGCAAAGAGAGTCCCAATGTCAAAAGCCAGATCCTCCACTCATGAAACTTCCAAGCCAAGGAAAGCTCCAACAGGAGAAACCATGCAGTTCACGATAGAACAATCAAATGATGATGTAGCTGGTGTCAAGAAAAATAAAAGGGCAAGAACCACAACAACAAAAGTTCTTGGAAAATCAACCATGGTGAGAGATTCTGATGAAGAAGAGGAAGAGGATGCTGCTCCAGAACCCAAGTCTCAGAAGCTTATGGGAGATGCTATCAAGTCAGGGGCTACAACATAAAAGCGCAAAACTGCTCCCAAAGCAACAGCTCAAGCTCAGAAGCCTTCTAAACCCAAGAGAAGCACCAGAAACATCCGAGCTGAAGAGAAGAACAACGCCCCAATGCCTGAGGTTAAAGAAGAAGCTGATGAAGCCCATGTGCTAAGAAAGCTGAAGCCAAAGATTCTAGATCACAATGACACTCATCCAGTGGCAGAGGACATGAACATCAGAAAGGATGCAGGATTGAGACTTTGGAGACAGTCTGATCCTTATGCTGTGAGAAGGAGAACTGCTGTGGACTACAGATTCCACACCAAAGAACAACAAGATTTCTATGAGACTATTCTGCTTGGCAAGAAGCCAATTGCCTGTGATATGAAGTGGGTTGATTGGGAACATATTGATGAGAATGAAGATCACTTCCCAAGTGTACATGAAAGCTTCAAAGCTTGTGGAGTTGACAAGTTTGTTGGACAGAAGCTCACTAAATGGAATGATGAGCTAATCATGCAATTCTACTCCACTGCTCATTTCTATCCTGATGGAAGGATAGTATGGATGTCTGAAAGTACAAGGTACCAATCAACTGTTGAAGAATGGGCCAAGTTAATCAATGCCCCAGAAGAACATGAGGATGATTTGGATGTGTATGCCAAGAAGAAGAAAGATCACAATTCCACTGCCAATATGTACAAGGAGATCCCAGACAAGGCTTTGGAGAGACACAAGTTTGGATCTGTACACTATTTGTTGTCTGGTCTGCCTACTATCAACACCATCTTAAGGCATACCCTGTTACCCAAATCTGGAGATCACAAGATGATTAGAGGACATTCCATCACCTTGCTGCAAATATTTGATATCCCTTAGAAATTCAAGGTCACGAGTCTGATTGTTGAGACAATCAAGAGGACAGCTGCTGACTAGAAAAGATCTTGTGGGTATGCTCCACATATTCAAGTGCTCATCAACTCAAAGATGGGCACAGGGACTTACTTGTTGGACAAGGAGCATTTACCCTTTCACCTATATTTTGAAGACAACACAGTTGTGATGAATGAGGATGAACCTTCATCTGTGCAAGCACAAGAAAAGAGAGCAAAGGCAAAGGCAGAGAAATCTGCAAAGATGCCAAGTATTGAGGAGGCATCTGAAGTGTTCCTAAAGAGCAAACAAGATCAACTAGCCTGTGTGATTCAAGCTACATTGAGGATTGAGAAGGGCTTGGCCACCCTGACTCGGAATCAGGGGAGCTTGGAGAGGATCATAGAAACCAAGTTTTATGAACTTGATCTGAAAGTCACTGAGATTCAGACTGCAGTTGAGCAGCTCCAGGAGGAAGCAGAATAGAAGAAGGGGAAGGCTACTACAGATGCTTTTCGCAAAGTTCCTAGAGGTCAGAGGTCTGCTGTAGTGCCAGTACCAGATATTAGAGCTACATCGTCAGCACCAGCAGCTACAGGTTCAGTGCCACCTCCAGCAGCCACTCCATCAGCTCCAACTACGTCAACTAATGCCTTCTCCTTGGAGTTCTCTCTACACCACCTCGCGAAGACCAAGCTTGAGAGACGCATAGCACTATGCATTTTCGAACTTTTTGGTAACTTGTTGCCAAAGTGGGAGAAATGTATAGATCATAGGCTTCAAGAGAGAGTGTTTTGCTTCTTTGTCTCTCTTGCTATTTGGTTGAACTTTATTGTGTGCTTGGTTGATACTCTATGTCTGTGTGTGAGATACTTGTATGATCATGTGTTTGATCATATGCTACTTTAATGCTTGCTTGGATGATATTATCTCTTATATCCCATATATGATCATTCACTTTGCTTGGTGATGAGTGCATGCTTTTAATTTATATCATTTTGAGCGCTCCACCAAGATGTATGTGACATGGATGAGTAACCCATTATCCTAATCGATTGTGCATTTGCATTCAAAAGCAAATTTTAAATAATGCACAAATTTAGGGGGAGCTCTTGCTTATCACATACTTCTCAAAGCGACGATGTATTTCAATCTTATTATCCTTTGTCGAAGCTTTGATCTATATGTTGTCATCAATTACCAAAAAGGGGGATTGAAAGTGTAACTATACCTGGGTGGTTTTGGTAATTCCTAACAACATATAGCTCATTGAGCTAATGCTATTTCAAGATAAATATTTCAGGAAAGCTCAATGATTGGCATGGCATGTATTAGGAATGTGGACCCCTCAAAATGCTAAGGACACATATTGGCTCAAGCTCGAGACTCTACATTTTACTTTTAGTGATCCAAGATCACATTGAGTCCATAGGAAAAGCCAATACTATTAAAAGGGGATGAGGTGTTGCTTAATGGCTTACTTGCTCAAAATTCTTAGTGATATGCTCCAAAAACCCTCAACCACTTTCTCATATCCACATATGTCCCAAACCAAAAGTTAAACTCGGCCCTACCGAAACATTCTATCCAGCGCCACCGAGTTCACTTGACATAGCCACTGCCACAAACCCTAGTCACTTCGGTCTCACCAATAGGGATCTCGGTTTTACCGAGATGGGATTGCAAACTCTTTGTTTCCCTTTGTAATGTTTCGGTCCAACCGTGATGAGCGATCGGTCCAACCGAGTTGGCAATGCAAATTCTCTATTTCCCCTTCGTAACATTTCAGCCTTAACGAGATGAGTGAATCGGTCCCATCGAGTTTGCCTGACCAACTCTCTGGTTAGCTTATTACCAAAATCGGTCCCACCGAATTTGTGTAATCGGTCTCACCGAGATTACGTTATGCCCTAACCCTAATAAAATCGGTCCCACCAAGTTGACATGTCGGTCCCACCGAAAAGCCTAACATTCACATTTTGAACTGAATCGGTCTAACCGAGTTTTCTGATTCGGTCCCACCGAGTTTGGTGAATTGTGTGTAACAGTTAGATTTTGTGTGGAGGCTATATATACCCCTCCACCCACTCTTCATTCGTCAGGAGAGCCATCAGAACATGCCTACACTTCCAGCATACATTTTCTGAGAGAGAACCACCTACTCATGTGTTGAGGTCAAGATATTCCATTCCAACCACATAAATCTTGATCTCTAGCCTTCTCCAAGTTGCTTTCCACTCAAATCATCTTTCCACCAAATCCAAATCTGTGAGAGAGAGTTGAGTGTTGGGGAGACCATCAGTTGAAGCACAGGAGCAAGGAGTTCATCATCAACACACCATCTATTACCTTTTGGAGAGTGGTGTCTCCTAGATTGGTTAGGTGTCACTTGGGAGCCTCCGTCAAGATTGTGGAGTTGAACCAAGGAGTTTGTATGGGCAAGCAGATCGCCTACTTCGTGAAGATCTACCCTGGTGAGGCAAGTCCTTCGTGGGCGATGGCCACGGTGGGATAGACAAGGTTGCTTCTTCGTGGACCCTTCGTGGGTGGAGCCCTCCGTGGACTCGCGCAACCGTTACCCTTCGTGGGTTGAAGTCTCCATCAACGTGGATGTACGATAGCTCCCTCCAAACTCCTCCCTTTACCTTCATGTGCAATGTTTTACATTCCGCTACTATACTCTTAGACTTGCATGTGTAGGTTGATTGCTTGACTTGTGCTAAGTTGCTAAAATCTGCCAAGACTTAAAATTAGGAAAAGGCTAGATTTTTATTTGGTCAAGTAGTCTAATCACCCCCCCTCTAGACATACTTTCGATCCTACACCTTCCTCTACAGGCTCGAGCAGCTCGCCAAGGTCAGCATCAGGGTCACGAAGATGGAGGTAGCTAAAGACGCGCGTCAGGGCGGATGAGGAAAGTGCGTGGGCTTCCCCCTCCACCATGGGGCCGATCCCGTCGATGACATCCTCGAGCGTCGCGACAAGATGAGGGAGCAACTGTCATGCGCTCGGGAACGGGGTACCAGACTTGCTCTGCTGCGCCTGCTGGCGTGGCTCAAGGGTGGCCAGATGGCCCATCTTCATCAACACAAGCTCAAGACCCTCGCGAGGGGCCAAGCCTCGCGGGACGGACGACAGGAAGCTTCCTCAGGCACGGCCTCGTCGGGCTGGCTCGCGAGGAGGCGGAGAGATCAAGGCGGGGTACCTCACGAGGTGCCCATGACGCAAGCCATGACGACCGAAGGCGCCAGGCGGGCGCCATCCCGCGCAGTGTCCTCATTTCCCCTTTGGTGCAAAGGAGGCAAGCGCAGGACGAGAGCATCAAGCAAAGGCAACCATTTCGGTGCAAGAAGACCAAGACCAGCAGAACGGCAGGAAGGAGGTCACCGTGGAGCCCAAACCGGCATCACCGTCAGAGTCTTTGGCAGGCGAGGACCGACTTTAGTCAGGATAAGTGTACTAGATGTTCCCCTTCAAAATGGCCAATTGTTGGCGCCCTTCCCGCTCAATATTTGGGAAGAGGCCCAGGGCCTCCCACTATAAATAGAGCTAGCCACCCACAGGGTAGAGAAAGAGAGATCGAGACCTGATCGACCGGAAAGATAGGCAAGAGAGAGAAGCGCCTGAACTCCCCCTAGCAGTTCATCGCACCGGCCAAGAACAGACCCTCGCGAGGCTGTTCTTGCTTGTATTGTTCATCATCAGCCCCTGAGGCAATCAACCACACCACACACTAGAGTAGGGTGTTACACCACAATGGTGCCCCGAACCAGTATAAACCTCTGGTCCCTTGTGTTGTTCTTTGTGTAGTTTAGATCCTTGCGAGGCGACGAGGCGTAGGTAGGTTGGAGGTGTGATCTCCGCGTGCACCCCGAGTTGAACCTAGAGGGTGCGCTGAACCGAAATCCGACATTTGGCGCACCAGGTAGGGGTGCGCCGGAATGCGCCTTCCGCCGCCCTGCTCTTCGCCGCCCCTCGCATCCATGTCAGACGCTTGTCGAGCCCATGCCGAGCGTCGGGCCGCTCTCGCTACTCGCTTCGCCCAGACGGCCCCCATCGGCGCCGCCCCCGCCGTTCCCCGTCGCCTGCCGTCAACACTGCCACCGGCCCGGTGGGGAACGAGCAGCAGGCGTCGTCCCAGCATCCATCCGTGAGGCGAGACGGCTGCACCGCTACTCCTTCGCTCACCCCAGCTGGTTCTTCGTCCCGTGCGCTCCACGCGCCCATGGAGGCTCGAGCCGCGCTCATCGTGGCAAACGAGCTCCTGCGCTACCGCCCCGTCGACGACGTCTACGAGGAGTGGCTCGACCGCGTCGCCGAAGTTCGTCTGCGCGCAGGGGCTCCCAGCGCCGTCCTTCTCGTTGCACCGCGCCCCGCCTTGCGCGGGCGATGAAGCTCCGGGGGCACCTCAGCCGCCTCCCCCTCAAGAAGGCGCCTTGGCCCCAAGGCGCGTGGCCCCTGGGCGGAACCCACTCCGTCCGGCACCAGCGCGGCAAGAGCAGAGCTGCCAAGAGGTCCCTCACCCTCAAGAAGCTGCCCGAGTGCTCCGTGCATCGGCCCGTCACGACCATGCTCCTGCTCCAACACGCCAAGACCCCGCGCTGCTCCCAGCGGCAGCATGCGGGGACCCGCAAGATCAAGCCCTCCGTCACCAAAGGCCTCCCGTGGACACTTCAGGCTGCCGCGCCTTCACCGCCGATCTACGCAGCGTCGCATGGCCCGGCAAGTTCAAGCCAGACCTGCCTCCACGCTATGATGGCACGGCCGATCCTGCAGAGTTCCTCCAGCTCTACGAGCTGGGCATCGAAGCTGCCAACGGGGACGAGAAGGTCATGGCGAACTGGTTTCCCATGGCGCTCAAGGACGGTGCCCGCACCTGGCTCCTGAACCTGGCTCCTGGGACAAGATGCGCACCCGCTTCATCGCCAACTTCTAAGGCACTCGCGACCGGCCTCCTGCCGTGAGCGACATGCGCCGCATCAAGCAGCAGCCAGGAGAGACCCTGCAGAAGTACATCCAGCGCTTCAACAACGCACGCCTCAAGATTCCCAAGGTGACTGACGAGGCCATCATCTCAGCCTTCTCCGACGGTGTGCGGGACGTCAAGATGAAGGAGGAGCTGGCGATGCATGAAGACCTGTGCACATCCCTGGAGCTGTTCAACTTGGCGACCAAGTGCGCCAGGACTGAGGAAGGACGCCTTTCCCTCCTCGAGCTGTCGGCTGCCGACCCAGAAGAGAAGAAGCCCAAGGTCAAGGACGTGAAGCGCAAGGGGGCTGCCGTGCTCGCAGTAGGACCGGACACCAAGCAAGGAAGGGATCAGCCTGAGTCATCCAAGGGCAGTCGGTACTGCGTGTACCACGACCTCCACACCCACAACACCGACAAATGCCAAGAGCTCAGGGCCGTGCGAGAAGGGTGAATCGATCGAGGCCCCGACCGCAGCGGTCGAGGCCCCGACCGCAGCAATCGAGGCTACGGCCGAGGAGGAGGAAGAAGCACAGGACGCTCGGAAGACCATGGCCCTCGCCAAGGGTGGCGTGACCGACCTCGCGAGGACCGCTGGCAGGATCAGCCTCGCGAGGGAGGTTGGAGGGACCCGCCTCGCGAGGGAGGCTGGAGGGATCAGCTTCGCGAGGATCACCCACAAGGCAACGCAGGCCTCCCTCCTCTGCCACCGCAGCCAAGGAGAAGTGAAGACCATCATCAGGACGAGGGGGCTGGGGGCTTCCAGGAGCCGCGCGCAATCGCTAGCATCCTGGGCAGAGCTCAAGCCCCATCCTCTCAGCGCATCTTCAAGCAGTTCGCCCGCGAAGTGAATGCAGTCCTCCCTAGGCTCGAAGCCACACGCCCCCTCAGGTGGTCAGCGTGCGCCATCACGTTCAGCTCAGCGGATCAGCTCAAGTGTGCAGCCACAGCCGGAGTCCTCCCGATGCTTTGTTCCCCAATCATTAGCACCGTGCAAGTCACCAGGACCCTCATCAATGGCGGAGCAGGGCTCAATGTCCTGTCCGTCGAGACATTCAACAATCTCCAAGTGCCATACAATCAGCTTCAGCCAACCAAGCCTTTCTCCCGAGTCACTGATGGTCCCACAGTTCCGATTGGGCAGGTCCGCCTTCTTGTCACCTTCGGGACGCGCGACAACTACCGCACCGAGCTCATTGACTTCGACGTCGCTCACATTCGCCTGCCGTACAATGCCATCCTTGGGTACCCAGCCCTGGCCAAGTTCATGGCCATGACTCATCACGGCTACAATGTCCTCAAGATGCCAGGAAGCGGTGGAGTCATCACGGTGCGTTCCCTGGAGCGTGCTTTTCAAGCCGCGTCAATTGAAGACCCAGATCACAGGAGCGGGAGGCCTCCCGAGGCTGCTCCTAAGAAGAAGAAGACATCGCCTGGCCCGACCCCTCGGGAGGCAGGCCCCTCAGGGTCCGCGCCTGTTCAGGGGGCACCTCCTTCTGTCGCATAGGAAGGCGCGCCCGGCGCCCTCCTCGAGCAAGGCTCGGGGGCTCTCTCCTGGAGGGCCACCGACTTTGCTAAGATCACGAGGGAGGCGCTCGGGCACCACCTGGAGGCGTGTTTCAAAGCATGTTTCCCTCAGGAAGGAGCAAGGCAAGGAGGGCCAAACCCTCAGGAGTTCGTCAGCAAGATCATTCAGGAGCTGCAGGAGTCAAGAGTCATGAGTGGCAGCCGCCGCTTACCCGCCGTAGCTCCCCATCCAGGCGAGGATGGTGGGCTGCGCGTCTGCGTCGACATACCAGGGCTCAACTGAGCCGCCTCTCAGGAGCGCCTCTGGCCCTCACGCGTGGGATGCTGTGAAGATCCACCCCACGGCTATGTTCGCATGCCTTACGACTTGCCGAACGCGGCTGCCATGCGCCAGCGCCTCATGAGGAGCATCCTCGAGGCTGAAGTGGCCAGGCGTTCCGCAGTCCTGGCGGAGATGGAGATGGTCCGCGAGGAGCCACCAGCACCTCCAGAGCCTCCCGAGGCTCCTGGGCCTGGGGGCTCGTGAAGATCGTCTTCCGCAGCGCACGCCGTTTGCTACTTCAGCATCCCTTCATCTTCAACGTTATTAGGTGACATCCTTCGAGTTTCATTTTCAGCTGGGAGCACCCCCCAGGGCTGCATCATTCCCAGGCCGCGTGGGTCCGTCCCTGCAGCATGTATCCCTTTTGATTCATGTTTCTAGTTTACTTGATTGGGGGCGCCCCTCGGGTTGCGTCATCCCCAAGTCGCTCGGGCCTGACCCAGTGATGTTCGCCTTCTCTGCACCTATCTAAATGGATTTGCTTCTTCGTGATTAACGTGTTTGACCTAGTCGCCCGCTCCATTGACACCAACTGATGGAGCTGCTCTCTAACGGCACGACGCTTGCGCATGGGTCCGTCCCTGCAACACCGACAAACCTAAATGGCTGAGCTCTGGCCGCGGCAGCCCCGCATGGCGCCACCTCTTCAAGCCTTCAGTGCCTCGTCACCCCTCCAGAGCAACCAACAGCTGACTGTCGATTGTCATGGCGAACTCTTGTTCTTCTTGTGATGAGCCTGCAGGATCTCTTCAAGGAGCAGCGTCAGGCGAGGCCTTCATGGCGTCTCCTTCACTCTCGTCCGCGCGAACCGCTTGCACGTTAACGGGGGGGGGGGGGTACCTGAGCATCGCGACTCATGGGCTCCTATTGGCTCTCCAGCCCTCACCCTCTGGCCTTGTCCACGGCATCACGACCTGGCATACCAGCGATGACTGAGCTCACTCGAGGGACGGGACCTGAGGACGTAGAGCAGAAAGGGGAGTAAAGGCGAGAGGGAAGAGGCACGCGGGGACCTCGCCGGGCAACTCCTCATCTGCCGATGCGCGGACCTAACGCCGCACCAAGAAGCGGTTCCTGACTCCCGAAGATAAGTCATCCTCCGGAAATACTAGCTATCGCAGCACCGACCTCGCACCTAAAGCAATCCCGTGTTAGCAACGTCGCGCTCCTTTCTGACCGAACGATGGCTGCTTGAGCGCTAAAGGGGACCTCCTGAGTATCGCGACTCAGGGGCTCTTACTGGACCCCGGGCCGCTCACCTACTGGCCTTGACCACGGCATCACGACCTGGCATACCAGCGACGGCTGAAGCCTGCCTAGGGACCAGGATCTGTCGGTGCAGAGCGTCAAGCCCTCGCGAGGTTCGAAAGGAGGAATTAAGCTAAGATGGGATGAGCATCTCGCACCACTTCACGACAATGATCATATTAACAAACGGAACCGCCGACACCTTACAAGCCCCCATGGGGTGTGTTATTCGATTCCTCGCAGGGAACAAAAGGAGCAGACCCTAAAGAGCGCTAACTACACGCGCTTCTGCAAAAGACGCCATCATCAACAGTGGGCCGTCAAACACCGGCGCCAACCTCATCCAGATCAGTGGCGGCGGCGGCCTGACGCGCCCACCCGGCTCCGAGCATGGTGCGAGCTCGTAGCTGTCGTCGCTCGTCTCAGGAGTCGCGAAGAGTTCGGCGGAGTCGCTGGATCCTCCGACGCCTCCGCTGCCTGAGGAGCTGCTGGGGGAGCGGTCGGCGAGCCCAGTCCTCGCCACGGCAGGGCCCGGACCACCTCTCTCAGGGCAGCACTCCAGCCGGCACCCTTCCGCGTCGAAGACCTTGAAGAACATCACAGAAGCGTCGTCGTACTCCAGGTGGATCACGAGGGCGCCCCTCGTCCTGCAAACCCGGGCGATCTCGCCCCAGCCTCGAGTCATGAAGACCTTGCCCGGAGCGACGACCGCAACCTCCGCTCCGGTCGCAAGGGTGCTGCAGCCGGTGTGCTGCAACCAGAGCTCCAGAGAACCCCTCTGTGGAATCACGAAGGCGAAGGAGGGAGGAAGGCGAATCCAAGTGTAACGCCCCGGATTCAATGCACCAGGTGTTTGCTAGTTATTCGCCGTCGTTGCCATGTCATTTGCTTGCGTGTTGCACTTTGCCATGTCATCATCTGCATTTCATATCATGTCATCATGTGCATCTCATTTTGCATACGTGTTCGTCTCATGCATCCGAGCATTTTCCCCGTTGTCCGTTTTGCAATCCGGCACTCCTATGTCTCCCGGCGCCCTCTTTTACCTCTTTTCGTGTGCGGGTGTTAAACGTTCTCGGAATGGACCGAGGTTTGTCAAGCGGCCTTGGTATAGCACTGGTAGACCGCCTGTCAAGTTTCGTGTCATTCGGAGGTCGTTTGGTACTCCAACGGTTAACCGGGTAACCGTAGAGCCTCCTTCTCTTTGCAGCCCAACACCCCTTCCAAAGTGGCCCAAAACCGACCAAACTCCCCTCCATGCTCTCGGTCGTTCGATCACGATCGCGTGGCCGAAAACCGCACCTCATTTGGACCTTCCTAGCTCTCTCTACCTATATAAACTCCCCCTCCCCCGAAAATCCCGGGTCTTCTTCCACCCTAACCCTAAAAATCTCCTCCCCGCGCCACCGGACACGACCACGTCGCGCCGGACGTGTCCGACCTGCGCCGCCGCCGCTCCCAGCCTCTCCGGGCGCAGCGTGGCAAGCGCCGCCGCCCGCCCATGGAGCCCATCGCGAGCCTCGCGAGCCGGTCGTCGCCGCCGCCGCGCCCGCAGCCCGCAGCGCCCGCCAGCGCCGCCGGCCTCCCCGCCGCCGTCGCCTCTCGCGGCCGTCGACCCGCCGTCCTCGCCCGGTCGTCGCCCGGCCGTGCCCTCCCTCCGCCGCCGGGGCTCGCCGCCGCCTCCGTCGGCGCCCGCGCCTCGAGGTCGGCTCCGCCTGCCCATGCCCGAAGCTCCTCCTGAGCTGCCCGCCGCCCTCGCCGGCACATTCGCCGCTGCCTGGCTGCGCCCGAGCCCGCTGCGGCCCCAGCGTCGCCGGCCGTGCCCGCCGCTGCCGGATCCGGTCCGGGGCCATCTCCCCGTGCCGCCCTCGACCTCCCGCGGCCATCTCTGGCGAGCAGCTCAGTCGAACCTCGTTTTGCGTACGAAGGTTGACTTTCCCCTCCCCGAAATTTCTCCAAGTCTCGAAGTTTTTGTCATTTTCATGCCATATTCATCATGCCGTATCTCTGCATCCGTAGCTCCGTTTTGTGCGTATAATATGTAAAATTGTTCGTCTCGACGAGTACATCATTTCATTCCATTGCATCATGTTCATTTGAGTCCATCTTGATGCCTGAATCTTCGTTGCAAAAGTGCTATGTGATGTTAATCTGCTGAAACTGGTATAACTTGGTGATTTGTCATTTTCGCCATGATTGATGTGTGCATCCTATGAACATGAGTCCTACATGTGTTTTGCACTATGCCATGCCATCTTTACAGAGGTGTATGCCATGTATTTTTGTGATCTCTGTGGTGACTAGTACAAGCATACAAACTAGGCTTCATGATGTTGCTGATTTCAGCCCCTGTTCTGCTGATATTTTTATGCCATGTAAACTTGATGCTACCGAGAGATCCATGCTTATTTTGAGTTACTTCAGTAAGGATGTTTTGAACATATGATTAATCTCTATCCATCCATGCCCTTGTTTGCAATTATGGAGTGCCATAGCTTGAGTCAATCGAGCTCTACTTTTGCTATAAAATGTTTCCTGCCAGGTTGTTTACATGTTATTCAATTTTGCCAAGGTTGTTGTAGTTGATCCTTGCATGCTATGTTGTTGTTCTTACCATGTCTAGTTTATATGCCATGTCTAGTTGCTGGGTGTATGCTTAGTTTGTCACGCAATGCCTCGTAGTGAGTGCATCGAGCTCGTTAACATGCCTACTTGTTATCTGTTTATGCCATGCTCCAGTTTTTCACTAAGTCTGAATCTGTTTTTGTTTTTGCTATGTTCACATGCTTGCAATTGTATTTTCTGATCCCTTTTGGCTCATGGTCAGTAAGGGACTTTTGTTCTATGCAATTATTAGATTCATGACATGCCTTTGTTTGCCATGATAAGTTCCTGTAGCATGTTGTTTGATAGCTCTAAACATTGCAACCTGATGTTATTTCCTGATAAGTCTGAACTGTTATTATTTGCAATCTTGCCATGTCATTTTGAGCATGTTCTAGTTGTTTCTGGAGATAGCTCAGTGTTCATGTTTTGTCATGCTTTACCTGTACATCATGCCCATGCCTTTTGTTATTATGTTGAGATGCTGTAACATGTTGTTTTGATGCTTGCAATATGCCTAGTTGCTGTTTTGGACAGATTGTTGTCATGACTTTTATAGGGTGTATGTGTTGCACCGTTGCTCCGTTTTGAGTGTGCTCTATATGAAACTTGCTTGATTTTGCATGTAGTTTCATATTATCATGTTGCATCCTTGTTTTGAGGTGTTTGCTTGATGTTTGTACGCATTTTGCATCAATGCCATGTTTATCTTGTTGTGCTCATATCTTCTAGGCCGTAGCTCCGAATCTAATGAACTTTATATGTAACTTGACTAGAATTTCGTGTAGGTCATCGTGATGCATCTTAACTTGCTGTTTAACAACTTGAACATAAGGTTTATTCAGATCTGGACCAATTTCGAAATTTGCATATGAGGACTTACCGGAATTGTTATATGTTGTTCCCGGCCTCATTTAAACTTGCTTTGATGTGTTGCTCTTGTATGCATCATCTCTTGCCATGAGTAGCTTCATGTAGCCTTGTCATGCATCATGCTTGTTGTGCATCATGCCTTGTTCATGTGTGGTGTGTTTACTATGTTGTGTGCTTCTTCTCGATAGTTCCTGTTTCGTTGCGATCGCGAGGATTCGTTCGTCTACGCTTGGTTCGACTTCGTGGCTTCATCTTCTTCATGGACTCGTTCTTCTTCCTTGAGGGATTTCAGGCAAGATGACCGCTACCCTGGATCTCACTACTATCATTGCTATGCTAGTTGCTTCGTTCTATCGCTTTGCTGCGCTACCTATCACTTGTTCCTCAAGCCTCCCAAATTGCCATGTCAGCCTCTAACCTTTTGCACCCTTCCTAGCAAACCGTTGTTTGGCTATGTTACCGCTTTGCTCAGCCCCTCTTATAGCGTTGTTAGTTGCAGGTGAAGATGAAGTTTGTTCCTTGTTGGAACATGGAGATGTTGTTCCTTGTTGGAACATGCTTACTTGTTGGGATATCACAATATATCTTATTTAATTAATGCATCTATATACTTGGTTAAGGGTGGAAGGCTCGGCCTTATGCCTGGTGTTTTGTTCCACTCTTGCCGCCCTAGTTTCCATCATATCGGTATTATGTTCCCGGATTTTGCGTCCCTAACACGGTCGGGTGATTTATGGGACCCCCTTGACAGTTCGCTTTGAATAAGACTCCTCCAGCAAGGCCCAACATTGGTTTTACCATTTGCCTCACCACCACCTACTTTCCCTTGGGAGTAATTAACCCAAGGGTCATCTTTATTCAACCCCCCCCCCGGGCCAATGCTTGTCTAAGTGTTGGTCCAAACCAGAGCCACTTGCGGTGCCGCCCCTAGGCAACTTGGGGTATCGTCGGTTGCCGTACGTACTGCTCATCCGGTGTTGCCCTGAGAACGAGATATGTGCAGCTCCTATCGGGATTGTCGGCGCATCGGGCGGTTTTGCTGGTCTTGTTTTATTGCTGTCGAAATGTCTTGTGGCAGGATTCGAGACTGATCGGTTCTTCCGGGAGAAGGAATATCCTTCGTTGATCGCGAGAGCTTATCATGGGCTAAGTTGGGACACCCTGCAGGTTTAAACTTTCGAGAGCCGCTCATGGTTATGTGGCAGATGGGAATTTGTTAATGTCCGGTTGTAGTAAACTTGAAGCAAACTCTTCTAAAATACACCAACCGTGTGCGTAACCGTGAGTGTCTCTTTTCGGGTTAATCGAGAGGAGAACACGGTTTCGGGTTATGTCGGCGTAAGTAGGAGTTCAGGATCACTTCTTGATCATTACTAGTTGACGACCGTTCCTTTGTTTCTCTTCTCGCTCTCATTTGCGTATGTTAGCCACCATATATGCTTAGTCGCTGCTGCAACCTCACCACTTTACCCCTTCCTTTCCCATTAAGCTTTGCTAGTCTTGATACCCATGGTAATGGGATTGCTGAGTCCTCGTGGCTCCTGATTACTACAACATCGATTGCGGTACAGGTTTGCGATGATCATGGCGTGAGAGCGATGTTTACTTGTTTTGGAGTTCTTCTTCCGCTTCTTCTTGATCGGGGATAGGTTCCGGTCGGCAGCCTGGGCTTGCGAGGTGGATGTCGTTTGAGCTTTGTTTATGTTTCATCCGTAGTCGGATGTTGATCTTGTATATGATGTTGATGTATTCTTGTGGCATTTGTGCCTTATGTATGTATCCCCATCTATTATGTAATGTTGATGTAATGATATCCACCTTGCAAAAGCGTTTCAATATGCGGGTCTATCCTTGGTGGGACCTTCGAGTTCCTTTTGGATAGGGTCGCATATTGGGCGTGACACCAAGAATGAGGAGGCATGGCGGCGTGGAGCACAAACTCTCGGGAGGAGCCCTCGGCATGGACTCCGGGAGGAACAACGCGCACCTCCGTGACCCGCCGACGCCGACGGCGGCGTTGTCCGTGGCGCTCGGCGTCAACTCCTTCAGGGCCCTCAATGCGGGCGTACAAGGGCAGCGGGAACCCTGGCGGTGGCCGCTCGTACCAGGGCCTCGACACCTCCTGTCAGGCGCCCTCATCTCAGCGGCAGAGGGCTAGCCGTTTCTTCGGCGGAAGCGGATCGGGACCCTCTCGGGGGGCCTTTCCTTTCTCTTCTGAGGAGAACCGGCGGATCGGAGCCATTTCCGCAATGTGGAGCAAGGGCAAGGATGGAGAAGAAGGAAAAAGCAAAGAAGAGATGGACTGGAAGGGCTCGCGCCGTTCCGTACTTATGGCCGGAGAAGGCCAACCGTCGACCTCCACTATCACATGTAATCATGACCCGCTTTGCATGCAGGGACTCGTTAATTCGTGCAGTTGCCGAGGCGTCATGGGGAAGTGGGGACGCCCATGTCCAATCAACCGCCATGCGGCGCCCAAGGCCGCAGGCTATTGGGGCCCGCAGCGCTTCGCACTTGCCCCTTCGCTTCTCTGCTAAGCCAAGTCCAGGCACGCCTTGGGCCCGGGGGCTACTGTCGGTGTTGCGGGAGCGGGGTACCCAGAGACTTGCCTGCGGCCTGCGGCATGGCTCAAGGGGTGGCCCAATATGGCCCATCTTCATCAACACAAGCTCAAGACCCTCACGAGAGGCCAAGCCTCGTGGGGCGGACGATAGGAAGCTTCCTCAGGCACGGCCTCGTCAGGCTGGCTCGCGAGGAGGCGGAGAGATCAAGGCGGGGTACCTCACGAGGTGCCCATGACGCAAGCCATGACGACCGAAGGAGCCAGGCGGGCGCCAGCCCGCGCAGTGTCCTCATTTCCCATTTGGTGCAAAGGAGGCAAGCGCGAGACGAGAGCATCTAGCAAAGGCAACCATTTCGGTGCAACAAGACCAAGACCAGCAGAACGGCAGGAAGGAGGTCACCGTGGAGCCCAAGCCGGCGTCACCGTCAGATTCTTTGGCAGGCGAGGACCGACTTTAATCAGGATAAGTGTACTAGATGTTCCCCTTCAAAATGGCCAACTATTGGCGCCCTTCCCGCTCAATATTTGGGAAGAGGCCCAGGGCCTCCCACTATAAATAGAGCTAGCCACCCACAGGGTAGAGAAAGAGAGATCGAGACATGATCGACCGGAAAGATGGGCAAGAGAGAGAAGCGACTGAACTCCCCCTAGCAGTTCATCGCACCGGCCAAGAACAGACCCTCGCGAGGCTGTTCTTCCTTGTATTGTTCATCATCAGCCCCTGAGGCAATCCACCACACCACACACTGGAGTAGGGTGTTACACCACAATGGTGCCCCGAACCAGTATAAACCTCTTGTCCCTTGTGTTGTTCTTTGTGTAGTTTAGATCCTTGCGAGGCGACAAGGCGTAGGTAGGTTGGAGGTGTGATCTCCGCGTGCACCCCAGAGTTCAAACCTAGAGGGTCTGTCGGAACCCGAAATCCGACACAGCCGGGCGGGGCCTTCATCATCGGTCGCCAGCGGCTGCTCCAAGCCCTTCTCGTAGAGTCCCCGCAGTGCCGCACGGGACCTCTCTTCAAGAGACTTGAAGGCCGCGCGATCCTCGGCAAGAACCTTCGCCTTGCCTTCCAGTTGGGCCTTCTCCGCCACCACCTTCTTCTCCAGCTCCTCCAGGTGGCTGTGTTCTGCAGCCTACGCCCTCGCCGACTGTTCCAGCTCGGTGTCGTGACCATTGACTGGTCTTCCCAGGCCTTCATCTTCTCCTCCTCCGCCTTGCGATTCCGAGCATCGGCCGCACGCTCATTGTGCATGGTCTCCAGCTCGGCCTCCACCGACCGTTAGCGCTCCTTGGCAACCTCGACATCCTCCAGCGCCGCCTCATGGGCGGCCGCGGCTTGGTTGACGGCCCACTTGTCCTCCTCGTAGCTGCCACGGCCTGGCCTAACGCCGCCCTGACAGACGTGCCGGGGTGCAACCAACTCGAGATCAGCTCCAGGCGCCCCGCCACCAAGTGGCGGTCAGCGCCTTGAAGATCATCCCGCAGCTGGGTCAGCGCAGAAAGAGCATGCTCCAGGGTGTCGGGCAAAGCAGAAGGGTGACGAGCTAGTGGTGTGACGGAGGAAGGAGGCAGCGTCGTCGCCAGGACCTGCAAGTTGATGGCGGCAGAAGAAGAAGCCGAAAGCTCCGGAGCCCGTGGGACCTTGGCCAGCGAGTTGAGAGCGGGCGCCTCCAGAGCCGACATGGCTGTGGGGGTCGCCCTCTTCTGGGGACGCTCCCCCGGGCCTCGCGAGGATGACCGGGCCGGAGAGGCGTGAGGGCTGTTGCCGCTCTTCTGCGCCGGAGGAGGTGTGGCCATTCCAGGTTGCTGGTTCCCTGAGGGTGTGGCCGCCTCCTCCCTCTTCTTCTTCTTCACCGACAGCATCGGCCTAACAGTGCAAGAGGAGAACATCAGGAAGAAGCGACAGAAGCAGGAGCAAAAACAAAGTCAGGGCAAGGTGCATACTGGTCCACGGTCGCGTAATCCCGCGGCCTCTTCAGAAGCGCGTAGCCCAGGGGCCTCGCGGCCTGGAGTGCTAGCGCGCGAGTCCCGGAGCAGATGAGGTCGCGGCAGCCGGCCCGACAGCAGCACCAGGCGGCGACAGAGCAGTGGCATCACCTCGGGAGATCAGCGCCGATCTGCTCTTCGTCACGACCCCATGCGGCGGCTTCTTCGAGGGGTTGACCCTGGACCTTGTGGTGACCCCAGCTGGGGGTAGGACTTCCCTCATCGGCTGGTCGCCGGCGTCGTCGTCGGGCAAGGCACGGAGGAGATCGGCCTTGCGCAGAGGGGAAGTCTCCCCTGCCCCCTCCCGGGTCGCCTCCGAGTCCCGCTCCTCCTCCTCATCGGAGTCATCGGAGGACACCATCACCGGAGCCGTCACCGCCGAGGCCCCGAGTGCTGGCGGCATGAGCCCGCGCCCGTCGAAGACAGGCATGGCGGCGGCTACCTTCGCCCCATATAGGTGGCGGTATAGGGGAACGTGGGTGTCAGGCGGATACCCCTGATCGTCCCTGACCAAGAGGCGGAGAGCCGCGCCCAGCTCCTCGTCCAACAAGTCATCCTGGCGCAGGCGGAGGTCATCCTCCTCATCCCCAAGCTTCATACAAGGGGCACGAGCGCGCCTGGAGTGGAGCTACATGCTGTGCCAGGAATTCCTGACGATCATGGCCCCGATCAGCTTCGCCGCCTTAGGACCGTCGGGCTTCTGGTCAGCGTTCATCTTCTCTAGCACCTGCTCCGCCTCGGGGTCCGTGAGCCTCGCGTGGAACCACCCATCATGAGGTGTGGGCATCTCCATCGGTAGCACCAACTGAGGATGGGAGCACTTGGCGTCCATGAGGACCCACTTGCTCTTGAAGCTCTCGGCCTTCTTCCCGGCCTTCGAGATCGCATTGGTCCCGGTGGCCGCGACGAATTTGGCACACCCCGAGCAGTGGCCGTCCTTGTTCCGGAGGTAGAAGAAGTGGCGAAGCAGCGCCACGGACGGCATTACCCCCACGAACGCCTCACAATAGAAGGCAAAGATCGACAGGAGGAGGACGGAGTTGGGATGAAGATGAAGGACATGCAGCTTGTAATGGCTAAGGATGGCGTGGAAGAAATCGGAGAAGGGGGAAACCAGCCTTGCCATGACACTGCTCATAAAGAAGGGATAGAAGGTGCTGCCTGAGGCCTCCGGCTCGGCGGAGCCAGCCCGGAGCACGGTCTTTCCCTTCTCGTTGCTGCCCTCTGCCGTCATCAGGAGCGTGGCGGCGAGGTTCTTCTTCGAAACACTGGGCGCGCTCAGAGCCGGCTCGTACCAGGCGGGCGGAGAAGCGGCCATTGCCTTGCTGGACGCCATCGATTGCAGGCTCGAAGGGGAGTCGGCGCAGATCTGGAGTCTTTGGGAGCAAGGAGCAAGAAAGGGGATCTGGAGCAAGACGAAGGGAGGCAATGAAGGCATCACGGCACGTGCCAGCCTTTTGTCAGTCAGGGACAGTTGCCGAGGCAACGCGGGGAAGCGGAGACGCCCACATCCTGTCAATCGCCACGCGTCAATCAAGGCCGCGGGCGGTAGGGGCCCGCAGCACTCCGCACTTGCCCTTTGGCTTCGCCTCGAAGCCAAGTCTGAGCGCGCCTTGGGCCCGGGGGCTACTGACGGCGTTCTGGGAACGGGGGTCCCCAGACTTGCCTGCCTGCGGCCCACGACATGGCTCCACCAACGGCCTGGTATGGCCCATCCTCATCAACAACCACCCAATATCCTTGCGAGGGGCCAAGCCTCACGAGGCGGACGACACAAGACCTCCTCAGGGGCAGCCTCACTAGGCTGGCTCGCGAGGAGCGGAGCTATCAAGTCGGGGGGCACCTCGCGAGGTTCGCGTGACGTGAGCCATGACGACCAAAGCCAGGCGGGCGCCAGCGGACGCAGAGTACCAGTTTCCTCTTTGGTGCTAAAGAGGCAGGCGCAGGCGAGGAGTCCCGAGGCATCAGGCAAAGGTTTCCATATCAGTGCAACAAGACCAACACTAGCAGGACGGCAGGACGGAGGTCACCACAGAGCCCATAGCTCCATCACCACCAGAGCCTTTGGCAGGCGAAGACCACCTTTAGTCAGGATAACTTGTACTAGTTGTTCCCCTTCAAAATTAGTCGTTGTGGGATCCCTTCCCGCCTACATTTGGGAAGAGGACCAGGGCCTCTATAAATAGGACTAGCCACCACCATAGGAGGGGTACGGATCATTCACCATCCGCACACACACACAAGCTCATCGAGCTCAAGAACACCTCTCCTTAGGAGGCTATTCATCCCGTGTACTTGTTCATCCCCAGCCTACAAGGCAATCCACCACACCACACTGGAGTAGGGTATTACACCACAACAGTGGCTGGAACCAGTATAAACCCTCGTGTCTCTTGTTCTTTGGGTTTGGCGAGCTAGGCCCTTGAGATTGTGGTGCGAGCGAGCTAGGGAGAGAGAGATCTTCGTGCGCACCCCAGTGTTCGAACCTCAAGGGTTTGCCGGAACCCAAAATCCGACAGATATCTCCACTCCACGGGAGCCAGCCTAGTGAGGCTGCCCCCTTGGAGGTCTTGTGTCGTTCGCCTCATGAGGCTTGGCCCCTCGCGAGGGTATTAAGCGGCTGCTGATTAAGATGGGTCGTACCAGGCCGTTGGTGGAGCCGCACCCTGGGCCGCACGCAGGCTAGTCTGGGTACCACCGTTCCCAGGACACCAACACAACTGAACCGGTATCAAATACCAAGGGGCTATTATGAGCACCAGTAAGGTACACATCAATAACATGTATATCAAATATACCTTTGTTTACTTTGCCATCCTTCTTATCCGCGAAGTATTTGGAGAAGTTCCACTTCCAGTGACCATTTCCCTTGCAGTAGAAGCACTCAGTTTCAGGATTGGGTCCAGCTTTGGGTTTCTTCACGGGAGCGGCAACTTGCTTGCCATTCTTTTTGAAGTTCCCTTTCTTTCCCTTGCCCTTTTTCTTGGAACTGGTGGTCTTGTTAACCATCAACACTTGATGCTCCTTTTTGATTTCTGATATCTACTACGCAACTTTATTCTTGTAGACACGTGTTGGGCCTCCAAGCGTAGAGTTTTGTAGGACAGTTGCAATTTTCCCTCAAGTGGATGACCTAAGGTTCATCAATCCGTGAGAGGTGTATGATGAATATGGTCTCTCTCAAATGACCCTGCAACCAAATATAAGAAATCTCTTGTGTCCCCAACACACCCAATACAATGGCAAATTGTATAGGTGCACTAGTTCGGTGAAGAGATGGTGATAAAAGTGTAATATGGATGGTATAAATATATTTTTATAATCTGAATAAATAAAAACAACAAGGTAGCAAATAGTAAACGGGCACAAAAACGGTATTGCAATGCTTAAAAATGAGGCCTAGGGTCCGTACTTTCGCTAGTGCAATCTCCCAACAGTGCTAACATAGTTGGATCATATGATTATCCCTCAAAGTACAATAAAGAATCACTCCCGAGTTCCTATTAGCGGAGAACAAAAGATAGAAAATGTTTGTAGGGTACAAAACCACATCAAAGCTATTCTTTCCGTTCGATCTATCCTAGAGTTCGTACTAAAATAATGTAAGCTACTCCTTGCGATCAATCTAATCAAGAGTTCGTACTAAAATAACACCAAAGCAAATTCATATTCATAATGCTCAATCAACACAAAGAACTACAAGGAGACCCCAAAGTTTCTATCGAAGAAAAGATAATAAAAACGTGCATCAACCCATATGCAAAGATTACCCCAACATCACCTCGGGAATCCGCAAGTTGAGTGCCATAACATACATCAAGAGAATCAATATGATACCCCAATTGTCACCTCAAGTATTCATACTACAAGACATACATCATGTGTTCTCATCTCTGAATATTCAATCTGACAAGACAAAACTTCAAAGGTTAAAGATTCAATTCATCACAACAAGAGTATAGAGGGGAGAAACATCATATGATCCATCTATATTAAGAAAGCCCATGATATAGTTCACGAGAGAGAGAGAGAGAGAGAGAGAGAGAGAGAGATTAAACACATAGCTACTGGTACAAACCCTCAGCCCCGAGGGTGGACTACTCCCTCCTCATGGTGGTGTCCGCCGGGATGATGAAGATGGCCACCAGAGATGATTCCTCCCCTCCGGCTGGGTGCCGAAACGGGTCTAGATTGGTTTTCGGTGGCTACAGAGCCTTGCGGCGGTGGAACTTCTGATCTAGGTTAACCCCCAAGGGTTTCGGAATATTTGGGAATTTATAGTGCAAAGAAGGGAAGCGGGAGCCCACCGAGGTGGACACAACCCACCTGGGCATGCCAGGGGGCCCTGGCGCGCCCTGGTGAGTTGTGCCCCCCTCGGGGCACCCCCCAGGTGCTGCTCTGGTCCAAAGGATGTCTCCTGGTCTATTAAAAATCATCGTGGAGTTTCGTTGCATTTGGATTCTGTTTGGTATTGATTTCCTGTGATGTAAAAACAAGCAAAAAAACAGGAACTGGCACTGGGCACTGGGTCAATAGGTTAGTCCCAAAAAATGATATAAAGTTGCTATAAATTGATTGTAAAACATCCAAGAATGATAAAATAACAGCATGAATACTTCATAAATTATAGATACGTTGGAGACATATCAGCATCCCCAAGCTTAATTCCTACTCGTCCTGAGTAGGTAAATGATAAAAGAAATAATTTATGAAGTGTGAATGCTAGCAAAGTGCGTAAGTTTGATCAATGATAATTTCAATCACCTTTTCTAGTATCATAACAGCAGTTCTTTTTCATAGAACTTCTCATGTTATAATGGCAACCAATTCACATGTTAAGGTTCAAACAATGAATTCTTTTGAAACCCAACAACCTATGTTCTTAGTCACCAAGCAATTGAAATTCAACTTATTCAATGGAGTCTAAGTAAGAGCTCCACATACTCAACCATCATATAGTCTTCTATGATTTCTAACACTCGCCGCATACACATGAGCAAAACGTTTCAACCGGACACATAGAAAGATAGGGGCTTATTGTTTTGCCTCCCAACGTATTCACCTCAAGGGTGATGTCAACAATAATATCTCATGCTACCCATATTCAACTGGACATATGTGCCTAGATCTTTCCTCACCACATCATGCTTGGCAAAAGAGAAAAATAAAAAGGAATAGATAGAATAACTTTGACTCTTTGCATAAAATTAAATACTGAAAATTAAAAGATAGGCCCTTTGCAGAGGGAAGCAGAGGTTGCTATGCGCTTATTTGTTTGTATGCTCAACCCCTTAGTGCAAAAGAACGTCACGTTATATTGCCCCTTATGATAGAAACCTTTATTATGCAGTCCGTCGCTTTTATTGCTTTGCCATCATAAGTTCATAGAACGCTCAATTTTCTCTTACACTAAATGATCTAACACTTTTAGAAGCAGTTTTTATTGCCCTATTGCACCGATGACAACTTACTTGAAGGATCTTGCTCAATCCTTAGGTAGGTATGGTGGACTCTTGAAGATAAGATTTGGGTTTAAGGATTTTTGGATGCACAGGTAGTATCTCTACTTAGTGCGGAATTTTTGGCTAGCAAAGATGGGGGGAAGCACCACATGTTGAAGGATCTATGACAATATATCTTCTATGTGAATATGAACAAACATAAATCATTACGTTGTCTTCCTTTTCCAACATCAAAATTTTTGGCATATAATATTTTGATGGGGGCTCACAATCACAAAAGATTTCCAAGATTGTGTATTTGCATGCGAAAGTTCTCTTCCTTATACTAATTATTCGTGAATTGCTTGTAGGACCAATATTGTGATTGTCAAGCCTCAAAAGGTCTCACTTTCTAAACCCAATGTGAAGCTACCACTAGGCATGATATGATTTCAACTTCATGACATTCAATTTATTCAATAATTTACTCATGGGATATAAGTGAAGCACAAGAGTAAATGAGAAGCCACTCCAAAAAGATATAAGTGAAGCACTAGAGCAATTCCATAGAAAAGAGTTTCGTTGACGGGATGTAAATGCTGCTTACTTAGCCTCCCTGGCAACTATTTGAGGGCTCTAATTTATTTAAAAACTTTCAGATCTAAGTACTTTATTAAAATAGCAAGCAAAACAAAATAAAATGACACTCCAAGGATAGCATACATCATGTGAAGAAGCGAAAACTAAGGCTCAACCGATACTAACCGATAATTGTTGAAGAACAAAGGTGGGATGCCTATCAGGGCATCCCCAAGCTTTGATGCTTGAGATTTGTTGAAATATTATCTTGGGATGCCTTGGGCATCCCCAAGCTTGAGCTTTTGTGTCTCCTTAATTCATGTCATATCACGGTTTTCCTAAATCTCAAAAGCTTCATCCACACAAAACTCAACAAGAACTCGTGAGATAAGTTAGTATAAACTAATGCAAAAATCTTATCATTCTCTACTGTAGCAAATCACTAACAACTCATTTGGCTCCCCTGATTTCATTTCATTTGGCTGAAATGAAATGAAATCTCTATCAATATTTCATTTGGTTGAATCTAGATTCCAAATCCAAATTTCATGTTTGGCTGTCACTAGGATTTTGAGGTCAAATCTGTACCAGAACCAAAATGAGCATGAAACTATACCAGCACCAACGCACTAGCCTTTGTGCTAGGAATAAATAGTATGAACAAATCTGTACCAACACCAACATTGACAGCTCGTTTGTTCACATTAGACTTTGTAAAAAGTTAATCTTTGCAATACGACAAAGGTTCACAACAACATCAAATGATCATAATCTAGTCAAGGTTACGTAAAAACTGAATCTTTGCATTATTAGCACCATCCAAGAAAGATTTTCATTGCTCAAGGATCTTCATTTCTTTTTTCTGTTCGTTCAACATCACACTTCACCCAATATTTCCTGCAAAATATGATGAGAAATGGTGACATATGGTCTCATAGGGCAATAAACAATCCTTGAACACAATGGTTGGTAGAAATTGCTCAAAGTGAAAGATGAGGATAGCCAAGAAGACAAATCAAAGTGTCACACGATAAGCTTTAGCTTGCAACAATCTCTAGGAAGGGTAAGAAAACTCAACTTGATATAGAAATTTTTCAAAGGTTAACTTGCACTTCATTTGCACAATTATCATGAATCGAAAGGTAATAGCAAAAAACCATCAACAACCGAGTAGGTTAAGTAGGACCGAAACTAAGTCGATAAAAGACTACAGCCACTAAATAAGCATATCAGGTTGATGTATTCTAGACTAATAATGCCACCTCTCGACCGAAGAAAAAAAGACTAGTTCATAAGAGACCTTCAAACACACTGAATATTTATGTGCATGCAAAATATGTGCATAAAACCTTGTTTCGGGAGACATGGCAGAACAAGTTGTTCTCAAATATGGCAGGAAAACGTTGTTTTATCAAGCCATGTTTGGGAAGAACTAGCAGGAAAACCTTATTAAGATGATAACATAAAACCTTCTATCATGCTAATCTCAAACATGGAAATAGGTAAGTACATAAATATGATGAAAAGCAAGCAAGCTGCTGCCTCCTCTGCTCCATATTGGCATGACAAAATACAGGACACCCATAATATTGTACTATAACAAACAACTAAGGACAAAATGCAGCAGAGCTTGCTAGCTAGTAACTAATCACAGAACAAGAAACATACCTTCATTGGTTGATTTGCTTGAGTATCCATTTCTTCTTCATCCTTTCAGGCAGCGCCATAAGAGCCTTGAACTTGCGGTCATCTGCTATGAGGATATCATAAGCTGCTAGCAAGCCATCATCATCCAGTCCCACAATTGCATTGAGAGCATCAAATATTTCTTCAGGAGAGGAGGGTTTCTCAGGAGGAGCAACTTGAGCGATATCAGCTTTGTAAGCACTGGTAAAATTATCCAATTTCTCTCCAAGCATAGATGCAATTGAGTCATCCGGTCGATATCTTTTCCTCTTATGTTCCTCGCCGGTTTGGGTTGAAGATGTTGCGGCAGAATCAGTGTTGATGTTGTTGACATTCTCTGCAGCCATTTCTGCTGCACTTTCACCAGCAGTTCTGGCTCCGGTTCCGATGGCATGATCCTTCGAGAAGACAAGGCTGATAGAGTCCCAAAACTTTATGACCTTGTGCCTGTAGCATGCAGCATCTTTGTTTGCCTGCAACTCATGAAGACAAATAGTCTCATGTCATGGTGGAAAATGAACACACATCCATCCAAACACCAAACACACATCCAAAGAGAAAATCGTAGACTACAGCTAAGATGTAACACATGTCATGGTGCAAAATCACATAAATAATGGGGAAAACAAGTGCACTGCTGCAAGTTGTGATTGTTTCTCAAGAGAAGGCTGATTACTAATATAATAGCAAAACATAGGGGAAATGATGAGTAAACTACTTATTAGAAGGCTATGCATGAACAAGTATAAGTGCATGTGTTTCAAATAAACTTGGCTGAATTCCACATCATGATGGAGAAGGTGGAGAAGGTGTATAAGTGCATGTTTTCGAATAAACTACTTGACCACATGAATGATGAAATGAATCTTGTGGCCAAGCCATGAATACATAGATGCTCAAGATGTAGTGCTTACCTTGACATAGTTGCTCCACACGTCCTCACTATCAACCATAAGCTTGTTATGGATCCAATCCCACCCAAAACCACTCGTTGACAACATCTTGCTGACATTGACATAGTGTCTATCAATAGTCTTGCACCTTTATATGACATTCTCCTTTGTGATATCCACATTGCACTTGGCTCGAACATTCTTGACAACTGCAGTGTAAACATGTGGCTTCCACCCATTTTGAGCATGATCCCCTCTATTGTAATGCTCCACGAACACATTCAGCATTGCTTCATCCATTTCATCCGTCCAGGTAAGGTAGTTTCTACCTCCTTTCTTCTCCACATCCATATCTTCTTGCAAGCAACAATACATGTATGAGACAAACGTAGAATCCCAAGAGATAGAGAGAGAGAGAGAGAGAGAGAGAGGGTTCAAAAATAGGAATATGAAATATATGAACATCTGAATGAATGAATTCAATGATTGGCTCCCAGCGTCTCCTTTGGTAATCTGCCCACATTTGATTAACTAAGGTATCTCGCTTGTTGTTCCACTCAGTTGTTGATTCAACATGTCTAATCATATTTGGTTCTTGAGGATGTTCGATGGCAGCAGCATTTAGCGATTATCCATGTCAATTAGCATTATATCATCCATCTCTCTCGCCTATCTCTTAGAAAGTTATGCAATATGTAGCAAGCATTAATGACACGGATCTGCGAGATGGTATTATTGGCGTGTTAATAAAAAACTAAAAACAAACGGAGGCTTGGTTTTGCAAAATACTATGTGATACCTGATTCCGTATGCGAAAAAATGAACTAGTCCTCAAAATAGCCCATCTCATCTTTAGTAGACCAAAAGTTCTCTCTATCACATTCCTAGCTGATGCATGTCGCAGATTATATAACTCTCTTGGAGTTTGTGGGTTATTTCCATTAGCCGCCCATTCTTTCAAATGGTACCGGACTGACCGGTATGGAGCAAAGAAGCCCGGACCATTAGTGTACCCAGCATCTACAAGGTAGTATTTTCCTAATGTTCGCAAAAATAACAAGTATTAGATATTATATTTACATTGAAATATCATAACTTAGTTGTTCTACCGTACCAAGATAGAGAATTACCATGTGGAACTCTAAAAGCGTCTTGTCATGACATTGCATCTCGCAACACTCGTGAATCAGATGCAGAACCTTCCCATCCAGCTAAGACATACAAAAACTTCATATTCCGGTCACAAACACCAAGCACATTAGTGGTCACATCTTGCTTTCTATTCCTGTATCTGCCTTTCTTGAGAGCGGAAACACGGACATCAACATGTGTGTCATCTAAAGCTCCTAGCCCATCTGGAAACCATTTCCATCTACTATCCTCGGGCTGCTCAGCTGAAGGGGTTGGTAGCTTTATAAACTCGTGAGACAAGGAAAGGATAGCTCTTAAGATCTCATTGAAATGCCTATTGATGGTCTCGAGTGCCCATCTGTACATGCTTTCAATTAACCGGTATTTCATCCCATGGCTTAGCACTAGCAGAAACATTGTGACTGATTCTTCAACCGACACATAAAATGTGTCCCCCAAACCACATCTTTCACGCAAGATAGCGCACAGGTCCACAAAGGACCGTTTAGTTAGGCGCAAACTATCAAAACAGTGCTTGTTAGAACCCTGATAAATTGATCTAAGCATCTGCTTCTAATCCTAATCTCCGCCTCATCCTCACTGAAATCATCAAGCTCTCTAATCTTCCTGTGACAATACGTTTGTTGAACTATCGCAACAACCGACACAAAAAATCCAGCAGCTGCCCTCTTCCTTTTCTTTCTCCTCTCATCGCCATGCAATGTGTTAATGTACAAGTCTGACATCTATATTAAGATGAAGAAAATAACAATTGAGAAAGAACTCAAGCTCGATTACTAGTGATACACAAAAAACTCATGCTTATTACTAGTGATACACAAAAAACTCATGCTTATTACTAGTGATACACAAAAAACAGATGCAGTTGCTTGTCAAGAAAGCTTAGATGGAGGAAAAAGATGGGCATAACCCAAACAAGGTTTATGCTACTGCATTCCACTTACATCGGTGGATGAACAGACCTGCGCCCCATACTTTTGCAAAAATAGATCATAACAAACAAAACCATCAAGCATTAGAGTTTCACATAAAAAGAAGCTTCAATCGCCATACGATACAATTGACAGTCTTATTGAACATGCTATTGACACTCTCTCCTAAAGCGGAGTGAATCAAAACTATCCCGAACTTGTATTTCAAAACATTATGCTCAAGTATCTAGCTTCAATAACAAGCCCGAATATAAAATCAGCTCGATGCGGAAAAACCCGGTCTGATTCGGATAAAAAATCATTATGCAAGCACACTGAAATTGTTCTATACTGAATTTAGACAAAAAATCAGTGTGCAAACATATTGAAATCAGGGGTTCATGTCTGCTTGCGGCCCATACTGAATTGTTCTATACTGAATTCAGACAAAAAATCACTGTCCAACCACATTGACTTTGTTCTATACTGAATTCATACAAAATAATCAGTGTGCAAAACGCATTAAATTCAGAGATCCATTTTGCTTGCATAGAGGGGACGCAGACACACTGACCACGTACCACAAAAAGGTCGATCTTCCGGGGTGTGGAGCTGACCGACCGTGGGCTGGCGGAGGAATCGTCAAGAAGTCGATCTTTTGTCCGGATCGGGTGGCTGGATGGAGGTGGGTTCAGGTTAGGGTTAGGTTTCAAGCAGAAAAGATCCACCAGAGAGAGGGAGGGGGAGAAGAGAGGTGGAGGGAGAACCTACCAGGATTTGAGAGCTCGACGACGGCGCTGTGGTCACTGGAGGCAGCACACCATCGAACAGAAAGCTTCGCGTGTAGAGGGGACGCGGAAGAGAACTCGGGGAGAAGCTATTCACCGGCGGGGGGGTGCATCACTGGCGGCCGAGAAGGAGGGGCTCATGACGGCGGCGGTGGGCGGCGGCGGCGGCGGTGGACGGCGGGGTAGGGTGGGGGAAGGAGGCGAGAGACGAAGGCGTAGAGGTAGGGTGGGGGAAGCGAGCGAGTGGAATCCGGGAGAATGACGGGCGAGGGGCTGGGATTTGGGCCTAGGCCAAGTTTACATCCTCTAGAATCTTAAAATTAAATTCACCCTCAATTCCGTGGCAGCCAAACAAGTGTATTCCGGAATTCGCAAATGAAATCCACCAAATCCGACCCAAATGATGAGTACCAAACGACCTGTAAAATTATTATTCAACAATGCATACTAAATGCCTCTGCATATTTAATACTCCTATCCTCAAATAGAATCATTAAACAAGCAAACATATGCAAACATAACAGCAATGTGCCACAACAGCACAGTCTGTAAAGAATGCAAGATTCATCATACTTCCCTAACTCCAAAAATTATGAAAATTTTACCACACTATAGATAATTTATCATATCTTATTATACAAAAAGTTTAAACATTTTATGACTTTCTGACTTTTCTAGGGAATTTTTGCAACAACGGTAAACTTTTTGTTTTCAAACGGCAACATGTATATTTGCAAAATAAGCATGGTAAGGGCTATCCTTGACATTTTTATTGAAATAAAAGATACAAAGCATTATTCTAAATAACAGCAAGCAAATTCTTAATAAAATAAATTGACGCTCCAGGCAAAGCACATATCATGTGATGAATGAAAACATAGCTCCAAGTGAGGTTACCGATAATGTTGGAGACGAAAGAGGGGATGCCTTCCGGGGCATCCCCAAGCTTAGTTGCTTGAATCCTCCTTGTATATTAACTTGGGGTTCCTTGGGAACCCCCAAGCTTAGGGCCTTGTAACTCCTTATACTCCTCATATCGACATCTCACCCAAAAATTCAAAACTTCAATCACACAAAACTTTAACGGAACTTCGTGAGATAGGTTAGTATGATAAAGAGCAAACCATTTCACTTTGGTATTGTCAAAGAAAAGATTCATAATTGTTTCCACACAATTCCTACTTTAGCATATCATTTCCACAATTTATATTGATCAATATAAGCCATAGAACCTAGAAAGCAAGCAAACTATGCATTGAAAATAGAATCTGTCAAAAACAGAACAGTCTGTAATGATGTGGATAACTACCATACTTCTTCTACTCCAAAAATTATGAAAAAATAGTACCACGTGATAAATTTGTATATTAAACTTCTGAAAAAATAATCAACTCAAAATCACTCTTCCATTAAAAAATGAGACTTATTTTCGTGAGCGCAAAAGTTTCTATTTTCAGGAAGGCAAAATCAACTATCACCCAACATGATCCCAAAGGCTTTACTTGGCACTTTATTGAAACAAAAGCTATAAAACATGATTACTAAAGTATCATAATCACGTGAACACACAAAAACAATAGGTAAAAGTGTTGGGTTGTCTCCCAACAAGCGCTTTTCTTTAATGCCTTTTAAGCTAGGCATGATGAGTTCAATGATGCTCACATAAAAGATAAGAACTGAAACACAAAGAGAGCATCATAGAGCATAAGTTCCTCTCCCATAATAATTTTCAGTAGCATCATGAATGAATTCAACAATATAGCCATCACACAAAACATTATTTTCATGATACATAAGCATAGAAATTTTGTTAGTCCCCACATAAGCAAATTTATTCTCATCAATAGTAGTGGGGGCAAATTCAACAAAATAACTATCATGAGAGTGAAAATTAAAATCATGATGACAAGTTTCATGGTTATCATTAATCTTTATAGGATACATGTCATCACCATAGTCATCATAGATAGAAACTTTGTTATCATAGTCAATTGAAGCCTCATCGAAAATGGTGGATTCATCACTAAATAAAGTCATGACCTCTCCAAATCCACTTTCATCAATATAATCATCATAAATAGGAGGCATGATTTCATCATAATAAATTTTATCATCAAAACTTGGGGGACTAAAAATATCATCTTCAATAATCATGGCATCCCCAAGCTTGGGACAAACATTAATTGCAGCAAATAAATTCTCAAACATGTCATTTTCATCAAACATAGCATCCCCAAGCTTGTGGCTTGGCATATCATAAGCATAATCACTCTCATCATTAATAATATGAATAGCACCAATGGTATAACAATTGTTATCATCATAATTTCCCAAGTTGGTGACAAAAAGATTTCCAAGATTATAAGAAACATCATTATCCTCCCAATCATAATCATCACAGCAAGCAATAGGCATAACAAAATCATCATCAAGTGCATCATCTTCCACAATTATTTTTGATTCATTTTCATGAGGCACAACAATAATAGGAGCAACGTTATTTGGGAGAATACCTTTTTACCTCTATTCTTTCTTCTTTTCTTCTTCTTCACCACATCATGTGTGGGTTTAATTAATCTTTTCAAGCTTCTTATTGATGAGATTGGTTGGATAGGAAGCTCCTCCTCGTTACCTCCCCTGCAACCGCGCCAGAAAAGAGCTTGATGTCTACTACGCAACTTTATTCTTGTAGACACGTGTTGGGCCTCCAAGCGCAGAGTTTTGTACGATAGTAGCAATTTTCCCTCAAGTGGATAACCTAAGGTTTATCAATCCGTGAGAGGTGTAGGAAGAAGATGGTCTCTCTCAAACGACCCTGCAACCAAATACAAGAAATCTCTTGTGTCCCCAACACACCCAATACAATGGCAAATTGTATAGGTGCACTAGTTCGGCGAAGAGATGGTGATAAAAGCGTAATACGGATCGTAGAAATGTATTTTTATAATCTGAATAAATAAAAACAGCAAGGTAGCATATAGTAAACGGGCACAAAAACGGTATTGCAATACTTGAAAATGAGGCCTAGGATCCATACTTTCGCTAGTGCAATCTTCCAACAATGCTAACATAGTTGGATCATATGATTATCCCTCAAAGTGCAACAAAGAATCACACCCGAGTTCCTATTAGCGGAGAAAAAAAGATAGAAAATGTTTGCAGGGTACGAAACCACCTCAAAGCTATTCTTTCCATTCGATCTATCCTAGAGTTCGTACTAAAATAACGTAAGCTATTCTTTTCGATCAATCTAATCAAGAGGTCGTACTAAAATAACACCAAAGAAAATTCATATTCATAATACTCAATCCACACAAAGAACTACAAGGAGACTCCAAAGTTTCTATCGGAGAAAAGATAATAAAACGTGCATCAACCCCTATGCAAAGATTACCCCAACGTCACCTCGGGAATCCGCAAGTTGAGTGCCATAACATACATCAAGTGAATCAATATGATACCCCAATTGTCACCTCAAGTATTCATACCGCAAGACATACATCATGTGTTCTCATCTATGAATATTCAATCCGATAAGACAAAACTTCAAAGGGTAAAGATTCAATTCATCACAACAAGAGTGTAGAGGGGAGAAATATCATATGATCCATCTATATTAAAAAATCCCATGACATAGATCACGAGAGAGAGAGAGATTAAACACATAGCTACTGGTACAAACCCTCAGCCCCGAGGGAGGATGTCGGTGTCAAAACCGGTGGATCTCGGGTAGGGGGTCCCAATCTGTGCGTCTTAGGCTGATGGTAACAGAAAGCAAGGGACACAATGTTTACCCAGGTTCTGGCCCTCTCGATGGAGGTAAAACCCTACTTCCTGCTTCATTAATATTGACGATATGAGTAGTACAAGAGTAGATCTACCACGAGATCGTAGAGGCTAAACCCTAGAAGCTAGCCTATGATGATTATGATTGTGATCGTGATCGACCTTCTAAGGACCAACATCTCCGGTTTATATAGACACCGGAGAGGGCTAGGGTTTAAATGGAGTCGGTTACAAGGAAGGAAATATATTATCCGGATCACCAAGCTTGTCTTCCACGCAAAGGAGAGTCCCATCCGGACACGGGACGGAGTCTTGAGTCTTGTATCTTCATGCTCCAATAGTCCAGACAAAGCATATAGTCCGGCTGTCCGCGTACCCCCTAATCCAGGACTCCCTCAGTGGACTACTCCTTCCTCATCGTGGTGGCCGCCGGGATGATGAAGATGGCCACCGAAGATGATTCCTCCCCTCCTGCAGGGTGCCAGAACGGGTCTAGATAAGCTTTCGGTGGCTACAGAGCCTTGCGGCGGTGGAACTTCTGATCTAGGTTAACCCCCAAGGGTTTCGGAATATTTGGGAATTTATAGTGCAAAGGATGGGAGCGGGAGGACACCGAGGTGGTCACAACCCACTTGGGCGCGCCAGGGAGCCCTGGCGCGCCCTGGTGGGTTGTGCCCCCCTCGGGGCACCCCCCAGCTGCTGCTCTGGCCCAAAGGATGTCTCCTAGTTCATAAAAAGTCATCGTGGAGTTTCATTGCATTTGGACTCTGTTTGGTATTGATTTCCTGCGATGTAAAAAATAAGCAAAAAAAACAGCAACTGGCACTGGGCACTGGGTCAATAGATTAGTCCCCAAAAATGATATAAAGTTTCTATAAAATGATTGTAAAACATCCAAGAATGATAAAATAACAGCATGAATACTTCATAAATACTTCATAAATTATAGATACGTTGGAGACGTATCAATTTCTACCTCCGCTGATTTCAGCATCGGGAATCATTTTCATCATCCCTTGCATATTATACTTCATCATGAAGCTCTATTAGCTTGGTGATGGTGACTGGAGAATTCTGTCAATCACTATCTTATCTGGAATATTAACTCCCACTTGATTCAAGCGATTGTAGTACCCACACATTCTGAGCACATGCTCACTGGCTGAGCTATTCTCCTCCATCTTGTAAGCAAAGTACTTGTCAAAGGTATCATACATCTCAACACGGGCATGAGCCTGAAATACCAATTTTTTTCTCTTGGAACATCTCATATGTTCCATGGCATTCAAAATGTCTTTGGAGCCCCGATTCTAAGCCGTAAAGCATGGTGCACTAAACTATCAAGTAGTCATGAGATCGAGGTTTGCCAAACATTCATAACGTATGCATCATCTCCTGGAACAGGTCTATCACCTAGCAGTGCATCAAGGACATAATTCTTTTGTGTAGCAATGAGAATAATGATCAGATCACGGAACCAGTCCGCATTATTGCTACCATAAACTTTCAACTTAGTTTTCTCAAGGAACGTATCGAAAAAACGGGGAAGCTACATCACGAGCTATTGAACTCCAACATAATTTGCAAAGACATTTTGACTATGTTCATGATAAATCTTAGTTCAATTAATCAAATTACTAATGAACTCCCACTTAAATCAACATCCCTCAAGTTGTTTAAGTGATACATGATCCAAATCAACTAACCCATGGCCGATCATCACGTGTGATGGGGTAGTCATCAATGGTGAACATCTTCATGTTGATCATATCTACTATATGACTCATGTTCAACCTTTCGGTCTCCAGTGTTCCGAGACCATGTCTGTACATTCTAGGCTCGTCAAGTTTAACCCAAGTATTCCGCATGTGTAAATCTGGCTTACACCCGTTGTATGTGAACGTAGAGTCTATCACACCCGATCATCACAAGGTGCTTCAAAATGGCAAAATTTAGCAATGGTGCATACTCGGGGAGAACAGTTTTATCTTGAAATTTAGTGAAGGGATCATCTTATAATGCTACCTCGTCGTAAGCAAAATAAGATGCATAAAGGATAAACATCACATGCAATCAAAATATGTGACATGATATGGCCATCATCATCTTGTGCTTTTGATCTCAATCTTCAAAGCATCTTCATGATCTCCATCTTCACTAGCTCGACACCTTGATCTCCATCGTTGCGTCGGGGTCGTCTCGCCAACTATTGCTTCTACAACTATTGCTAATGCATGGCGATAAATTAAAGCAATTACATGGCGCTTGCATTTCATACAATAATTAAGAGACAATCCTAAGGCTCCTGTCGGTTGTCGATATTACAAAATATGATCATCTCATACAACAACGTATATCACATCATGTATTGACCATATCACGTCACAACATAACCTGCAAAAAACAAGTTAGATGTCCTCTACTTTGTTGTTGCAAGGTTTACGTGGCTGCTACGGGCAACTAGCAAGAACCATTCTTACCTACGCAAAACCACAACAGTGATTATCAAGTTTGATGTTTTAAACTTCTTCAAGGACCGGCCGTAGTCAAATTCGATTCAACTAAAGTAGGAGAAACAAACACCCGCCAGCCACCTTCATGCAAAACAAGTTGCATGTTAGTTGGTGGAACCGGTCTCATGTACGTGGACATGTAAGGTTGATCCAGGCCACTTCATCCCACAATGTAGTCGAATCAAAATAAGACGTTGGTGGTAAGCAGTATTGTCGGATGTTGGGTTCCGGTAGACCCTTAAGGTTCGAAGTTTGGGGTGCGCACGAAGATCTCTCCCCTACCGATCTACGTCCGATTGTCCCGCGAGAATCTAGCTAAACGATGAACAACACGAGGGACACAAGATTTATACTGGTTCAGGCCACCATTATGGTGTAATAACCTACTCTAGTGTGTGGTGTGGTGGATTGCCTCAGGGGCTGATGAAGAATAGTACAAGGGATGAACGGCCTCGCAAGAGGTGTTCTTGAGCTGGTGCGATGAACTGCTTAGGTGAGTTCGATCGCCTCTCTATCTGATGAGCTCTCGACCGGACGTCCCCTCTCTATCTCCTGCCCTCTCTACTGTGGTGGCTAGTCCTATTTATAGAGGCCATGGGCCTCTTCCCATGTATTGAGCGGGAAGGGCGCCAACAACGGCCATTTTGAAGGGGAACATCTAGTACATGTTATCCTGCCTAAAGTTGGTCTCCGTCTGCCAAAGGTGCTGGCGATGACGCCGTCTTGGGCTCCACGGTGACCTCCGTTCTGCCGCTCTGCTGGTCTTGGTCTCGTCGCACTGAAATGGAAGCTGTCGGTGTCAAAACCGGCGGATCTTAGGCAGGGGGTCCCGAACTGTGCGTCTAGGCGGATGGTAACAGGAGACAAGGGACACAATGTTTTTACCCAGGTTCGGGCCCTCTCGATGGAGGTAAAACCCTACTCCTGCTTGATTAATATTGATGATATGGGTAGTACAAGAGTAGATCTACCACGAGATCAGAGAGGCTAAACCCTAGAAGCTAGCCTATGGTATGATTGTTGTTCGTCCTACGGACTAAAACCCTCCGGTTTATATAGACACCCGATAGGGTTAGTGTCGTGGTTTTGTCACGGCAGATGTCCTTAGTGTCAGGACTTAGTCGTGAGGCCAACGCATCTATGTGATAGCTTGAGAGCGTTGAGCGGAATCGAGAGACGCAACACAAGACAGGGATTTAGAAAGCTTCGGGCCCCGGGAAACATCATCCCGTAACAACCCTACATGTTGTTTGACGCTAGGTCTCATTATCCTCACGAGGGAGTCGTCGTAAACCGGCCCTCCTCTTTGTGTCTAGCCCTAATATTGTTTCTTCTTGCTTGTAGCTTGTCCCTCTTTGGGGAGCCCTGCCCCTCCTTATATATGTTGAAGAGGCGGGTTACATGTAGAGTCCAACTCGGACTTAAGACTTAACTATTCTAACTTATCGCCATGGGCTTCTTAGCATCTTGGGCTTCATAACGTCTTGGGCTTCATTACCCCTTGCAACCCAGTTATCACTGTTTGCCGGTTTAACATTGTCTGCCGGTTTAACATTGTCTGCCGGTTTAACATTGTCGGCCGGTTTAACATTGTCCGCCGGTTTAACATTGTCTGCCGGTTTAACATTGTCTGCCGGTTTAACATTGTCTGACTTAACTCCTGCCGGTTTACCACCTATCGGTTTACCGTCTGTCATAGCCATCTGTCTTAACTGTCTGTCTTAACTGGCCGCCGGTTTAACATCCGCCAGTTTACCAAGTCCCAGCCGGTTTACAACTCCGGCCGGGTCATACCGCGGGGTATATTCCCGACATTAGCCCCTAGTTTAATTTGGATTTATCCATGTTAAACTGATCCTGATCCTCCTTAAATCCTTGTCATTTCCTTCCAGAAAATCCGGGTCAATAGGCCAGCTTCATAATTAATTTGCTGACATTGGTTTGTCATAGAGAAATATTGTGAAGAATAACTCCTTTAACTCAGCTCCCAATGCTTAAAAACAATATTGGTCCTTGAAATACTCATCTGATCTTCAGCCGGTTTAAGGACGTAGAACTTGCCGGTTTATCATTGCCAAGATCACCGGTTCATAAATATTGATAGCACCGGGTCGTACTTGTAGTTAATATCCAGCTTGAAAATATACCTCTTATATACCTATCACTTATAGGCCCCAAGTCTTAAGAAGGTAGCATAGCAATAGCTTAAGACTTGCTTCAATATAAATATCACAATCTTGAAGAAATCCAGGTTGTTCATCTCAATCACTAGTCAGAATTGAGTATTCCACATATGTAGCCCCCAAGTGCGGGTTGTCATGCTTGCAGCAACACGGGACTTGATATATAATTCAATGAAAATAACATCATATGATATAACCCCATCATGGGGCTTGAATCCACGTCCACAAGGTTAAGAGCCTTGTTCTTTACCAAGCGAGCAATGTATCCTTCAATATAATGGATAAAAAGCTTTGTACCTTGAATTGTTGATAGGAGCAATTGGTAGCCCCCAAGGGCCGGCTCATTATAATGTGATGAGTCGGGTCTTCAATAATATGAGCAAAAAATGACTTTGCATTAGCCCCCACGTGTCATGGTGCATGCTTGCAGCGACATAAGACTTGCATATTTGATGTAATCTCAACTTAAATAATGTAGCCCCCAAGTGCCGGGTTGTAAACCTGTAGCAACTCGGGACTATGCCTTCAATTGTAGAATAAATCATATCCTATTGACAATATGATAGCCATTGTGCTAAAGCGACTTTGAAAACCTTAATCATAATACTGGTTATTGATAACCATAATAGAAATCCAGCCATGTTGGCTATTTGAAGATTTGAATAATATAATCCAATGATTTATGAGCGCATGATTCCAATGGCGCAATCCAAATATATGCCGGCGACTTATAGTTGAAACCAGACCGGGCTGATAGTCTCCGGATTATGATTTAATCATGTTCCGTCAATCATGGCAGCAGTTGAACGGATTTAATAATGTTGGTTGAAAAGCAAGCAAAAAAAATATTATCAAAAGAAAAACAGAAGCAAAGGCAAAGATAAAACTATTGCAAATGAGGCTTTGAGCCGATCATGTGGCATTACCATGGTCGGACAAGACCATGCCCCCAAAAAGGTGTAGCTATGGTTCAAGTCAGTCAGGTCCCCAAATGATGCATTGGCATTACGCCGATCAAGAGGTGTAGCGATGGTTGGGTTCGACCAAAGCCCCAAGTGATGCTGTGGCACTAGGCCGATCAAGAGGCGTGACTATGGTTCAGACATGACCAAGTCCCCAAGTGATGCATTCACATTACGCCGATCAAGAGGTGTAGCGTTGGTTCGGGTTCGACCAAAGCCCCCAAGTGATGCTGTGGCACTTAGGCCGATCAAGAGGCGTGACAATGGTTCAGACATGACCAAGTCCCCAAGTGATGCATTGGCATTACGCCGATCAAGAGGTGTGACTATGGTTCAGACATGACCAAGCCCCCAAGTGATGCTATGGCACTTAGGCCGATCAAGAGGCATGACTATGGTTCAGACATGACCAAGCCCCCAAGTGATCAATAAATGATAAGCCAATAAGGCATGATACCCATGTTTGAACCGCGCATCATGGCAGCAGGTCCTCTTTGGCACCCTTTAACTTTTGGCAAGAGATAAATTCTTCTTGAACCGGACATTAAACCGGATATTGAGAGCTTCAAAGCTTTGTGGGAGACATCTTTCCCTTGAACCGGATTTTAATCCAGAATCTTCATTTTCAGCCGGAAATTTTCTGACGGCCTTTAAATTTGCACCAATATGGCGGTTTAGGGTCCTGCATTAGATAACTTTGCAAGCCGGAGTAATTGCTCTTTTAAAGAAAGCAATATATATAATATAAAAATATACTAGATGGGTTTCACCTGATATGCCAGGCTAGTGGTTATCCACCGCAGAGTTGACGATCACCATGGTGAAGCCGTTCAACAACAAGCAGGTGCGGACGGCGACACATGATGACGCTTAACGCATACTTCATTGGCACAGCATGGCACCATCTTTATAATAAATTATTATCCTGCACATAAAAAATATACAGACCAAAAGTAATTGTTCTTTGACAAAAACTATATGTGTCAAAAATATACTTAGATAGATATCACCTGGCTTTTTTGTCGGATGAACGCAGATGTTGGTGCCATATAATACTGAATAGTATATGAACGTTGAATTCCGCTGATGTGATGTAATATAACATCCACATGACCCTCTGTCTCTCTCTCTCTCTCTCTCTCTCTCTCTCTCTCTCTCTCTTTTAGCACTTGGCAAGACAAGGCTACCCAGCAGGGGCGCGTCGGCCCAGCGGGTCAACAGAGGCAGGCGCAAGAGGCCATCAGGCGGCTCAGGCGCGGCTGTAGGTCAATGTCTCTCTGGGCAGGTCAACGGGACTCCGGCAGAACAAGACTCGAGCGAGCCACGACCCGAAGACAGCAGCTCAGGCGCGGCCGGCTTGACGAGGCTGTGCAGCAACTCATCGCGTGGCGGTTCATCACGCGAGCGGGGCCGGGTCCGCTCGCGGCAGAAACGGTGAAGCAAAGGCACCCCATGGCGGGTTAACAGGGCGGTGTGGCAAGCGGCTCAAGGCCGGCCGGCGCGGTGGATTGAAGTGGGAGGCCGGTTCACCGGCGGAGGCAGAGTCGCAGTCATAACAATTTGGCGGTTCATGGCGTTGGGCGGTTTGGAGCAAGACCAGGCGTGGCTTGGCGTTGACTCGTCACAGAAGAATCGCCCCATTGATAACCCGGCCTCTACAGACATGGCGCTCGAAGTCAGTGGCAGAGACAACAATCCGGGGCTTGGCGGGTCAAAACTTGCGGATCACAAATACGGTGACTCAGCCAACAGTTCTGGAACTCAGCGGAGCGGCATACGAGGTTAGGCCCGGCAGCGCACAAGTACGGCGACTCTGCCGGCGGCTTCAAGAACCCAACTTTGATCTGGCCGGAACAACTCTTGGTGGAGGTGACTTGGCGCATCGGTGGCTCCGAAAACAGTACATCAGCTACTCAGGAAGCGGCCAGATGGAGGGAACAGGCGTGGTGACCCGGCGGTCGGGCGCGGTTGTGGCGGCTCAATAGGCCGCAACAAGTCATCGCGGAAGCGACTTGAGGTGGCTGTGGAAACGGCTCACTCCGGAAGCGAGGCCGTGGCGAAAACAGAGGGGCGCCGGTGGCTCAACGAGGGCGCGACAATTCAGAATCGTGCACGGCAGTTTGGCGCGCCGCGAACACGTGCGATGAGATGGAGGCGCGACCGGTTCAGAACTGTCCGCGAGAAGGAGGGGCAGGGCGAACCTGCACAGCGGCTCTAACATCCGATGAGTGGTGAATTGGTCGCGGGCGTGGCAAGGCCAGCAGATGGCTGGGCCGAGGTGAATGGGCGCCGGCGGTTTGACCACGGCAGGGTGAGCTTGGCCGCGGAGGAGTGTGGAGCGCGGGGCGCAGTGGGCACAAACCGTCCCCCGGCGGGTTAGCCGCGGAGGTGTGTTGTAGCGGCAATGTCAGGACCCAGGCCGGCCATCGAAAGTACGGCAGCAGCCTTGAGTGTGACGGCAGTGATCCGGCGTGGCGAGACGACGGAGGTGGAGGCCCAGAGGTGCAGGGTGGCCGGCAGGCGATCAGTGGCGGAGGCGATTCAAGGCCGGCCGCTTCAGGGAGCTGAAGGCCGGCCGCTTCAGGACACTGGCGGGAGGCGGCCGGGTCAGCTTGGTGCTGTTGAGGAGGCATTCGGCAATGCGAGACGACAGCTTGAAGGTCCCCGGCGGCGGATTAAGTCGTTGCGGCGGAGGACGCAGAAAAAGCGGCAAAGCGGCAGGGACGGAGGAGCAGAGGTGGAGGTGACTTAGCAGCGAGGGCAAGGTCGATGGCGGCTCTCTGAGACAGAGCGCTCGCGAAGTCGACGGAGTGGCTCTGCCATGGCGGCGGGTTGGAGAAGCATGGCTGTGACCGGGTTAGCGCGGCCACGCGGAGGAGGCAAGACGCGCCGGCGGCTGTGCCGCAAGAGGCCAGTAGGCGAGGCCGAGGCGGGCCGCAGCAGCGGCTCGGCGCGTCGGCGAGGCCGGCTCGCTGGATTGACGAGGCGGCGGCGGCTGACTTGAGGAGTGGGACGGCAGTGATCCGGCGCGCCTGTTTGAGACGACGACCTGGCGGGGGTCGCGCCCGGAGGCGAGGGTGGAACTGAATCCGCCTGACAGGGCGGCTCTCGGACGAAGGTAGAACGGCAAGGCGGCAGAGTCCAAGTCGATTCCCCGTTCCCGTGCTTGTCTTGGTTGTCGTCAGCTTGATGCTTTGACTATCCCCGTCCGTGTCTTCTCAGGTCAAGGGCTCCTTGTCGACTGATTTGCTGGGTTTTCACATGGAGTTTGATGCTGATGCGTAAGGCTAGTCATAGTGGGAGTAACTTAGGTAGTAACATAGCGCACTCCAATTTTTTTTTGCTTATGTGGCATGTAGTTAATGAGGAGAGAGGTGTTTAGAGTAACATAATATGTTACTATAACATAGCGCTTTTCGAGAAATGATGAGTCTATGATCTAATAAATGAAGCCATCTATGACACTACTACTATGTTACTTTGCACTATGGAGGTAGTAACTTAGACTAGTGTCATATGCATGACACTAGTATAAGTTACTCCCCACTATGACCAGCCTAAGTATGCAACAGAATTGACTCATGACTTGATATGTTGATAGTTGCAATTTGACTCGATCCTCACGTCAATCACAGACCCAGTCAACCGTGGATGGCTTAGTGCGATTTTGGCAGAGGGGCGCTGGAGGCGGCGACTTGTAACCGATCCGGGGCGGCTCGGCCGGGCGCAGACGACGGAGGAGCAGCGACATAGAGACGACCCGGCGACGGTTTGTGATGAAAGGCGGATAGAAACCGAGGCGGCAGAATCCATCACCCCGTCCTTGACCTTTTTGCTAAGTGTGACCTTGCACGGCATGTGGCTCTCAGAATCCCTATATGCACTAGTAGCTTTTTCCAAAATAATGAATACTAGCACCACTTTTGGCCGGTTTGACCTTTCTTTGGTTGTCCTTCCCACGTAGATCAGCGGCCATAGTAGATGTAATTTTCTTCTTGGAACTTGGTCCCGCTTGTATTGATAGTAGCAAGATATCGCCTCCGCAGATTGTATGGTGTGAAACGGCAGTACTAGCGGCCGATATCAACAGCCCATGGCCCATAAAAAATTCTGTCTCTGTTTCGGAATCGGCGGATTATCACGACGTGTGAAGCGGCCGTTCAGCATGTAACCCTAAAACACTCTCAATCTCATATTCGTCGCCCTAGAACACTTTGTCAATCTTGACTGATGAATTTATTGTTGATGCGAATTTTCCACGCCGGCACTCGTTGAACCGGAAAATTGCGAACTTCTCGAAACCCTCGGAAGAGTCCCTCCAAGAACTCAACACCACTGTGCCGGGCCGCCCCACGGTGGGCGCCAACTGTCATGGTTTTGTCACGGCAGATGTCCTTAGTGTCAGGACTTAGTCGTGAGGCCAACGCATCTATGTGATAGCTTGAGAGGGGTTGAGCGGAGTCGAGAGACGCAACACAAGACACGGATTTAGACAGCTTCGGGCCCCGGGAAACATCATCCGGTAACAACCCTACATGCTGTTTGAGGCTAGGTCTCATTATCATCACGAGGGATTCGCCGTAAACCAGCCCTCCTCTTTGTGTCTAGCCCTAATATTGTTTCTTCTTGCTTGTAGCTTGTCCCTCTTTGGGGAGCCCTGCCCCTCCTTATATATGTTGAAGAGGCGGGTTACATGTAGAGTCCAACTCGGACTTAAGACTTAACTATTCTAACTTATTGCCATGGGCTTCTTAACATCTTGGGCTTGATAACGTCTTGGGCTTCATAACCCCTGGCAACCCAGTTATCACTGTTTGCCGGTTTAACATTGTCTGCCGGTTTAACATTGTCTGCCAGTTTAACATTGTCGGCCGGTTTAACATTGTCCGCCAGTTTAACATTGTTTGCTGGTTTAACATTGTCTAATGGTTTAACATTGTCTGACTTAACTCCTGCCGGTTTACCGTCTGTCATAGCCATCTGTCTAACTGTTTGTCTTAACTGTCCGCCGGTTTAACATCCGCCAGTTTACCAAGTCCCAGCCGGTTTACAACTCCGGCCGGGTCATACCGCGGGGTATATTCCCAACAGTTAGGGTTACACAGAGTCGGTTACAATGGTAGGAGATCTACATATTCGTATCGCCAAGCTTGCCTTCCACGCCAAGGGAAGTCCCATTCGGACACGGGATGAAGTCTTCAATCTTGTATCTTCATAGCCCAGGAGTCCGGCCAACGGTGATAGTTCGGCTATCCGGACACCCCCTAATCCAGGACTCCCTCAGTAGCCCCTGAACCAGGCTTCAATGACGACGAGTCCGGCGCGCATATTGTCTTCGGCATTGCAAGCCGGGTTCCTCCTCTGAATACTTCATAGTAGATTTTGAACACAAGGATAGTGTCCGGCTCTGCAAAACAAGTTCCACAGACTACCGTAGAGAGAATAACCTTTGCACAAATCTGCTGACGTATTCCGCGGCGTGACATCACACCACGGCCAAGCCATTATACGAATAGTTTTTACTGTTCCACCTCAGCGCATTTAGCGAGGCGGTTTCCTTGGCACGTCTTATCAAAGCGGAGATCGTGCCCCCTTATTCCGGGATTCCCATCAATACGGACGTGGGTAAACCAACCGCGCCATTGATTACGGCGCTTGGGGGATAAGCGAGTTTTACTAGGCTGGCGGGGGACGCATAGTTCCGCCCGTATAAGGGGATAAGGATCCACCTTTTCACCTACGCCTTCTTCATCCTTTGCTCATCCATTTCAAGACTTCTCGAGCTCCAGCGCCCAAGTCCGCACATCCCACCTCAACCTTCTCCAACTATGTCCAGAGCGGGAGGCAAGTGGATGGCCTCCTCCGTCACGGAGGGGCACATCAAAAAGCTGCGGAAGGCCGGATACTTGTCCAGCGACATCGCGCATCGGCTCCCCGACGAGGGGCAGCTCATTCCCATCCCCAGGCCCCATGAGAGGGTGGTGTTCCTCACCCACTTCCTCCGCGGACTAGGTTTTCCACTTCACCCATTAGTGCGGGGGCTCATGTTCTACTACGGCCTGGACTTCCACGATCTGGCCCCGAATTTCATCCTCAACATCTCGGCGTTTATCTCGTGTGCGAGGCCTTCCTCTGCATCCAGCCCCACTTCGGCTTATGGCTGAAGACCTTCAATGTCAAGCCGAAGGTAGTGGGCGGCCGCCAAGCGCAGTGCGGAGGTGCCATGGTTTGCAAGATGGCCAAAGTCCTATGGCTCGAGGGCTCTTTTGTGGAGACCATAAAGGGGTGGCAATCGGGGTGGTTGTACATCATCGAGCCGCGCGATTCTCAATGGGCAGCGGCCCCCGAATTCCGATCTCGCTTCCCCACACAGCTCACATCATGGAAAGAGACGGGCCTGACATGGGGTGATTCGGACGAGCTGTCCGGACTCCAAACCTGCGTCCGAAACCTGGTGGACAAGAATCTCAGGCGTGTCAACGTAATCCAGGTGATGCTCATCCGCCGGATTCTCCCATGCCAACAACGGGCCTTCAAATTGTGGGAGTTCGATCCGACACAGCACTCAACTCTGAAAAGGCTCTTCAACACTACGTACGAAGATGCCTGGAAGGTGCTGTTCAAGGGTGCCGAAGCTCCCACATCCGCTATCAAAGATCGTGGATTCAGCTCGCAGCGTCAAGCCAGCGAGGTAAGTTATTTTACCCTTTATGGGACTCTTATTTTTCATAGTTTGACTCTATGCGGGATCTAAAACTCCCTAAGCTTTGACAGGACTGGCTGAAGACGTTCGGGCAGATTAACTGTCCGGCCCCCCTGCCAAAGACCAGCGGACGCTTGATTAGCGAAGGCTGCTGGCTCCGGCACCTCACGTGGTGCCGAGAAGAAACCAAGAAGAAGGCCACGGAACTCGAAGGAGCTCCCGGCGCCAGGTGCTATCGGACTCATCGTCCGACGACTCTGAGGCGGAATCCTCCCCTGAGGAAGAGGAGGAGGAAAAGGAAGCCTCTCCCAGTGGGAGAGAAAAAGGAAGGCCACCCCGTGGGGGAGGCGGAGGGTCAAGAAAGGAAGGACCCTTCCTCCGTACTTCTCCACCAACGCGACAACGACGAGGAGGAGTGGCCAACAAGGGCCAAGCCCCTGGCGAGATCATAAGTGTCCGGACTCCGGAATAGTTCATGACTTTTTATTTGTCGCATAGTGTCTTTAACGCTGAATATGACCATGCCCGCCATAAGGACAGGCTCGCCCCGTCCGCGGCTCCTGGATTCGTCGGATGTGAATAGCACTTCACTTCCGACCGCCTCCTCCTCGTGTCGCCGGCGACACCACGGTGGAGTCGAAAGAGCCCAGCCAGGAGGAGGTGGTCTGAGGCGCCGCAGGCGACCTCCCGGACTCTGGCGCAAAGGGGTGAGACCCTAGAGGGCTCTAAGTCCGGCCACTGTGCGGACTCGCACCGAGAACCTTCAATGGTTCGAAGTCCGACAAGCGGCCCCTTCAGAAGAAGAGGCGAGAGGCTGACGCCGGTGACCTCTATCCATCCGGAGGCACGGATAGCTTGTTGGAGGCGCTTAACGGCGCCTCCATCAACGAGGAGCACCGCCTTGTTATGAGTGTGGTGATCGAGAAAGTTCGATCCGCCAAGGCGGGCTGGTGGCTTATACCACCTTCTAACGGGCTTTGAGGTAAGTTTAGAATATGTAAAAATATTACAGCATAGATAGTAGCCCTGATGTTTAGTTCGGTGTTGGAAAGAAAAGCGGATGAGGATCTAAAAAGATATCTGAGGAGTCTAACATAAGTATGTCAATATGGGAATGCAGGCTGCGCTTGACCTCTGCCCGCCTTGCTGCGGAGGTCAATGCATTGAAGCGAGCCTCGGCGGTCCGAGAACGAGCTCGGCCTTGCCAATAAGTAGCTCGAGGACAAGGAAGGTAAGTAATACCTTATTAAAGAAATACCTTATAGAAAGGATTTGGTTGCAAAAATGACATGACTAACGTGGGTATTGTAGGGGCCACGAGCGAGGTGGCGACCACGAAGAAGCGGTGTCATGGTCAAAGCAAATGACATGAGCGCACTGAGCGAGAGAAGCAGGAGGGCGGGTGGCGGAGGTGCGGCAAGAGCTCCGGGCTCTCGTGAAAAAACACGAGTTTGGGCGTGACTCTAAGACTCGAGAGTCCGAGCTCGCCTCGGCTCTTGAGAGTGCCAAAGCCGCTAAGGCGAAGCCCAAAATCCTCAAGAAATTGAAGCATTAAAGAAGATAGCGGCGGGTAAGGCATTCTTTATGCAAAGCAAGCATGTGAAAGTGAATTACCTATTACTTACCCGAATCCAGGAGCTCTCCGGGGCATTCGCAGATCTGCCCGTAGTGTATACGATGCTGCGCGTTCTACCGCGCCAACGAGGGAGCTCGGCGGAAAAGGTGTTCAGTCGCGATATCTTTGAGGCGGATATCCGGTGCCCCTGAGCGACAAGCTGAAGCAGCTGGTCGAGCTCCACAAGGTCGCCGAACAGGCCATGAAGGGCCTCATAATTCAGCTCGGCCATTGGAAGCCATGCATGGAGCTACTTTGGGCTAGTCTTGGTGGTGGTGGGCCTTTGTCCATGGATTGAAGTCATCAAGCACTCAAATGCATTGAAGGTGCCCGTTGGCCCTTGCCCGTGCTAAAGTGCTGCTGGGGCAAGCTGGATCGGAGAAGCTTGTGACAGACGAACCACCGAAGGGCAAGGAGCATCGCAAGCCGAAATGTCCTATGAGGCGTCATGAAGGGTGCCCGCCTTATAAGCGGTGAATGCTCCAAAGATGTAATTTTGAATAGACTCACATTTGTTATCTGTCGCTGAAAACTTGTTCATATCGCTAAGCAACGCTTGTGAATTTAAAATATTACCTTACATGCGGCCGTTTATCAAATTTGAGAGATGGCAAGTCGTTGGCTTCAGCCCCCATGCCACTAGTGCTAGGGTGTTGGGATAAACTTGGCGCTCTTGTTCCCATTCTTGGGTCCTTCGAGGAGGCGCTCACGCATAGCGAACAAGGCAACCGGACTTATAGTGCTTGAACACTCTCACTTAGCCATAGAATTCTATAATTTTAAATTTCGTGAAGCCCCTAGTATTCGGAAGACCGAGTTCGGGGCGCTATTGTAACGCCCCGGATTCGATGCGCCAGGTGTCTGCCAGTTATTCGTCGGTGTTGCCATGTCATTTGCTTGCGTGTCGCATCTTTGCCATGTCATCATCTGCATTTCATATCATGTCATCATGTGCATTTCATTTTGCATACGTGTTCGTCTCATGCATCCGAGCATTTTCCCTGTTGTCCGTTTTGCTATCCGGCACTCCTATGTCTCCCGGCGCCCCCTTTTACCTCTTTTCATGTGCGGGTGTTAAACGGTCTCGGAATGGACCGAGGTTTGTCAAGCGGCCTTGGTATAACACGGTGAACCGCTGTCAAGTTTCGTGCCATTTGGAGGTCGTTTGGTACTCAACAGTTAAGCGGGTAACGCAAAGGCCTCTTTGTGTGCAGCCCAACACCCTTCCAAAGTGGCCCAAAACCCAGCAAACTCCCTCCATGCTCTCGATTCGTTCGATCACGATCGCGTGGCAAAACCGCTCCTCATTTGGAGTCTCCTAGCTCCCTCCACCTATAAATATGTGTCCCTCCGGATTTTCGCGCGATCCAACCCTAACCTCCTCCTCCTCGCGTCGCGGACATGTCCGCCTCCAGCGCCGGGCGTGTCCACCGCCGCCCGCCACGTCGCTCCGGCGAATCGGAGGGCGCCACGTCAGCACCGCCGCCTCCCTCCTCCACTCACGCGCCCGCCACCTCGGCGCCCCCTTCTCTCTCCTCCGGCGCTGCTGCGGGCTGCCCAGCCGAGCCGGCCCGCGGCCCGTTCGCCGCCGCCTCCCTCCCGCGGGAAGCCCGCCCGCTCCACGCTCCCCCGCTTCCGCTCCGCGCGCCGCGCCCTTGCCAGCAGTTCACCTCCCCGGCGCCGCCGAGTCGCCGCCGCCCGCGCCCCTCCGGCCGCGCTTCCGCCTCGGCGCCGCCGCCCGGCCTCCTCGGCCAGATCCGGTCGAGGGCGCCGGATCCAGCGCCCCCACGCTCCGGCGACCCTCTCCGGCCACATCTCCGGCGAGTCCCGACCGTCCTCGTAGTCCGTGCCATGAGGTTGACTTCCCCCCCCCCTCGAAAATTCCTCCAAGTCCGCGAAATTGTTGCATTTTTGTTGCATTTTCATCATGACATAACTCTCTGCATATAGCTCCGTTTTGTGCGTGTAATACGTCAAAATGTTCGTCTCAATGAGTAGATCATTTCATCTCATTGCATCATTTTCATTTGTGCTCATCTTGATGCCCGAAATTCTGTTGGAAGAGTGCTATGTGATGTTAGTTTCTGTTTCTTAACAGAACATGCACTTTTGTCATTTCTGCCATGATTGATGTGTGCACCCTATGAACTTGAGTCCTACATGTGTTTTGTAATATGCCATGCCATCTTTACAGTGTTGCTTGCTATGTATTTTTGTGATCTATGTGGTGACTAGCACAAGCATACAAACTAGGCTTCCTGATGTTGCTGATTTCAGCCCTGTTTTGCTGATATTTTTATGCCATGTTAACTTGATGCTACAGAGAGATCCATGCTTATTTTGAGATACTTCAATAAGGATGTTTTGTTATACATGTCTTGCTCTATCCATCCATGCCCTTGTTTGCAGTTATGGAGTGCCATAGCTTGAGTCAATCGAGCTCTACTTTTGCTATAAAATGTTTCTTGGCAGATTGTTTACATGTTATTCAATTTTGCCAAGGTTGTTGTAGTTGATCCGTGTATGCTATGAGGTTGTTCTTGCCATTCTTAGCTTCATAAACATGTCTTCTTACTGTTGGTTGCCTTGCCATGCCATGTATTGCTCTGTGGTGAGTGGTTCAAGCTCACCAACATGCCTACTTATCGTTATTCCTGCCATGTATGAATCTGTAATATAACTTGCCTTGTTTACATGGGTGCCATCATATTTTCTGATCCTTTTTGGCTCATGGTCAGTAAGGGACTTTTGTTCTATGCATTTAGTAGATTCATGCCATGCCTTTGTTTTCCATGATGAGTTCCTGTAACATGGTGTTTGATAGCTCTAAACATTGCAACTTTGATGTTATTTACGCCAATGCACAAGCTGTTATTATTTGCAATCTTGCCATGTCATTTTGAGCATGTTCTAGTGATTTATGGAGATAGCTCAGTGTTCATGTTTTGTCATGCTTTACCTGTACATCATGCCCATGCCTTTTGTTATTATGTTGAGATGCTGTAGCTTATTGTTTTGATGCTTGCAATATGCTTACTTGCTGTTTGGGGCAGTTTGTTGTCATGTCTTGTATAGGGTGTATGTGTTGAACCGTTGCTCCGTTTTGAGTGTGCTCTATATGAAACTTGCTTGATTTTGCATGTAGTTTCATATTATCATGTTGCATCCTTGTTTTGATGTGTTTTCTTGATGTTTGTATGCATTTTGCATCAATGCCATGTTTAACTTGTTTTGCTCATATCTTCTACACCGTAGCTCCGAATTAAATGAACTTTATATGTAACTTGACTAGAATTTCGTGTAGATCATCGTGGTGCATCTTAACTTGCTGTTTAACAACTTGAACATAAGGATTATTCAGATCTGGACCAATTTCGAAATTTGCATATGAGGACTTACCGGAATTGTTATATGTTGTTCTCGGCCTCATTTAAACTTGCTTTGACGTGGTGTTCTTGTTTGCATCATCTCTTGCCATGAGTAGCTTCATGTATCTTTGTCATGCATCATGCTTGTTTGTGTATCATGCCTTGTTCATGCGTGGTGTGTTTACTATGTTGTATGCTTCTTCTTGTTAGTTCCTGTTTCGTTGCGATCGTGAGGATTCGTTCGTCTACGCTTGGTTCGTCTTCGTGGCTTCATCTTATTCATGGACTCATTCTTCTTCCTTGCGGGATTTCAGGCAAGATGACCGCTACCCTGGATCTCACTACTATCATTGCTATGCTAGTTGCCTCGTTCTTTCGCTATGCTGCGCTACCTATTACCTGTTTATCAAGCCATCCCAAATTGCCATGTCAGCCTCTAACCTTTTGCACCCTTCCTAGCAAACCGTTGTTTGGCTATGTTACCGCTTTTCTCAGCCCCTCTTATAGCGTTGTTAGTTGCAGGTGAAGTGAAGTTTGTTCCTTGTTGGAACATGGAGATGTTGTTCCTTGTTGGAACATGTTTTCTTGTTGGGATATCACAATATATCTTATCTAATTAATGCATCTATATACTTGGTAAAGGGTGGAAGGCTCGGCCTTATGCCTGGTGTTTTGTTCCACTCTTGCCGCCCTAGTTTCCGTCATATCGGTATTATGTTCCCAGTTTTGCGTCCCTAACTAACGGTCGGGTGATTTATGGGACCCCCTTGACAGTTCGCTTTGAATAAGACTCCTCCAGCAAGGCCCAACATTGGTTTTACCATTTGCCTCACCACCACCTATATTTCCCTTGGGAGTAATTAACCCAAGGGTCATCTTTATTCAGCCCCCGGGCCAATGCTTGTCTAAGTGTTGGCCTGAACCGAGTAGACTGCGGGGCCACCTTGGGGCAACTCGGGGTTTGGTTTTACTCGTAGGATGTCTCATCCGGTGTTGCCCTGAGAACGAGATATGTGCAGCTCCTATCGGGATTGTCGGCGCATCGGGCGGCTTTGCTGGTCTTGTTTTATTCTTTGTCGAAATGTCTTGTAGCAGGAATCCGAGACTGATCGGTTCTTCCGGGAGAAGGAATATCCTTCGTTGATCGCGAGAGCTTATCATGGGCTAAGTTGGGACACCCCTGCAGGGTTTGAACTTTCGAAAGCCGTGCCCGCGGTTATGTGGCAGATGGGAATTTGTTAATATCCGGTTGTAGTAAACTTGAAGCAAACTCTTCTAAAATACACCAACCGTGTGCGTAACCGTGAGTGTCTCTTTTCGGGGTTGATCGAGAGGAGAACAGGGTTTCTGGGTTATGTCTGACGTAAGTAGGAGTTCAGGATCACTTCTTGATCATTACTAGTTGACGACCGTTCCTTTTGCTCTCTTCTCGCTCTTATTTGCGTAAGTTAGCCACCATATATGCTTAGCCGCTACTGCAACCTCACCACTTTATCCCTTCCTTTCCCTTTTAGCTTTGCTAGTCTTGATACCCATGGTAATGGGATTGCTGAATCCTCGTGGCTCACAGATTACTACACCACCAGTTGCAGGTACAGGTTATGCGATGCTCATGACGCGAGAGCGATATTTACTTGTGTTGGAGTTCTTCTTACGCTTCTTCTTGATCGGGATAGGTTCGGTCGGCAGCCTTTGGCTAGCAGGGTGGATGTCGTCTGAGCTTCTGTTTATGCTTCATCTGTAGTCGGATGTTGATCTTGTATATGATGTTGATGTATTCTTGTGGCATTTGTGCCTTATGTATGTATCCCCACTATTATGTAATGTTGATGTAATGATATCCACCTTGCAAAAGCGTTTCAATATGCGGGTCTATCCTTGGTGGGACCGTCGAGTTCCTTTTGGATAGGGTCGCATATTGGGCGTGACAGCTATCCACGCCTTTGGCCGGACAATGCCGACTCCTCACTCTAAGCGGCATAAGTCTTTAGGGACCCGAAAAAACCTCTCGAACAGCGACCGGCTCTCGCCCTATCATGACGGTCAGTTTTAGCTTTCTCCACTGAGGTGCTCAACCCAGCTCAACCGGGGCACAATCGCAGTGGTTCTCCCAGCGCTACCTTAGCCGACATAACGGAACGTAAGGTACCAAAACATGGGAGCCGGGCAAACCCAACTATTGACCCAAGACATGATTCAGAGTCGATGCATATAATGCTATAAGTTCGGGGTGCCGCACTTGTGAAAGTGTTCGGACTTATCACACCATATATTTGGGGTACTTAAGCCCCTGGTGTATTGGCCGTACCAAAGTGTACGGGTGCAACATGTCATAAATGAACATATATATAGATAAAGAAAGGAGTGCAATAATAGGCAAAAGCTATGTATTGTTTATTCAAAAGAGGTACTGCAATGAAAGCAGAACGATACAAATAGTGCGATAAGCAAGGGATGGGACTATTTAACATGTCCCCCTCCAGGGGTAAGCTGCGGGATGGTATGTAAAACAGGTATAATGCTCGTAGTAGAGACCACCGGACACTCGGCGTAACTTTACGCTTCCCCTGGTTGTTGCGTTGTGAGTTCGGCAATTCTAGTGCGGACAGGGCTTCGGAAAGCGGAGTCACGAAAGTAAGAGAAAAGAAGAAAGAAAAATAATGACACAATCGGAGCTCCCAGTGCGGTTGAGCCGCGATACAGGTGTGCCGTGGTCGTGCCCTCCTCTTATGCCCATGGTATCTCGAGCATAGTTATGTACGGCGTAATCTTGGCCGCAATTTCGCGAGGGCTGGGGTGGGGGCGGATTACTACGCTTGCTCGAATCGTGCGAGGCGGTATTGTTGTAGGTTACTCGGGGCGCTTGACGGTGTCCGGACGTTTAATAGCGGACTCGAGAATTCTGTGAGAGGCTGCTTTGCACCTCCGCCGCGAGGGCCGCCGTGTGCTCCTCCGTTCGGAGAGAGCGTTCGGTGTTTCCATTGACCGTGATTACTCCTCGAGGGCCTGGCATCTTGAGCTTGAGGTACGCGTAGTGCGGCACCGCATTGAACTTTGCAAATGCGGTTCGTCCAAGTAGTGCGTGATAGCCGCTGCGGAACGGGACTATGTTGAAGATTAACTCTTTGCTTTGGAAGTTATCCGGGGATCCGAAGACCACTTCGAGTGTGTCTGAGCCTGTACAATTGGCCTCTACACCTGGTATGACGCCTTTAAAGGTCGTCTTTGTGGGTTTAATCCTTGAGGGGTCTATGCCCATTTTGCGCACTGTATCCTGATAGAGCAGGTTCAGGCTGCTACCGCCGTCCATCAGGACTCTAGTGAGGTGAAATCCGTCAATGATTGGGTCAAGAACCAATGCGGCGAATCCGACGTGGCGGATGCTAGTGGGGTGGTCCCTTCGATCAAAGGTGATCGGGCAGGAGGACCATGGGTTGAACTTTGGGGCGACTGGCTCCATCGCATATACGTCCCTTAGTGCACGCTTCCGCTCCCTTTTGGGTATGTGGGTTGTGTATATCATGTTCACCGTCCGCACTTGTGGGGGCAAGCCCTTCTGTCCTCTATTGTTCGGCGACCGGGGCTCCTCCTAGTCATCGCTATGCAGCCCCTTGTCATTGAGTTCGGCATTTAACTTGCCTGCCTGTTTGAAGAACCAACAATCCCTGTTGGTGTGGTTGGCTGGTTTTCGGGGTGCCATGTATTTGGCACGAGCGATCAGTATTCGGTCCAGATTGGACGAGCCACGAGTATTTCTTTTGAATGGCTTTTTCCGCTGGCCGGGTTTAGAGCCTCTGAATCCGGCATTGACTCTGTATCTTCACATTATCGCCGTTAATCGCGCGCTTGTGCTTATTGCGACGCAACCTGCCATTGCTGTCCTTGGTATCCGAACTACCAGGGTTTTTGGTCAGGTTTTTACTTGAGCTAGCCAGCTGTCCTCTCCCGCGCAAAAGCGGGTCATGAGCGTTGTGAGGGATGCCATGGATTTCGGCTTTTCCTGTCCTAGGTGCCGGGCAAGCCACTCGTCGCGGATGTTATGTTTGAAGGCTGCAAGGGCCTCTGCATCCGGACAGTCAATGATTTGATTTTCTTGGTTAGGAACCGTGTCCAGAACTGTCTGGCCGGTTCCTCTGGCTGCTGAATTATGTGGCTGAGGTCATCGGCGTTTGGTGGTCGCACATATGTGCCCTGCAAGTTGTCAAGGAATGCGGCTTCCAGGTCCTCCCAACAACCAATTGATTATGCTGGCAAGTTGTTAAGCCAATGCTGAGCTGGTCCTTTAAGCTTGAGTGGGAGGTATTTGATGGCGTGTAGATCATCACCGCGGGCCATGTGGATATGGAGGAGGTAGTCCTTGATCCAAACCGCAGGATCTGTTGTGCCATCGTATGATTCGATGTTTTGGGTTTGAAACCCTCAGGGATTTGATGATCCATCACTTCGTCTGTGAAGCATAGTGGGTGCGCGGCGCCTCTGTATTGAGCTATATCACGACGCAGCTCAAATGAGCTTTGTCTACTGTGTTCGGCCCGGCCAGAATTGTTGTATCCGGCGTGATGGTTATCATCACGTGTCATGGGGCGCCCACGTGATTTGTAGATCGATCTTGTTTGCCTTGCCTTGTCCTCCAATATGTCTCGCAGGTTTGGCACGTTTCCCCGTGTCTTGGTACTTTTCGAGGGACGCCGGGGTGAGGCTTGAATAGAGGGCCTAGAGGCCTCCCTATCGCGGCCACGGGGTGGCCGGTCTGCCGCATCATGCGCTGGTGATGTAGGTTTGGGTGCTTCCTCCTCTAATTGGGGTAGCAGCCTGCGTTTTGGGTAACTCTTGGAGGGGCGTTCTGTCGGACTTCGGGTTCCGGCAGACCCTTGAGGTTTGAACACTGGGGTGCGCGCGGAGATCCAACCTTCCACCGTCTCGCACCTCGCCGAATCGCTGGGACCTAAACTACTAAGCGGAACAGCACACGAGACACGAGATTTATACTGGTTCGGGCCACCATTGTGGTGTAATACCCTACTCCAGTGTGTGGTGTGGTGGATTGCCTCTTGGGCTGATGAGGAATAATACAAGGAAGAACAGCCTCGTGAGGGTCTGTTCTTGGCGGAGTCTGACAACTGCTAGGTGGTGTTCGGGCGCTCTAGCTCTGGTTTCTTGATGAGGATTCGGCCCTTGCCTGGGGGTGGCTACTCCTATTTATAAGCGAAGGCCTGGGCCTCTTCCCAAATATTGGCGGGAAGGGCGCCAACAATTGGCCATTTGGAAGGGAACAACGGGTACACTTATCCTGCCTAAAGTTGGTCCTTGCACACCAAAGGCTCTGGTGATGGCCTTTGCTTGGGCTCACGATGACTCCCTTCCAGCCGTTGGGCTGGTCTTGGTCTTGTTGCACCAAAGCGGATGCCTTTGCTTGATGATCTCGCCTTCGCTTGCTCCTTTGCACCAAAGAGGAAGGAGGACCTTTGCAGGCTGGCGCCCGTGGCGCCCTTAGTGCGTCATGGCTTGCGTCATGGGCACCTCGCGGTACCTGCCTTGAACTCTCCGCCTCCTCGAGGAGCCAGCTGGCGAGGCCGTGCTGAGAAGCTCCTTGTCGTCCGCCCAGCAATCTTGGCCCTCGTGAGGTCTTGAGCTTGCATTGATGAAGATGGGCGTCTTTGGGCCTCCTTGAGCCACGCCCTTGAGCATGAGCGAGCAAGTCAGGGGACCCCGTTCCCGAGCGCCGACAAGTAGCCCGGGCCCTGGCGCGCCCGAACTTGGCGAGAGCGAAGAGGCGAAGGGCAAGTCTGAGCGTCATGACCCCTAACAGCCTCTGACCTTAGGCAGCGTGGCGGTTGATTAGAGCGTGCGCTTTGCTTCCCACGATGCCTCGGCAACCACCCGGATTCGACAAGTCCACGCATGCGAGTCGGTCATGATTACGGTGATCGTGGAGGCCGACGGATGGCCGCCCGGCTATAAGTGCAGGCGGCGCGCCCTTCGATCTATCCTTTCTTGTCTCTCCTTCTTCTCCATGGCTCCACCAAGGAAGTTCTTGGCGCGAGAGAAGGGAAGGGCCGTCGGCGAGTCTTCCTCTCCTCCGCCTAAGCGTGGTCGAGGTCGCCCTCGCAAGCATCCTGTGGCCTCCATGGCGGTCCCTGCGATGGTGGGGGAGGCTCTCGGCGTGGCGACGCAGCGGTGGCCATGGTCGGGCGTGCTGCCGCGCGTCCCCGAGTCGTGCCTCCATCTTCTTTGGCTGCTGCGGAGTTCATGGTGCGGCGGAGGAGCCGTCCGGTGTCCGCTTCAGCTCCGCTTCCTCTGGGTGAGCTCCAGTGGCGCCTGGTGGCCTCTGGCTCGAGCGGATGGCTCTTTGCGGCCCGGCCGTGGGCTTCTCTGGAGGTCTCGCTATAGGGAACTGTTCGACCAGCAGGGCAGGGCGCGTTCGCTCGCGTGGGTGGTCTTGCCGCGGAGCTCCCCTGCACTTCAAATGCAGCCAGCGATGCCACCCTCTATGTGAGGGTGTTGGGGAAGACAGGTCACCGCATGGGGTGCTGCCCTCGAGATGGCGACCAGCGGCGAGGACTCAGCCCGGCATGGATGGAGAGGGCGCGGCAGGCGTGGCGGCGATGCCGTGACTCCTCAAGCTTCACCGGCTCCTCTTGGTGGTGGTTCTTCCAGCTGACATGGGCAGCCCCCACACGCTGCGCCTGCTTGGGGGTGGCAGCGGTCCGCTCGCCGCCCGCGCGCCCGGTGAAGCGTGAGGAGTCCGCTGAGCTCGAGGCGGCTCGAGCCTTCAAGAGGGCGGCGCAGGCGTGCTTCACCTGCTTTGTCCTTTCCTTTCTTTTCTCCTGCGCCAAAAGACAACAATGTGTGGCCTCGTGGGAAGCGTTTAAGATTAACGCCGTTAATTATTGTACTGCTTTTGTTATCACGATCTTTTTCCTTTGTTTATGCGCCCATTCGCAAGTGAACTCCAGCCGTGGCAGCCGGGGGCGCCGATCCGAGCCCGTGTTCGCGTTGTGCTGCCCGTGAGCCATGGTCGGGAGGGTGCTCGGTGTGGACGGGGCCGTGAAAACTTGAGCGATAGGGGTAGGGGCCTTCGCGAGGGCTCCCGAGGCTTACGCCAGCGAGTCCCCACGCAAGAGAAATCGGCGGGAAGCGAAAAAAGATCGAAAACAGCGGACCAAAAGATGGCGATAGTTTCGATAAAAACTCCAAATGGGAATAACTAGTCAACTCTGAAAGCAAATGAAAAAGCCGCGTCCGGCACCTAGTCTAGTCTTGTCGTCTTCTCACCAGCTGAGCTAAGTGCTGCCCTTTGGGCGTGGGAGGGAGCCCGGGGCTGAGGCCGGCCTCTGAGACTGCAGGCGTGTACAGCCCCAACTCATTATTACGTGAGAGTGTCACGGGCGGCGAGCTTCACGGCGTTGGCCCTCTTCACGAGCTCGGGCCTTTCTTACAGGAATCAAGCTTCACAGGCGTTGGCCCTCTTCACGACTCCAGGCCCTTTCGAACGCAGCGGCTTCACAGCGTTCGCCTTCTTCCACAGCTCGGGCTTTTCTTCGGGAAGCAAGTTTCACAGGCGTTGGCCCTCTTCACGGGCTCGGGTCCTTTCCGAGCAGCGGCTTCACGGCGTTCGCCTTCTTCACGAGCTCTGGGCCTTTCTCAAAAAGATGAGCTTCCACGGGCATTCGCCTTCTTCACGAGCACCTGGGCCTTTTCCAAAAGGATGAGCTTCACGAGCCTTGGGCCTTTTCCAAAAGGATGAGCTTCACGGGCATTCGCCTTCTTCACGAACCTTGGGCCTTTTCCAAAAGAATGAGCTTCACAGGGCATTCGCCTTCTTCACGAACCTTGGGCCTTTTCCAAAAAGAATGAGCTTCACGGGCATTCGCCTTCTTCCACGAGCACTAGGCCTTTTCCAAAAGAATGAGCTTCACGGGCATTCGCCTTCTTCACGAGCAGGGCCTTTTCCAAAAAGAATAGGCTTCACGGGCATTCGCCTTCTTCACGAACCTTTGGGCCTTTTAGGGTAAAACCTCTGGAGGTCTTTGGATGTTCCCAGCGTTACTCAGAGGTAGGTACTCCTCTTGAGTCTCAAGCGCCTGGCTTGGCTTGGAAACATGAACAACCTTGAGCAGGCCCTCCCACATGGGAGAGAGCTTATGCAGTCCCTCCCTAGAGAGGACCCGTCGAACACGAGGTCCCCTACCTCGAGTTACAGGGCGGATGTTGCGGCGGTGGTATCGCGGAGTGCTGCTGGTACCTTGCCGCTCGCATGACACGGCTTCTCGACGGCGCTCCTCCCCACCATGAGGGCCGTCCCCGCATGGCGTCACCTGCAGCGTTTCATGAGCGCCGGGACCAGCGGATCGGCAGCTTGACCTCGTGAGGAGGACGCCCGACTCCGTAGACCCGGGAAGAAGGGGTCTCTCGGTTGGCTTGGTTGCGGTTGTGCGGATGGACCACAACACGGACGGAAGCTTCGTCATACCAGCCTCTGCGGCGGGCCTCGGTTTCTTCTTGAACTTCAAGTCTTGAGGCCTCTCGGGACCTCTGCGTTAGCCCTTCGGCTTGTCCATTGCTGCGAAGTGCGCCGCCGAGCGTAGCATATCTGCGTCCCAAGGTTAGCGCGATGCGTTTTAAAAGATTCTTGGTGAAGCTGCGAATCGTTGTCGGTGATGATCGGTTCGGCACTCGAACTCGGCTCACGATGCCCTTGATGAACTTGACCCCGAGAACCAAGCGGGGATGGTGCGGACGACCTCGACTTGGCCCCTTGGTGAATTTGTCCATGGCGGCGTAGAGTGGCGATAGCCCCTGGCGCCCAGGAAAGCGGCCCGGGATGTCCAGCCCCGGACCGTGAATGGCCAAGTGAGGGATGGTTTGCAGACCTCCTGGCGGCGGTGGATCTGCTTGGCATGGAATTGGCAAGCCTGCCAAGCCTTCAAGAGTTCAACAACGTCATTGGTGTGATGGGCCAATAGAAACCGTTGCGGGCGCCTTGCTTGCGCGAGGCTCGTGGCGGACGAATGGTGCCCACAATCTCCACCATGTATATCTGCCGTGCGGTTCCTTCCCTGTTCCTGGTGATAAGCGCGAGGATCGTCGTTGATCGTTTCGGTGAGAGCTCTCCATCCATGATCTTTGTATCCGTGGCTTGCGCGCCACATGCTCTGCCTCCTCCTCCTTCTCGGCAAAGTTCCATGCGTTAAGTAACTCTTGAGCTCCGTGATCCAGCACCCCTCTTGAGGTTCCATCATTAGGAAGCAGGCGTGCTCCACAGGCCGGAGCCCTGAGTGGGGCTCTGAGGCAGGTGGTGAGGGAGCTCCACCGCTGTGCTATGCTTGATAGCTTGGCCGAGGGCTTGAAGAGCCATTCCTCAAGGCGCCCGGCTCTGGGGTAACCTCCACGGAGGCTCGTTTGGCGATGTCGTCGGCCTCTTGATTGGTGCCCTTGAGGGCGTCTTTGCGGCTCAACCCCGAGCTGTTTCTCCATCCTGCGGACCTCCATGAGTAGGCCTCCATGTGTTCATCTCTTGGCTCGTACACCTTGTTGGTGGGGTGTGAGGAGCTGCGAATGCGCCCTTGATGGTAGGCGCTTCACCCCAGGGCAGCCGCAGCCTTGAGACCCTTCTCCGGCCCTCGTGATACCTTTATATTGTTGGAGACCTTCGCCTCTTTGAAACGAGTTGCCGGCATAGTAGAGCTTGTCCTAAGTGGGAGATATGGTGCGAACTGCTTGAAGATCTTATTTGAGAGGCTGGGGCTTGAGCTCCGCCGAGGATCTGGCGATCGCCTGCAGTTCTGAAGCCCCAGCCTCGTCGATGGCGGTCCTCATTTCTCCTTGGCTGCTGGCGGCAGCGGAGGGAACCTCCGTTCTCCTGCAGGCGATCCTCGCGAGGCTGATCCCTCGGCCTCCCTCATGGTAAGGTCTTGCCAGTCCTCGCGAGGTTAGTGCGCGCCACCCTTGGCGGGCCATGTCTTTCAGCGTCTGCATTCCTTCCTCCTCCTCGGCCGTAGCCCGTCATGCGCTCGGGGCGTCTGCCGACCCTTCCTTCGCGTCTGACCGGAGCTCTTGGCATTCATTGGTGTTGTGGGTGTGGAGGTGGTGGTACCGCAGTACCGCCCCGCCCTTGGAGGACTCGGGCTGATCTCGCCTCGCTTGGTGTGCAGTTTCGGCCTTGATCAGCAGCCCCCTGCGCTTCGTCCTTGGCCTTGGACTTCTCTTCTTGGGATCCATGGCGGGCAGCTCGAGGAGGCGCCCTCCTCGGCCACTGGCGCACTTGGTCGCCAAGTTGAACAGCTCAGGAGGTGCCGCAGATCTTCATGCATCGCCGGCTCCTCCTTCATCTTGGCGTCGTGCGCCGTCGGAGAAAGCGAGATGATGGCCTCCTCTGTTACCACAGGGATCTTGAGGCGTGCGTTGTTGAAGCTGGATGTACTTTGCAGGGTTTCCCAGGCTGCTGTGATTCGGCGCATATCGCTCACGGCGGTGGCGGTCGCGAGTACCCTAGAAGTTGGCGATAAGCGGGTGCGCATCTCGGCCGGGAAGAGATCGTGCACTGGGGCGGTCGAGGAGCAGTGCGGAGCTCCGTCCTTGAGTGCCATGGGAAACCAGTTCGCCATGACCTTTTCATCCCGTTGGCAGCCTCGATGCCCGCTTCGTGGCTGGAGGAACTCCGTAAAGTCGGTTGTGTCGTCGTAGCGAGGAGGCAGTGCTTGGCTTGAACTTGGCGGGCCGCACCTTGACTGCGCTTTCGGAGTGAAAGCGCGGCAGCCCGCCGTTCTGCGGGGGCCTCGGACAACGAAGCTTGGTCTTGCGGGCCTCCTTGTGCGCTTGGTGAGAAGCGCGAGGTCTGACGTCTTTGGGCGAGGCGCTTGGGCAGCTTCGTGGGCGAGAACTTCTTGACAGCTTCTGCTCTTGCCGTCGGCGCTGGCGGGCGGAGTTCCGCCCGAGGCGCCGCCTTAGGGCGAGCGCCTTCTTGAGAGGGCGGTGGCGCCGAGGCTTCGCCGCCAGCGAGGTAGGGTGCGGTGCAGCGAGGCAGACGGTGCGGCGCCTCTGCAGCTTGAGCGAGCTCGGCGACTTCGGTCGATCCATTCTTCGTGGCGTCGTCGGCAAGCGTGCGCGAGAATTCGTTGCGCGATAGTGCGCTTCGGGCCTCCATGGTCGCCTGGCGCCGCGTGATGAAGAACCAGCGAGGGTGAGCAAAAGCGTGGCGGTGCGGCGTCCCACCTCATGGATGGGAGCTGGGATGATGCTTGCTGCTCATTCCCCCGGGCGGTGGCGGCGTTGGCGCAGTGATGGGGAGCAGCGAGGCGCCCATGAGCAGGGAGCTATGCAGGCGACATGGGGGCGAGGCGGCTCGGCGCAGCTTGAGCCCGGCAGGCGTCGGACATGAGTTCGCGGTGGTCGGGGAAAGAGCAGGCAAGCGAAAGCGATTCGGTGCACCTACAGCGCGCAAATGTCGGACTTGGGTTCCAGCAGACCCTTGAGGTTGAACAGGGGAGTCTTGTGGCGGAGATCCAACCCTCCACCGTCTCGCACCTCGCCCGAATCGTTGGGACCTAAACTACTAAGCGAACAGCACAAGAGACACGAGATTTATCTTGGTTGGGCCACCATTGTGGTGTAATACCCTACTCCGGTGTGTGGTGTGGTGGATTGCCTCTTGGGCTGATGAGGAACAATACAAGGAAGAATAGCCTCATGAGGTACTGTTCTTGGCGGGTGCGATGAAGCTGCTAGGTGGTGTTGATCGCTCTAGCTCTTTGGTTTCTTGATGAGATTCAGCCCCTTGCCCTCGGGGTGGCTACTCCTATTTATAAGCGAAGGCCTGGGCCTCTTCCCAAATATTGGCGGGAAGGCGCCAACAATTAGCCATTTGAAGGGGCAGTGGTACACTTATCTGACTAAAGTTGGTCCTCGCTTTGCCAAAGGCTCTGGTGATGGCCTTTGCTTGGGCTCCATGATGACCCCCTTCTGCCGTTGGGCTGGTCTTGGTCTTGTTGCACGAAATGGATGCCTTTGCTTGATGCTCCCGCCTGCGCTTGCTCCCTTTGCACCAAGAGGAAAGGAGGACACTCTGGCGGGCTGGCGCCCCTGGCGCCCTTGGTGCGTCATGGCTTGCGTCATGGGCACCTCGAGGTACCACTGCCTTGAACTCTCTGCCTCCTCGGGAGCCAACTGGCTGAGTGCGTGCTGAGAAGCTCCTTGTCGTCCGCCTGCAAGTCTGGCCCCTCGCGAGGTCTTGAGCTGCGTTGATGAAGATGGGCCATCTTGGGCCTCCTTGAGCCACGCCCGAGGGCATGAGCAGAGCAAGTCAGGGACCCCGTTCCCGAGCGCGCCGACACATTCGAGTTAAATACTCTTTGGCTGCAAGGACTTGAGTCCATCTGTCGACTAGCAAGTCTTAGTCAGCTCTAAGCTGCTGCTGCTTTTCTTGAGGCTGCTTGCCGTGGCCATAAGCCTCGTTTGAAATGCTCTGTTGGCTGGATCCTCAGTCACAAAAATTCGTCATCGTCGAGGCTTGCCTCATCTTGGAGGAGGCATATAATTATCGTCCTCCACCTCCTGTCTGCGCTCTATCATGAGGCTGGCTTCTCCCTCCTCTGTCTGAATCCTCTTTGGAGGGTTGTCTTCGGACCTTGTCAAGGGGTGTTATTATCTCCGTGCGGAATCACCGTTTTACTGTGGCGGGATTTAGGCGGTGCGTGCGTCGGGCGCTTGGGCTGTTTCTTGCAGGGTCATCCTCCGCTGTTCCATCGTCGTTCCCATCTTTTGGGATGTACACCATGTATATGTCGTATGGCGAGGTGGCCTTCGATTGCCACATGGCGCTGGTTCTTGATCGTCTCGGCATAAATCGTCCATACCGTCGATGTCTTGACGTCGAAGTCGAGCATGTCGGTTAAATCATCGGCGGTGGCTACAAAGTGGGTGGTGGGTGGGCGTTGAATTTCTTCGTCGTCCGCATCCCAACCTTCACGACCGTAGTCGGCAAGGGCTCTCGATAAAGAGAGACTTTAGTGAATTCAGATGTCGCCAAAGAGGCGAGTCTTGAAAGATGTCGGCGATGAACTCCATAACGGCGTGTCGGATTCGATTGGCGAGGCGAGGAGGTTGAGTCCGGAGAGTCCGGCACCTTGAGTCCACGGTCTTCATAAAGGCGAGGATGGAGTTCGGCTCAATCGCCGTAGAGATCATAGCCCCGGTGTCCAACCACTTGTCCTCGATCGGTGAGTCGGCTCCGAGCTAAGGTCAAAGCGGGCGCTGAGTGCGCCCTCGAGCCTTTGTTCGTGCGAGCTAGATAGTGCCCATCGAGGGCGGTGTGGCGGCTTAGGCTGTGGCTCAAATCCGTCGAAGATCAAGTCTCCAGCGGATGTCGGCCGTGTAGTTCAAACTTCCAAATCTGCCGGATGGCGGGCGTAAGCTTCGATCTGCTCGGATGGCCAAGTGAATTGGCCGCGATGCAAAACCACGAACCACGAAGATCATGCAGGGAGAAAAGTCTCACCTGGACCACGTCGTTGTTGATGATCGAAGGAGCCATCGGGCCTAAGGATGACGACACATAGGAACTCTCAATGAAAGCACCAATGTCGATTGTCAAAACGGCGGATCTCGGGTAGGGGTCCCGAACTGTGTGTCTAGGCGGATGGTAACGAGGAGACAAGGGACACAATGTTTTACCAGTTCGGGCCCTCTCGATGGAGGTAAAACCCTACTCCTGCTTGATTAATATTGATGATATGGGTAGTACAAGAGTAGATCTACCACGAGATCGGAGGCTAAACCCTAGAAGCTAGCCTATGGTATGATTGTTGTTTGTCCTCTGGACTAAAACCCTCGGTTTATATAGACACGGATAGGGTTAGGGTTACCTGAGTCGGTTACAATGGTAGTGGATCTACATATCCGTATTGCAAAGCTTGCCTTCCACGCCAAGGAAAGTCCCATCGGACCACGGGGCGAAGTCTTCAATCTTGTATCTTCATAGCCCGAGTCCGGCCAGCGGTGATAGTTTGGCTATCCGGACACCCCTAATCGAGGACTCCTCGGCAACCTTTGCACGATGCCTCGGTACTCACGCTGCGCTTGCCCCTTGCACAAAGAGGAAACAAGGACCTTTGCCTGCGGGCGGCGCGCACTGGCGCCGCACAGTCTCGATCGTCATGGCTTATGTCACGAGCACCTCGTGAGGTACCCCGCCTTGATCTCTCCGCCTCCTCGCGAGCCTGCCTAGCGAGGCCGTTCCTGAGAGTCTTGCGCGTACGCCTGCGAGGCCAGCCCCTCGCGAGGTCTTGAGTCTTGAGTGATGAAGATGGGGCGTCTTGGGCCACCACTTGAGCCACGCCAGCGGCGAGCAAATCTGGGGACCCCATTCCCGAGAACACGGCAGTAGCCCCGGGCCCAAAGCGCCTTCGGACTTGGCAAGCGGAGAAGCGAAGGAAGTCACGAGCTTTGCCGCGGGCCCCATCAACCTGCGGCCTTGGGTGCAGCGTGGCGGTTGATTAGGCGTGGGCGTCTCCGCTTCCCCGCTGCCTCGGCAAGCTGCTCGACTTGACAAGTCCCGCATGCGAAATGAGTCATGATTACAGTGATCATGGAGGCCGACCGGTTGGCCTCCTCCGGACGATAAAATGCAGATGGCGAAAACCCCGCAGTCCATCTCTTCTTGCTTCTCTCCTTCTTCTTCTTCCTCGTTGAGGCGCTTGAGGAAGTCGTGATTGGCATCGGCCCCATGCCCGAAGTCGAAGCTCGCGTCCTCTCCTCCTTGGCCGTAGCGGATCTCGACCACGTCTACCTTCGCAACCTTGCGCCAACCTTGGCGACCTGCTTTGGATCCGTGGGCCTAAGCGCTCGCCGCTTCTTTGCCGAAGCCGTCAAGGGTCGAGCGGAGGCCTTGCTGTCAAAGTTCCGCGCCTTCAACACCGCGCCCAAGCGAGGCGCTGCCGGCTCCGCAGCTCTAGGGGGTGGAGCTGACAAGCGCGACTCCACCATGAGCGGTGGCGCGGCCCAGGGGTGATCTTCGCGGCCTTTCTCCTGCTTTGATTCCAGCAACATGCAACGTGCCTCATGGAACCGTTTAAATTTGTGTCTCGTACTGTGAGAACAAACTATGGTCTGTAATATTTGCTTCTGGATTTGCTAGATTTTGCGATTTCCTTCCTATTTGCTTGTGTTCTATGTCGGCAGGGCCCAGCCCCGCGCATACCTCAGCCGTCGTTAGCCCCGACCGGATCACCAGGACGGGACTAAGGAGTGAGGGGCTACGTGACAAGTTAGGCTCCTGAGTCGCGATGCTCAGGAGTCCCCCTTGACGGTCAAACGACAAATAGGGAGGGGTGGAAGAGAGGATTTGTCGCTCTACGTCGGCAGGGCCCGGCCCCGCACATACCTCAACCGCCGTTAGCCTTTCGGAACTAAGGAGTGCGGGGCTACGTGACCAGTTAGCCTCCTGAGTTGCGATGCTCAGGAGTCCCCCTTGACGCTCAAACGGGTCTTCATACCTTGGTTCCGCTCGGGGAGGGGCGCGCGACGACCAGGTCCGAGGGACCTGGCTGGGTGGCGGGTGCTCGAGCGTGACCCGGGCGCAACCCCCGTGTCCAGCCCCCTCGCGTGGCACTCCAGGGAGGCTTTGCGATGAGGCAGACTTGAGCTCTGGGCTCCTGAGGTTGATGCAGCCGTGGGCTGCCCTCGTTGTTTATCACCGGCAGACATAGTGCTTTCGTGTGTGTGCGGGCATAGCCGCTCCTCGGCGTGTCGTCGGCGGCCGCGAGACATGGTGGTTCCAGCAGTGCGTGGGAGGGCTCCCCTCAGGGAGGAGGGCCAGGCGTGTCTTGCCCATACGATCGTGGCCGACACGGTAGGGCTAGGAGAGGTGTGTCGGGGCACCCGTGAGCGGCGCGGGACTCACGAGGCCCTACCTCGAGGCGGGTTGCGCCCTAGCTCGGGCCTTTGTCGATTGTGCGTTCTGCAAGATGGTTAAGATGCAAATGCTCTCGTCCTCGAGGTCCGGCCCTCGAGCAAGCTCAGCCGCCCATTTGGTATGCCAGTCGTGATGCGTGGACAAGGCCGGGGTGAGGCTGGAGAGCGATGAAGCTCGTGGTCGTGATGCTCGCGCCCCCTTTTAACGTGCAAGCGATTTGCATGAGGAAAAATAGGTCCGTAGTAGGTGGCGAACGGTAACCATAAGCAGGTTAAGCATGAAGATGCAAATCAACTTAGATAGATGCAGAGAAAGGCAAACACCACTGGGTCAGGCCCAAGCGGCTTGGGGATGATGCAGCCCAAGGGGCGCCACCAACAAGGTAAACTAAAGACATAAGCAAAATGGATAGATGCGAGGGACAGACCCACGCGACACAGGAATGATGCAGCCACGAGGCGCTCCAGCTAAGCGAAACTTGGAGAAGTCACGATACCATTCGGAGCGAGTGTCGGAGTGGCGGCGGCAGCGTGGTGAAGAAGCCAATCCTCACGAGCCTTCGGAGCTCTGAGCATCGGGAGGCTCTGGGGGTCCGGGCGGCTCCTCAAGGTCCATCTCCATCTCCTCCAGGAACCCGCGGTGCCTAGCCATCTGAGCTTCCAGGATGCTCCTCATCAGAAGATGGTGGGCAGCAGCCGCGTTCGGTAGGCCAAAGGGCATGTGAACGTAGCTGTGCGGTGGACCCTACATAGCGTCCGCGAGGCGGAAGCACTCTGAGGCGTGACTCGATTGAGCCTGGGTAGTCGATCGCGAGCCGCGAGCCGCCATCCTCGCTGGATGGGGAGCCACCAGCTGGGCGGCGGCGGTTGCTGCGCGCATGACTCTCGATTCACTGCAACTCTGGCGACCTTGGTGATGAACTCCTGAAGGTTGGGCCTTCCTTTCCTTCACGCCTTCTGGGAAACATGCATGCAAGCACGCCTCCAAGTGGTGCGGCGCCTCCCTCGTGACCTTGGCAAAGTCGGTGGCTCCCCAAGAGAGCCCCAAGCCTTTCGAGGAGGCGCCGGCAGCGCCTTCCTATGCGATGGAGGTGGCGCCCCTTGGGCAGGCGCCAAATCCGATGTGGCGCCTCGGAGGTGCACGCCTCCTGAGCCCTGAGCACAGTGATGTCTTCTTCTTCTTGGGATCTGCTCCGTGAAGGTTTCCCTCTTGATGTCACGGGTCTTGATTGGCCGCGACTTGGAAGGCGCTCGAGAAGCACACGCATCCTTCTCTTCCTGAGGGGACCGTGATGACTCCGCCACTCCCTGGCATCTTGAGGACATTGTAACCATGGTGAGTCACTGCCATGAACTTGGTCCGGGCTGGATACCCGAGGATGGCATTGTATGGTAGGCGAATGTGGGCGACGTCAAAGTCGATGAGCTCGGTACGGTAGTTCTTGCGCTGCCCAAAGGTGACAGGGAGTCGGACCTGCCCTATCGGGATAGTGGAACCATCAGTGACTCCTGAGAAGGGCTTGGTTGGTTGAAGTTGATCGTATGGCACTTAAAGATTGTTGAACGTCTCGACGGACAGGACATTGAGCCCTGCCCCGCCGTCTATGAGGGTCCTGGTAACTTGTACATTGCTGATGACTGGGGACCAGAGCATTGAGAGGACACCGGCTGTTGCCGCGCACTTGAGCTGATCCATTGAAAGCTGAATGTGATGGCGCACGAACCACTGAGGAGGCGCGTGGCCTCAAGCAGGGAGGACTGCATTGATTTGTGAGCAAACTGCTAGAAGATGCGTTGAGAGTCGGGGCCTGTCGCCGCCCAAGATCAAGCGATCGCCGCGTGGCTCTGGAAGCCCCACCCCCTCGTCGATGATGGTCGTCATTCCTTCTTGGTGGTGGTGGCGGTGGAAGTCATGCGTTGCCTTGCAGGCGATCCTCACGAGGCTGATCTCTCCAAGCCCCTCGCGAGGCTGGTCCTGCCAGCCGGTCCTCGCGAGGCAGTCACGCCACCCTTGGCGAGGGCCTGCAGTCGTCCCAGCGTCCTCCACCTCTTGCTCCGCCTCGGCCATAGCCCGATCATTGCGCTTTCGGGGCGTCGGACCGACACGGCCTTCTCCTGACCACGAGCTCTTGACATTTGTTGGTGTTGTGGGTGTGGAGATCGTGGTACACACAGTACCGGCTGCGCTTGGACGACTCCGGCTGGTCCCTGCCGCGCTTCGTGTCCGGCTCTGCTGCGAGCACAGCTGCTCCCTTGCGCTTCACATCCTTGGCCTTGGCTTTCTTCTCTTCTGGGTCTGCTGCTGGGAGCTCGAGAAGGGAGAGGCGTCCCTCCTCAGCCCTTGTGCACTTGGTCGCCAGGTTGAATAACTCCAGAGATGTACGCAGATCTTCATGGATCGCCAGCTCCTCCTTCATCTTGATGTCGCAGACGCCATTAGAAAACGCCGAGATGATGGCCTCCTCGTTCACCCTGGGGATCTTGAGGCGAGCGTTGTTGAAGCACTGAATGTACTTCTGCAAGGTCTCTCTGGGCTGCTGCTTGATCGGGCGCAGTCACCTGGCACGGCGGACGGTCGCGAGTGCCACAGAAGTTGGCGATGAAGCGAGTCGCATCCGTCGGGAGGAGATCGTGCCGGAGGCGAGTTCGAGGAGCAAGTGCGGGCACCGTCCTTGAGTGCCATGGGAAACCAGTTCGTCATGACCTTTTCGTTCCCATTGGCGGCTTCGATGCCCAGCTCGTAGAGCTGTAGGAACTCCGCGGGATCTGAAGTGTCGTCGTAACGAGGAGGCAGGTCAGGCTTGAACTTGCCTGGCCAAGCGACACTGCGTAGCTCGGTGGTGAAAGGCGCGGACTGCGGTAGCCACGAGGCTCAGGCTGCGTCGCGGAGCTTGCTCCTGGGGATTCCCGCACGCCGCTGCCTGGAGCAGCGCGGGGTCTTGACGTGGTGGCGCAGGGATGCGGTCGTGGCGCACCGGCGCTGGGAGTACACGAGCGCCTTCTTGGGGACGAGGGATTTCTTGGCAGCTCCTTTCTTGTCGCGCGGGCACCGGGCGCATGGATCTAAATCACAGGGGCGCGCCTTGGGGCCAGGGCGCCTTCTTGGGGAGGAGGTGGCGGAGCCACCTCCTGATCCGCGCCTCCTGCGCAGGACGGAGGGCGAGGTAGCAAGAGGGACGGCGCAGGGGAGCCCCCTGCGGCGCTGACGAGCTCGGTGATGCGGGCGAGCCAGTCCTCGTAGAGGTCGTCGACGAGACGGTAGTGAAGGAGCTCACGCGCCAGGAGCAACTAAAAGTGCAACTATCCCTAGGTGGTTTTGGTAATTCCTAACAACATATAGCTCATTGAGCTAACATTATTCCAAGATAAATATTTCAGGAAAAGCTCAATGAATGGCATGGCATGGATGAGGAAAGTGGAACCCTCAAAATACTAAGGACAAAGGATTAGCTCAAGCTCAAAGCTCAAGACTCTACATTTTATATTTTAGTGATCCAAGATCACATTGAGTCTATAGGAAAAGCCAATACTATCAAGGAGGGATGAGGTGTTGCTTAATGGCTTGCTTTCTCAAAGTGCTTAGTGATATGCTCCAAAACCCTCAACTACTTTCTCACATCCACATATGACCTAAACCAAAAGTCCAACTCGGCCCCACCAATTCTTTCTATCCGCGCCCACGAGTTCGGATGTCATAGCCACGCCACAAACCCTAGGCAAATCGGTCTCACCGATAGGGATCTCGGTCTCACCGAGATGGGATTGTAATCTCTATTTCCCTTCAGTAACGTTTGGTCCCACCAAGATGGCGATCGGTCCCACCGAGATTGCAATGTAAACTCTCTGTTTCCTTTTTGTAACATTTGGTCTCACAGAAATGAGCGAATCAGTCCCACCGAGTTTACGACCAACTCTCTGGTTAGCTTATTACCAAAATCGGTCCCACCGAGTTTGTGTAATCGGTCTCACCGAGATTACATTATGCCCTAACCCTAACCATATCGGTCCTACCGAGTTGCATGTCGGTCCCACCAAAAATCCTAACGGTCACTAGATTTGCTGAATCAGTCCGACCGAGTTTCTCAATTCGGTCCCACCGAGATTGGTAAGTTGTGTGTAACGGTTAGATTTTGTGTAGAGGCTATATAGACCCCTCCACCCACTCTTCATTCGTGGAGAGAGCCATCAGAACGAACCTACACTTCCAATACACATTTTCTGAGAGAGAACCACCTACCTTTGTGTTGAGGCCAAGATATTCCATCCCTACCATATGAATCTTGATCTCTAGCCTTCCCCAAGTTGCTTTCCACTCAAATCTTCTTTCCACCAAATCCAAATCCTGTGAGAGAGAGTTGAGTGTTGGAGAGACTATCATTTGAAGTACAAGAGCAAGGAGTTCATCATCAACACACCATTTGTTACTTCTTGGAGAGTGGTGTCTCCTAGATTGGCTAGGTGTCATTTGGGAGCCTCCGACAAGATTGTGGAGTTGAACCAAGGAGTTTGTAAAGGCAAGGAGATCGCCTACTTCCTGAAGATCTACCGCAAGTGAGGCAAGTCCTTCGTGGGCGACGACCATGGTGGGATAGACAAGGTTGCTTCTTCATGGACCCTTCATGGGTGGAGCCCTCCGTGGACTCGCGCAACTGTTACCCTTCGTGGGTTCAAGTCTCCATCAAAGTGGATGTACGATAGCACCACATATCGGAACCACGAAAAAAACATCCGTGTCTCCAATTGCGTTTGAATTCTCCAAACTCTTCCCTTTACATTCTTGCAAGTTGCATGCTTTACTTTCTGCTGCTCATATACTCTTTGCATGCTTGCTTGAATTGTGTTAAGATTGCTTGACTTGTGCTAAGATAGCTAAAATCTGCCAAAGACTAAGATTGGGAAAAGGATAAGTTTTTATTTGGTCAAGTAGTCTAATCACCCCCCTCTAGACATACTTTCGATCCTACAAGCCTTGGCGTCTTGCGTCCAGGTGGGGGCGCGACAGGCGTGGGACGATGAGCCCGGTGGAGTCGGTGACGGGATGGTGGTGTGGCCTTCCGCCACACGAAGGATCTGACGACGAACTGCTGCTCATTCCCGCGCCGGCCGGTGGCGGCGTTGGCGGCAAAGCGACGAGCAGCAGGGACACCCACCGGCGGGAGCCGTCTAGGCGGCGATAGGCGGCGCGGCGGCCCGCGCTCGTAGCGAGCCAGCGGCGTCGACCATGAACACGACGGAAGGTGAGCGCAAAACAGTGGAAGAAAGGTTCCGGCGCACCCCTACGTGGCGCGCCAAATGTCGGATGTTGGATTCCGGCAGACCCTTAAGGTTCGAACTCTAGGGTGCGCACGAGGATCTCTCCCCTACCGATCTACGTCCGATCGTCCCGCGAGAATCTAGCTAAACGATGAACAACACGAGGGACACAAGATTTATACTGGTTCGGGCCACCGTTGTGGTGTAATACCCTACTCCGGTGTGTGGTGTGGTGGATTGCCCTCGGTGATGATGAAGCAGTACAAGGGATGAACAGCCTCGCGAGAGGTGCTCTTGAGCTGTTACGATGAACTGCTTGGGTGAGTTCGATCGCCTCTCTATCTGATGAGAACTCGACCGGACGTCCCCTCTCTATCTCCTACCCTCTCTACTGTGGTGGCTAGTCCTATTTATAGAGGCCCTGGGCCTCTTCCCAAATATTGAGCGGGAAGGGCGCCAACAACGGCCATTTTGAAGGGGAACATCTAGTACATGTTATCCTAACTAAAGTTGGTCTTCGGCAGCCAAAGGTGCTAGCGATGACGCCATCTTGGGCTTCACGGTGACCTTCGTCCTGCCGCTCTGCTGGTCTTGGTCTCGTTGCACTGAAATGGCAACCTTTGCCTGATGCCTCGGTACTCCACGCCTGCGCTTGCCCCCTTTGCACCAAAGAGGAAACAAGGACCTTTGCAAAGGCGGCGCTACTTTGGCGCCCGCTTTGGTCTCGATCGTCATGGCTTCGTCCACGAGCACCTCGCGAGGTACCCGCTTTGATCTCTCCGCCTCTCGCGAGCCTGCACTGGCAAGGCGTTCTGAGGAATTCTTGCGCCGTCGCCTCGCGAGGCTTGGCCTCGCGAGGGTCTTGAGTCTTCTTGCTGATGAAGATGGGCGTCTTGGGCCACCACTTGAGCCACGCCGCAGCGCATGGCAGAGCAAGTGCAGGGACCCCGTTCCCAGAACGCCGACAACTATGACCATCACCTCCCACAAGTCCTTTGTGTTCTACTCGTGCATATCATGTACGCATAGACCTGGCTCATGATGCCACTGTTGGGGAACGTTGAATGGAAAACAAAAAATTCTACGCACACGCAAGATCTATCCATGGAGATGCATAGCTATGAGAGGGGGAGAGCATCTACATACCCTTGTAGATCACTAAGCAGAAGCATTTATCATGTAGTTGATGTAGTCGTACTCTTCGCAATCTGATCATGATCCAACCGATCTAGTGCCGAACGGATGTCACCTCCGAGTTTAGCACACGTGCGGGCTCGATGATGTCTCCTCCTTCTTGATCCAGAAAGCGGGAGAGGAGGAGTAGATGGGATCACAACCAACACGACGGCGTGGTGGTGATGGTGGTGGTGGAGCACCGACAGCGCCTCGCTAAGCATCGCCGGGACGAGGCGGTGGAACTACGGAGTAATTAACGGGAGAGAGAGGGGCTCCAAGGGCTTGGTGTGTTCTCTTGGGGCACCCTTCCCCTCTATATATAGGTGGAGGGATGTGGGAAACAGCCCCTCCAAGCCCTAGGGCGCAGCTAAGGGGGAGAGGACTTGGACTCCAAGTCCAATCCTATTCCTACTAGGACTCCTTCCTTTTTTTGTTTTCCCTAGCCACATGGGCTTTTGAGGGCTTGGTGCGCCTAGCCCAATAAGGCCAGGGCGCCTCCCTACAGGCCATGCTAGCCCTTGGGTCGTGGTAGACCCACTTGAGGACTTCCGGACCCCTCCGGAATCCTCCGGAACCTTCTAGAAGCTACCCGAGACAATACCGAAAAAAATGCACCTTTTTTCAAAACCCAAAATATGACTTGCCATATATAAATCTTTACCTCTCGACCATTCTGAGACTCCTCGTGACGTCCGGGATCTCACGACTCCGAACAACATTTGGTTACCACTCATCAAATATCTCAATACTACTCTAGCTTCAACGAACGTTTAAGTGTGCGACCCTACGGGTTCGGGGATTATGTAGTCATGACCGAGACACCTCTCCGGTCAATAAACAATGGCAGGACCTGTCTGCCCATATTGATTAATACATATTCCATGAAGATCTTTTATCCGTTGAACCTTTATGACAACATACGTAATTCCCTTTGTCTGTCGGTATGTTACTTGCCCGAGATTCGATCGTCGGTATCTCTATACCCAGTTAAATCTCGTTACCGTCAAGTCTCTTTACTCGTTCCGTAATACATCATCTTGCAACTAACTCCTTAGTCACTTTGCTTGCAAGCTTCTTGTGATGCGTATTACCAAGAGGGCCCAGAGATACCTCTCCGATACACGGAGTGACAAATCCCAATCTCGATTCACGCCAACTCAATAGACACCTTCGGAGATACCTGTAGAGCATCTTTATGATCACCCAGTTATGTTGTGACGTTTGATAGCACACAAGGTATTCCTCCGGTATCCGGGAGTTTCATGATCTGATGGTCGAAGGAACATGTATTTGACATTAAGAAAGCAGTAGCAATAAACTGAACAATCATATGCTAAGCTAACGGATGGGTCCTGTCAATCACATCATTCTCCTAACGATGTGATCCCGGTATCAAATGACAACTCATGTCTATGGTTAGGAAACCTTAACCATCTTTGATAAATGAGCTAGTCTAGTAGAGGCTCACTAGGGACACGGTATTTGTTTATGTATCCACACATGTATTTAAGTTTCCGGTCAATACAATTCTAGCACGAATAATAAACCTTTATCATGATTAAGGAAATATAATAATAACCATTTTATTATTTCCTCTAGGGCATATTTCCATCAAAAACCACTATCTAAGCCTCGAGCTTGCCCCTTTGAGGGAAGTAATGAATGACTCTTTGATTTGCCATTCCTAACAGCATGTGACGGAGGCAAACAACCGCCTCATGAGCAATGAGCCGCATGGCATTGCACCCTGTCTGCACACGAAGGTTGGTGAAGAAGAAAGGTCCTAACAAGCCACCGTCATGTGTCTCCCTAGCAAGGATTTTCACCTTGGCCACATGCCCAGTGACCATGCATTTGTTCTTCTAGTCGTCCACTCTGCATGTGGGTCTCTGCCCCATAGTGCACGAGCCGCATGCGGTACTCCTGCAAGGACCATATTAAACCAACCTTGAGAAGTTCATTATGTAGAATGCCCATCTACAAGAGTTTGGAAAAGGAGGTGTGCCTTAAGACGAGGGGAATATTCTTGAGTGCAATTAGTTAATCAAACCGAGGGGGTGGATATTAGAGATAATTTTTGCACACAACAAGTTGGTGTATTTTTTACAGATAGTTTATGTTACCTAATGTCCTAGCTAACTAAGACTTCCAACAACTGGGATGACTCTGATACCAGATTTATGGGGATCCAACCTAGTTGACTGAATCAGCTGACTAAGTGCTCCACAATGTTCACATGACCATTGTGTCGTTGCGCACAATCAAATTGACACCAAAAGGTACGTCCATTCATACAACAATCTTATATACATTATGACCACCAAGGGTGATCAACGCATGCCGCCTTCTGGCTTTGCTCATTGCCTTTATCACCGATGGCCACCACGCTCTCCCTACTAATTCATGGTCTCTTGTATATAATGCATGTTTACTCTTGTACACAATGTAAAAGAAAAGGGTTTACTCCGTGTACATTAATTATAGATTACACATATTTAGTTGTGTTAGTGAAAGAACATGCAGTGCCCCCATGTTTGGTTAAGGTAATTGATGACAATCTCTATGGACTAATGGTTGCCTTGAGTTACATTCGTAGGACTTGTCCATAGGATTTTCTTGAAGTCTATTTGTTAGTTTCAAGGAGTTTATGTGTTGGCCAAGGTGCTTTTGAAGGAATTATCTAAAGATTGGTCATGTGAGAGTTGAGCTTATTGCAAGCATGTCTTGAAGAAGAAGATTGTGTGAACATTCATGTTTACCTTGAAGACATCATCCTAATGAAGAGAGTTAGAAAGATTCAAGGTTAATCAAGACTAAGTACAAAGAGTGATTCAAGTTGATCAACACATAAAGCGTAGAAGATGTACCAAGCGGGATCAAATGATCTCATGGTATTGTAAGCATTGTCCATTACGCTTTGTGTACTAACCCATGGTCTATGTGTGAGTTGCCTGTGGGGTTAGGTATGGTTACATGGGATTGCGTCAAGAGGAAGATCTCACACAACCCATGGTGGATGACATCAAGTGGTGATCGCCATCAAGGTTGCGGTTTGCAAGTTCAAGTGGAGCATCACGGAGAGATCATGCTTGAAGCTTGTCGTCCATTGTGGTGACAATGGACTTGTGAAGGTGTGCTGAAGAGTGGCTCACCCATAGTGGAGTATGGGGGAGAAATCAACTAGTCTTCATCGAGCCAACGCAATCAAGAAAGGTGGTCCAACTTGAGGAGGCCAAGATCGTCATCATCTAGCTCAAGTGGACTATGTGTGAGGCAAAGGTTTGCCCTTGGTAGGTTTTCTAGTTTATAGGATCGATTGCCGTACTATCAAGGGGGGCTCCCAAGTTAGTAGTCAGATCATATCATTCGTAGAGAGCTCAAACCATTGCACCCTTGCATCATCTTTCTTGGTTCTTGTTTGGTGTTTCTCTTTGTGAGTTTTAGAGATTTTGATCATCTTCATGACAAGCTCGAGTTCATCAAAAACGGAGTTCATATATGCATCTTCTATGATGTTTTCGATGTTGGAGTTTATGCCGATTCTTTACTGATGGAGGTTTCACATCTCTATATCATAGACATACTCTCCATGCCACTTCTTACTACTGTTGGATAGTATTTGTCGTCATCTATCCAACAAGTTTGAGTTTGCTCAATTCGGAGCTTATTTGCAGAAATTGTGGCAGTTCAGGTTTTATTGGATCCATCTGTTTCTCTGTGGCAGTTTTCAGCTCCCAAGGGGTAGTACCGCTCGTACGGTACTTCCGCTATGAGCTACCGCACTATCTTCCGCTTGTTTTCATGCTCCTGTAAATGGGCGGCAGTAGCACGGTAATAGAGGGCGGTAGTACCGCCCGCGCAGTACTATCGTGTATCCACTGCTACTGCCACTACCGCTTAGTTTTGGGCTGTTGCAGTCTTTTCTGCTCTCGCGGTACTAGGGTAGTAGTAGGGCGCGGTAGTACCGCTCCATGCGGTACTACCGCGCAGTCGCCTCCTAGTACCGCCATTTCTTTGTACTACTTGACCTTTAGCGGTAGTACCGCTCCTAGGAGCGGTAGTACCGCTTGTGCACGGCCTGTGCACATAACGGTTGGATTTTGGGGTTCCTTTAAGAGGGGATCTTCTTCCCCATTGCATCTTATCCTTTGAGCTCGTGTTCTTCCCCCATTATTGACCTTATTCGAGCTTTCTATCTCTCAATCCCTCCAAAGATTCTTGCTAGTTCTTGAGGGAAAAGAGAGAGTAGATCTAGATCTACGTTTCCACCAATCACTTTCTCCTCTATGTGAGGGGAACCCCTTGGATCTAGATCTTGGAGTTTTTCGTGTTCTCTTCTTTGTTCGTCCTCTCATTTTCCTCCATAGCATTAGTTGCTTTGGTGGGGTTTGGGAGAGAAGGACATGGGCACTCCGTGTGCCCTGGCCATTGCATTTGGTGCATCGGTTTGAGTTCTCCATGGTGATACATGGAAGTGACGTTGAGAAGCTTGTTACTCTTGGGTGTTTGGGCACCCTAGACCTTTTTCCTCTTGGGTGCCTTGGTGCCCTAGATGATTGGTGTTGTCGGAGCTCAATCATTGTGATGTAAAGCTCCGGGCAAGCGTCGGGGTCTCAATTAGGTTGTGGAGATCGCCTGAGCAATTTGTGGTACCGATGACCGCCCCAAGGGTTGCCAAGTGTACGGGTTCGGTGACCGCCCCCAAGGGTTGCCATTCGTACGGGTTCGGTGACCGCCCTCAAGGGTCCCTTAGTGGAATCACGACATCTTGGATTGTGTGAGGCCGTGAGGAGATTACGGTGGCCCTAGTGGCTTCTTGGGGAGCATTGTGCCTCCACACTGCTCCAAACGGAGATTAGCATCCACAAGGGTCTGAAATTCGGGATACATCATTGTCTCCGCGTGCCTCAGTTATCTCTTACCCGAGCCCTTTACTTATGGACTTTACTTTGTGATAGCCATATTGTTTCATGTCATATATCTTGCTATCACTTAGTTGTTTATCTTGCTTAGCCTAAGTTGATAGTGCACATAGGTGAGCCTAGTTTTTTTAGGTTTTGTGCTTGACAAATTAAACGCTAGTTTTATTCCACCTTTCTTCAAGCCTAAACCGTAATTATTCTAAAGCACCTATTCACCCCCCCTCTAGGCGACATCCACGATCTTTCAGTTAGGGCTAGGGGCACTACTCCCCCATCCCCTGCCCGCCCCCACCGACATCACACTGTTCTTCTTTCAAAAGTTTTAGATTCATATAGGTGTTTTTGCATTGGAGTGTTTATTCACATATGCCACATAACCTTTCGATATTCATCATGTTGATTGTAGCAACCACTTTGATATTTTTTTTGCTTGGTTTTGGTTTTCTACTTTTGTTACCGTGAAGTTGTAGGATCATATATCTTTTCGCACTTCATTTTGCAACCCGAAGTCCAAAGCAACAAGATTAGAACTACATCAAAATTATGACCAGGATACAAACATGCTCTCGTGGGTTGGTTACTCACGAATGATTAGTTCACTACTAAATCGAACCTAGACATGTCTCGCAGGTGCATTCCTAGGCCTGTTTGGAACATAATTTCATAGAAATGAAATCATATAGGAATTTTTCCTATCATGCCATTTGGATTGTATGATGGGCTTTGGACATTTATGTGGAACATTCCTTTTCCTTCCCATTTTGGAGGATCATAAGCGGTTATATTTTCGTTTTCTTTGAGAAGGCCAACATAAAATGTGTCTTTACCTCTCCTCCCCTCCTCTCTCTCTCAAAGAAACATTTTCCACAAAACTCTTGGGGACATTCAAATAGACAATTCACGCATCACAAAATCTTGGAAGATTCATGGCGGCAAATGTGTGGTGTCTTGGCAATGTGTCTGCCGGCCCAAGTACCTTGGGGGACTAGTTGTGTTGGACATCTGGAAGCAGGGGATTGCGCTGCGTCTTTGGTGGGAATGGTTGTCACACACAGATGATTCGAGACCTTAGCAAGGTTTGAGCTTCACCACAGAGAAGCACGTCTCCTCAGCTTTCAACCGCCTGGTTAAGTGGCAGCTTGGTGACGGCTCTTGCGTGTTGTTTGGAAGGATCGATGGCTAAATGGGACTTGTGTGGCAGAGATTGCACCCTTGTTTTTGCAAGGGTTAGTACGCAAGTGGTAAACAGGAGGATGATAAAGGATGCCTTTTAGCTACACGCTTGGATACTGGATATTGTGGGAGAGCTACCTACGGATGGCCTGCTGCAATTTATATGGCTGGGGAGATGCTAATGACCATGCAACTCTTTCCTAACACCGAGGACAAGCCGATTTGGCAATGGGCATCTAGTCGTACATACTCGGTCGGTTCAGCCTACAAGATGCTTTGCGAAGGGGGCATCCGGTTTCAATGCGCTTCGGCGGTATGGCGATGTTGGGCACCTCTCACTTGCAAGATTTTCATGTGTCTTGCATTGCAATTTCAGCTATGGACATCGGATAGAAGACATAGGCATGGGCTTCAAGATCAGAGTTCGCCACATTTCCTTTGCAGTCAGGAGGAAGACACGGTGGAACACATCTTACAGCGGTGTGTCTTCGCCAGATAAGTGTGGTTCCCACGCTTTGGAAGAGTTGGGGTTGATCTTTCGATCTTGCGGTTGGCGAAGGATCGGCTGGAGATGTGGTGGTCGGCTACTCGCAAACGTATTTCAAAATTGCACCGCAAAGGTTTCGACCCCTTCATCATCTTGATCCCATGTGGAAGCAAAGGAACAAGAGGGTCTTCTCATGAGCTGATATTGTCAATGCATGGGGCACGGCGGAGAAAATTCTCCAAGAGCTCAAGCTATGGGCTGTGGCAGGAGTGACAGGAGTCCAACGCTTAGCGGAGTAGTTTACCGTGTGAGTGTGGAGTGGAGGGTTGGATGTGTTTGCCGTGTCGTGGCTTGAGCCATCGCTTGTATTTCTTGTAACTGATCTCTAAGCTATGGTACGCGTTTGCGTAACTCTTGAGAGAAAAAATGCTTGTAAGAATCTACATGATATGACATCCAATTTCTGTATTTTTTGCCATCCTGCATTCCAAACAGAGACAAGAAAAACACATAAACACGGGGTGCGCTACAGACACTACTGTCTACGCGCTAGCATTCAGTACCAATGTTTCGAGGTGAACAGAGACACACATGGATCTACTGGCACGGTAACATTTTCACCAGCATAGCTAGCTTCCGCGGAAACAAGGGGTAGTGGCGACGGGAGCGGGCACGTTAAAAGCGTAGCAGCAGATCCATTCGACTCGATTGCAGCACTGTTTTATCTTTACCGAAATGTTCGCAGAGGCGAGGAACACATGCCACGCACGCACAGTGAGGCCTCGACTAAAGCTGACAGTGCTCGGCTGGTGCTCCCGTGTCAGCAGGTCGCCCATATGGCCGTTGATGAATTATTGGACCACGCTCAGCTCCTCCCTGTCGTACTGCCACTAGCAGCCAGACGATCTGACTTCAGCGCAGCGCTACCTGGTCCCCGAATGTCAGCCTCCGCGAACGGCATTTTGACCCTGGTCTTTGATGGATTGGGTAATTACCGACGGTAAAATTCTCCAGACTCCAGTGGTAAACTGGTAATCGAGATTCGAGTGCTCATAGAGAGTTGAAACCACCGAACACATCAACACAACGTACACAATCCATTTACTACTACTAACAAGATTCCAGCGAGAGAGAGACAGAGAGAGAGAGAGAGATCTGAAGCAAGACGCTCCCAAGTCCCAACGGTGGTGTGTGCACATGCTCAGTGCTCGGATTAGGAATTAAATACTCGTACTAAGATCGGCATCAAGCGGACATGATTCTAGCTATATGTATCCTTCTGCCGTACTATGCTCCCGTGCTTCGCTGCAGGACTTGAGTTTCTTCCGATAAATTTGACACCAACGGCTGGTAAAAGAAACACAAGCATCTTTGGGGGATATGGGGAGCGTACAGGGCACAACGGCATGGCAGTTCTGCCTGTACTTGCAACTACATCCGGTACCGGTACTCCGTCGAGTCGGTCGCATGTGCTGCCTCGCTACAAAAGGCTCCCTGAAAAGTTAAATCTGAAACGCGGCTGCGACCCATGCGACGCTGGCACGGAATGGGAGACTGAGTACATGGATAATGTAAACTTCGTGGTGCTTTATTTAGTGCTCCGGTATATACACATACACCTCTTAAAAAAAGTATATGCACAAACACTCTTAAAAAAAGTATATGCACAAACACTTTGTGTGCTGTACTGGAGAGATAGAGAGAGAAAAGGATTAGTCTTAGTCTCAAATCTCAGTGATAATCCCACAATCTGCACATGCTCTGCTCGAAAAGAAAAGAAAAACAATCTGCACATGCTAGTTCTTGCACGATACCCTAGCCGCCCGCCGGTTTCCCCCCGCCTCCCCTCTTCCTCCCCCGCCGCCGCCCGGCAGCAAGACCTGCAATGGCGGCGGGTTTTCCCAGCCACCGCCTCGGCGTTGGGCGCCCCCCGCGATCGACGCCGCCGCCCGCCTCCTCGGCCCCGGTGGCGCCGATCCTCTGGCGGCGGATCGGTCGCCGGGCTGTCGCTAGCCCTTCTCCCGATCCGGTGTGAGGGTCTCCTGGGAAGGTCCGACTGCCAAATCAGGCTGGCTCGGCCCTGGATCTGGGCCGGCTCCTCTCTGGCGGTAGGTGGGCCGGGGATCGCCGGATCCGCCCGGATCTGGCCGGCGCGGCCCTGCCTCGTCGCCCGGCTTGGGTGCTCGCAGTGTGGTCTCCCTGGTGGCGGCGGTGTGGGTCGTTCTCCGTGTTTTGACGGGATGTGCGCGGTGGGTGGATGTCGGGGCGGCGGCCTCGGGTGGTGTGGACAGCGTGGCCTCTCGACGGGAGACGGCCATGGGAGCTGGTGGTCCGTGACTTCGGCTATGTGGGTGGCAAGGTCTCGGTGGACGTCTACTATGGTCGGCCGGGGTGCCCTGTCACCCAGTGTGCCTGCTTCGATGAAGTCCAACGCCTTCTCCATTGCGTGCGCTCCTCGGCGTGTCTTTGGCGGGTGGATGGGACGAGGCGGATCGGGGGAAACCCTTGGCCGTCGGCGGAGGCCACGACAATGGCGGCGCCTTGTGGGCGTCGGTTCCCTTCTTGGAGGCCTTGTCGAGGTCCTATAACGTTTCTCACTGTGCTCTTCATTTGGGCGAAAACTCTAGTTCCCCTTGCGGGCGACGGCGTCGTACCTTCGTCGTGTTCCTTCTTGAAGGCGTCGCCTGGGGTTCCCGGAAGCACGGTGGGCGCGTTGTGGTGCGTGTGAGGTGTTTGGCGGCGGCAATGTGTTCGGCGTTTTATCTATTCTATCGCTGATCTTCATCTTGTGGTAGCGCTCCATCTGCTTCTGGCGTAGGTGGTGGTCGTCATTTGGCGTCATGGTGGCGTTGATGGCGGAGGAGCCTGCCAAGGTTGGCACCTCAATCTGCTTGGAGATGGACCAGTGCAAGATGGTGGAGACGACGCTTGTGAGTGCGTCAGACCGGTTTATGCCCCAGACCCGGTATGTGGCTAGGCTGGTGATTCCGGCTTTTTGATATTAGGATTAGGTGAGTGGTCTGGATAGTGGCCCAGCTAGCACCCCTTCATTATATGGATAGGAGTAGCGGCATATGTTGCCTAGATGGTGGATTCAAGCTTATTGTTGTAACACTTTGTAAGATCCTCGAGAATAATCAATAAAATGGTTGTATGCATCTCCTAGATGCAGAGGCCGGGGGTCATCCTCCTTTTCTAAAAAAATAAAGTTCTTGCACGATACTACTACGTTGAGAGCACTGCCTAGGTCTAGCTGCTTCATGGTGTACTGTGCTAGCAAATTTCTGGCGCAAATCTTTCGGCATCCCTACCATCACCGATAATTTTCGGCTACACTATTTATTACTCCCGTCACCATGTTCATGTCCTTGAATTTTGTCGCCTTGTATGGACGGATAGTATAGACAGGCAACGTATAGAAGATGTAAAGAGTCTTCAATAGATCGTTACAAAAAATAGGCTACATGCCTACATGGGCAATTTTCTTTTCCTTATCTCTCTTGTTGACTACTGTTATTTTTTTTAAACTGAATCAAAAGATTTGTCCTATCCATTAATTAAGGAGTTATCTCGCAAAAAAATTTAAGGAGTTGGACAAAAGTTACATGAACAAAACAAAATGATGCGAGTTACAAAATCACTACTTTCCCAGCAAAATTAGACCCAAATATTTCCCACCCACGATGGCCCAAAGCCTCGCCTCTTTCTGCATGACGAGGAGGAGGATGAATGGAGGGGCGGATTGGCCCCGGAAGACCGGTGTGGTCCTTACATCCTAAATGGTCTTACTAACAAGCATCGTGAGGGAGCGCATTGCCCTGTCGTGGATTCTTTGGGTGGAATCCATGTCAAACCACCAATTTTTGTTGTTCCTTGAAGTTGCCCAATCGGAAATTTTAGTACCGACAAGGTGAAGCCAATCTTTGATCAAAACCCATAATCTCTGTGTGTATCGACATTTGAAGAAGAGGTGTTCAACGGTTTCTTGTTCCCTTTGCAGAGTGGGCATGGACCACAATTTAGCCATCCACGCTTGGTCAAACAGTCATATGTCCAAATTCTATTTTGGATGGCAATCCAATAAAAAAATACATTTGGAGGGGCCCAAGCTTTCCACACGACCTTGCACCTGTCTATGCGAGTGATAGCCAGTAATTGTGCATAATATGCGCAGGATGCAAAATAATCCCCATTGGTCATATGCTTTCATAAGATGGTATCCTCCATCTCAATAAGGTGGATCTCGCATAGGGCTGAGGGTGGCCGTCAAGTAAGTCAAGTTGATCGTGCTAATCCAAGCGTCACCACATGAGGCCTCCCCGGCCTTCCATTTTTTTACCTTGGAGGCCTCAAAAATTAGTAGGGCGGTGTCCTTAGGCTTGCTCCCATTTTCACATGGATTTCAAAAGGTGCACGAGCCTCGTTGCCAATGGCGATGGTGGTGGAGGCGCAGAAGGAATCCTTGTCCTCGTCATCACATGGGTTTGCCAAACCCAATAATAACCTTGAAGGCTCTTTCCATTCAAACTAAAGCCAACGCAAATGGAGAGCTCGACTGAACTACGCAAGATGAAGCCCCCCGAGTCCCCCAGGTCCTTCGGGCTACAAACGTCGTCCCAAATGACTTTGCACTTGGCCCTAGTCGTTTTGTTTGAGACCGACCATAGAAAGGCTCGCCCAATCTTGTTGATGTTGTTGGGAGCACCCGGAGAGATGACAAAGGCGGTAGCAGTAAAACCACCTGGGAGGTGAGGCTGATTTGACTAACACCGGATGGCCCGGAACTGCTATATATCTCCCCTCCCGTGGCACTAGCCTAGCTGCAACCTTATCCTTGAATTATTGGAAGTGGGCGCGTTTGAGTTGCCTCACCGACAAGGGGAGGCCCAAATATTTTAGAGGGAATGAAGCACGCATTGTCGGGTGTCCCTGAAGGATGGCATCAAAGTCGATGTTCCAGCAACACAGTGCCACTCCTTAGCCCATGAAAGTTTTAGCACCAATAATGGGATTACCACGGAAGCTACACCATTAGTTGTAAGTGCATCTAGTGCCACCCCTAGTTGGTTTTGGAGTATTGACGACAAACTTGGTTGAGGGACTAATGTGTTTGTGAGAATTGCAGGATAACACAGGTAGTAGTCCCACATTGATTGGTTTACCTACGGAGATGACCCTAAAATGTGTGAAGACATTGAAGACAATGGTGGTGCTGTGAAGATATTCACGACGAAGATTATGACTTGAGAAGACATTCACGTGAAGACTATGGAGTGCGAAGACATAGTTGTTTCATAGTTTCTTTTCTTCTTTGTTGAGTCACAGGAACCACCGTACTGTTAAGTGGGGTCCAAGTGAACAAAGTCAGAGTGACTGATGTGATGCTCAACCAAATCCTATATCTTCGAGCGAAGACAATGAGAGCAAATCTTATCCAGAGCTGGATGAGTCAGCTTTATTTGTAGCCCAAGTCAAGCTATCGCGTGTGTTTGAAATCTGACCATTGGACACGTGTCAGTTCCTTAGTGACCCAGGGTCATTTCGGACAAATCAGGTCGGGTTGCCTCCTGGCTATAAATAGCCCACCCCCTACACCATAAATTGGTGGCTGCTCAGAGTTAGTGCATGGCTTTTGCCGTTTGAGAGCAACCCACCTCCGAAGCATTTGAGAGAGAGATCCTTGCGAGGACAACGCCCAAAACACCTAGAGCCAAAGAGTGTTAGGCATCACTGAAGTCTTTCTGTCCGCGTGATCTGAAGACTTGTTACACTTGAGGCTGTGAATCCTCCAGCCGGTTAGGCGTCGCGTTCTGAGCATCCAAGAGTCATTGCGGATTGCCGGTGAACGAAGTCTGTGAAGGTTTGGAAGTCTACCTTGAAGACTTACCAGAGTGATTGGGCGAGGACTAAGTGTTCTTAGCTCAAGGGGAATAAGGTGAAGACGCGGTCTTCTGAGTTAAATCTCAGCCTCCCTAACCAGAAGTACAGTTGTCACAGCAACTAGAACTGGTCCAACAAATCCTTGTCCTCTCCAAGCAACTGGTTCTATCTCATACCTCTCTTTACTTACAGTTTGTCTTCGTGAAGTCATTGCCTGCTTGCATGATCTGATTGACTTCACTGTGTGAAGACCGTTATTGGTTGGCTTCATATTATCTTCCATCCTGATCCATACTACCTAGCTGCTAATAGTCTTCGTGCTTTCACTTCATTACTTACTTGACTATGGCTTGTCTAGTGTAGTCTACCTTCCGCCGCATATCAATAGGTTCATTTCTACTATTTGTCTTCAAAGCCCTCGTGCTTTGAAGACTTTTATAAAAATAGCCTATTTACCCCCCTCTATTCGATAACTAGCACTTTCAATTGGTATCAGAGCAAGGTGCTCCCTTGTTATGCGTGATTCAGTTTAACCACCTGGAGTTTAGCTATGTCGACTGCAGGGATAATCAAGGTCTCCGTTGTGTGCCCTGTCTTCGATGGCACTGATTACCCCTACTGGAAGAATAAGATGTGTATGCATCTTGAAGCCATCGATGTCGACCTCTGGTATGTCGTCAAGAACGGCGTTCCCAAGGCCGGTGAAGGTGTCACTGATGCTGATGTCAAGAGGTTCATTCAACTGGATTCGACTACCAAGAACATCATTTGTGGTCGTCTGACCAAAGGACAGTATGGTCGTGTGAGTGCTCTAGAAACTGCGAAGCTAGTCTGGGACTGGCTCTCCAAGGTCAACGAAGGCGTCTCAACCCAGAGAGACTCAAGGATCAGTGTTCTTCACAACCTCTTCAACCGCTTCAAGATAAATGATAATGAGAATGTCCAGCTCATATTTGATCGCCTCACTGATATCACAAATGAGCTTCACGCACTCGGCGCCACTGAGATCACCAAGCATGAAACCGTCAAGACACTCTTGAGATCGCTTGAAAACTCATTTGACACTCTGGCCCTGATGATTCAAGAACGCCCTGACTTCAAGACTCTCGATCCGTCTAACATACTTGAGAGGCTCAACACACATGAGTTCCAGTTATCTGAGAAAAGAGATATCTATGGTCCCAACTATGGCCGAACTCGCGCTTTGAAGGCAAAGGTTGTTTCATCATCTGAAGAAGAATCTGACTGCTGTTCCGAGGATCCTGAAGACATTGGAAAGGAGCTTGCTATACTTGTAAAGAAGTTTCAGAAGTTGACCAAGAAGAAAGGCTTCGGAAAGTCTTCAAGATCCAGCTCAAGAAATGATGAAGCTTCCCCTCGTGATCACAAGAAGAGAACATGCCACAAGTGCAAGAAACGTGGTCACTACATCTCTGAGTGTCCACAGTGGGACAATGAGACCAAGAAGAAGAAGAGCAAGGAATATGATTCTGATGACAAGAAGAAGAACAAATCCTCAAAGTCTTCATCACACAAGAAAAGCTCATCTGGCAAGGCTCGTGCGTTTGTTGGCAAAGAGATGAATTCAGAGGAGGAGTCTGCTTCTGAGGAGGCAGAGGTGGAGTTTGAGGAGGAGTTTGATTCAGGCGTGGAAAGCCTGGTTCTAGCTACTGCTTATGTTGCCAAGTCCATCTTCAACACTGAAGACAATGACCCCGTCACCAACGTTGATGATGAGGATGACTCTGCTCCCACCTACTGCTTCATGGCACGTGGTGCCAAGGTAAACTCACGTGATGCTTACTTTCAAACATCAAGCGAAGATGACTCTGAATGTGAACCTAAACCTAGATACAAAACACTTGCTAAAATTGCAACTCAACAACAGAATGCCATGGAACATATTCAAAAATTGCTAGAGCAAAGCGATGACCTGTTGGACGCGGAAATGACCCGATCTCAGTCCTTAATTGAAGACATAAAAAATCTTCATGTTAAGTACGAGGAACTTGAAACTCGTCATGAAACGCTCTCAATAACTCATGAAAAGCTTTCCTACGATTATCTTCAAAGGAAGCAAGAACTTGAGAACTTGAGAGCGGCTCATGAAGATCTTCAAAAGGGGAATGAGTCACTTCGCGCTCAACAGATCAGTTCCGCTCAGGAAGGATTTGAACCACCATGTCTAAAATGTCTTGAGCGTGATAATGCTGTCTCTATTGCTGAATGTTCGACTGCTGCTATTGTTGCAATATCTTCAAATGCTGATGTGATAACTAACCCCTCTACTGAGTATACCCCTACTATTGCTGATGAGAATGCCAGGTTGAAAACATTGCTTGAGATAGGAATGTACAAAAGTCTCAAAGGGCATCACACACTATGTGATCTCCTCAAAAAGCAGATTCTGAACCGAAACCCTAGGAAAGAGGGTGTTGGGTTCGAGAGGAAAATGAATGTTGATGGTTCTTACTGGAAGCCTAAGTAGTATCCCAAAACCACATGGGTTGCTGCAAAGGGTCCCTCAGTGGATCCTTCCACCGTACCTGGATTCACTTGTGCTAACCCGATTATCATTGATGAATCCTTTGATGCAAACTATAAACTGTTTAAGAATCAGAATGGTGAAGTGTTTGCCAGGTATATTGGTAGTAACTGCAGGAATGGACCACCTATGAAGAAGATCTGGGTGCCCAAAAGTTGTCTTGAGAATCTTCCTGTGAATGTCATCATGACACAACCTGGGAAGAAGAAAAACCCCATACCAAAGGCTTTATATGGTCCAAAGGCTTCATAAGACAAAGGACTCACCAGAGTCACCCTAACGCCAATGTCTTGCAGGGAAACCATACTCAGACTTATGAATATGAGCGTGTTTCGTCAAACCGCTATGTTCATAAGACCAAGAACTTTTCTGCTTATTCTTATGAGTATTATTCACCACCTGCAAGGCTATTTGCTAGGGCTCCAAAGCCAAAGTTCTCAGATGCTGCACTTAGACTTGTTGCTTCTAAGCCACACCTGAAGATGTGGGTGGTTAAGAAAAATTAACTCTCTTTTGCAGGGAAAGGTCTCCGGCCAAAAATCAAAGGCGTCTGATGCTTATGCTGGGGACCTAAAACATCTTGTGGGGCGCAAGATAAAATTCCCAAATGGTCTTACTATGTATTTTGTTCCTGGATTCCTTGATAATCATCCTATCTGCCCTAACCAGGATCTGAACTTTGATAATATGCTTGTTTGTCAAATGTTTATGCTTCACATTTCCCTTGGTGAAGCCTATCCCCCTAACTGCTCTGTAGGGTATGATACCAAAGGCTTCTGAGTGGATTATGGACAGTGCATGCACTAACCACATGACTGGTGATCGAATTCTTCTCATGGACTCAACCTTACGTCCATCTGACAAAAGTCACATCACATTTGCTGACACTGGTAAAAGCAAGGTATTGGGTCTAGGTAGAGCTGCAATCTCAAAGGATTAGCACATGGATAAAGTGAAGCTTGTTGAATCCCTTGGTTTCAACTTAATGTCTGTCTCAATGCTTTGTGATTTGAACATGATTGTGATATTTGGAAAATATCGTTGCCTTGTTCTTATGGAATCTGACAAATCTCTAGTCTTTGAAGGGTACCGAAAAGATGATCTGTACATGGTAGATTTCTCAGCAGGACCACAGTTGGCCGTATGTCTTCTAGCAAAGCTTCAGAGTGTTGGCACTGGCATCGGAGGCTAGGGCATGCTGGCATGAGGAACTTGTACACACTCGCGAAGAAGAAACATGTCATAGGCATCGAGGGCGTCAAGTTCAAGAAGGATCATCTGTGTGGTGCGTGTGAAGCTGGAAAGATGACAAGGGCCAAGCATCCCTCGAAGACAATCATGACGACATCTCATCCCTTCAAACTGCTTCACATGGACTTATTTGGCCCTACTCACTACTCTACTCTTACTACCACTGCTTGCCTCTATGGCTTCGTCATTGTTGCTGATTATTCAAGATATACTTGGGTGCATATAATCCTTTACAAGAATGAAGTGCATGATGTCTTCAGACGATGCGCCAATCATGCCATGACGAACTATGGCATCAAGATCAAGCACATCAGAAGTGACAACGACACAGAGTTCAAGAACACCAGCCTCGACACTTATCTTGATACGTTGCGCAGCACTCATGAGTTCTCTGCTCCATACACACCTCAGCAGAATGACATCGTGGAGTGCAAGAACAGAACCCTCATTGAGATGGCTCGGACGATGCTTAATGAGTACAAGACTCCAAGGAAGTTCTGGCCAGAAGCCATTGATACTGCATGCCACATCATCAACCGTGTTTATCTTCACAAGCTTCTAAAGAAGACATCCTATGAGCTCCTAACTAGTAAGAAGCCAAACGCAGTTACTTCAGAGTATTTGGTGCTAGGTGCTGGATCAAGGATCCACATCACACTTCAACAATTGCAACGAAAGCACATGAAGGTTTTATGCTTGGCTACGGAAAGGATTCGCACTCCTATAGAGTCTTCAACCTCTTTCACTATAAGGTGGTTGATACTATGGATGTGCGGTTCGATGATACTAACGGCTTGCAAAGAGAGCACCTACCAAATGTGCTAGATGAAGTCCCACCTAGTGAATCGATCAAGCTTATGGGTACTGGAGATATCATACCTTCAGAGGCACAGGCTGAAGAAGAAATCATCATTTCTGCACCTAATCAACCTGAAGACATTGCTCAGCCTGAAGCCAATGCTGAAGACGAAGACAATGATCGCCAAGGGCAAAATCTTCGTCCAATTTATCCTCGTGTTGCAAATGAAGTACAGATTGAGAAGATAATTGATAGCATTAATGCACCTAGTCCACTCACTTGTTCAAGAGCAACACAACTAGCAAATTTCTGTGGGCACTTTGCATTTGTCTCTATATCTGAACCCAAGAAAGTTGCTGAAGCCTTCATGGAACCTGAATGGATTCAAGCTATCAAGAAGAGCTTCAACAGTTCGAGCTGAACAATGTGTGGGAATTGGTTAAGCGTCCTGATCCTCGCAAGCACAATATCATAGGCACCAGATGGATCTATCGCAACAAACAAGATGAGCATGGTCAAGTTGTCAGAAACAAGGCTCGTCTCATTGCTCAAGGATACACTCAAGTTGAAGGGATTGACTTCGATGAAACATTTGCTCCGGTGGCTAGGCTTAAAGCCATCCGCATACTGCTAGCCTATGCCAACCATCACAACATCCTCCTGTACCAAATGGATGTGAATAGTGATTTTCTCAATGGCAAGATTGAAGAAGAAGTGTATGTTGCACAACCACCTGGCTTTGAAGACCCAAAACATCCTAACATGGTATACAAGCTCAACATGGCACTGTATGGCCTCAAACAAGCCCCTCGCGCTTGGTATGACACACTCAAAGACTTCCTGAAGATCAAAGGCTTCAAACCTGGTTCTCTAGATCCCACTCTCTTCACGAAGACATACGATGGTGAATTGTTCGTATGCCAGATCTATGTGGATGACATTATCTTCGGCTGCACTGACAATAGATACATTGATGAGTTTGGGCACATGATGCAAGAGCAATATCAGATGTCCATGGTGGGTGAGCTGAAATTCTTCCTCGGTCTTCAAATCCGTCAGCAGAGCAACGACATTTTTATATCTCAAGAGAAATACCTCAAAGATTGCATGCAGAAGTTTGGAATGCAAGACTGCGAAGGGTACACGACGCCAATGCCAACCAAAGGTCAACTGGGTCCCGACGACAATGGTAAAGAGTTCGATCAAAAGGTATACCGCTCCATGATTGGTTCTTTACTCTATTTATGTGCATCTAGGCCAGATATTATGCTTAGAGATTGCATGTGTGCCCAATTCCAAGAGGCACCAAAGGAATCGCATCACTTAGCAGTGAAGCGAAATCTTCGATATTTGGCTTACACCCCAACACTAGGATTATGGTATCCAAAGGGCTCTGAGTTTGATCTAGTTGGATTCTCAGATGCTGATTATGTTGGTGACAAAGTTGATCGCAAGTCAACATTAGGCACATGTCACTTTCTTGGACGATCTCTTGTCTGTTGGTCTTCAAAGAAGCAGAACTGTGTATCTCTCTCCACTGTTGAATCAGAATACATTGCTGCTGGATCTTGCTGCGCTCAGCTTCTATGGATGAAGCAAACTCTCAAGGACTATGGCATCAACCTTAAGCAAGTGCCACTTTACTGCGACAATGAAAGTGCCATCAAGATTGCCAACAACCAAGTCCAGCACTCGAAGACAAAGCACATTCAGATCCGTTATCACTTTCTCAGAGATCATGTCATGAAGGAAGATATTGATATCATTCACATAACACTGAAGAGCAATTGGCAGATATCTTCACAAAGCCCTTGGATGAGAAAAGGTTTTGCAAGTTGCGGTGTGAGCTAAATATCTTAGAATCCTCGAATGTCCTGTAATTGGACACACATCCTAACGCTTATGCATGATGATGACTTAGATGTGCAACACACGAAGTAACGTATATCTTCAATCAATGAAGATATACACTCTAAGTGTGAATACATTAATGTGGAATTTGACTTCGGAGCGCCACGATAATTGTGCGCCGTGTCTGGGTCTAATACTTCCTATACGGTGGGTAACGCCACCACCAAATTCTTGTTTGATGTGTTTCAATTGGTGTCATTATTGCATTGTCTTCGCATTTGATTTAACTTCAACATTGATTTGACTTCATGTTTATTTTCGCAATGTTGAGCCGGTCTTATGCTGATATATATACATATATTCGTGTTATGTCCTCTACAGCATTCACTTATGACTATGTCTTCACACTTGAATTTTTTCTTGATCAAAGTGAATGTGATCGGACCCTAACCCCTTCTGTGCTTGTACCTCAAATTCTATCTATCCAAATCATATGCATTCTATTGAAACATGTCGATTGTCTTCTGTGAATCCTTGTCAGCAAAAGACAAAGTGACAAACGTTTAAATCTGTTTAATGCCATATCCTTATTGCGTGAATACCGGAGAAGCCGGAACGACCACCCGACAATCCAGGCGTGCGTGGGAACATGGAACAACTTCCAATAAGTTGCATGCATGACACATGTCCTTCAAATGTGAACCGCCAGGGGCACCTGCGTAATTACGTTGTGTTGTCCCTTTCCTTATAAATACACAACTCACCGCACTCATAATCTCTTCTTCCACCTTACCACCTCGCACAAACCCTAGCGCCTCCACTAGCTCACGTCGACGCCGGAGACGGAGCGCTTAGCTGCCGCGACTTCTTCGACGCCGTCCTCACGCCGGCCGCAGTCCTCGTCCTCCCCGCCGCTGCCGTAGGTGTATTCCGCCGCCAAGTTAGGGCGCGTAAGATTGAACTGCTCGGCCTCTCTCTCGACCTCGTCTAGCAGTTCGTCAACGGTAAATAAAACTTACTTTTTACTGCCTTTTTGATCCGTCAAATCCCTCCACTTCAACCAAAAGTGGTTTCTAAACTTCCAAATCTGGATCTGTCTTTATCTGCATCTCATATCATGCCAAGTATATTCACTTATGCTTCATAACTAGTTAGATTCCTCACTTGTACCTATTCATGGATTCGTACAAATCCTCGAACCAACTCTCATCAAATAAGTGAATGTCTTCGCACTATGAGGTCAATGTCTTCAAACGGATTTATCTTCAAAATCTTTTGAGAATGCATATGACCTCTTCCCCTTCCCTCGCACCTCTAATGTTGTCACAGGTACATGTCTGTGGGAGAATCCCTTGGTTCTCATAGTCTGCATTCATTTGCAGAGTTCTTACAGCGTCATATTCACTCACCTGAAGCCAGTTCCTGTCTGACCAGCAAGAGGAAGCCATTCACTGTCTTGAAGCCATTCAGTCTGAATCTAATGGGAACTTAAAAATCGGCAAGGAAAGGCGGCAGACAGCGCCGTGGAGATACAGCTAAGGATTTACCTCCTGATCTATTTTAAATGTACAAAATTGATCCTGAGGAGAGCTATAGCCGGTGCAAGACTCGAGTCCAATGGATTCGAAGATACTGGGCAGAGAAATGGTTCAAGTACAACTTCGTAACCCCTGAATATGCAGAGAAGAATGCTATCAAGCGCCCATGGGGAGATATTCTGTATAGAAATCTGCAGCCCAAGACCAAGTCTGAAGCCATTGCTCAAGGCTTCTACCCATGCATGGTTCGAGGACCGAAGCCAGAGAATGCCGACCCATCATCTATGTTATGGTGTTGTGAAGACAATCTTTTCAAGCGCAACTATCAGTTTGCAAAAGATTCTGATGTGAAGAACAAGAAAGATCTTGGCCTCAACTTCAACCCTGGTCCATCAGCACCAAGGGCTGATGGCACACGAGATACCAATCCCAATGTCATCGGCCCCTTCAACAACTTTTATGGCCTCCTCTCTCAAATAGCTGCTCAGAAGGCCACTGTGGAGTAATCAGCTCATGACATGATACGTCTCCAACGTATCTATAATTTTTGATTGTTCCATGCTATTATATTATCTGTTTTGGATGTTTAATGGGCTTTAATATGCTCTTTTATATTATTTTTGGGACTAATCTGTTAACCGAAGGCCCAGTGCAAATTGCTATTTTTTTTGCCTATTTCAGTGTTTCGCAGAAAAGGAATATCATACGGAATCCAAACGGAACGAAACATTCGCGAGGATCTTTCTTGGAACAAACGCAATCCAGGAGACTTGGAGTGGAGGTCAAGGAAGCAACAAGGCGGCCACGAGGCAGGAGGGCGCGCCCAGGGGGGTAGGCGCGCCCCCCACCCTCATGGGCCCCTCGTAGCTCCACTGACCTACTTCTTTCGCCTATATATACTCTTATACCCTGAAAACATCCGGGGAGCCACGAAACCACTTTTCCACCGCCGTAACCTTCTGTACCCGTGAGATCCCATCTTGGGGCCTTTTTTGGCGCTCCGCCGGAGGGGGATTCGATCATGGAGGGCTTCTACATCAACACCATAGCCTCTCTGATGATGTGTGACTAGTTTACCACAGACCTTCGGGTCCATAGTTATTAACTAGATGGCTTCTTCTCTCTCTTTAGTCATTAATACAAAGTTCTCCTCGATGTTCTTGAAGATCTATTCGATGTAATACTTTTTGCGGTGTGTTTGTCGAGATCCGATGAATTGTGGGTTTATGATCAAGATTATCTATGAACAATATTTGATTCTTCTCTCAATTCTTATATGCATGATTTGATATCTTTGCAAGTCTCTTCGAATTATTGGTTTAGTTTGGCCTACTAGATTGATCTTTCTTGCAATGGTAGAAGTGCTTAGATTTGGGTTCAATCTTGTGGTGTCCTTTCGCAGTGACAGCAGGGGCAACAAGGCACGTATTGTATTGTTGCCATCGAGGATAAAAAGATGGGGTTTATATCATATTGCTTGAGTTTATCCCTCTACATCATGTCATCTTGCCTAATGCGTTACTCTGTTCTTATGAACTTAATACTCTAGATGCATGCTAGATAGGGGTTGATGTATGGAGTAATAGTAGTAGATGCAGAATCGTTTCGGTCTACTTGACACGGACGTGATGCCTATGTTCATGATCATGCCTAGATATTCTCATAACTATACGCTCGACAGTAATTTGTTCACCCACCGTAATATGTGCTATCTTGAGAGAAGCCACTAGTGAAACCTATGGCCCCCAGGTCTATTTTACATCATATTAGTTTCCCGTCAACTTGCCAATTTCCATCGCCATTTATTTTGCAATCTTTACTTTCCAATCTATACAACAAAAATGCCAAAAATATTTATCTTATTATCTTTTATCAGATCTCACTTTTGCAAGTAGCCATGAAGGGATTGACAACCCCTTTATCGCGTTGGTTGCAAGATTCTTGATTGTTTGTGCATGTACTAGGCGATTTGCGTGTAGTCTCCTACTGGATTGATACCTTGGTTCTCAAAAACTGAGGGAAATACTTACGCTACTTTGCTGCATCACCCTTTCCTCTTCAAGGGAAAACCAACGCATGCTCAAGAGGTAGAAAGAAGGATTTCTGGCGCCGTTGCCGGGGAGATCTACGCACAAGTCAGGACATACCAAGTACCCAACACAAACTCTTATCCCTCGCATTACATTATTTTCCATTTGCCTCTCGTTTTCCTCTCCCCCGTGTCACCTTTGCCGTTTTAATCGCCCTTTTTCCATTCGTCTATTTTCGCTTGCTTCTTGTGTGCTTGTGTGTTGGATTGATTGTTTGTCACGATGGCTCAAGATAATACTAAATTGTGTGACTTTTCCAATACCAACAACAATGATTTTATTACCACTCTGATTGCTCCTATTACCGATGATGAATCTTGTGAAATTAATGTTGCTTTGTTGAATCTTGTCATGAAAGATCAATTTTCTGGCCTTCCTAGTGAAGATACCGCTACCCATCTAAACAACTTTGTTGATTTGTGCGATATGCAAAAGAAGAAAGATGTGAACAATGATATTGTTAAATTGAAGCTATTTCCGTTTTGCTTAGAGATCGTGCTAAAACTCGGTTCTCTTCTTTGCCTAAAAATAGTATTGATTCATGGAATAAGTGCAAAGATGCGTTATCTCTAAGTATTTTCCTCCCGCTAAGATCATCTCTCTTAGAAACAATATTATGAATTTCAAGCAACTTGATCATGAGCATGTTGCGCAAGCTTGGGAGAGGATGAAATTAATGATACGTAATTGCCCTACACATGGTTTGAATCTATGGATGATTATACAAGATTTTTATGCCGGATTGAATTTTGCTTCTAGAAATCTTTTAGATTCGGTCGCGGGAGGCACTTTTACGGAAATCACTTTAGGAGAAGCTACTAAACTCCTAGATAATATTATGGTTAATTATTCTCAATGGCATACCGAAAGATCCACTAGTAAAAAGGTTCATGCGATAGAAGAGATTAATGTTTTGAGTGGAAAGATGGATGAACTTATGAATTTTTTTGCTAATAAGAGTGTTTCTTCTGATCCTAATGATATGCCTTTGTCTACTTTGATTGAGAATAATAATGAATCTATGGATGTGAATTTTGTTGGTAGGAACAACTTTGGTAATAACGCCTATAGAGGAAACTTTAATTCTAGGCCGTTCCCTAGTAATTCCTCTAGTAATCATGGTAATTCCTACAAGAACTCTTATGGAAATTTTAATAAGATGCCCTCTGATTTTGATACTAGTGTTAGAGAATTTATGAATTCGCAAAAGAATTTCAATGCTTTGCTTGAAGAAAAATTGCCTAAGATTGATGAGTTGGCTAGGTACGTGGATAGAATTTCTCTTGATGTTGATTCTTTGAAACTTAGGTCTATTCCACCTAAGCATGATATCAATGAGTCTCTCTAAGCCATGAGAATTTCCATTGATGAGTGCAAAGAAAGAACCGCTAGGATGCGTGCTAAAAAAGATTGCTTTATGAAAGCGTGTTCTTCTAGTTTTCATGATAATAATAATGAAGATCTAAAAGTGATTAATGTGTCTCCTATTAAATCTTTGTTTTCCAATATGAATCTTGACAAATATGGGACTGGAGATGAGTCAACTTTAGTTAAAAGGCGTCCTAATGATTTAGAGTTTTTAGATCTTGATGCAAAAATTGGTAAAAGTGGGATTGAAGAGGTCAAAACTTTACATAGCAATGAACCCACTATTTTGGATTTCAAGGAATTTAATTATGATAGTTGCTCTTTGATAGATTGTATTTCCTTGTTGCAATCCGTGTTAAATTCTCCTCATGCTTATGATCAAAATAAAGCTTTTACTCAACATATCGTTGATGCCTTAATGCAATCTTATGAAGAAAAACTCGAATTAGAAGTTTCTATCCCTAGAAAACTATATGATGAGTGGGAACCAACTATTAAAATTAAGATTAAAGATCATGAATGATATTCTTTATGTGATTTGGGTGCTAGTGTTTCCACGATTCCAAATACTTTGTGTGATGTGTTAGGTTTCCGTAAATTTGATGATTGTTCTTTAAATTTGCACCTTGTGGATTCCACCATAAAAAAACTATGGGAAGGATTAATGATGTTCTTATTGTTGCAAATAGGAATTATGTGCCCGTAGATTTCATTGTTCTTGATATAGATTGCAATCCTACATGTCCTATTATTCTTGGTAGACCCTTCCTTAGAACGATTGGTACAATTATTGATATGAAAGAAGGAAATATTAGATTCCAATTTCCATTAAGGAAAGGCATGTAACACTTTCCTAGGAAGAAAATTAAATTACCTTATGAGTCTATTATGAGAGCCACTTATGGATTGCATACCAAAGATGACAATACCTAGATCTATTCTTGCTTTTATGCCTAGCTAGGGGCGTTAAACGACAACGCTTGTTGGGAGGCAACCCAATTTTATTTTTGTTCCTTGCTTTTTGTTCCTGTTTAGTAATAAATAATTCATCTATCCTCTCTTTAGATGTGGTTTTATGTTTTAATTAGTGTTTTTGCCAAGTAGAACCTTTGGGAAGACTTGAGTGAAGTCTTTGTGATCTTGCTGTAAAAAACAGAAACTTTAGCGCTCACGAGATTAGCTGCCATTTTTTACTGCAGAGTGATTTTAGGTTGATTCTCTTTGCAGATGATTAATAGATAAATTCCTCACGTCCACCAATTTATTTCTGAATTTTTGGAGTTCCAGAAGTATATGTTTGTTACAGATTACTACAGACTGTTCTGTTTTTGACAGATTCTGTTTTTCGTGTGTTGTTTGCTTATTTTGATGAATCTATGGCTAGTATCGGGGGGTATGAACCATAGAGAAGTTGGAATACAGTAGGTCTAACACCAATATAAATAAAGAATGAGTTCATTACAGTAACTTAAAGTGGTGGTTTGTTTTCTTACACTAACGGAGCTCATGAGATTTTGTGTTTAAGTTTTGTGTTGTGAAGTTTTCAAGTTTTTGGGTAAAGATTTGATGGATTTCGGAATAAGGAGTGGCAAAAGCCTAAGCTTGGGGATGCGCCGGAAGGCATCCCCTCTTTCGTCTTCATCTACCGGTAACTTACTTGAGGCTATATTTTTATTCACCACATGATATGTGTTTTGCTTGGAGCGTCTTGTATGATTTGAGTCATTGCTTTTTAGTTTACCACAATCATCCTTGCTGTACACACCTTTTGGAGAGACACACATGAATCGGAATTTATTAGAATACTCTATGTGCTTCACTTATATCTTTTGAGCTAGATAATTTTTGCTCTAGTGCTTCACCTATATCTTTTAGAGCAGAGTGGTGGTTTTATTTTATAGAAATTATTGATCTCTCATGCTTCACTTATATTATTTTGAGAGTCTTTTAGAACAGCATGGTAATTTGCTTTGGCTATAAAATTAGTCCTAATATGATAGGCATCCAAGAGGGGTATAATAAAAACTTCCATATAGAGTGCATTGAATACTATGAGAAGTTTGATACTTGATGATTGTTTTGAGATATGAAGATGGTAATATTAGAGTCCTGCTAGTTGAGTAATTGTGAATTTGAGAAATACTTGTGTTGAAGTTTGCAAGTCCCGTAGCATGCACGTATGGTAACCGTTGTGTAAAAAATTTGAAGCATGATGTGTTTCTTTGATTGTCCTCCTTATGAGTGGCGGTCGGGGACGAGCGATGGTCTTTTCCTACCAATCTATCCCCCTAGGAGCATACGCGTAGTGCTTGGTTTTGATGACTTGTAGATTTTTGCAATAAGTATGTGAGTTCTTTATGACTAATGTTGAGTCCATGGATTATACGCTCTCTCACCTTACATCATCGCTAGCTTCTTCGGTACCGTGCATTGCCCTTTCTCACCTTGAGAGTTGGTGCAAACTTCACCGGTGCATCCAAACCCCGTGATATAATACGCTCTATCACACATAAACCTCCCTATATCTTCCTCAAAACAGCCACCATACCTACCTATTATGGCATTTCCATAGCCATTCCAAGATATATTGCCATGCAACTTTCCACCGTTCCATTTATTATGACACGCTTCATCATTGTCATATTGCCTTGCATGATCATGTAGTTGACATCGTATTTGTGGCAAGGCCACCATGCATAATTTTTCATACATGTCACACTTGATTCATTGCCTATCCCGGTACACCACTGGAGGCACTCATATAGTCATATTTTGTTCTAGTATCGAGTTGTAATCCTGGAGTTGTAAATAAATAGAAGTGTGATGATCATCATTATTAGAGTATTGTCCCGTGTAAGGAAATAAAAAATTAAAAAAAGCGAGAGAAAAGCCAAATAAAAAAAGAGAAAGGCCAAATAAAAAAAGGGAAGGCCCAAAAAAATGAGAGAAAAAGAGAGAAGGGACAATGCTACTATCCTTTTTCAACACTTGTGCTTCAAAGTAGCACCATGATCTTCATGATAGAGAGTTTCTTAGATTGTCACTTTCATATACTAGTGGGAATTTTTCATTATAGAACTTGGCTTGTATATTCCAGCAATGGGCTTCCTCAAATGCCCTAGGTCTTCGTGAGCAAGCAAGTTGGATGCACACCCACTTAGTTTCTTTTGTTGAGCTTTCATGGATTTATAGCTCTAGTGCATCCGTTGCATGGCAATTCCTACTCCTTGCATTAACATCAATCGATGGGCATCTCCATAGCTCATTGATTAGCCGCGTTGATGTGATACTTTCTCCCTTTTTGTCTTCTCCACATAATCCCCATCATTATATTCTATTCCACCCATAGTGCTATGCCCATGGCTCACGCTCATGTATTGCGTGAAGGTTGAAAAAGTTTGAGATTACGAAAGTATGAAACAATTGCTTGGCTTGTCATCGTGTTTCGCAGAAATGGAATATCAAACGGAATCCAAACGGAACGAAACCTTCGCGAGGATCTTTCTTGGAACAAACGCAACCCAGGAGACTTGGAGTGGAAGTCAAGGAAGCAAGGAGGCGACCACGAGGCAGGAGGGCGCGCCCCGGGGGGTAGGTGTGCCCCCACCCTCGTGGGCCCCTCGTAGCTCCACCGACCTACTTTTTTCGCCTATATATACTCTTATACCCTGAAAACATCTGAGGGAGCCACGAAACCACTTTTCCACCGCCGCAACCTTCTGTACCCGTGAGATCCCATCTTGGGGCCTTTTCCAGCGCTTCGCCGGAGGGGGATTCGATCACGGAGGGCTTCTACATCAACACCATAGCCTCTTTGATGATGTGTGAGTAGTTTACCACAGACCTTCGGGTCCATAGTTATTAGCTAGATGGCTTCTTCTCTCTCTTTGGTTCTCAATACAAAGTTCTCCTCGATGTTCTTGGTGATCTATTCAATGTAATACTTTTTGCGGTGTGTTTGTCGAGATCCGATGAATTGTGGATTTATGATCAAGATTCTGTATGAACAGTATTTTATTCTTCTCTGAATTCTTATATGCATGATTTGATATCTTTGCAAGTCTCTTCGAATTATCGGTTTAGTTTGGCCTACTAGATTGATCTTTCTTGCAATGGGAGAAGTGCTTAGCTTTGGGTTCAATCTTGCGGTGTCCTTTCGATGTGGATGTTAGGGCAGCAAGGCACGTATTGTATTGTTGCCATAGAGGATAAAAAGATGGGGTTTATATCATATTGCTTGAGTTTATCCCTCTACATCATGTCATCTTGCCTAATGTGTTACTCTGTTCTTATGAACTTAATACTCTAGATGCATGCTGGATAGCGGTCGGTGTGTGGAGTAATAGTAGTAGATGCAGAATCGTTTCGGTCTACTTGACATGGGCGTGATGCCTATGTTCATGATCATGCCTAAATATTCTCATAACTATGCACTTTTCTATCAATTGCTCGACAGTAATTTGTTCACCCACCGTAATCTATGCTATGTTGAGAGAAGCCACTAGTGAAACCTATGGCCCCCGGGTCTATTTTACATCATAGTAGTTTCCCGTCAACTTGCCAATTTTTGTCGCCATTTATTTTTCAATCTTTACTTTCCAATCTATACAACAAAAATACCAAAAATATTTATCTTATTATCTTTTATCAGATCTCACTTTTGCAAGTGGCCATGAAGGGATTCACAACCCCTTTATCGCGTTGGTTGCAAGGTTCTTGATTGTTTGTGCAGGTACTAGGCGATTTGCATGTAGTCTCATACTGGATTGATACCTTGGTTCTCAAAAACTGAGGGAAATACTTGTGCTACTTTGATGCATCACCCTTTCCTATTCAAGGGAAAACCAACGCATGCTCAAGAGGTATCATAACGCAGATTCTGAAGATGCCCCAGCTCCACCGAAGCTGCAGAAGAAGGAGAATACAAAGGCTTCAAAGCCCTCTACCACACCAGAAGCTTCGATTGTGAAGCCATTGGCCACTGCACCTCCTGAACATAGTGTGTAATCTGAAGATCTATCTCGTGTCTCCAAGAAGACTGAGAAGCCCAAGAAGAAGTGCAAGAAGATCTCTGGGCATGAACTTACTCCAACTGCCGTTCTGCGGAACGAGGATGAAACCATTGACCTGTCCAGCGATGAAGATCTTGGTGATGATGCCCTTGAGCTACTAATCAAGATCAAGCAAGAGGTGGAGATCTTCAACGATCCGCCCCTCTTTGACGTGGATATTCTGAGCAACTTCATCGACGAATGGTTTGATTACCCGAGTGTCAGTGTCAAAACCGGCGGATCTCGGGTAGGGGGTCCCGATCTGTGCGTCTAGGCTGATGGTAATAGGAAGCAAGGGACACAGATGTTTACCCAGGTTCGGGCCCTCTCGATGGAGGTAAAACCCTACTTCCTGCTTGATTAATATTGAAGATATGGGTAGTACAAGAGTATATCTACCACGAGATTGTAGAGGCTAAACCCTAGAAGCTAGCCTACGATGGTATGATTGTAATTGTGATCGGCCTTCTAAGGACCAACCTCTCCGGTTTATATAGGCACCGGAGAGAGCTAGGGTTTACATGGAGTCAGTTACAAGGAAGGAAATATAATATCCGGATCGCCAAGCTTGCCTTCCACGCCAAGGAAAGTCCCATCCGGACACGGGATGAAGTCTTGAGTCTTGTATCTTCACGCTTCAATAGTCCGGACGATTGTATACAGTCCGGCTGTTTGGATACCCCCTAATCCAGGACTCCCTCAGTAGCCCCTGAACCAGGCTTCAACGACGATGAGTCCGGCGCGCAGTCTTGTCTTCGGCATTGCAGGGCGGGCTCCTCCTCCGAATACTCCAAAGTAATCATCGAACACTTAGATCGTGTCCGGACCCATGAGGGGATTTATTTACACACCGTTGTAGGAAACATGGCATAAATCTGATCCACTGGCAATCTTTGTACGGTGTGCCTTCACATCGTGGCCCAGTTCAACATGAACCGGTGCTTCTCGCCCTACCTCGACTTGTGCTACGAGGCGGTTTTATTGGCACGTCGTGTCGAAGCAGAGATCGTGTTCCGCTTATTACGGATCTTCCATTAATGAGGGCGTGCGTAGACCTACAACGGCCGTTGGTATGACTCCGTGTGTCGTAAGCTAAACTTCAAGCGGTCACCCTAAGGACTCTTGATATTCACCCCCTTTATAAAAGGGGCCGAGGCCTACGCCTCTTTTCCACCTCCCTCGTACCTTTTCGAACCTCAAATTCTATCACCCGAGATCTAAGCTCCAACAGCCCAAATCCTCCAATATGTTCGGATCCGACCCTCAAGGCCGGTGGGTGGCTTCCTCAATTCAAGCGGAGGACATTGCGAAGCTTAGGGAGGTCGGATATCTGACCGCCGACATCCAGCACAGGCTTCTTGCTCCAGGGCAGGTCATCCCTACACCGGAGCCCAATGAGTGCATCGTGTTTGTTCCTCACTTCCTCCGTGGCTTGGGCCTCACCCTCGATCCTTTTGTGAGGGGGCTCATGTTTTATTATGGGTTGGATTTTCATGATCTGGCTCCGGACGCTATCCTCCATATCTCGTCGTTCATTATAGTGTGTGAGGCCTTCCTCCGCGTCACCCCACACTTCGGCTTATGGCTCAAGACCTTCAATGTGAAGCGAAGATGATCGAGGGTGACGGGAGTCTTGAAGGTGCCGTAATAAGCAGGAACGCTGACGCCCCATGGCCAGAGGGTTCTTTCCCATAAGTATCCGATGTATGGCAACGGAGGTGGTTTTATGTCACGGCTCCCAGAGGCACAAAGTGGGTGGCCGCTCCCGAGTTCCGCTCGGGCCCTCCGTCACAACTAGTGTCTTGGACCGACGTGGACGGAATTGGGGGCCCGCTGGTGATGTACCAGTACTGCAGAGTCGCATCCGAGAGCTTCTTGAGAGGGACATTGATCTTGTCAGCATAATGCAAGTGATGTTAATCCGACGGATGTTGTCGTGCCAACGCCGGCCTCTCCGGATGTGGGAGTTCAATCCGGAGGGTCTGCGGACTGTTAAGCACTTCTTCGGCCTAAAGCTCAAAGGGATGTGCAGATTATTCTTTGGACCAAAAGTAAAGTGTCCGTACATCACCGAGGATGCGGGCCTAAGCTGCAACCACCTAGATATCCAAGTAAGTAAACTTGATACCGGACACCGTGTGTTGTATTTGTCATAATTGTTTATTCTGAAAATCATCCGTGGCCAGGAATGGCTCAGCAAGGCGGAGAGAATCAGGTGTCCGGCGCCACTTCTCGAAGGCTCGTCTGGTCCCACCATGGCCAAGATGCTTGACCGGGTACTCAGCAGAATGCCCTCAGGGCAAGACAAGGGGAAGAACGAAGAAACCGAACTTCGCACACTACGCATCCGAACCGGGGGAATTGTTGCCTCCCCCAAGGGGGATAGTCGGGAAGGGGAGTGTCGGCGTTCTGGGAACGGGGGTCCCCAGACTTGCCTGCCTGCGGCCTGCAGCGTGGCTCAAAGGAGGCCCAGGACGGCCCATCTTCATCAACGCAAGCTCAAGACCCTCACGAGGGGCCAAGCCTCGCGGGGCGGACGACAAGGAGCTTCCTCAGGCACGGCCTCGTCAGGCTGGCTCACGAGGAGGCGGAGAGTTCAAGGCAGGGTACCTCGCGAGGTGCCCATGACGCAAGCCATGACGACCAAGGGCGCCAGTCGGGCGCCAGCCCGCGCAGCGTCCTCCTTTCCTCTTTGGTGCAAAGGGAGCAAGCGCATGCAAGAGCATCAAGCAAAGGCATCGTTTCGGTGCAACAAGACCAAGACCAGCCCCAACGGTTGGAATGCGGTCATCGTGGAGCCCAAGCAGGCGTCATCACCAGAGCCTTTGGCAGGCGAGGACCAACTTTAGTCAGGATAAGTGTACCCGCTGTTCCCCTTCAAAATAGCCAATTGTTGGCGCCCTTCCCGCTCAATATTTGGGAAGAGGCCCAGGGCCTTCGTCTATATAAGTAGAGCTAGCCACCATAGTAGATCGACGACGCGTCCCGGGCTGGCATTTTGGAATCCAGAGAGAGATAGAGACCCGATCCTCAAGCTAGAGTGACGGGGCACCACTTAGCAGTTCATCGCTCCCACCAAGAACAGACCCTCGCGAGGCTGTTCTTCCCTGTACTGTTCTTCATCAGCCCTAGAGGCAATCCACCACACCACAAACTAGAGTAGGGTATTACACCTAGCGGTGACCGAACTAGTATAAATCGTCGTCTCTTGTGTTGTTCTTGCTAGTAGTTTAGGTCCTGCGATTGGGGCGAGGTGCGAGGCGGTGGAGGGTTGGATCTCCGCGCCCGAGTTGAACCTTAAGGGTCTGCTGAACCCGAATCCGACATTTGGCGCGCCCGGTAGGTGCGCTGAATTTGCCTTTCGCCGCCTCGTTCTTCCTCGACCACCGCAACCATGTCTGACGCTCGATGGGCCCGCGCCGAGCGCCGAGCCGCCCTCGCCTCCCATGTTGCCCAGACGGCTCCCGTCGGCGGGCGTCCTCGTCATTCCCCGTCACCTCCTGTCAACGCCGCCACCGGCCCGGCGGGGAACGAGCAGCAAGCGTCGTCCTAGCACCCGTCCATGAGGCGGGACGGCCGCACCGCCACGCCTTCGCTCACCCCCGCTGGTTCTTCGTCGCGCGCGCCCCGCGCGGCCATGGAGGCCCGAGCTGCACTCATCGCGGCCAACGAGCTCCTGCGCTACCGCCCCGTCGACGACGTCTACGAAGAATGGCTCGACCGAGTCTCCGAGCTCGTCCGCGCTGCAGGAGGCGACCCCGCGCCGTCCGTCTCGCTGCACCGCACCTCTGCCTGCGCTGGCGATGAACTCCGGGCGCCCGGCCGCCTCCTCCCAAGACGGCGCCTGAGCCCAAGCGCGCGCCCCTGGCGGAACCCGTTCCGCCAGGCACCGGCGCGGCAGGAGCAGAGCTGCCAAGAAGTTCCTCGCCCGCAAGAAGCTGCCCAAGCGCTTCCCGCTCCAGCATGTTAAGACCCTGCGCTGCCCCCAGCCGCGGCGCAGGGAGGCCCACAAGACCAAGCTCCCTGCCGTCCGAGGCTCCCCGTGGCCACGGCGGGCTGCCGCGCCTTCACCACCGAGCTGCGCAGCGTCGCGTGGCCCGCCATGTTCAAGCCAGACCTGCCTCCACGCTACAACGGCACGGCTGACCCTGCGGAGTTCCTCCAGCTCTACGAGCTGGGCATCGAGGCTGCCAACGGAGATGAAAAGGTCATGGCGAACTGATTTCCCATGGCGCTCAAGGACGGAGCCCGCACCTGGCTCCTGAATCTGGCCCTAGGCACGATCTCTTCCTGGGCCGAGATGCGCACCCGCTTCATCGCCAACTTCCAAGGTACTCGCGACCGGCCACCCGCCATGAGCGACATGCGCCGGATCAAGCAGCAGCTAGGGGAAACCCTGCAAAACTACATCCAGCGCTTCAACAACGCGCGCCTGAAGATCCCCAGGGTAACGGAGGAGGCCATCATCTCTGCCTTATCCGACGGCGTGCGCGGCGTCAAGATGAAGGAGGAGCTGGCGATGCATGAAGATCGGTCACCTCCCTGGAGCTATTCAACTTGGCGACCAAGTGCGCCAGGGGTGAGGAAGGGCGCCTCTCCCTCCTCGAGCTGCCTGCCACAGATCCCGAAGATAAGAAGTCCAAGACCAAGGACGTGAAGCGCAAGGGGGCTGTCGTGCTCGCGGCCGAACCAGACACCAAGCGAGGCAGAGATCAGCCCGAGTCCTCCAAGGGCAGCCAGTACTGCGTGTACCACGACCTCCACACCCACAACACCAATGAATGTTAAGAGCTCCGGCCGTGCTGGAAGGAAGGGTCGGCAGACGCCCGGCGCAGATGACCGGCTACGCCGAGGAGGAGGAAGAAATGCAGGACGCTGGAAGACCGCGGCCCGCGCCAAGGGTGGCGCGACCAACCTCGCGAGACCACGGCAAGACCCACCTCGCGAGGGGGGGAGGATCAGCCTCGTGAGGATCATCCGCAAGGAACGAGGCCTCCTCCCCTGCCGCCGCCACAAAGGAGAGTCAAGACCGTCATCAGACGAGGGGCTGAGGGCTTCCGAAGCGCAGGCGATCGCTGCATCTGGGCGGAGCTCAAGCCCCACCTCTCACCGCATCTTCAAGCAGTTCGCCCGTGAAGTGAATGCAGTCCTCCCAAGCTCGAGTCCACGTGCCCCTCGGTGGCGGCGTGCGCCATCACGTTCAGCTCGGCGGATCAGCTCAAGTCGCAGCCACACCGGAGTTCTCGATGCTTTGCTCCCCAATCATCAGCAATGTGCTAGTCACCAAGACCCTCATCGGCGGCGGAGCGGGGCTCAACGCCCTGTCCGTGGAGACATTCAATAATCTTGGTGCCCTACGGTCGCCTTCACCAACCAAGCCCTTCTCCGGGGTCACCGACGGCTCCACGGTCCCGATCGGGCAGGTCCGCCTTCCTGTCACCTTCGGGGCCCGCGACAACTACCACACCGAGCTCATCGACTTCGACGTCACCCACATTCGCCTGCCGTACAACGCCATCCTTGGGTACCCAGCGTTGGCCAAGTTCATGGCCGTAACCCACCATGGCTACAACATCCTCAAGATGCCAGGAAGCGGCGGGGTTATCACGGTGCCCTGTGAAGAGAGAGATGCAGTGTGCTCCCTGGAGCGAGCTTTTCAGGCCGCATCGCTGGAAGACCCAGACCACAGCAGCAGGATGCCTCCCGAGGCAGCACCCAAGAAGAAGAAGACATCGACAGGCCCGGTTCCTCAAGAGACAGGCCCCTCAGGGCCTACATCGGGCCAGGGGGAGCCTCCTTCCATCGCATAGGAAAGCGCGCCCGGCGCCCTCCTCAGGCAGGGCTCGGGGGCTCTCCCCTGGAGGGCCGCCGACCTCGCCAAGATCTCGAGGGAGGCGCTTGGGCACCAAGTGGGCGTGTTTGAAGCACGTTTCCATAGCGAGGAGCAAGACCAGGAGGACAGAACCCCAAGAGTTCATCAGCAAGGCCATTCGGGAGTTACAGGAGTCAAGGGTCATGAGGGCAGCCGCCGCCACCTTGTGGCCCCCATCCGGGCGAGGATGGTGGGCTGCGCGTCTGCATCGACATACCAGGGCTCAACCGAGCCGCATCTCAAAGCCCCTCGGCCCTCATGAGTGGGGCGCTGCGAGGGTCCGCCCCACACTACGCACGCATGCCATATGGTTCTGCCAAGCGCGGCTGCTGCGCACCAGCGTCTCATGAGGACCATCTGGAGGATCAAGAGGTCGCACGCCGCAGCCTGGCGGAGATGGAGATGGCCCATGAGGAGCCGCGGCGCCTCCGAGCCTCCCGAGGCCCCGGGCCCGGGGCTCGTGAGGATCGCTCCGCAGCCCACCGAGTCCGCTACATCAACAACCCTTCATCCCCAACATCACCGGTGACATCTTTAAGTTTTATTTCCGGTGGAGCGCCTTCAGCCGCATTATTCCCGAGCCCGTGGGTCCGTCCTGCGGCATGTATCCCTTTTATTTCATGTCTTTAGCTTATCTGTTGGGCGCCTCGGGCTGCATCATCCCAAGCCGCTCGGGCGATCCGGCGTCATGTATCCTTCATGCGTTTTCCTTAGGATTATGCTCTCGTTCCACCATGCTTGTTATTTGGTGCCTTCTCCGGTGGCGAAATCTTGCACGTTAAAGGGGGGTGCACGAGCATCGCGACTCAGGGCTCCTACCGCTCTCCGCCCTCATCCTCTGGTCTTGTCCATGGCATCGCGACTGGCTTGCCCGCCGACGGTGAGACCAGCCGAGAGCCGGACCCGAGGGCGTGGGAGTTGCTGCGTCGACCCAGCTTGCGTGTTAAAGGGGGTGCCCGAGCATCGCGACTCGTGGCTCCTGGCTCTCCGCCCTCACCCTCTGGTCTTGTCCATGGCATCGCGACAGCTTGCCGCCGACGGTGAGACCAGCCCGAGAGCCGGACCCGAGGGCGAGTTGCTGCGTCGACCCAGCTGCGTGTTAAAGGGGGTGCACGAGCATCGCGACTCAGTGGCTCCTACCGCTCTCCGTCCCTCACCCTCTGGTCTTGTCCATGGCATCGCGACCGGCTTGCCGGCGACGGCTGAACCAGCCCGAGAGCCGGACTCAAGACGAGAACACCGCATCCGCCAAATTTGCAGGAACACACTCAAGATAAGGCCCAGAGCCAGCGCAACCCGCCTTGAGGTAGGGCCTCGTGAGTCCCAGCTGGCTCACGGGTGCCCAGATACACCTCGTCCAGCCCTACCGTGCCAGCCACGTGTCGGGGTGGGTCAAGATATCGCCCGAGGGCTCTCCCGGAGGGGATCCCCTCCCACATTCCGGTGGAAGCACCATGCTCCTTGTTGGCCGACGACACTACCGAGGAGCGGCTATGCCCGTCACGCATGCGGAAGCGCTATGTCTCGCTGGTGATAAACAACCGAGGTGGCCTCCGGGTCGCATCAACCTCGTGGAGCCCAGAGCTCGGTGTCGGCCTCGTCGCCGCGCCTCCCCTCGGAGCGCCGCGAGGGCTGGGCACGGGGGCTGCGCATGGGTCACGCCCAGACGCACGCCACCCAGCCAGGCCCCTCGGGCCTGGTTCGTCGCACGTCATTCCCCGAGCGGAGCCAAGGTACGCATGTCATTTGAGCGTCAAGGGGGACTCCTGAGCATCGCGACTCAGGAGCCTAACTGGTCACGTAGCCCCTCACCCCTTAGTTCCGAAAGGCTAACGGCGGTTGAGGTATGCGCAAGGCCGGGCCCTGCAGACGTAGAATGGTGGATCCGCCCGCGTCTCACCTCCCTACTTGATGTTCGTGCGCCAAGGGGGACTCCCGAGCATCGCGACTCAGGAGCCTAACTTGTCACGTAGCCCCTCACTCCTTGGTCCCATCCTGGTTTCGGTCGGGCTAACGCGGCTGAGGTATCTTGTGGGCAGGGCTCTGCGGCGAGAACACAAGCAAGTAGGAAGCACAAATTTCAAGGAATTCAAAAGCAAATATTACAGTCCACACTGTTATCGCAGTACCAAATGCAAGTTTAGCGCCTCCCGAGGCATGATACATGTGCAGGAATTAAAAGCAAGGCAGAGCCGCAGCGGAGTCACTTGTCGGCGGTGGAGCAGCGGATTGGGCTCGCCTCATGAAGCAGCAGGGCGGCAGCGCCCGCTTCGGCTTGGTGTCAAGGCCGGAACTTCCCCAACAGAGCCTCCCGCGACCCTTCACAGCCTCGGCAGCGGCGGTTGCATGCTCGCCGCTTGCCGGCTCCAGCAGGCTGTCCATGTCGACGCTGGGATCGCGAAGATAGATGTGGGTGAGGATCCGCGTCAATGCCGCAGAAGACAAGACCCGCGCCTCGGCCCCGGCCGTGGGGCCGAGACCAAGGGAAACATCTTCAAGAGCGCGGATCAGGAAGGGAAGCAGCTTGGCGGGGCCGTCCTCTACGCCGGCCAGTGGGCTCTCCAGGCCGCTGTCATATAGCTCCCTTAGCAGGACACGAGCCTTCACCTCCATATCCATGAAGGCCACGCGATCTTCAGCAAGAACCCGCGCCTTGGCGTCCAGCTCGACCTTCCTCGCCTCAAGTTCCCGCTCCAGCGCGCGTAGGCGGTCACGACGCCTCTTCAGCTTGGCCCCCTTGTCCTTGACGGCCCCCTCGTGAGCCTTCATGCTTTCCTCCTGCTCCTGGCGGAGGCGGGCCTCCTCGGCAAGCTGGTTCTGCAGGCCCTTCAGCTCGCCCTCCAGCGTCTCACAACGACCTTGGATGCTGGCTGCCTCCCCCAGGGCAGCATCACGGGCTACCTTCACCTCACGAACAGCCTGCTTCTCCTCATCGCAAGCCGTCGAGTCCTGGACCAGCGCCGCCCGAATCGAAGCGTCGGCGCGAATCCAGCCAGAGGCTAGCTCCAAGCGACCGGCCACCAATCGAGGGTCGGCGCCCAGAAGATCCTGCCGCGGCCGGTCCAGTTCAGCGGCAGCACGATCCAGGACAGCGGGAGGAGTCGGAGAGACAGCAGTTGGCGGAGTAGGAGGAGTTGGCGGTGGCGTGGCCGCAGCGCCTTGAGGCGGAGCCAGCGGCGCCACGACAACGGTGGAGGCAGCGCCCAGCAAGGCCACCTCGGGAGTCGCCTGGGACAAGGGGCTGAGCTTCGCCCAGCCAGGCTCAGCCAGCCTCATGAGGACGCCCGGGCAGGAGAGGCCTGGGCGTCGGGATCATCTTCTTTTTCGGGCAGAGGCACCGCCACAGATGGGGCCTCAGGAACCCCCTTCAGCTTCTTTGCATGGGCGCCACCTGGTCAAGAACATGGACATCAGACTCGTCGACAGAGCAATAATCAAGACGGAAGCGAGTGCACTTACAGGTCGTCGCCGGTGGACTCGAGCAGCCTCCGGCCATACTTGAAGCCCGAGAGCCGGCTGCAGGGATCAGCTTCAAGGAGACCAGGAGCAGGAGGCGCGTCTGCGGACCGCCCCAAGGCCGGGGCGGACCCGCGGGGGACCAGCCTAGTCCGGTCCTTCTTCGGGATTGGGGGCAGGCTTCTGCCTCCCTGCTCACCCTCATCCTCGTCGTCGTCACTCTCGGGGAGGCGGAGAATGCGGGGCCTGCGCCGCAGGGGAGGAGCCCTTGACTCCGCCCCCGAATCAACCCCCTCTCCTGGCTCTCTTTCCTCCACCTCTTCGCCGGAGTCGGAAAAGGACACGTCCACCAGGTCCTCCGGAGCTTCCGCGGGCACGAGCCCGTCCCCATTGAAGGCGGGCATGGACCCCACAACCTGCTCCCAATCCTCTCGAAGAAATAGGGGCGCGAGGGCGCCCTCCGGTCTCGCCACATCGCCCCCAACCAAGGACTGGAGGATCGTCGCCAGATCCTCGCCGGCCAGGGCCACGGGGCTCGGGTGAGGCCTCCACATCGGAAGCGAGTACTGGCGAAGCGGAGCTAGTTGGTGCTCCAGGAACTCCCTCAGCAGCGACTTGACGGTCAGCCTCGCCGCGCCCGCGCCGTCGGCTTCAGATCTGCATCCATCTTCTCCAAGACCAGGCGTGGGATTCCAAGCTTCGCCGGGACCATCATCGGAGCTCTCGGCGGGCTCCGTGGGCAGGATCAGCCGAGGGTGGATTCGCCCAGCATCCATCAAGACCCACTTGCTCCTGAAGCCCTCAATCCACTTCCCAGTGTTTGAAATGGCAATGGCTCCGCCATATGCGACGAAGCTCGCGCACGCAGAGACGGAACCATGGGAGAGTCGGAGGAAGAAGTAGTGGCGCAGCAAGGCCACCGAGGGCTTCACCCCAACATGGGCCTCACAATAGTAGGCGAAGATTGCCAGAAGAAGGACGGAGTTGGGATGAAGGTGCAGAGCGTGAATGTTGTAGTGACGGAGGACGGAGAAGAAGAACTCAGAGAAGGGAGGCGCTAGACCAGCAATGATGGCGCTCGCGAAGAACAGGTAGAAGGTACTCCCCCGACCCCCAGGGGCGGAGGAGCCGGCCTTGAACACCGCTGGTCCATTGACGCCCAGCGCCTCCGCCAACCGGCGATTGTCAGCAAGGCTCGCCACGACACATTCGGCGGGTCCAAGGCGGGAGAGTACCAGCTCGCCGGGTTTGACGAGGAGCCATGGCTGGCTAGGGCTCAAGGCGGAGTGGATCTCAAGGTCTTGGAAGCAGGAGGAGAGGCGCAAGAAAGGGGATCTGAGCAGCAAATCGGAGAAAGTAAAGGAGGCAAGGAAGATGCCGCTCTATTATCAACCCGCGTGGTTGCAGAGGCGCCCACGCCCATCCACGCCACGCTGGCGCCCAAGGCCGCAGCTGTTAGGCCCACGACGCCAGACTTGCCCTTTCGCCTCTCTGCTCGGCCAAGTTCGGCGCGCCGTGGCCCGGGCTACTGTCGGCGTGCAGGGGAACGGGGTCCCGGACTTGCTCGCTGCTGACTGCAGCAGCTGCTCAAAGGAGGCCCAGACGGCCCATCTTCATCAACGAAGCTCAAGACCCTCGCGAGGGGCCAAGCCTCTGGGCGGACGACAAGGAGCTTCTCAAGACGGCCTCGTCAGCTGGCTCACGAGGAGGCGGAGAGTTCAAGGTGGTACCTCGTGAGGTGCCCATGACGCAAGCCATGACGACCAAGGGCGCCAGTCGGGCGCCAGCCCGCGCAGCGTCCTCCTTTCCTCTTTGGTGCAAAGGGAGCAACTGCAAGCAAGAGCATCAAGCAAAGGCATCCGTTTCGGTGCGACAAGACCAAGACCCGCCCCAACGGTTGGAATGCGGTCATCGTGGAGCCCAAGCAGGCGTCATCACCAGAGCCTTTGGCAGGCGAGGACCAACTTTAGTCAGGATAAGTGTACCCGCTGTTCCCCTTCAAAATAGCCAATTGTTGGCGCCCTTCCCACTCAATATTTGGGAAGAGGCCCAGGGCCTTCGTCTATATAAGTAGAGCTAGCCACTATAGTAGATCGACGATGCCTCCCGGGCTGGCATTTTGGAATCCAGAGAGAGAGATAGAGACCCGATCCTCAAGCTAGAGTGACGGGGCACCACTTAGCAGTTCATCGCTCCCACCAAGAACAGATCCTCGCGGGGCTGTTCTTCCATGTACTGTTCTTCATCAGCCCCAGAGGCAATCCACCACACCACAAACTAGAGTAGGGTATTACACCACAACGCTGGCCCGAACTAGTATAAATTTTGCGTCTCTTGTGTTGTTCTTGCTAGTAGTTTAGGTCCCTGCGATTCGGCGAGGTACGAGACGGTGGAGGGTTGGATCTCCGCGCGCACCCCAGAGTTCGAACCTTAAGGGTCTGCCGGAACCCGAAATCCAACAGGGAGGCTAAGGCCTCCTCCCCGCGCGGGAAGAAGAGGGCTGCCTCTAAAGACTCGGAGACGGAGATGCCCAAACCAGGGAAAAAGATATCACCATGGGGCTCTGCCCCGACGGGCACCCTTACCGCATCGTGCCCACCAACGGGCCAGCCCTCCACCGAGCTGTAAGTTAATTTTTAATTTGAAGGTACTGCGTTTCTCCTAGATCAATAACCAGGATTCGTCTTTCGCAGTCCGGCTAGCAGCCCTTCTCAACAGAGTTCGTCTTCGGGGGATCTTCCTCCGGAGATGATGGAGAGCGAGACCCTACCCACCTCTCCGGCTCATGAAGCGGGCGACACCGAGGTGTCGTCACGGAGGAGTCCGGATCCGCCGGGCCGGAAGCCACGCGCCAGCCCCTTCGAGCCTGAGCGCCTCGGCTCCCACGAGGGCGATGGGAAGGGTCCGGCGCAGTTCGATGTCCGCCGGACGATCGACGGGTTTCTTGGAGCGAGCTGCGCTCTCGAGGAGCACCGTTCATTAATGAGCGGTGCTCAAGAAGATTTAAATCGCTTCTAAGCGGTTTGAATGAAGCATTTACAAGTCCGCTCGAGGCTTTGAGGTATGTAGTGAAGAATACACTATTTTTGGCTGTGAGGCACGCGTTAGGTGTGCTCCATATAGTAGCCCCTGAGACTCTGGTTGCCCGCCCTAGGTGGCAAACGGGGGATCATAAATCAATGATTGCGCTGTAAATACGTGCAAGTACCCGCGGGTCCGGCCGCCGACCAGTCCGTTGAAGTTGCCGAACTAACCAGGCAGATTGGATCGGTTGATGCCGATATCACGCTGGTGAACGAGCGGCTGGACAAATCGCAAGTATGTGCTCTGCCTTCCTCTGTATAGGAAAATATGGAGGCGGCATGATATTAATGTAATATGTTCGGACTGCAGATGGTGTTGCTGCCGTGGAGGCCCTGAGGGCAGAACTTGTCCAGGCCAAGGAACAAGCTCGGGTTAGCAATGCGGCTGCCCTAAAGGCGGCCGAAGGATTGAGAGCCGAACAGGCTGCTCATCGCCGAAGCGAGGAAAAGATAGCCGAAATGGCTTTAGAGTTAAAAAATGTCACTGGCCGGTATGAGCTCCTTAAAAAGGAGCATAAGGATAGTTTGGCCGAGCTGGACAAGGCACGTAATGCCACCAAGGAAATACGACACAGCGCGGGGGTGCGGGAGGAACTTCAACAGGCGGTAAAATCGCGGTGGAGGCTCCTACTTGCTACGGACGAAGTTTTTCGATCCGGCACGCTCCCCTCGGATGGACGCCGGAGTCTATGCGGACGTATCGGATTTGGCGAAGAGTACGGCTGATGCTGCTAGGTTCTTCGAGGATCAGGGGGATAAGGAAGTGGAGAAGCTTTTCTGGCCGCAATTCAATGCTCCCACTCGCCCGCTGCCGTTAAGTGACAAGATGGCTGTTGTAGCGGAGCTTCACAGGCTGTCTGGACTTGCAATGCGGGCTGTAATAGACCATCTTTGGCCGAAGGGGCCTAAGCCGGACAGTTATTTTGGCTTGGTGCAGCAATTCCTTGGGGCCGTGCCTCATATCGACGCCATGAGGAGGTCAGCGTGCATAGAGGGTGCACGAATGGCTCTTGCCCGCGTTAAAGCCTATTGGACGGATATGGAGGTCACCATTATAGCGACCCAAGATCCGGCGGGGGGCCAATATCCAGCCGAGCACTACTTGGCGCAGGTCATAGAAGGTGCCCGCCTAATAGAGGCGCAGTGCTCGAAGAATGTCTTATTCGAGTGATGAATCGAATCATTGTAAAAACAATGTTATTTTGGTTATAAGGCTATATTTATACTTTCTGCCCGAAAGTATTATTGTGTCCCCTGTGCGGCCGTTTTGTATATATATATATATATATATATATATATATATATATATATACATTTAATCAGAAAGTTAGCAGTCGTTGGCTTCAGCCCCCACGCATATAATGCGGGGGTGTTCGAGAAAAAATATGCATAACCACACTTTATCCAACGTCTTGGTCCATTAAGGAGGTGATCGCACGTCGAACTAGGCAACGGACTATATAGCTGTAACGCTTTCGCTTAGCCATGGGAGTCGAATGCTGGGGCTACTATGTAGCCCCTGGTACCTTTGCTTGCATCCGAATATGGGCGCGTGTGTACATGACCGAGAAACGATCCTTCGTTAATGCGGAGGGATCCTAAAGATTCTGATAAGTCTTGAGTGGTTGAACAGTCTCTCGCTGTATCATGACGCTTAGTTTTCGGCTTTCTCTCGAGGTGCTCATCCGAATAACCAGGCACAATCGCGATAGTTCTCCTTGGCCACCTTAGCCGATAATAACGGAACATAAGGCGGCAAAACCAGAGCGGGCAAACCCAACATTTGACCAAAGACATGATTCAGAGCTGATGCATATAAGGCCAAACTCGTGACGCCGAACACTCCCGAAGGTATTCGGACTTTATAACATATGATGGGCTCAAGAATGCCCATTCATTATAAACCCCGTGTTTCCAGGTACGTGTGTTAATCTGTCGTGGCGAAATGCCAAAAAGGGCAGTATCCTCTGTGGGTATAGAACCCATGGGATTGTTAAACAACAAGAGGCAATAGAAAAGGTTTACACATGGGCTTAATCTAAAAAGAAACCTGTTGAACGGGGCCATGCTGCACGTCTGCGCCTTTGTCTCCGTTGTGTCGTATCCTGGAAGGGCATCGCATGAACGTTGTCTGTGAAAAAGAAAAACTCGTAGGAGAGTACAACGTAAGTATGCGATGAATAGTAAAAGTGTAAGACGTTGGCCTGCCAATAAGGTTGAGCCAAGTGTGGGGCCGTATTAAATATGTATAGCCCCTGGTGTCCACTATGGGATTACATATACGGTGCCCTAGTTCAATTTTACCCGAGCGACGGCACTCGTGTAACCGAGTCTGTGGTTTTTAATGACCAGTCATGTTTTCTGATTTTGGAGGCCGCTTATAGTCCGGCCGCTAAGGCCGTTGTGAGTTCCTCTACGCGTGGAGAGTGCTCTGTGATTCCGCTAACGGTGATGACGCCACGTGGACCGGGCATCTTGAGTGTAAGGTAGCCATAGTGCGGCAATGCGTTGAAGCGGGCGAAGGCCGTTCTTCCAAGCAATGCATGATAGTCGCTTCAGAAGGGCGCGATGATGAAGAGTAGCTCTTCGCTTCTGGAGTTGCCAGGAGAGCCGAATGTTACCTCCAGTTGACAGGTGGTGTTGCTTTGGTAATTCTGGATGGGTCTATCCCCATCCTGCGGACAGTGTCCTCGTATATTAAATTGAGACTACTGCCGCCGTCCATGAGGACACGGGTGAGACGGTATCCGTCGATTATCGGGTCAAGCACCAAGGCCTTTGATTCTCCGCGCCGAATACTAGTTCGGTCGTCCAAGTGATCGAAGGTGATCGGATAAGACATACAGTGGTTAGGTGTGAGTATGATCGGCTCTATATCGAGCGCGTCTCTATGCGCGTGTTCGTGCCTCCTCATGGATGTGTGAGTCGCGTGGATCATGTTCACTGTTTTAACTTCTGGCGGGAATTTTTTTGTCCCCCAGTGTTCAGCTGGCGAGGTTCATCCCCGTCTTCACTTGGTGTTTCCCTTCCCTTGTGTTCGGCATTTAATTTGCCGGCCTGCTTGAAGACCCAGCACTCTCTGTGTGTGTGGTTTGCAGGTTTGTCAGGGGTGCCATGAATTCGCACGGTCTGTCTAGGACTCTATTCAGACCGGACGGTCCCTCTTACCGCCTTTTAGATGGCTTCTTTTGTTGATCGGTCGAGAGCCCCTGAATCCGCATTAACCATTGTGTTATCCGAGCTCTCTTCCTTGTTTGGGCATTTGTTTTTATTACGCCGTGGCTTCCCGTTGCCATCCCTTATTTCGGATGTGCTAGGGTCGCTGGTGCCTTTACGGGCTAGCCAGCTATCCTCACCCGTGCAAAAGCGGGTCATGAGGCTTGTTAAGGCTGCCATTGTCCTCGGCTTTTCTTGGCGAGGTGTCTAGCGAGCCACTCGTCACGGATGCTATGTTTGAATGCCGCTAAAGCTTCCGCGTCCAGACAATCGACAATTTGGTTCTTCTTAGTAAGGAATCTGTTCCAAAGCTTGCGGGCGGACTCTCCGGGTTGTTGGATTATGTGACTTAAATCATCAGCATCCGGAGGCCGGACATAGGTCCCTTGAAAATTGGCCCTGAAAGCGTCCTCGAGTTCCTCCCAAATCCCAATTGAATTTTTGGGGAGACTTTTCAACCAGTGTCGGGCTGGTCCCTTCAGTTTGAGGGGGAGGTATTTGATGGCGTGGAGGTCATCCCCACGAGCCATGTGTATATGCAGGATAAAATCCTCAATCCGATACACTGGTCCGCTGCTCCATCGTATGCCTCTATATTCACAGGTTTAAAGCCCTGTGGAAATTCATGGTCCGAAGCTTCTTACGTAAAGCATGTGGGGTGAGCAGCCCCTCGTATATGGGCGTCTTTGTGGCTGCCGTCGGCCGTTCTTTGTGTCCGTGTTTATTCCGGACTGGTACTCGATTGGCATAATAGTTTTGGTGACCATAGTCCCTCGCCGGGGTGTGTCTTTTGGATCCATAGATGGGCCTGCCCGCGCCAGCTTTCTTATCCAGGTGTTCACGTAGATCGTGCGTGGCGTCGGTAGCCGCTTTGTTGCGGCTATGAAGTGGCACACCGTCATCAATTCTCGCAAGAGCTTGCGTTTTGATAGCTCTTTGTATGGCGATCATCGCCATATCTTTCTTCAGTGTCTAGCACTTTGTTCCATCTACGGTTGAGCGTTTCCTGTGCGGCTTTGAGCCGTTGCTTCTGCTTCTTTAGACTTCTTGCGGTGGCCATAAGCTTTCTATGGAGGTTATCTTGTTCCACGTATTTTTCCGAGATTGCATCATTATCCGGATTGTTTTCCTGTGCTGGTTTGGTTTGATGACCTTGTCCGTCGGGATCATTGTCCTCGGGCGTCTGCTCCGAACTGTGTTCAGGGTGACCTGGTTCGTCCTGCTCCATCGCTGGGTCCGTATGGTCGTTGTTGCCTTCGGAGTTGATTGTAGCATCGATCCCTCTGGCGCTCTTGTTGCTATTTTTACTGCTGCTGGACTTAGACCGGCGTCTGCGCCGTCGCTTTGGCTTTTGTCCGGGGGTTTTATCGTCTGGATTGTCGCCTTTGTCCTCTTTAGGCGTATCCACCATGTATATGTCGTGTGACGAGGGAGAAGTCCAGCGCCCCATAGATTCTGAATCTTCTCCTCCATCGTCGTCCATACCGTCGATGTCTTCGGAGTCGAAGTCAGGCACGTCGGTTAAATCATCAATCGTGGCTATGAAGTGGGTGGTGGGTGGGCAACGAATTTCTTTGTCGCCTGCTTCCCACTCGAGCCGGACATAGTTTGGCCCAGAATTTTGTGTCAAAGAGAGAGTTTTTAACAAGTTCAGCATGTCCCCAAAGGGCAGGTGCTGAAAGATATCTGCGGCGGTGAACTCCATTACCGGAGCCCAACCTGGCTCGACTGGCTCGGGAGTGCGCGGACCGGAATCGACACTCGGATACGAATCCGGGGGTCTGGAGTCACAGGCCACCACAGAGGTAAGGCGCGTGTTTGGCTCCACCGTTGATGAGTGTGCGGCCTGCAGGGCGCGGTCCAGCCCTCCGTCCTTAGGCGACGCGGCTTGCTCCGGATTTAGGTCCGAGGCGACCGCGGGGGTGATACCCCGAGCCTTGTCCGACAGCAGGTCTAAGCCGTGCTCGTCGTGACTGTCCGGTGCTCCTGGCATAGGCACGAATCCGTCGGTGATCCAGTCTCCGCGGATATCCAGGGGTGTAGCTATCGATCTGCTCCAGATGGCCAAGCGAATTGCCCGCAGGACGAAGCCGCCGAACACGAAGATCTGTCCAGGGAGAAAGGTCTCACCCGGGACTGTGTTGTTGACGATGGATGAAGGAGCCATCGAGCCCGGTAGCGACGACACAGAGGAACTCTCAATGAAAGCACCAATGTCGGTGTCAAAACCGGCGGATCTCGGGTAGGGGGTCCCAATCTATGCGTCTAGGCTGATGGTAACAGGAAGCAAGGGACACAGATGTTTACCCAGGTTCGGGCCCTCTCGATGGAGGTAAAACCCTACTTCCTGCTTGATTAATATTGAAGATGGGTAGTACAAGAGTAGATCTACCATGAGATCGTAGAGGCTAAACCCTAGAAGCTAGCCTATGATGGTATGATTGTAATTGTGATCGGCCTTCTAAGGACCAACCTCTCCGGTTTATATAGGCACCGGAGAGGGCTAGGGTTTACATGGAGTCGGTTACAAGGAAGGAAATATAATATCCGGATCGCCAAGCTTGCCTTCCACGCCAAGGAAAGTCCCATCCGGACACGGGACGAAGTCTTGAGTCTTGTATCTTCACGCTTCAATAGTCCGGACGATTGTATACAGTCCGGCTGTCCGGATACCCCCTAATCCAGGACTCCCTCACCGAGCCTCAGCTTAGATGATCTTCAGCTGCCAGTGGACATCAACATCACCTTCCATGGAGCCATTGCTAATGAGTTGGCTCTGGCTCAGAAGATTGTTTAGCTGAAGAACAAAATTGATTATGAGAAGGCTCACTTAATGAAGAACATAGCCAAGCACAGCGTGGCCGATGTTCAGATCTTCAAGAAGATGTTGCATGATCTCAAGGAACATTTTCACAAGAAGCGAGAAGAAGCAAAAGGTTCAAGATAGCGCATGAAGTACTTTGCGCAGAAATGTGTTCAAGCACACAATGAGGCTGAGAAGTGCAAGGCTCTTGGGCGTCCTGGCATCGACCCCAAGATGGCTGCCAAGCAAAAGAAGAAGTCTGCTGAAGCCCAAACTGAAGCACCAAGGCAGGAAGCACCCCGCATTGTCTTCCCTGCTAGGATGACAGGCTCGAAGCCTAAGGTCCCTTCAGCAGCTTCAGAACTGAAGAAGACAAGGGCAGCTGAGGCCGAAGCCAAGAAATGCAAGCACAAGGATGCTTCTAATGATGCCCCATCCAAGAAGAAGCTGAAGACAAAGTCTTCAAAGAAAGAGCATGCTGTTGCCTCTGAGCCCCTTGTTGTTGAGCCCATTTCTGTTGCCCGTCCAGCTTCCACCAACCAAGAACATCGCCTTGTGATCCACGAGCCTGCTTTCACAGAGGCTCCTGAAGATGAAGAAGTTCCAGCTGTTGACCCCATCACAGCTGAAGACATTGGTCGTGAAGACAATGTTGAAGATGATGAAGTCCTTCCTCAACTCGAGCACCAACTGGTATCATCGCCTGTTCTTACAAACAGCAAACTCATCAGCATTGGTCGTCCATTGACACCAATTGCTCAGGATGATTCGTGGGCCGATCGCCCTCAACAAGACACCCCCATTCATGATGAAACTCCCAGAACTCCACCACCTCAAGTCACCACTCCGGTGCTTGACGACGACAACTACATGGTGCAGACTACTCCATCCCCACAAGCGCCGCCCGCTTTCTGCAGGCTTCGTGATACGTCTCCAACGTATCTATAATTTTTGATTGCTCCATGCTATATTATCTACTGTTTCGGGCAATATTGGGCTTTATTATCCACTTTTATATTATTTTTGAGACTAACCTATTAACCGGAGGCCCAGCCCAGAATTGTTGTTTTTTGCCTATTTCAGTATTTCGAAGAAAAGGAATATCAAACGGAGTCCAAAAGACCTGAAACTCCACGGAACCTATTTTTGGACCAGAAGAAGCCCATTGAGTACCGGAAGCTCACGGGGGAGTCCCGGCTGCCCATGAGGGTGGGGGCGCCCCTACCTCGTGGCCAGCCCGGAAGTCCACCGACGCCCTCCCGCACCCATATATACTCGCACCCTAAAACTTCCGAACGGAGATTGGATCAAGTTCCGCCGCCACAAGCCTCCTCAGAGCCACGAGAATCAATCTAGGCCCTCTCCGGCACCCCTGCGGAGGGGGCCATCATCACCGGTTGCCATGGAGGAGTATCCCGGAGGAGTCTTCATCACCATGAATGCCAAGGACCAGAAGGTGGAGGCCATGGAGGAGGAAGCACAAGGGGGAGAACCTCTCCTCCTCTCTTCCGGTGGCGCCGGAGTGCCATCGGGAGGGGAATCATCGCCACGGTGATCGTCTTCATCAACATCACCATCCTCATCTCTTTTATGCGCTCCACTCTCCCGCACCCCGCTGTAATCCCTACTTGAACATGGTGCTTTATGCCACATATTATGATCCAATGATGTTTTGAGTAGATATCTTTTGTCCTTGGGTTGATTGATGATCTAGATTGGTATGATTTGTATGTTTCACTTTGGTGTTGTCCTATGGTGCCCTCCGTGTTGCGCAAGCATGAGGGGTTCCCGCTGTAGGGTGTTGCAATACGTTCATGATTCGCTTATAGTGGGTTGGTGAGTGACTGAAACACAAACCCGAGTAAGTGGGATTGTTGTGTATGGGAATAAAGAGGACTTGATGCTTCAATGCTATGGTTGGGTTATACCTTAATGATCTTTAGTAGTTGCGGATGCTTGCTAGAGTTCCATCATAAGTGCATATGATCCAAGTAGATGAAGTATGTTAGCTTATGCCTCTCCCTCATATGAAACTGCAATAGTGATTACCGGTCTTGTTAACAATTGCCTAGGAAAATTCCGCACACCGATCCACCATTATTCCACACTCGCTATTTATATTATTTAATAATATATTCTAACTTTATGATAACAGCACCTACTTTTATGTTTTAGCTCTCAGTTACCATGCAAAGTTATCCTCTTCATACCCACAACATAGTTTTATTTCTAGTTGCTAGTTGGAAGCAAACGTTCGGTGCACGTAGAGTCGTATCAGTGGTAGATAGGGCTTGAGAGAATATTGATCTTACCTTTAGCTCCTTGTGGGTTCGACACTCCATACTTATCACTTCCACCTTTGGAGAGTGCTATGATGATTCCTTGCACTTGGGGATTATCAAGCTCTTTTCTAGCGCCGTTGCCGGGAGCAATAGCGTGGGGTTGATATTCTCGTGTGTGCTTGTTTGCTTTCTTCACTAAGTAGATTTTGTTTTTCCTTTTTGTTTCTGTTTAGTTGTGGGTGAAACATACAAAAAAATTAAATTAAAATACAAAAATTTATTACTTGCCTCTCATGCCTAAAAAGTTTTTCAAAAAGAGAAGTGATTGGAAGGTTTTGCATTGAAGAAGTGAGGGTCGAACTTGAGCACTTGTGCTCATGCTCACGGAAACAATGTAGAATTTTTCATGGAAGTTTCTCTGTAAATAATTATCCCCTTGTATATATTCATTGTATTATAGAAATAATGTGCCAAGCCTTTGTTTTAGGATGATTAGATTGCTTGTTTACTATGTGCAAAACAAAAATAGAAACTTTGGCTGTAGTGCATGATTTTAAATTTTTAACTAGAAAGTCAAATGGTTCTGATTCTTTTTGCACATTACTTCTGTAAAAAATTTCAAAATTTCAAATTTATTTTATAATTTTAGGAGTTACAGAATTTTTCCAAACTTCCAGATTACTACAGACTGTTCTGTTTTTAACAGATTCTGTTTTGCATGTGTTGTTTGCTTATTTCGAGGAATCTATGGCTACTATTGTTGGGTATGAACCATAGAGAACTTGGAATACAGTAGGTTTAACACCCATAAAAATAAATAATGATTTAATTACAGTACCTAAAGGTAGTGATTTGCTTTATTACACTAACGGACCTCACAAGTTTTTGTTAAAAGTTTTGTGTGGATGAAGTTTCCGAAGGTCGAGGAGCTATCAATATGAGAAGAATAAAGAGAGGCAAGAGTTCAAGCTTGGGGATGACCAAGGCACTCCAAGTAAATATTCCAAGGATACTCAAGCATCTAAGCTTGGGGATGCCCCGGTTGGCATCCCATCTTTCTTCTTCAACAATTATCGGTATACCTCGAGTTTTGTTTTGTTCACATGATTTGTGTCCTTTGTGTTTTTCTTTTTCTTCTAGAACCATGCTAGCATGAGATATCCCTTCATTGATTTATAGAATACTTCATGTGCTTCACTTAAATCTTTTAAGTATGATCTTATAGAATTGCTCTTTGTGCTTCACTTAAATCTTTTGAGTATGGTTTTATAGAATGCTTCATGTGCTTCACTTATACACTTTGAGCTTGGATATTGGTTACTTGTAGAATGCTCCATGAACTTCACTTATATCTTTTGGAGTATGAATAATGCTATCATCTAAAGTGGGTTTGTAAGAGTGTCAACTTTAGGAATTAGTGATCCCACTATTTTGGAGGATGTTGAATCTTAGTGTGATATTTATGAAAGTGGATTCGGAAGAGTGTCAACTTTAGCTAGTAATGATTCCTCTATTTCGGAAGAGGTTCCAATTGAGTATGAGAACAAAGTTGCTATCCATGATACTACTGAAAATTATTATGAGGGAGGAATACATGCTTGTAGGAGTTGCAATAGTATTAAGTTTCCTCTCTATGTGCTTAAAGTTTTGAAGTTATACTTGTTTTGCCTTCCTATGCTAGTTGATTCTTGTTCCCATAAGTTGTGTGCTCACAAATACCTAGGCATAGGAAGTGTGTTAGATTTAAATATGCTAGTCATATTCTTCAAGATGCTCTCTTTGTGTTTCAATTCCTATCTTTAAAGTAAGCATCATTGAAATCATCATGCCTAGCTAAAAGGCATTAAAGAAAAGCGCTTGTTGGGAGACAACCCAATATTTACCCTTACTGTTTTCGTGTGTCTACATGATTAAGCTACTGTAGTAATCATGTTTTATATCTTTTGTTTCAATAAAGTGCCAAGTAAGACGTTTGGGAAGACTCGGGTGAAAGTTAATGTGATCTTGCTGTAAAAAACTGAAACTTTGCGCTCACGAGATGTAGCGACCCGACCCAAAATCGGTCAAGTCTCTGTGTAGCTGTACCATCCCAAGATCATGCTGGCACACACAGTACATTGATGAAATAATCAAAGTTCAATCACACCTGAATTTATTACACGATTCTCATATCGAGTCTTTATTACAATAGAATAAATTCGGCCGAAGGCCAACTCATGAGAAATAAACTAAATAAAGCCGCGAAGCGAGAAGAATAGCGAGTCCATCCGACTCAAAGGGCAATCGCCAAGCGTGGATCGTAGCCTCACTCCCGATCGAAAACTCCTCTGCAACATAAGACGTTGCAGCCGTGTAGGTCAGCATTTTGAATATGCCGGCAAGTCATGAAGAGAACAACATTAAAATTACTAACACTATATGCAATTTGGCTGTGGGGCTCTAAGTTTCATTGTTTTGCGAAAAAGCTAGTTTTTTCCTACAACAAGGACTTGTTTGCAAATAATACAAAATGTTGGTAGTTTATTGAGATGGTTCCGCCAACCAATGTCTCATTCCCAATTATTAAATAACCCCCTCAATTAATTTATTAAGTTTAGTGTTGAGATATCTGAAATACTCCAAGTTCCAGAGGCTCAAATTGTCCAGAATCGGGACTCGCAAACCGATTAGATCTTCACTCTGCAGAGGTTTATGACTTTACCCGCAAGAATCGCTCCTCCTATAAGTCTTCGCACTTCACGGTGTTTGAAGACAGGATGAACGTAAACAGGTCTTCCAAGAGTTCCTCCGCCACCGCCGGTACCCATCCAATCCTACCGTTCTTCTACATCTCGTAGCACCGTCCGCCAGAGTCACACCTAGGGTCGACCAAGCCGAGCCCATAATGGCTTGCGGCTGCATGTAAGCTTCCGTCAATGGGGTATCCATCCGCCTCTTCGTGGCTGGGTGAAGCTTTCGCAAGATGTCATGGCGCTTCTCCATGCATCCCGCCAACCGCTGGTTTCTCCAGGTGCCCGTCAACAATCCTCCACCCAAGAGTGAATTTTGAAGTCCATCTTGAGCTTGAAGTCATGGGGTTGTCATCATCTTGACTCTCACATCTCCCTTATGAATCACTCAACCAACCCCGTCTACGAGCATAGCAAAATAAACTACTTCGTCCCGGGCCATGGTAACAAGGGGGATTGGTTTCATCCTACCTCATGATACTACTCAAGAACATAACTCAAAATTCTCCTACTGCATGCATGGTGGGGAGGTAATTCTAATGCAAATAAAATCATAGGTATTGTAAAAGAAAACATGATCAATTGACTTGCCTTGCTGACGGTCTTCGAAAGCTAGGGACTCGTGATAGCAAGCTTCGCACTCCGGAAATTCTACCGAAGCAAACAACAATCGTATAAGCATACAATCACTTAACATAACAGCATGCTAACATAAAACACACAAAACAATCGAACCAAAACCCAAAGAAAACTCAAGAAATCCAAATCAATGTTTTCACCACATCAAACAACAACCAAGAAATAGTTTTACACAACCAAATTTTTCTTAACAGAACCTAAGCATGGGTTTTTTGCTAACTAACAGAAGAGAAAACATCATGCAACTAGGAGCAAAAAGAATCACATCAAAAGCTATTATAGAACTCCTATTATGCCTATAACAATCCTAGCAAGAAAAAATAAAATAAATTTTTAGTTATTGTAAATAAAAGTTCATGTTCTAAAGTTACAGAAACTAACCTAGAATAAACTATCACATAGGAAAAATAAAATTATTTGCTAAATAAAACAATAGGAAAACAGTAGCTAGTTAAATAAATAAGAACCACATGATTTTGATTAAAACTATTTTTTATTAAATCTAAAATGCCCAAATAAATTCCTACGGTTAGGCAAGGTCAAAACAAAGTAGTGGCAGAAAGAATCACTAAAATAAAATAATCCTAACTCATTTTATAGCAGAATTACTAATCTGTCTAAAACTAAAATAGAACAATTTCTAATAATTTTAACATGACTAAACATATTTTCTACCGAAAATACAACAAATTTGCAAACCAACAAAAAAAGAATCAATTAAAAATATTAAGTAACCTAAAAGATATGGATTTTACAAAACTGAAACTATTCTGTTAAAAACAGAAGCGAAAAAATAAAACTAAAAGAAAAACTGGCGCTAGTGGGCCTATCTAACGCTCAGGCGTAATATAGCTAAAGCGTGCCCGCGGTTAACAGAAAATAACCCGATCGGGCCGGTCCAACTAAACCGCTAACTAAACTAATAAAACCCGTAACTAAACCGGCTTTTTAAAATAAAACATACCCCTTCGGGTGATCTAATCTAGCGCGTAGATTTTAGATCGGACGGTGGCGGGGGTTTCCGGCGGCTTACCGCGGTGGCGACGACGGCGACGGATGACGGCGGCTCTTTCGGCGGCGGCGCTGGTGGCTCGGTGGTCCGGCGACGGCAGAGGCGTCTGTGGTGCGGACGGGCGAGGGCTCTGGGTGGAGTCGGTGGAGCTCTGGGGTCGGAGACGAGCGGTGGGGCGGCAATGGCGGCAAGGGCACTCGGGTTCCAAGCGAGCGATTATGTGAGGGGAAGAGGTTTTGTGGCGTGGCGGGGATATTTATAGGGGGACCGGCTTGGAGGAGGGGGCGGATCGGCGAGGCGATCCCGGGATCCCGGGATTCCGGCATGGGCGGTTGTCTTTGGCGTGGAGTGGCGGGCGAGGGAAAGGGAGAGGTGGGGCCAGCGTCGGTGAGAGAGGGAGAGGGGAGCGACAGGCCACCGAGGGAGAGAGGTTTGGTGGGCGGGCGTGGGCAAGGCTGGCGGGGTTGGCTTGGCTGGGCTGGCCCATTGGTGGGCAATTGTCGCTGGGTCGGGTTGTTGACTGGCTGGCGCCTGGGGTTCTCTCTTTCTTTTTTTTGAATTAAGGAGAGGGGAAAATATATTTTTATATATATATATATATATATATATATATATATATATATTTTTATATAGGACATATATATATATCAAAATGATCAGGGGAATATTCCCTACAATTTGAACATTTTTCCAGGGGCAAAACTCAAGCTTAAAAAAAACATTTTCTATAAATCCCAAATAACCTCAAACTTGAATTCAAACTTTTTGGCAAACTTTTTCATCTGACATTTTTGGAGTGTCATGTTTACTCCTCTCATACTTTTTCTCAAGTATTTGTCAGGCATTGTTTGAAATAAATTTCAACTGCCAATTTGAATTCAAATCCCAACAACTCAAAAACTTCTGAAATACTTCAAATGTCACTCAAATTCAAACAATATGCATAGATGCTTAGCTATAATTGTAAAACATTCCAAATGGGAAATTTGGGATGTTACAAACCTACCCACCTTAAGATGAATCTCGCCCTCGAGATTTGGGTTGGCTAGCAAATAGGTGCGGGTGGTCTCGGCGGAGGTCTTCTTCTCGCTCCCAGGTGGCTTCCTCCTCGGAATGATGACTCCACAGCACCTTGCAAAACTTGATGATCTTGTTATGGTGACTCGTTCATAGTCTCGAGAATTCGGACGGGTTTCTCCTCATAAGTCGATCACTGTCGAGCTGTATGGCCTCTAGAGGCACCGTGTCTCTCAACGGAATATCGCCATGTCGGCATGGCATTTCTTCACCGAGAAACATGGAAGACATCATGAACTCCGGACAATCCTTCCGCAATTCCAACTTGTAAGCAACTTCTCCACGACGCTCGAGGATTTTGTAGGGCCAATGAACCGGGTGCTAACTTTCCTTTAACACCGAACCTCTTGATTCCACGAAGTGGGGACACACGAAGATATGCCCGGTCTCCCGCTTCAGTATGTTACTTCCTTTTGCGTTATCGTCGGCATAACTCTTACGCCTCGATCGAGCTACCTTGAGTCTATCTCGAATTAGCTTGACTTTCTTCGAATCTCGATAAGATCGGGACCTAAAAGTTTCGATCTCCAACACCATTCCACAAAGAATGGTGTTCTGCACTTCCTTCCGTATAGAGCTTCGAAAGGGGCCATCTTCAGACTGGTCTGATAACTGTTATTGTACGAGAACTCCGCGTATGGTAAATTATCATCCCAGCTAGACCCATAGTCTAGCGCACAAGCTCTCAACATGTCCTCCAGGATCTGGTTGACTCTCTCGGTCTGTCCATCTGCTCATGGATGAAAAGCTGTATTGAACTCCAGCCTCGCACTCCAAAGTTTCATGCAACCGATTCCAAAACTTTGAGGTAAATTGTGTTCCTCTATCCGACACGATACTCCTCGAACTCCATGCGGATATACGATCCTGGTCATGTATATCTTGGCTAACTTAGCGCTGGTATAGGTAGTCTTCACGGGAATGAAGTGAGCTACCTTGGTCAATCGATCAACCACTACCCAGATGGAATCATAACCTGAACGGGTCCTGGGTAATCCTGTGATAAAATCCATCCCAAGTTTTTCCCATTTCCACTCGGGAATCGCAAAGGTTGAAGTAACCTGCTGGCTTCGATGTTCCGCCTTTACTCGTTGGCAAACATCGCATATCGCTACGCACTCGCAATATCCTTCTTCATACCGCCCACCGTAAACTTTCCTTCAAATCCAGATTCATCTTGGTGTTACCGGGTGAATCGAGTACGGTGAATCATGAGCCTCCAAGAATTAGCTTCCGAGTTCGGGATCATTGGGTACATAAATACGATCCTCGAACCATATAGCTCCGTATTCATCCTTACGAAACCCTTTAGCTTTTCCTTCATTCATCCTTTTCTTTATCTCATCAATTTCCTTGTCCGACTTCCGGCTTCACGAATTCTTTCAGCCAAAGTGGACTGAACTTCCAGAGTTGCAACATATCCTCTCGAACTATCTCCATCGAAGATCTCGAGGTCATCGACTAACTCCTGGGTAATCCTCCGCTATAAGAGTATTCACATAACTCTTACGGCTCAAAGCATCTGCTACAACATTAGCCTTTCTGGGTGGTAATGCAATCTCATGTCATAGTCCTTGATTAACTCTAGCCATCTCCTCTCGCTCGAGGTTCAACTCTTCTGCGTGAAAATATACTTCAAGCTCTTATGATCTGTGTAAACATCACAACGGTTTCGATAAGGAAATGTCTCTGTGTCTTGAGTGCATGCACTCGCTGCTAACTCCAAATCATGTGTGGCATAATTCATCTCGTGTGGTCGAGCTGTCCTGGAGGTATAAGCTACAACTTTTCCTTCCCGCATGAGTACTCCCCGAGTCCCCGACGAGAAGCGCCACAATATACCCGTAATCCTTGTGTATGTCCGCAAAATCAGATCGGGCTGTAACCAAACGTTTCTTCAATTCCAGGAAACGGCTTCACAATCCTCGGTCCAAATGTACTTGGCATCCTTCTTCAACAGCTCACCATGGGCTTGGCAATCTTCGAGAAATTCTCAATAAACCTCCGATAATATCCTCGCGAGTCCGAGAAAACTGTGGATCTCCTTGATCGAGGTGGGCGATCGCCAATCGGTGATCGATACAACCTTGGCGGGTCAATCGCTATTCCTTCTCCTGAAATAACATGTCCGATGAATCCGACTTCCTTCAGCCAAAATTCACATTTTATGAACTTGGCATACAATCGATGTTCTCGGAGTTTCTCCGAACTAGACGCAAATGTTCCTTATGCTCTTCCTCGCTCTTGGAGAAAATCAGATATCATTGATGAACACCACGACAAACTTGTCCAGATATTCCATAAATACCTTGTTCATCAAATTCATGAAGTATGCAGGGCATTAGTCAATCCAAATGACATGACGGTATACTCATATAAACCATACCGTGGTGAATGCTGTTTTAGGTATATCCTTTTCACGGATCTTCAATCGATGATACCCGATCGAGATCGATCTTGGAGAATACCTTGGCTCCAACTAGCTGATCAAATAGGTCATTAATCATCGGCAGAGGGTACTTGTTCTTGATGGTCACGTCGCTCAACGAACGATAATCCACAACCATTCTCGTGGTTCCATCCTTCTTCTCTACCAAAAGAACCGGGCTCCCCAAGGTGACGAGCTTGGCCGAATATATCCCTTCTCTAAGAGTTCATTAATTTGATTCTTGATCTCTTTCAAATCGTTCGGGGGCTTCCGATAGGGTCTCTTGGATATTGGGGCTGTGCCGGCAACAACTCAATCAGAAATTCAATGTCTCGTCTCGTGGCATTCCTGTAATTCCTCCGGACACACATCGGGAAAATCTTGCACCATCGGCACTTCCTCTGAACAACTCCCGTGAGGGAATTCACCGATTCTTCATCCGGATACGCCCGATACATACTTGATCCTCTTCGCTCCGGAGTGGTGAGCAGAATCGCCTTCTGGGCACAGTCTATGTTTCCTTCAAACTTCGTCAACCAATCCATGCCTAGGATCACATCCAAGGTCCGGGTTTCCAATGCTATGAGGTCTGCGGGAAATTTATGGTTTCGATGTTGAGGGTTGCATGACAGCCTAAGCCTGCCATCATTTCTCCTCTGCGAACCGACGTGAAGAGGGCTTCTAAGGGTTCTAGTGGGCAACCCGCATTTTCCACAACTACCCTTGATATAAATGAATGTGTTGCACCGTAATCAAAGAGTACCAATATTGGATGTGAATTTAATAAAACTTACCAACCACCAGTGTCTGGCTGATCATAGACGTCCTCCACGTCAATGTGGTTCACTTGAGCACGAGGAAAAGGGTTGGGCTTCTTTGCTGAGCTTCCATTGCCGTTTCCATTCCTCCGCTTGGCCTCCGGCAGTCGGTGGCATAGTGCCCTGTTTTCCGCACTTGAAACAGTGATGTGACTCAGATCCTTCTCGAGCCGGGCAGGATGATGCTGGTTGCCATTGCCGCTTCCATTGCCTGACTTGTTGTCGTGGTTGCGGTTGTTCCCATTTCCTCCATGGTTATGTCCTCCATGATTATGTCCTCCATGGGTGTGATGGGTATGCCCTCCAGTATGGGGCATAACGGGCTTCGCTGAGCTCGAGTTGTACTTCCCCGCCATACTTCCGCTTGTGGCTATCAATCTGCTGCTGCTTGCCTTCAAGTATGGTGGCCTTGTCTACCAGCTTCCGTAGTTGTTGAAGGTAGCCACCATAAGCTGCATTCCCAGCTCGCCATTGAGTCCCTCGAGAAACTATTCCTGCTTATGCGGCATCGTGGCCACATCATCCGGGGCATAGCGAGCTAACTTGCTGAACTCATCCACGTCATCGCCCACAAGACGGTTCCCCGGCGTAAGTTGCGGAACTCACGCTTTCGCACTCATGGCTCCGGTGAGACATGAGCGGTGCGGAAAGTCTCTGGAACTGATCCCACGTGATGGTGGCGATGGGATAAGTGGCGTGTAGTTCTCCCACCAAGAGGCTGCAGGTCCATCAAGGCGATGTGCGCAATGCGCACCTTCTCTGCATCTGTGCATCCAAGAGTGGCTAACTCCTTCCGACCTTGCGGAGCTAATCATCGGCCACAATCGCCTCGGTCTGCTAGAGAACACCGCGGATTCAGCCTTAGGAAGCGGGTCAAGTTGTCAAAAGGGGTGGTGGCGGTGGATTGTTGTTGTTGTTGTTGTTGTTCGTTCGATGAGCATCCGCATGAGGGCATTCTCGCTGCTGGATCACCGGGTGAGCTCCGCGGAAAGTTGAGACCGGGTCACATCTTGAGGCATCCGTGTTTTGGATTGATGAGAAAATTAGAATAGATCAAGGGTCTAATGAGAAAATATCACTACCCATATGAATGCACAATCATAATCACACCAATCATTTATTCAATCAACTCAAACATGGTTCAATCTCGGATTACAAATTTCACGACTAATCGAAAATAACGGCCTAACTGATCGACGGAAAAATAAAATAACATGGCGGTCGACTAAATGTCTTCATCAATTATCCTTGCGTCCTCTAGTGCGGCCTCCTCCGGTGTGGCGTCCTCTGATGTGGCGCCTCCTCTTGCGGCTTTCTTCAGTGGAGCTCTCTTCATAATCCTGGTCATTGCTCACGAGAGGTCCGTCATCTCCACTCGGAAAAAGGTCTTCTCCCAAGTCCATCTTTTCCTCTAATGCGGCAACATCCATCTTCAGCTTGTCGACTCTCTCCATGAAATCCTTGATTTCTTCTTCATGGTCAAGGAAGTCTGCGGTGCTTTCTCCTCCAGTTCAGTTCACGGAACAACAGCCTCTGTGTACCTTCGAAGTTGCGGCGAGTTTGGATCTCCGCTTCTGAGGAGACACTCCAAGTCTTGGACATATGAGAGAATGGAGTCGTCCTCACGGCACGGATGATATCTCCATTCCTAGCTCATGAGAAATCATGGCGAGGTCTCGATGGGTCGAGCTCGCCATGTACTCTTCTCGGAGATGTCCAAGTGCACGATAAATCGCCATGTATCTTCCGAGGATCCAATTGAAATCGGTAAACTCAAAGTCAATGGGCTCAATGTCCTCCAAGGTCCTCCACGAATGTGCACCTCAACTCAGAAGCGGGTATCCGTCGGAAGTGCATTGGTAGGCTTCCGTGATTGAGGGCGAGCAATCTTCAGCTTCTTCACGATCTGAACCAGCTTCTTGCCGAGAGGCATCGCCTCATCTGGTGGCAAAACTCCGTAGCAAACTGGGGTGAACTCGCGCCATCTAGAATGTTAAAATCGGAGAGAAGTCGAAATGAACAGGGAGAATTACGGAATGATAAGGACATAAAATAAATAGTCTCTTCCTATGGCTTTCCGATCCTAGGGGTTACGCCCCACGGTCAGTGTGGTGCTCAATACCATCTCTCAGAGCGACCGACCCAAAATCGGTCAAGTCTCGTAGCTGTACCATCCCAAGATCATGCCGCACATACAAGACATTGATGAAATAATCAAAGTTTAATCACACCTGAATTTATTACACGATTCTCATATCGAGTCTTTATTACAATAGAATAAATTCGTCAAGGCCAACTCATGAGAAATAAACTAAATAAAGCTGCGAAGCGAGAAGAATAGCGAGTCCATCCGACTCCAAAGGGCAATCGCCAAGCGTGGATCGTAGCCTCACTCCCGATCGAAAACTCCTCTCGCAACATAAGACGTTGCAGCCGTGTAGGTCAGCATTTTGAATATGCCGCAAGTCATGAAGAGAACAACATTAAAATTACTAACACTATATGCAATTTGGCTGTGGGGCTCTAAGTTTCATTGTTTTGCTAAAAGCCGCTTTTTCCTACAACAAGGAATTGTTTGCAAATACTACAAAATGTTGGTAGTTTATTGAGATGGTTCCGCCAACCAATGTCTCATCCCCAATTATTAAATAACCCCTCAATTAATTTATTAAGTTTGGTGTTGAGATATCCAAATACTCCAAGTTCCAGAGGCTCAAATTGTTCAGAATCGGGACACGGCTAACCGATTAGATCTTCACTCTGCAGAGGTTTATGACTTTACCCGCAAGAATCGCTTCCTCCTTTAAGTCTTCGCACTTCCGGTGTTTGAAGACGGATGAACGCAAACAGGTCTTCGAAGAGTTCCTCCGCCACCGCCGTACCCATCCAATCCTACCGTTCTTCTACATCTCGTAGCACCGTCCGCCAGCGTCACACCTAGGGTCAACCAAGCCGAGCCCATAATGGCTTGCGGCTGCATGTAAGCTTCCGTCAATGGGGTATCCATCCGCTCTTCGTGGCTGGGTGAAGCTCGCAAGATGTCATGGCGCTTCTCCATGCATCCCGCCAACCGCTGGTTTTCTCCAGGTGCCCGTCAACCGTCCTCCACCCAAGAGTGAATTTTGAAGTCCATCTTGAGCTTGAAGTCATGGGGTTGTCATCATCTTGACTCTCACATCTCCCTTATGAATCACTCAACCAACCCGTCTCACGAGCATAGCAAAATAAACTACTTCGTCCCGGCCATGGTAACAAGGGGATTGGTTTCATCCTACCTCATGATACTACTCAAGAACATAACTCAAAATTCTCCTACTGCATGCATGGTGGGAGGTATAATTCTAATGCAAATAAAATCATAGGTATTGTAAAAGAAAACATGATCAATTGACTTGCCTTGCCGACGGTCTTCAAAGCTAGGGACTCGTGATAGCAAGCTTCAGACCGGAAATTCTACCAAGCAAACAACAATCGTATAAGCATACAATCACTTAACATAACAGCATGCTAACATAAAACACACAAAACAATCGAACCAAAACCCAAAGAAAACTCGAAGAAATCCAAATCAATGTTTTCACCACATCAAACAACAACCAAGAAATAGTTTTACACAACCAAATTTTTCTTAACAGAACCTAAGCATGGGTTTTTGCTAACTAACAGAAGAGAAAACATCATGCAACTAGGAGCAAAAAGAATCACATCAAAAGCTATTATAGAACTCCTATTATGCCTATAACAATCCTAGCAAGAAAAAATAAAATAAATTTTTTAGTTATTGTAAATAAAAGTTCATGTTCTAAAGTTACAGAAACTAACCTAGAATAAACTATCACATAGGAAAAATAAAATTATTTGCTAAATAAAACAATAGGAAAACAGTAGCTAGTTAAATAAATAAGAACCACATGATTTTGATTAAAACTATTTTTTATTAAATCTAAAATGCCCAAATAAATTCCTACGGTTAGGCAAGGTCAAAACAAAGTAGTGACAAAAGAATCACTAAAATAAAATAATCCTAACTCATTTTATAGCAGAATTACTAATCTGTCTAAAACTAAAATAAAACAATTTCTAATAATTTTAACATGACTAAACATATTTTCTACCGAAAATACAACAAATTTGCAAACCAACAAAAAAGAATCAATTAAAATATTAAGTAACCTAAAAGATATGGATTTTACAAAACTGAAACTATTCTGTTAAAAACAGAAGCGAAAAATAAAACTAAAAGAAAACTGGCGCTAGTGGGCCTATCTAACGCCAGCGTAATATAGCTAAAGCGTGCCCATGTTAACAGAAAATAACCCGATCGGGCGGTCCAACTAAACCGCTAACTAAACTAATAAAACCCGTAACTAAACCGGCTTTTTAAAATAAAACATACCCCTTCGGGTGATCTAATCTAGCGCGTAGATTTTAGATCGGACGGTGGCGGGGGTTTCCGGCGGCTTACCGCGGTGGCGACGACGGCGACGGATGATGGTGGCTCGGGCGGCGACGGCGCGGTGGCTCCGGTGGTCCGGGGCGACGGCAGAGGCGCTGTGGGTGCGGACGGGCGAGGGAGCTCTGGGTGGAGTCGGTGGAGCTCGGGGGTCTGAGAGAGCGGTGGGCGGCAATGGCGCAAGGGCACTCGGGTTCATGAAGCGATTGCGGTGAGGGGAGAGGTTTTGCCAAGCGAGGGGCGGAACGGGCGAGGGGATATTTATAGGGGGGGACCGGCTTGGAGGAGGGGGCGGATCGGGCGAGGCGATCCCGGGATCCCCGGGATTCCGGCGGCGGCGGCGGTTGTGCTGGCGTGGAGTGGCGTGGGCGAGGGGAAAGGGAGAGGTGGGGCCAGCGCGTCGGTGAGAGAGGGGAGAGGGGTGAGCGACGGGCGACCGAGGGAGAGAGGTTTGGCATGGCGGCTCGGGCGTGGCGGCTCGGGTTGGCTGGGCTCGGGCTGGCCATTCTTCGTCATTGTCTGGCTACTGGGCAGTTAGCTGGGCTGGCGCCTCGGGGGGTTCTCTCTTTCCTTTTTTTTGAATTAAGGAGAGGGGGAAAATATATTAAATATATATTTTTTATATAGGACATATATATATCAAAATGATCAGGGGAATATTCCCTACAATTTGAACATTTTTCCAGGGGCAAAACTCAAACTTCAAAAAAAACATTTTCTATAAATCCCAAATAACCTCAAACTTGAATTCAAACTTTTTGGCAAACTTTTCATCTGACATTTTTGGAGTGTCATGTTTACTCCTCTTATACTTTTTCTCAAGTATTTGTCAGGCATTGTTTGAAATAAATTTCAACTGCCAATTTGAATTCAAATCCCAACAACTCAAAAACTTCTGAAATACTTCAAATGTCACTCAAATTCAAACAATATGCATAGATGCTTAGCTATAATTGTAAAACATTCCAAATGGGAAATTTGGGATGTTACACGAGATTAGCTATCATTTTTTACAGAATAGTGTTTTTGAGTTGATTATTTTTGAAGAAGATTAATAGACAAATTCCTCACGTCCACCAATTTATTTCATAATTTTTGGAGTAGCAGAAATATGGTTATTGTTCAGATCATTACAGACTGTTCTGTTTCTGACAGATTGTGTTTTCATTGCATAGTTCGCTTGTTTTCTAGTTTCTATGGCTTATATTTCTCAATATAAATTGTAGAAATGATATGGTACAGTAAGCATTATGTGAAAAAAATTATGAACCTTGTCTTTTACAGTACCAAAGTGCATGGTTTAATCTTTGTCATACTAACCTATCTCACGAAGTTCCATTAAGTTTTGTGTGATTGAAGTTCTCAAGTTATGGGTGAGATATCGAGATGAGGAGAATAAGGAGTGGAAAGACCCTAAGCTTGGGGATGCCCAAGGCACCCCAAGGTAATATTCAAGGAAGACTCAAGCGCCTAAGCTTGGGGATGCCCCGGAAGGCATCCCCTCTTTCCTCTTCAAAACTATCGGTACACCTTACTCGGAGCTATATTTTTATTCGTCACATGATATGTGTTTTACTTGGAGCGTCATTTTCTTTTGTTAGTATTAGCTTGCTGTTATTTAGAATAGTGTTTTGCATCTTTATTTTCAATAAAAATGTCAAGGATAGCCTTTACCATGTTTATTTTGCTAGTATACATGTTGCTGTTTGAAAACAAAGTTTACCGTTGTTGCAAAAATTCCCTAGAAAAGTCAGAGCATGATATAATGCTGAAAGTTTCTGCATAATGAGCTCTGATAAATATACTACAGTGGGAATTTTCTCTCATAATTTTTGGAGTTAGGGAAGTATTGATACTCTTGCATTCTTTACAGGTTGTACTGTTTTGACAGATTGCTGTTATGTTTGCATTGTTTGCATATGTTTGCTTGTTTAATGATTCTATTTGAGGATAGGAGTATTAAATATGCAGAGGCATTTAGTAAGCAATGTTGAATAATAATTCTAGTGATTTGTTACAGTAGAAAATGATAAGGTTTTGCATTGGTTTATACTAACCTATTTCACGAGTTCTTGTTGAGTTTGGTATGGATGAAGCTTTTGATAAAAACAGAAACCATGATATGAGAAGAATTAAGGAGACACAAAAGTTCAAGCTTGGGGATGCTCAAGGCACCCCAAGATAATATTCCAAGAAGTATCAAAACATCTAAGCTTGGGGATGCCCCCTTAGGCATCCCACCTTTCTTCTTCAACAACTATCGATTAGTACCGGTTGAACCTAAGTTTTTGCTTCTTCACATGAGTTGTGATATCCTTGCAATGTCTTTTTATTTTGTTTTACTTGCTGTTTGAATAAAATCATTGGATCTGAAATTTTGAATATAAAAGGAACCCTCCCATGGCTAGTTAATTATTTGCCTAATCAGTATCCTTCACTCATATCTTTTGGAGTAGTTTGTCATTTACTCATGTGCTTCATGTATATCCTATGAGTAAATGGGGGGAATGAATTGAATGTCATAAATCTGAATTTATATATGTTTCATATGCTTATAACATGGTTAGTGATGACTTCACACATAGAAAGTATGAGGCATAAAAGTTGTTGAGAGTTGGCAAACGTAGTTCTTTGTCATCGTTGCAATTAATAGGAAGTAATAAGGAAAGAGAGGTTCACATACAAATATATTATCTTGGACATCTTTTATGATTGTGAAGCACTCATTAAGTATGACATGCTAAAAGAGTTGACGTTGGACAAGGAAGACAACATAATGGTTTATATTTTCCGACATCTCAGTTAAAGTATATTGTCATTGACTTTCCAAACATGTTGAGCTTGCCTTTCTCCCTCATGCTAGCCAAATTCCTTGCACCAAGTAGAGATACTACTTGTGTTTCCAAATACCCGTAAACCCAGTTTTGCCATGAGAGTCCACCATACCTACCTATGGATTGAGTAAGATCCTTCAAGTAAGTTGTCATCGGTGCAAGCAATAAAAATTGCTCTCTAAATATGTATGACTTATTAGTGCAGAGAAAATAGGCTTTGTACGAACTTGTTGTGGAAGTAATAAAAGCGAAAGACTGCATAATATAGGTCCACATACAAGGGGCAATATAAAGTGACGTTCTTTTGCATTAAGATTTTGTGCATCAACCCTAAACGCGCATGACAACCTCTGCTTCCCTCTGCAAAGGGCCTATCTTTTACTTTATGTTTTTACTTTATGCTTGAGTCAAGGTGATCCTCACCTTTCCCTTTTTTCATTTTTATCCTTTAGCAAGCTCTTCGTGTTTGAAAGATCATGATATATATATCCAATTGGATGTAAGTTAGCACGGGCTATTATTGTTGACATCACCTAAAGGTGAATATGTTGGGAGGCAACACAATAAGGTGAGTGTTAGTAATTGTAGGAGACTATATGATAGATGAGTATGTGGACTTGCTGAAAAGCTCTATTCTTGACTCTTTCTGATGTTATGATAACTTGCAATTGCTTCAATGACTGAGATTATAATTTGTTAGTTCTCAATGAAGTTTCTGAACCATACTTGACATTGTGAATAGATTGTTACTTGATTATGAAAAGTTTTATGAGATGAGCTATTGTTATGATATGTAATGATGCTAGAAAAAGTGATTGGAATTATCATTGATCAAACTTAAGCACTTACTAGCACTCTGCATCAAAAATTATCTTTTAATCATTTACCTACTCGAGGACGAGCAGGAATTAAGCTTGGGGATGCCTGATACGTCTCCAACGTATCTATAATTTTTGATTGCTCCATGCTATATTATCTACTGTTTCGGGCAATATTGGGCTTTATTATCCACTTTTATATTATTTGTGGGACTAACCTATTAACCGGAGGCCCAGCCCAGAATTGTTATTTTTTGCCTATTTCAGTGTTTCGAAGAAAAGGAATATCAAACGGAGACCAAAAGACCTGAAACTCCACGGAACCTATTTTTGGACCAGAAGAAGCCCATTGAGTACCGGAAGCTCACCAAGGGAGTCGGGCTGCCCACGAGGGTGGGGCGCGCCACCCCCGGGCGTGCCCCCCTACCTCGTGGCCAGCCCGGAAGTCCACCAACGTCCTCCCTGCACCCATATATACTCTCGTACCCTAAAACTTCCAGAACAGAGATTGGATCAGAAGTTCCGCCGCCGCAAGCCTTTGCAGCCACGAGAAATCAAACTAGGCCGTCTCCGGCACCCTTCCGGAGGGGGCCATCATCACCGGTGGCCATGGAGGAGTATCCCGGAGGGGTGTTCATCACCATGAAGGCCAAGGACCAGAAGGTGGAGGCCATGGAGGAGGAAGCAGAAGGGGAAGAACCTCTCCTCCTCTCTTTCGGTGGCGCCAGAGTGCCATCGGGAGGGGAATCATTGCCACGGTGATCGTCTTCATCAACATCACCATCATCATCACCATCCTCATCTCTTTTACGCGGTCCACTCTCCCGTACCCCGCTGTAATCCCTACTTGAACATGGTGCTTTATGCCACATATTATGATCCAATGATGTGTTTCCATCCTATGATGTTTTGAGTAGATATCTTTTGTCTTTGGGTTGATTGATGATCTAGATTGGTATGAGTTGTATGTTTTACTTTGGTGTTGTCCTATGGTGCCCTCTGTGTCGCGCAAGCATGAGGGATTCCCGCTGTAGGGTGTTGCAATACATTCATGATTCGCTTATAGTGGGTTGGTGAGTGACTGAAACACAAACCCGAGTAAGTGGGATTGTTGCGTATGGGAATAAAGAGGACTTGATGCTTTAATGCTATGGTTGGGTTTTACTTTAATGATCTTTAGTAGTTGCGGATGCTTGCTAGAGTTCCAATCATAAGTGCATATGATCAAAGTAGAGAAAGTATGTTAGCTTATGCCTCTCCCTCATATGAAACTGCAATAGTGATTACCGGTCTTGTTAACAATTGCCTAGGACAATTCCGCACACTGATCCACCATTATTCCACACTCGCTATTTATATTATTTAGTAATATATTCTAACTTTATGATAACAACACCTACTTTTATGTTTTAGCTCTCCGTTACCATGCAAAGTTATCCTCTTCATACCCACAACATAGTTTTATTTCTAGTTGCTAGTTGGAAGCAAACGTTCGTGCACGAGAGTCGTGATCGATGGGCGATAGGGCTTGAGAGAATATTGATCTTACCTTTAGCTCCTTGTGGGTTCGACACTCCATACTTATCACTTCCACCTTTGGAGAGTGCTACGATGATTCCTTGCACTTGGGGATTATCACTTCGCAAAGGCCCTAGGCCACATGTCACCATGTCAAGCATTCCGGAAGGGGAAGCACAAAAAAGCTCAGTAGCACATCAAGTGTTTCCTGAAGCCACCCCTACTACGAATGTCTCCGGGTCTGAAGCTAAAGCTGCTAAAGACATTCCGGCTGCATCAGCCGATGAAGAACAAGAAACAAGAGAAGAAGAAAGAGTTGCTACACCCCCTGTCACTGATGAAGCCATTCTTGAGGAGAATGTGACTATACCTGACCCTCCTGTTATTGAAGAAATGGAGGTTGAAAACTCTGAGGCTGCCACCAACAACGCTAGTGACGCCAATGATGTTTTCATGGCTGAAGACACTGTGGAGCCTGAAGCTAATGTGGTGCCTGAAGCTCAAGTATAACCTGAAGCTACTGTGACTGCTGAAGCCACTGTTCCACCTCCAAGGCCTTACACCATTGAATAAGCCTATGATCGGGCCAGCTTGTCATAGTGAGATGGCCCGTGTTGGTTCCTCCAACTGCTCCCGGACCACAGTACGACTACCATGTTGAGCAGAGGCCTCAGGTTCAGAAGCGAAAGCCCGGGCTGCCAAGGCTTCCAGGTGCTGCCACATCGCTAGGATCATTCAGTGTGGCCAGCTTCAGGGCACACAACACATTTTTCGACAGCGCCAAGAATCCACATACGAAGCCAAAGATATCTTTAGACCGCTTCTGGAGCTATCAGCAGTGCAGCTATTACTCTTGCATTCCATACAATCAAGAGTGAATCTTTCCTCACATGCGTCTTGATTGTGAAGCTATTGCTGGGCTGCCCTGTCTTGAAGAAGCACTGGATTGCTTCAGGGATGCTGGTCTGCTGCAGTTTGTAACTGATAAAGAGCACTGGAATGAAGAGCTTCTGCTGCAGTTCTATGCCACACTTCACATTCGTGTCTACAACAGGGATCCGAAGACATGGATCCTTGAGTGGATGACAGAAGATGTGCACCATGAAGCCAAAGCTCAAGACATCATCGAGCTGTCTTCCCTGCCCATTCCAGGTGAACTCTATGAGCCTGGTTGTCAACTACACAGAATTGAACTGCAAAGTATCTTTCAGAAGCCTGAGCCGAATATGAGCTAGATGCTCAGCATGATGAAGCCATTGCCTCAAGATGCTGAATACCCCAAGGAATTCTTCGTCAAAGACCTCGAGTACTTGCCCCGCACAGTGTATCACATTCTAAGGCGTACTCTATGGCCAATCAAGGGACATTCTTCTGAAGCCAAACTTGAAGAAACCATGAAGACTTTGGTATTCTATATAGTCAATGGCATCAGATTCAATTCCCGGGATTTCTTCATCAGACAATTTGCTGCATCTGGGATTGATCTGTTTGGCTTGAAGTTTTATGCACCATGGGTGATGCGCCTGATCAAACTCCATTCATCTGTTGACTATTAGCCCTCAGCGCGCAACCATCTTGTCTTTCTGCCTGAGGTTGATCTGTTTATTGAAGCCATCTACCCTGAGCCTGCCAAAGAACCCCTATATCTTCATAATGTTGATCGTCAAAGCATCACGCAGCCAATAGAAGGAATTCATGTTTCCACTACTTCCACTACTGCTTATCCTCTGGCTGGCAATATGCGTGAGCCCCATCGTGCCAACACTGAAGCCACTGCGAGTACAATCGCCCAAAGTCCTCAGAAGCGTTCTCGTGTACTCAATGACCGAGAACTTCTTGTGGCCTTACATCAGAAGCAGGACAAACACCATGACTGGCTAAAGCGTCAGATGCAGAGTATCTTGGTGGACGTCAATCACATCAGAAATTTGGCCACCAAGAACTCATTCATTGCCCATGACGCCTGTCAGCGGTCTTGGAAGAGTCTCACACTACCATGCCCTGAAGAAGATCTTCGCGAAGATGGCTTCATTGAGGGCTTCTAATTTGACTCCAGACCTCCACGCAATGCAAGCTGGTGCTGCACTCCATCAATAGAAGATTCTGAGTATTCATCTTCGGCTGCAACTGTTGTTGCAAGAGTCATCGATGAAGAAGATGACGCCACTTCACCGACCATGGCTGCACTGCATCTTGACACTACACCAGGCCCTTCTACACCACCGAACTCCAGCGTCGACCCTGCACCTTCATCTACTCCGGATGGGAACGAGTAGATACTCTACGTCTTCAAACCTTTTTGGTCATTACTGACAAAAGGGGGAGAAGCATATGAGTTGATAGTTTTCAAGCGGGTCCTTATGGGTGGTTGCACTATTTTTTTGCCAAATTTTTACAACTCTCGTCTTTTGATATATTTGGTTCTTTAGGTTGTAACACTTAACCTCGATGGTCGTCTGCTACTTTTTCTACTACTTTGTGATGCGATGATAAATCCCGCATGAAGTCATTCCGCGGACGTCCATTTTTCATTATGCATGTCATTATCTTCGTTATATCTTCATATGCATGATGAGTTGTCTTCGTAAGTTGAAGAGGATATCCACAAAGTAAAGCCTCCAATCTGCATTTGCATTCAAAAGCAAACTACTTAAATGCACATCTTCAGGGGGAGCCTTTTGCTACTTATGAAGACAATGCCTTAATCCTTAAACTTTCACATACTTTTATCCCCGTTGAAAACTTCAACCAGTTTGTCATCAATCACCAAAAAGAGGGAGATTGTAAGTGCATCTAGTGCCACCCCTAGTTGGTTTTGGAGTATTGACGACAAACTTGGTTGAGGGATTAATGTGTTTGTGAGAATTGCAGGATAACACAGGTAGTAGTCCCACATTGATTCGGTTTACCTACCAGAGATGACCCCTAAAAATGTGTGAAGACATTGAAGACAATGGTGGTCTGTGAAGATATTCACGACGAAGATTATGACTTGAGAAGACATTCACGTGAAGACTATGGAGTGCAAAGACATAGTTGTTTCGTAGTTTCCTTTTCTTCTTTGTTGAGTCATAGGAACCGACGTACTGTTAAGTGGGGTCCAAGTGAACAAAGTCAGAGTGACTGATATGATGCTCAACCAAATCCTATGTCTTCGCACGAAGACAATGAGAGCAAATCTTATCCAGAGTTGGATGAGTCAGCTTTACTTGTAGCCCAAGTCAAGCTGCCGCGTGTGTTTGAAATCTGACCGTTGGACACGTGTCAGTTCCTTAGTGACTCAGGGTCATTTCGGACAAATCAGGTCGGGTTGCCTAGTGGCCATAAATAGCCCACCCCCTACACCATAAATTGGTGGCTGCTCAGAGTTAGTGCATGACTTTTGTCATTTGAGAGCTACCCACCTCCGAAGCATTTTAGAGAGAGAGATCCTTGTGAGGACAACACCCAAAATACCAAGAGCCAAAGAGTGTTAGGCATCACTAAAGTGTTTCTGTCAGCGTGATCTGAAGACTTGTTACACTTGAGGACTGTGAATCCTCCAGCCGGTTAGGCGTCGCGTTCTAAGCATCCAAAGGTCATTGTGGATTGCCGGTGAACGAAGTATGTGAAGGTTTGGAAGTCTACCTTGAAGACTTACCAGAGTGATTGGGCGAGGACTAACTGTTCTTAGCTCAAGGGGAATAAGGTGAAGACGCGGTCTTCTGAGTTAAATCTCAGCCTCCCTAACCAGGCGTACAGTTGTCACAACAACTGGAACCGGTCCAACAAATCGTTGTCCTCTCCAAGCAACTAGTTCTATCTCATACCTCTCTTTACTTAAAGTTTGTCTTCGTGAAGTCATTGCTTGCTTGCATGATATGATTGACTTCACTGTGCGAAGACTGTTATTGGTTGGCTTCATACTATCTTCCATCCTGATCCATACTACCTAGCTGCTAATAGTCTTCGTGCTTTCACTTCATTATTTACTTGACTATGGCTTGTCTAGTGTAGTCAAACTTCTGCTGCATATCAATAGGTTCATTTCTACTGTTTGTCTTCAAAGCCCCCGTGTTTTGAAGACTTTCATAAAAATCGCCTATTGACCCCCCCCCCCTCTAGTCGATAACTAGCACTTTCATTAGTAGTATTAGGCAGGCATCTATGGCCCAGACTTGCCTTTGCATAAGGAGCATATCACAACACTAGAAGCAAAGGTGCACCTTGCCATGCGTTCTTGTCCTTTATCGTTGGTTGTAGATGAAACTTTTTATATACCTATTATTCAGTATGGCAATAACACCAAATAGTATAGTCAACCATAATACCATTGACTTCATCACCGTCACATATCTAAATGCATTCACACAAAATATTGGCAATGACAAAATAATCCAGAGAACTCAGAGGACATAACCAAACAAGAGAAAAGGAGAGGAACATGTCCCGACAGCTATGGAGCAAACCAACTCGCTTCGCCAAAAGCACCACAAGAGCATCATCCATCACAGACATCACAAACATCCGATCATTCAAAACCAATGAGGACAATAAATATAGAAAATAAGAATTTACAGTAGTGTGCATAGAAACAACATCCTCTAGAAAGAAGAAGGCATCAACCAATTTCGATTATACACACATGCTGGAAGAAGGTATGAAGATACCAACGATCGAATCTCGGGCAAGTAACATACCGATGGACAAAGGGAACTACGTATGATGTCATAAAGGTTCAACCGATAAAGATCTTCATGGAATGTGTAGGAACCAATATGGACATCTAGGTCCCGCTATTGGTTATTGATCGGAGAAGCGTCCCGGTCATGTCTACATCATTCTCGAACCCATAGGGTCCGCACGCTTAACGTTTGTTGATGATATAGTATTATATGAGTTATGTATGTTGGTGACCGAATATTGTTCGGAGTCCCGTATGAGATCACAAACATGATGAGGATCTCCGGAATGGTCAGGAGGTAAATATTGATATATGGGATAATAGTGCTTGGTCTCTCCAAGGGTTCCAGAATTCACCGGAAGGGGTTTCAGATGTTTCCTGAAATGTTCTGGTGTGAGAACACTTTCTTTGGGCCAAGGGGTAAAACCCACGGAGTTTAAGGAAGGTGCAAAAAGAAGTTTTGCGGAGGCTAGGGGCCAGATGCCAGGGACGCTTGCGTCTAGGGCCAGACGCCATGGACCCTGGCGTGTGGTCCTGGAGTCCGAGAAGGACTCTTGCCTTGCGGGATAAACCAACTTTGAGGAGGCTCTTTCTCCAAGTAACGACCCTAGGGATCAACATATAATGCCTTCTTTGGATTGGAGGATTTTCACAGGATTCTCACGGGATATCAATCCTCAGGATTGTTTCCTATGGAATGCATTTGGATCACAGGATTGGGTCACTAAAATTCCTCCGGATTGAGTCGCCAAGGTGCTGATTCCAGAGGAATTTACACATGAGGTCTGACCTTTGGAAAAATTCCGTAGGATTGGCTATGTCATGGCAATCAAATCCTCCAATTTTCCTATTCCTTTGTTTTGCAAATCCCGTGATCCAAAGAAGCCATAAATAGAGGGGCAGAGCTAGCACCAAGCAGACATCAAGATTCACCAAACCATGTGCCGGCAACCCCGCCCCCTCTAGTTTATCCTCCGTCATAATTTCCGTTATGCTTGGCGAAGCCCTACGGAGATTGCTCTTCACCACCACCGTCACCACACCGCCGTGCTGCCGGAACTCATCTACTACTTCGCCCCTCTTGTTGGATCAAGAAGACGAGGACGTCATCGAGTTGAACGTGTGCTGAACACGGAGATGTCGTACGTTCGTGAAGGAAATATGCCCTAGAGGCAATAATAAAGTTGTTATTTATATTTCCTTATATCGTGAGAAATGTTTATTATTCATGCTAGAATTGTATTAACTGGAAACTTAGTACATGTGTGAATACATAGACAAAACAGAGTGTCCCTAGTATGCCTCTACTTTACTAGCTCGTTAATCAAAGATGGTTAGGTTTCCTGACCATAGACATGTGTTGTCATTTGATGAACGGGATCACATCATTAGAGAACGATGTGATGGACAAGACCCATCCGTTAGCTTAGCATAATGATCATTTAGTTTTATTTCTATTGCTTTCATCATGACTTATACATGTTCCTCTGACAATGAGATTATGCAACTCCCGAATACCAGAGGAACACCTTGTGTGCTATCAAATGTCACAACCTGCCTGGGTGATTATAAAGATGCTCTACAGATGTCTCCGAAGGTGTTTGTTGGGTTGGCATAGATCGACATTAGGATTTGTCACTCCGTGTATCGGAGAGGTATCTCTGGGCCCTCTCGGTAATGCACATCACTATAAGCCTTGCAAGCAATGTGACTAATGAGTTAGTCACGGGATGATGCATTACGGAACGAGTAAAGAGACTTGCCGTAACGAGATTGAACTAGGTATGATGATACCGACGATCAATCTCGGGCAAGTAACATACCGATGACAAAGGAACAACGATTTTGTTATGCGGTTCGACCGATAAAGATCTTCGTAGAATATGTAGGAGCCAATATGAGCATCCAAGTTCCGCTATTGGTTATTGACCGGAGATGTGTATCGGTCATGTCTACATAGTTCTCAAACCCGTAGGGTCCGCACGCTTAACGTTCGATGACGATTTGTATTATGAGTTATGTGATTTGATGACCGAAGTTTGTTCGGAGTTCCGGATGAGATCACGGACATGACGAGGAGTTTCGAAATGGTCGAGAGGTAAATATCCATATAAAGGATGATGGTATTTGGACACCGGAAGTGTTCTGGGTGATACCAGGTCACCGAAAGGGGTTCCGGGCAACCCCGGCAAAGATATGGGCTTAATGGGCCAAATAAGGGAACACACCAGCCCACAAGGGGCTGGTGCGCCCTCTATAGGGCCAGCCACGTGGGGAGAATGTTGGGGAACGCAGTAATTTCAAAAAAATTCCTATGCACACGCAAGATCTATCATGGTGATGCATAGCAACGAGAGGGGAGAGTGTTGTCTACGTACCCTCGTAGACTGAAAGCGGAAGCGTTATGACAACGCGGTTGATGTAGTCGTACGTCTTCACAATCCGACCGATCCTAGTACCAAAAGTACGGCACCTCCCTGATCTGTACACATTCATCTTGGTGACGTCCCACGAACTCTCGATCCAGCTGAGTGTTGAGGGAGAGCTTCGTTAGAACGACGACGTGATGACGGTGATGATGAAGCTACCGGCGCAGGGCTTTGCCTAAGCACTACGACGATATGACCGAGGTGGATTATGGTGGAGGGGGGCACCGCACATGGCTAAAACTGTTGTCTGTTGTGTGTTCTAGGGTGCCCCCTGCCCCCATATGTAAAGGAGCAAGGGGGGAGGCCGACCGGCCCTAGGGCGCGCCAAGGAGGGGAGGATTCCTCTTCCTAGTAGGAGTAGGACTCCCCCTTTCCTAGTCCTACTAGGAGGGGGGAAGGAAGGAGGAGTGGGAGAAGGAAAGGGGGGCGCCGCCCCCCCCCCCTTCCTAGTCCAATTCGGACCCAAAGGGGAGGGGGCGCGCGGCCTGCCCTAGCTGGCCCTCTCTCTCTCTCTCTCCACTAAGGCCCATGTGGCCCATTAGTTCCCCGGGGGGGGGGGTTCCGGTAACCCTCCGGCACTCCGGTTTTCTTTGAAATCACCCGGAACACTTCCGGTGTCCGAATATAGCCGTCCAATATATCAATCTTTATGTCTCGACCATTTCGAGACTCCTCCTCATCTCCGTGATAATATCTGGGACTCCAAACTAACTTCGGTACATCAAAACACATAAACTCATAATACCGATCGTCACCGAACGTTAAGCGTACGGACCCTACGGGTTCGAGAACTATGTAGACAAGACCGGGACACATCTCCGGTCAATAACCAATAGCGGAACCTAGATGTTCATATTGGCTCCCACATATTCTACGAAGATCTTTATCAGTCAGACCGCACAACAACATACGTTGTTCCCTTTGTCATCGCTATGTTACTTGCCCGAGATTCGATCGTCGCTATCTCAATACCTAGTTCAATCTTGTTACCGGAAAGTCTCTTTACTCGTTCTGTAATGCATCATCCCGCAAATAACTCATTAGTCACATTGTTTGCAAGGTTTATAGTGATGTGCATTACCGAGAGGGCCCAGAGATACCTCTCCGACAATTGGAGTGACAAATCCTAATCTTGATCTATGCCAACTCCACAAGTACCATCGGAGACACCAGAGAGCACCTTTATAATCACCCGCATTCGCCAGACATTTGGTAGCACACTAAGTGTTCCTCCGCATTCGGGAGTTGCATAATCTCATAGTCATAGGAACATGTATAAGTCATGAAGAAAGCAACAGCAACATACTAAATCATCAAGTGCTAAGCTAACGGAATGGGTCAAGTCAATCACATCATTCTCTAATGATGTGATCCCGTTTATCAAATGACAACTCATGTCTATGGCTAGGAAACTTAACCATCTTTGATTCAACGAGCTAGTCAAGTAGAGGCATACTAGTGACACTGCTTGTCTATGTATTCACACACGCATTAAGTTTCCGGTTAATACAATTCTAGCATGAATAATAAACATTTATCATGATATAAGGAAATATAAATAACAACTTTATTATTGCCTCTAGGGCATATTTCCTTGAGTCTCCCATTTGCACTAGAGTCAATAATCTAGATTACACAGTAAATATTCTAACACCCATGGAGTCTTGGTGTTGATCATGTTTTGCTCGTGAGAGAGGCTTAGTCAACGGGTCTGCAACATTCAGATCCGTATGTATCTTGCAAATCTCTATGTCTCCCTCCTTGACTTGATCGCGGATGGAATTGAAGCGTCTCTTGATGTGCTTGGTTCTCTTGTGAAATCTGGATTCCTTTGCCAAGGCAATTGCACCAGTATTGTCACAAAAGATTTTCATTGGACCCGATGCACTAGGTATGACACCTAGATCGGATATGAACTCGTTCATCCAACCTCCTTCATTTGCTGCTTCCGAAGCAGCTATTTACCCCGCTTCACACGTAGATGCCTCCACGACGCTTTGCTTAGAACTGCACCAACTGACAGCTCCACCGTTCAATATAAATATGTATCCGGTTTGTGACTTAGAGTCATCCGGATCAGTGTCAAAGCTTGCACCGACGTAACCATTTACGACAAGCTCTTTGTCACCTCCATAAACGAGAAACATATCCTTAGTATAAGTGCATCTGGTGCCACCCCTAGTTGGTTTTGGAGTATTGACGACAAACCTGGTTGAGGGACTAATGTGTTTGTGAGAATTGCAGGATAGCACAGGTAGTAGTCCCTCATTGATTTGGTTTACCTACCGGAGATGACCCCTAAAAATGTGTGAAGACATTGAAGACAATGGTGGTATGTGAAGATATTCACAACGAAGATTATGACTCGAGAAGACATTCACGTGAAGACTCTGGAGTGCGAAGACATAGTTGTTTCGTAGTTTCCTTTTCTTCTTTGTTGAGTCATAGGAACCACTGTACTTTTAAGTGGGGTCCAAGTGAACAAAGTCAGAGTGACTGAAGTGATGCTCAACCAAATCCTAAGTCTTCGAGCGAAGACAATGAGAGCAAATCTTATCCAGAGCTGGATGAGTCAGCTTTACTTGTAGCCCAAGTTAAGCTGCCGCATGTGTTTGAAATCTGACCGTTGGAACACGTGTCAGTTCCTTAGTGAACCAGGGTCATTTCGGACAAATCAGGTTGGGTTGCCTAGTGGCTATAAATAGCCCACCCCCTACACCATAAATTGGTGGCTGCTCAGAGTTAGTGCACGGCTTTTGTCGTTTGAGAGCAACCCACCTCCGAAGCCTTTGAGAGATTGATCCTTGCGAGGACAAAGCCCAAAACACCCAGAGCCAAAGAGTGTTAGGCATCAATGAAGTCTTTCTGTCCGCATGACGTGAAGACTTGTTACACTTGAGGATTGTGAATCCTCCATCCGATTAGGCGTCGTGTTCTGAGCATCCAAGAGTCATTGTTGATTGCCGGTGAACAAAGTCTGTGAAGGTTTGGAAGTCTACCTTGAAGACTTACCAGAGTGATTGGGCGAGGACTAAGTGTCCTTAGCTCAAGGGGAATAAGGTGAAGACGTGGTCTTCTGAGTTGAATCTCAGCCTCCCTAACCATACGTACAGTTGTCACAACAACTGGAACTGGTCCAACAAATCCTTGTCCTCATGAAGCGACTGGTTCTATCTTCTCCCTCTTTTACTTACAATTTGTCTTCATGAAGTCATTGTCTGCTTGCATTATCTCTTTGACTTCACGGTGTGACGACTATTGTTGTCTGGCTTCATACCATCTTCCATCCTGATTCATACTACCTAGCTGCTATTAGTCTTCGTGCTTTCACTTCATTGAATACTTGACTATAGCTTGCCTAGTGTAGTCTACCTTTCGCTGCATGTCAATAGGCTCATTTCTATTGTTTGTCTTCAAAACTCCCATGTATTTAAGACTTTCATAAAAATCGCCTATTCACCCCCCCTCTAGTCGATAACTAGCACATTCAATTGGTATCAGAGCAAGGTACTCCCTTGTTCTGTGTGATTCGGTTTAGCCACCTGGAGTTTCAGCTATGTCGACTGTAGGGATAATCAAAGTCTCCGCTGCGTGCCCTGTCTTTGATGGCACTGATTACCCCTACTGGAAGAATAAGATGTGCATGCATCTTGAAGCCATGGATGTCAATCTATGGTATGTCATCAAGAATGATGTTCCCAAGACTGGTGAAGGTGCCACCCCTGCTGATGTCAAGAAGTTCGTTCAACTGGATTCCACTGCCAAGAACATCATCTGTGGTCATCTGACCAAAGGACAGTATGGTCGTGTGAGTGCTCTGGAAACGTCGAAGCTAGTCTAGAACTGGCTCTCCAAGGTCAACGAAGGTGTCTCAACCTAGAGAGATCAAAGGATCAGTGTCCTTCGCAACCTCTTCAACCGCTTCAAGAGAAATGACAATGAGAATGTCCAGCTCACATTTGATCGCCTCACTGATATCACAAATGAGCTTCATGCTCTCGGCGCCACTGAGATGACCAAGCATGAAATCGTCAAGACACTCCTGAGATCACTTGACAGCTCGTTTGACACCCTAACCCTGATGATTGAAGAACGCCTTGACTTCAAGACACTCAATCCGTCTGACATACTAGAGAGGCTCAACACACATGAGTTTCAGCTATCTGAGAAAAGATACATCTATGGTCCCAATTATGGCCGAACTCGCACTTTGAAGGCAAATGCTATTTCCTCATCTGAAGAAGAATCTGACTGCAATTCTGGGGATCCTGAAGACATTGGAAAGGAGCTTGCTATGCTTGTGAAGAAGTTCTAGAAATTCACCAAGAACAAAGGCTTCAAAATCCAGCTCAAGAAATGATGAAGCTTCCACTCATGACCACAAGAAGAGAACATGCCACAAGTGCAGGAAACCTGGTCACTACATCTCTGAGTGTCCACAATGGGACAATGAGAACAACAAGAAGAAGAGCAAGGAATATGATTCTGATGAAGAGAAGAAGAAGAAATCCTCAAAGTCTTCTTCCAAGTCTTCGTCCAAGTCTTCATCACACAAGAAGAGCTCATCTGGCAAGGCTCGTGCGTTTGTTAGCAAGGAGATGGATTCAGAGGAGGAGTCTGCTTCTGAGGAGGCAGAGGTGGAGTCTGAGGAGGAGTCCGACTCTGGCGTTGCAAGTCTGGCTCTAGCTACAGCCTACGTTGCCAAGTCCATCTTCAACACTGAAGACAACGGCTCCGTCACCAACGCTGATGCAAATGACAAGGACGACTCCACTCCCACCTACTGCTTCATGGCACGTGGTGCCAAGGTAAACTCACGTGATGCTTACTTTCAAACATCAAGTGAAGATGACTCTGATTGTGAATCCAAACCTAGCTACCAAACACTTGCTAAAATTGCAACTGAACAACAGAAAGCTATGGAACATAGACAAAAGCGATGACCTATTGGACGCGGAAATGACCCGATCTCAGTCCTTAATTGAAGACATCAAAAATCTTCATGTTAAGTACGAGGAACTTGAAAGTCGTCATGAAACGCTCTCAACAACTCATGAAAAGCTTTCCTATGATTATCTTCAAAGGAAGCAAGAACTTGAGAAATTGAGAGCAGTTCATGAAGATCTTCAAAAAGAGAACGAGTCACTTCAAGGCCAATGATCAGTCCCGGCCAGAAGGATTTGAACCACCATGTCTAAAATGCCTTGAGCATGATAACGCTACTTCTGGTGTTGAATGTTCTACTGCTGATGTGGTAACTAACCCCTCTGCGGATGATACCACAACTATTGCTGATGAAAATGCTAGATTGAAGACATTGCTTGAGACAGGGATGTACAGAAGTCTCAAAGGGCATCAGACACTATGTGATGTCCTCAAAAAGTAGATTCTGAACCTAAACCCTAGGAAAGAGGGTGTTAGGTTTGAGAGGAAAATGAATGTTGATGGCTCTTACTGGAAGCCTGAGCAGTACCCCAAAACCACATGGGTTGCTGCAAAGGAACCTTCAGTAGATCCATCCACCTTATCTCGCTTCACTTGTGCTAACCCAATTATCATTGATGAATCCTTTGATGCAAACTATAAACTGTTTAAGAATCAGAAAGGTGAAGTGTTTGCCAGGTATATTGGTACTAACTGCAGGAATGGACCGCCTATGAAGAAGATCTGGGTGCCCAAAAGGTGTCTTGAGAATCTTCCTGTGAATGTCATCATGACACCACAAAAGAAGAAGACAAACCCCAGACCAAAGGCTTCATATGGTCCAATGGCTTCATACAGACAGAGGACTCACCTAGTCACCCTAACGCCAATGTTTTGTAGGGAAATCATACTCAGACTCATTAATATGAGCGTTTTTCTTCAAACCGCTATGTTCATAAAACTAAGAACTTTTCTGCCTATTCATATGAGTATTATTCACCTCCTGCAAGGCTATTTGCTAGGTCTCCAAAGCCGAAGTTCTCAGATGCTGCACTTAGACTCATTGCTTCTAAACCACCCCTGAAAATGTGGGTGGTTGAGAAAAGTTAACTTTCTTTTGCAGGGAAAGGTCTCCAGCCTGAAATCAAAGGCGTCTGATGCTTATGCTGGGGACCTAAAACATCTTGTGGGGCGCAAGATAAAATGCCCAAATGGTCTTACTATGTATTTTGTTCCTGAATCGCTTGCCAATCATCCTATCAATCCTAACCTTGACCTGAGCTTTGATAATCCTCTTGTCCGTCAAATGTTTATGCTTCAAAATACTCTTGGTGAAGCCTATCCCCTAAATGTACTGTGGGGTATGAAACCACATGCTTTAGAATGGATTATGGACAGTGGATGCACTAATCACATGACTGGTGATCAAAGTCTTCTCATGGACTCAACCTTATGTCCATCTGACAAAAGTCACATCACATTTGCTGACACTGGTAAAAGCAAGGTATTGGGTCTAGGTAGAGTTGCAATCTCAAAGGATGAGCACATGGATAAAGTGATGCTTGTTGAATCCCTTGGTTTCAACTTAATGTCTGTCTCGATGCTTTGTGACTTGAACAAGATTGTGATATTTGGAAAATATCGTTGCCTTGTTCTAATGGAATCTCACAAGTCTCTAGTCTTTGAAGGGTACCGGAAAGATGATCTATATATGGTAGATTTCTAAGCAGGACCACAGTTAGCCATATGTCTTCTAGCAAAAGCTTCAGAGTGCTGGCTCTGGCATCAGAGGCTAGGGCATGCTGGCATGAGGAACCTGTACACTCTCGCAAAGAAGAAATACGTCGCAGGCATCGTGGGTGTCAAGTTCAAGAAAGATCATCTCTGTGGTGCCTGTGAAGCTGGAAAGATGACGAGGGCCAAGGATCCCTCGAAGACAATCAAGACTACATCTCAACCCTTCGAGCTGCTTCATATGGATCTCTTTGGACCTACTCACTACTCTACTCTCACTACCATTGCGTGTCTCTATGGCTTCGTCATAGTTGATGATTACTCGAGATATACATGGGTGCATATAATCCTTTACAAGAATGAAGTGCAGGATGTCTTTAGGAGCTTTGCCAATCGTGGCATGACGAAGTATGGCGTCAATATCAAGCACATCAGAAGTGATAACGTCACAGAGTTCAAGAACACCGGCCTTGATCTTTACCTTGATAAATTAGGCATCACTCATGAGTTCTCTGCTCCATACACACCTCAGCAAAATGGCATCATGGAGCGCAAGAACAGGACACTCATTGAGATGCCCCGGACGATGCTTGATGAATACAATACACCAAGGAAGTTCTGGCTTGAAGCCATTGATACCTAATGCCATGTCATCAACCGTGTTTATCTTCACAAGCTTCTGAAGAAGACATCCTATGAGCTCCTAACTGGTAAGAAGCCAAATGTCAGTTACTTCAGTGTATTTCGTGCCAGGTGCTGGATCAAGGATCCACATCACACTTCAAAATTTGCACCGAAAGCACATGAAGGTTTTATGCTTGGTTACGGAAAGGATTCACATTCCTACAGACTCTTCAACCTCTTTCACTATAAAGTGGTTGAAACTGTGGATGTGCGGTTCGATGAGACTAATGACTCGCAAAGAGAGCACCTACCAAATGTGTTAGACGAAGTTCCACCTAGTGAATCCATCAAGCTTATGGGAACTGGAGAAATCATACCCTCTGAGGTACAGGCTGAAGATGAACTTATCATTTCTGCTCCTAATCAACCTAAAGACAATGATCAGCCTGAAGTCAATGCTCAAAATGAAGACAATGATCAGCAGGAGCAAAATCTTCATCCAGTTCATCCTCATGTTGCAAATGAAGTACCGATTGAGGAGATAATTGATAGCATCAATGCACCTGGTCCACTCACTCGTTCAAGATCAACACAGCTAGCAAACTTCTATGGGCACTTTGCATTTGTCTCTATATCTGAACCCAAGAAAGTTGCCTAAGCCTTCATGGAACCTGAGTGGATTCAAGCTATGAAAGAAGAGCTTCAACAGTTCGAGCTGAACAATGTGTGGGAATTGGTCAAGCGTCCTGACCCTCGCAAGCACAACATCATAGGCACCAAATGGATATATCGCAACAGGCAAGATGAGCATGGTCAAGTTGTCAGAAACAAGGCTCGTCTTGTTGCTCAAGGATACACTCAAGTTGAAGGGATTAACTTCGATGAAACATTTTCTTCGGTGGCTAGGCTTGAAGCCATTCGCATACTGCTAGCCTATGCCAACCATCACAACATCCTTCTATATCAAATGGATGTGAAGAGTGCCTTCCTCAATGGCAAGATTGAATAAGAAGTGTATGTTGCACAACCTACTGGCTTTGAAGATCCAAAACATCCTGATATGGTATACAAGCTCAGCAAGGCACTGTATGGCCTCAAACAAGCCCCTCGTGCTTGGTATGACACACTCAAAGACTTCCTGAAGAGCAAAGGCTTCAAACCTGGTTCCCTGGATCCCACTCTCTTCACGAAGACATATGATGGAGAACTATTTGTGTGCCAAATCTATGTGGATGACATTATCTTCGGCTGCACTGACAAGAGATACAGTGATGAGTTTGGACACATGATGCAAGAGCAATATCAGATGTCCATGATGGGTGAGCTGATGTTCTTCGTTGGTCTTAAAATTCGTCAGCAAAGCAATGAAATCTTCATATCTCAAGAGAAATACCTCAAAGACTGCCTGAAGAAGTTTGGAATGCAAGAGTGCAAAGGTTACACGATGCCAATGCCAACCAAGAGTCATATGAGTCCCAACGCCAATGGTAAAGAGTTCAACCAAATGGTATACCGCTCCATGATTGGTTCTTTACTTTATTTATGTGCATCTAGGCCAGATATCATGCTTAGTGTTTGCATGTGTGCCCGATTTCAAGCGGCACCAAAGGAATCACATCACTTAGCAGTGAAGCGAATTCTTCGATATTTGGCTTACACCCCAACACTAGGATTTTGGTATCTAAAGGGCTCAGAGTTTGATCTAGTTGGATTCTCGGATGCTGATTATGCTGGTGACAAGGTGGATCACAAGTCTACATCAGGCACATGTCACTTTCTGGGATGATCACTTGTCTGTTGGTCTTTCAAAGAAGCAGAACTGTGTGTCTCTCTCCACTGCTGAATATGAATACATTGCTGCTGGATCTTGTTGCTCTCAGCTTCTATGGATGAAGCAAACTCTCAAGGACTATGGCATCCATCTGAAGCAAGTACCACTCTACTGCGACAATGAAAGCACCATCAAGATTGCCAACAACCTAGTTCAGCACTCGAAGACAAAGCACATTGAAATTCGTCATCACTTTCTCAGAGATCATGTTATGAAGGAAGATATTGATATCATTCACGTCAACACTGAAGAGCAATTGGCTGATATATTCACAAAGCCCTTGGATGAGAAAAGGTTTTGCAAGTTCGGTGTGAGCTAAATATCTTAGAATCCTCAAATGTCCTGTAACTGGACACACATCCTAAAACTTATGCATGTTGATGACTTGGATGTGCAACACACGAAGTAACATATATCTTCAATCAATGAAGACATACACTCTAAGTATGAATACATTAATGTGGAATTTGACTTCGGAGCGCCACGATAATTGTGCGCCATGTCTGGGTCTAATATTTCCCATACGGTGAGTAACGCCACCACCAAACTTTTGTTTGGAGTGTTTCATTTGGCGTTGCTTTTGCTAAGTCTTCGCATTTGATTTATCTTCACCATTGATTTGTCTTCATGTTGATCTTCATTTGTTGATTTGTTCTTACTCAGATATATACATATATTTGTGTTCTGTCCTCTACAACATTCACTTATAGCTATGTCTTCTTGTTTGAATCTTTTGGACTAAGTGAATGTGATCGGGCCCTAACCTCTTCTATGCTTCTATCTCAAATTCTATCTATCCAAATCATATGCATTCTATTGAAACCGTCGAATGTCTTCTCTGCGGCCTTGTCAGCAGAAGATACAGAGACAAAAATTGAATCTGTTTTAAAAGCTATATCCTTATTGCCTGAAACCCAGAGAAGCCGGAACGACCACCCGACAGTCCAGGCGTGCGTGGGAACATGGAACAACTTCCAATGTGTTGCATGTTTGCCATGTGTTCCTCAGATGTGAACCGCCAGGGGCACCTGCGTAATTGCATTGTGATGTCCCTTTCCTTATAAATACACATCACATCGCAGTCAAAATCCTTCTCCCACCTCTCCACCTCGACAAACCCTAGCGCCACCGCTAGCTCCCGCGACGCTGGCAACGAAGCGCTTAGCTGCCGCGACCTCACCGACGCCGTCCTCACGCCGGCCGCGGACCTCGTCTCCTCCGCTGTCGCCATAGGTGTCTTCCGTTGCCAAGTTAGGGCACGGAAGATTGAACTGCTCGGCCTCCTCTCTACTCCGTCTAGCAGTTCTTCGTGTGGTAACTAAAGCTCACTTTTACTACCATTTTGATCCGATAGATTCATCCTTCTCCACCAATAGTGGTTTCTGTGCCTACAAATTTGGATCTATCCTGTTCTGCATCTCATAACATGCCTAGTATATTCACTTATGCTTCACACGTAGTTAGATTCCTCACTTGTACCAATTCTTGGATTCGTACAAATCTGGAACCAACTCTCAACATATAAGTGAATGTCTTCGCGCTATGAGGTCAATGTCTTCCAACTGATTTATCTTCAAAATCTTCTGACAATGCATATGACCTCTTCCCCTTCCCTCGCATCTCTAATGCTGTCACAGGTACATGTCCATGGGAGAATCCCTTGGTTTTCATAGTCTGCACTCATTTGCAGAATTCTTACAGCGTCACATCAATTCTCCCGAAGCCAGTTCTTGTCTGACTAGAAGACGGAAGCCTTAGCAAGTTCTGAAGCCACTCAGTTTGAACTTCATGGCCACTGAAAAGTCAGCAAGAAAGGGCGGCGGACAGCATCGTGGGAATACATCCAAAAATTTGCCACCTGATCTGTATGAAATGTACAAGACTGACCCAGAAGAAACCTATGGTGAACGCAAGACTCGAATCCAGTGGATTCGAAGATATTGGGCTGAGGAATGGTACAAATACAGATTCATCACTACTGAGTATGCTGAGAAGAATGCCATCAAGCGACCATGGGGAGATATTCTTTTCAAAAATCTTCCACCCAGGTCCAGAAATGAAGCCATTGCTCAAGGCTTCTATCCTTGCATGGTTCGCGGACCACAGCCAGAGAATGGTGACCCATCTTCTCTGCTATGGTGTCGTGACGACATTTCTTTTCAAGCGCAACTACAAGTTTGCCAAGGACTCTGCTGTGAAAAACAAGAAAGCATTTGGACTCGACTTCAACCCCGGTCCACTGCTCCTCGGCTGATGGCACCGTGATGCTGAACCCAATATCGGCGGGCCCTTCTACAACCTTGAAGGTCTCATCACACACATTGCTGTTCAGGGGGAAGCCGCGGAGCACTCTGCAGACGACACTGATTCTGATGAAGCGCCTGCTCCACCCAAGCCACAGAAGCAAAAGAAACCAAAGGCTTTAAAGACCTCCACTGCACCAAAAGCTTCGCGTCCAAAGCCTCTGGCCACTACACCTCCTGAAGCCAGTGTGCAGTCTGAAGATCTCTCTCGCATCTCCAAGAAGACCAAGAAGAAGAAGAAGCCCATCCAGAGTTTTGATCAAGCACTGATCCCTACTGCAGTTCTGAGGAACGAGAATGACGCCATTGATCTGTCAAGTGATGAAGATCTTGGCGATGATGCTCTTGAGTTGTTGATAAAGAGCAAGCAAGAGGCGGAAATCTTCAACGATTTGCCCCTCTTTGATGTGGACATCTTGAATAACTTCACTGATGAGTGGTTTGAAAATCCGAGCCTCAACATCGATGATCTTCAGCTTCCAATTGGCATCAATGTCTCCTTCCATGGAGCCATTGCAAATGAGCTGGCTCTGGCTCAGACAATCGTTGAACTGAAGAACAAAATTGACTATGAGAAGGCTCAGTTCAAGAAGCACATGGCCAAGCTCAGCGTGGTTCATGTTCAAAACTTCAAGCAGATGTTGCATGACCTCAAAGAGCAGTTTCAACAGAAACGTGAAGCAGAAAAAGGATCAAGAGAACGTATGAAGCTCTCCGCTGCAAAATGTGTTCAAGCTCAGAATGAAGCTGAGAAGCGCAAGGCTCTTGGGCGTCCAGGCATTGACCCCAAGATGGCTGCCAAGAAGAAGCCTGCTGTGGCCCATGCTGATGCATCAAGGCAGGAAGCACCTCGCATTGTCTTCCCTTCTAGTATGACAGGCTCGAAGCCTAAGTGAGGGAGTCCTGGATAAGGGGCTCTCCGGACAGCCGGACTATATCCTTTGGCCGGACTATTGGACTATGAAGATACAAGATTGAAGACTTCGTCCCGTGTCCGGATGGGACTCTCCTTGGCGTGGAAGGCAAGCTTGGCAATACGGATATGTAGATCTCCTCCCTTGTAACTGACTCTGTGTAACCCTAGCCCCCTCCGGTGTCTATATAAACCGGAGGGTTTAGTCCGTAGGACAACAACAATCATACCATAGGCTAGCTTCTAGGGTTTAACCTCTACGATCTCGTGGTAGATCAACTCTTTTAATACTCATATCATCAAGATCAATCAAGCAGGAAGTAGGTTATTACCTCCATCGAGAGGGCCCGAACACAGGTAAACATCGTGTCCCCCGCCTCCTGTTACCATCCGCCTTAGATGCACAGTTCGGGACCCCCTACCCGAGATCCCCCAGTTTTGACACCGACATTGGTGCTTTCATTGAGAGTTCCACTATGCCGTCACCGTAAGGCTTGATGGCTCCTTCGACCATTGGTAACGATGCGGTCCAGGGTGAGGTTTTCCTCCCTGGATAGATCTTCATATTCGGCGGCCTCGCACTGCGGTCCAACTCGCTTGGCCATCTGGAGCAGATCGAGAGCTATGCCCCTGACCACCAGGTCAGGTTCGAAAACTTGAATTACACTGCCGACATCCACGGAGACTTGATCTTTGACGGATTCGAGCCCATGCCAGGTGCGCCACACGATCACGACGAGCATGATTTAGCTCTGTCGTTGGACAGTGTTCGGGAGATCACACCTACAACTACTCCGGCCTTCAATCCGGAGCAAATTGCGCCATCCAAGGATGGGTGGATAGACCCCGCCATGGAGGCCGCACTCTCAGCGGCGATGGAGCCGGATACTGACTTCACCCCTCACGAGAGCCGTGATGCCGAACCACTGGATTCGCCTCCGGCCACGAACTCCGAGCCGCCTGCGTCCGTGCCTATCGAATCCGATTGGGCGCCGATCATGGAGTTTACCTCCGCGGATATCTTTCAGCACTCGCCTTTTGGCGACGTGCTAAATTCGTTAAGGTCTCTCTCCTTGTCAGGAGAACCTTGGCCGAACTATGTCCGGCTAGAATGGGATGCGGACGACGAAGAAATTCGCTGCCCACCCACCACCCACTTAGTAGCCACTGTCGACGATTTAACCGACATGCTCGACTTCGACTCTGAAGACATCGACGGTATGGACGATGATGCAGGAGACGAACAGGAACCACCGCCCACAGGGCGCTGGACCGCCACCTCATCATATGATATTGTCAGGACCCCGATTCCAAGTCACATCGATCTAGCCGGTAACACCTCATATCACTTTGCGGCCTCACGCACGGTATTCCCACGGGTGTCGCCTTACCATGGCCCGGGACCGTATGCGCCTTTTGGCTCACGTATATGATAGTGTCGCTAGCATCCATATGACAGAGAACCCGGGCCGACATGGCTAGTCGTGAACCCAAAGCGGCACTAACCCATGGGGACATGCATACATGAATCAACTTCGAGCATGTCGGTCAGCAGCGTGTGAATCCGGGCTGTAGCACTGGGCTAACAGGACTCCGGGAACCCGGGCTGTAGCAGGCTAGGCAGGACTCCGGATGTCACCGCGTGACATTTCCCAAGGGATGAACCACAGAATGAAGTGAACACACATGCGGCCAGTCAAGTGTTCCGAGCAGTAGTCTTTGGGCTAGCAGGACTCCGTGAACCGGGCTGTAGCGGACTACTATCGCTCAAGGAAGCACTAGACTACATTTCCCCATAAGAGAGGCTGCCAAGGATAAACAACTAGATTGTCGGATCCCACACATACCAAGCATTACAAACATACACGCAATATGCTCGATATGTGTAAATACAACATGGCATCACAACATAACTCTACGACTCAAGTATTTATTCATTAGGCTCGAGGAGCGAGATATTACAAACATGGGTCTCATGACCCAACATTGAAACATACAAGTCAAAGCACAAGCGGAAGCTTAACATGTCTGAGTACAAACATCTACAAATGAAAAAGGCTGAGAAGCCTGACTATCTACCAGATCCTGCCGAGGGCACAAGATTGTAGCTGAGGTAACAAGCTAAACGTCGAAATCCACGCGGAACTACTAGTGAGACTGAAGTCTCTCTGCAAAAACATAAAATAGGCAAACGTGAGTACAAATGTATCCAACAAGACTTACATCAGAACTAACTACATATGCATCGGTTTCAATAAAGGGGGTGGTGGAGTTTAACTGCAGCAAGCCAGCTTTGACTCGGTGGCTATCCTAAACCACATTCGCAAGTAACTCTTTTGAGGTGGCGCACGAGTCCACATATTCACCATATCAATACACCACTATGGATCCGCTCCGTCCCCTCACGAGAACGCCATCCATAGCACTCACGCTTATCTTGCGCATTTTAGAGTATCCACTTTCACTTGTCTATGCTATGCACAGCAACCCGAAGTCCTTTACAGCGGACACGTCTATTGAATAGATCATATTAACCTGCAGGGTGTACTTCTTCACACATGCTCTCGCCACTTACCGCCATGTACACCTCGTGTATCTCGGTAACCTTCAAGCGGAAGCTTTGGCGAGGAGTCGGCCATGACGACTAACCACACAAGTCTCTAGTCCAGGTTTATCGCCTATTCGGTTCCATCCGCAAGGAGATCCGGCCGGGTGTCGCTCACGGCCCCAAACGATGTGTGCAGGGTTCCCAAACCCACCTCGACAGGTGGATCTATGCTTGGTACACGTGCCACGGTGCCTAGTCTGTCCCAAGCCCACCTGCGGGTGCCACTTGGTAGACTACTAACACTACCTACAAACACCGTAAACTAGTTGCAACTCCTGGGCCAGAGATCATGTTGATTAATAAGTCGAGAGGGGTCGAGTTACCGGAACCCAATGTGTGGTAGTAACTATTCATGGATCACAAACACTGAACTCAGTTCCTGAGGACGGATGCAATGAGACAACCCACCATGTACTCCTACATGGCCTCTCACCGCTACCTTTACCAAATCGTGTTCACACACTTAGCTCTCACACAGTAGGACATGTTCACACACCTCCAATTCATCTCCGATGAATCAGACCTGACACAACTCTAAGCAATAGCAGGCATGACGAACAAGCATGAATGAGTAGGCACATCAAGGCTCAAACAACTCCTACTCATGCTAGTGGGTTTCATCTATTTACTGTGGCAACGACAGGTCATGCAGAAGAAAGGGGTTCAAGTACCGCAGCATGTAACAGTTGAAACGTTGTTGTCCTAATGCAGTAAAAGACAGCAGGAGCGAGAGAGTGGGATTGTATCAGAATGAACAAGGGGGGTTTGCTTGCCTGGCACTTCTGAAGATAATATAGTTCTTCATCGGTGTCATCGAACTCATCGTCGGTACGTCGTCTACTGAGAGGGGACAAACACCGGCAACAGAGAGGAAACACAATCAATGCAATGCAACAATATGATGCATGATCATGACATGGCAACATGCTGGTGTTTTGAGCTAATGCAACTAGCAACAAAGTTAAATGAAGTTGGTTTGAACCAAAGGTTCAAATTCAAACTCCATATGTGATTATTCAAATGCCAAACATATGATTTGCCCTATTCAGCAACTATAAGTTGTTCCTACATGCATGAAAATGGTACAGATGGATAGATTGGATTTTTCTGATCATTTTTCATATATAATTTATCTCATTTGGAGTTATTATTGAATTTCTATGATTTTTAGAAGTTTTGGACAATTTCTGGAATTTCTGAATTATTTAAAATACAGAAATTATTTACTGCGTCAGCATGAAATAACCATGAGGTCAGCAGGTCAACATCGCTAGTCCAGGTCAAACCTGATGCGCGGGGTCCACACGTCAGTGACACACGGCTGGTTAGTGTCATTTGGCGGTGGGCTGGTCAACAACCACGTCGGCAGGTCAATCTTGTGGCGTGGGTCGATCGAATTAGACTAATCTTAACTAATTTTGTTAGCTGGTTAGTTAAACCCGTAGGGCCCGACTGTCAGTGACTGTGGTGGGGGTGGTTGCTAATTAAACATGTGCTTAACTCTAAACCAATGACGCCACGTCACCTAAACGGTGATTAGCCGCCGGTGCTAAGCAGGACGTGGCGGCACTCCTCGTCCGGGCGATTCCGGCGACGAGAGGCGTCTTGTGACTAGGCTCTGGTGCAGCAGCGACGAGGCGCGTCGGGTGGAAACATCGAGGCAGCTGGAGGTGGAGCAAAGCGATGGCAGCGGCGACAGCGCGGCGGCGGAGCTTCGGACGTTAATTTAAAAAACCGGCAGCGCTAGCGAAACAGCGGTTAGTACTGCGGGTTCTACGTGCTCGCGAGGCCAGCGGGCATATGCTGCAGGACGATTGGTCACGGAGCCTCATCGCCGGCGAGCTCGAGCGGCGGCGCGATTCGGGCGCAGTGGCCGGGTATTCTGGCGTGCAAAGCGAGGCAAGGAGAGGGGTGTCGGGGCGAGGAGCTCACGGTGATCACGCTTGGTGGTCGGCGAACTCGAGGAAGCACGGAGCGGCGGCGGGCGGCGGGATCTTCGTGGCAGCGATGAAGACTTTGAAGATGGCGATGCTGTGGGGCGTCCGGCAGTGCGTGTGTCCTCGAGGAGGCGTAGACGACGGAGGCGGATCTCCTGGACATGTTGGGGAGGCTAGGCGGTGGATGTGGCCACGGCGAACGGCGTCGGTGGCGGTGGCTCCGTTCGGTGGCTGCGCGTAGGAGAAGCGGAGGAGGGGGAGAGAGAGCAACGAGTGAGGGAGAGGGGACAGGGGCTTCGAGGTGTCTCCGTGGCGCTCTAAGAAGAATCGGGGCGTCGCGGTGGAAGCAGGAGTGGCAGCGCCGCGGCGTCCACACTCCCCCGCCTCTTGGCGGAGGAGGAAACGGCAGATGGGTTGCGGTGGTGGGCTGGGCCAGTTGGCTGGGCCGGCCAGCTGTGGTGCTAGGCCGCACAGGCAGGTGGGCTGCTCAGGTGAGTCCAGGTAAGCTCTCCCTCTCTTATGTTTTCTAATTTCTTTTTGTTTTTCTAATTATTTGCCTCTGTTTTGAGCTTAGGAAAAATACCAAGGCATTTCCTAAAATCCTGAAAATATTCATGGACACTTGCCGAATTATTTCAGTGGCCCAAAAATAGTTCCAACATTATTTGAACATTTAATTTATTTATATAGTATTGAAATGTCCAAAGTCAAATACAATAAGATTTAATTCAAAAATCCAGAATGGCATAGAAATATGTGCATCATTTTTGGCAGAGGTTTTCACCTTTAACAAAAATCATGAACTTTTCTAAAGGGCATTTGGGTTCATTGAAGATATTTTTATTGAACCTAGTTGAATTCATTTGGTGTTAGGGTTTCAACAGTCCCCATTTCAACATTCAAAGTAATTTAGACATGATGCAACACAAGGCTAGCTAACCCAGAGCAGACCAGAACTAGGGATGTGACAGCTATATATATGGTGGATACCCCCAAAGAAGGCAATGGCGACAAGACAACGGAGGATGACCCCTCCAAGAAGCAACCCAAGCATCGACGTCAGTGGCGCCGCTCTAAGTCCCACCATAGCAAAAGCAATGATACCGGCACAAGAGAAAATAACACTCCGGATAGTGCCAAAGCCGATGACAATCCCCTCCAGCCAGATTTAGAGCAGGAGGATGAACAAGCTAGCCCTCCAGAACAGGCAGCAGATGGAGAAACGGAGGATGACAATTACATGCCTCTCTCCGAAGGCGAGGTGAGCCTCGTGACGAAAAAATTATCGTGCACGAGGATCCCATCAAGCAGGAGCACTTCAAGCGCCGACTTATAGCCACAGCAAATAGCCTGAAGAAAAAGCAACAACAGCTTCGAGTTGATCAAGATTTGCTAGCAGACAGATGTACCGAAGTCCTTGCGGCCGAGGAATACGAACTCGAACGCCCAACCAATAGTTATCCAAAGCGCAGGTTGCTACCTCAACTAGAGGAGGAAGCATTGAAGCCTACATCACCAGCGTATGATGCGGTTGATCGTCCACCTCGTGACCGAGACAGAGAGGCATTTCAGCCTGAATCCTGCCCACACCCCGCCGCCAATCAAACAAAAATACCAAGGCCCGGGGCAACACGCGGAACCTGCGAGGTGTATTGGAAAACAAGGCAAAACATGCAAGATTGATCTATGGATCACGGGGGCGCGCACCAACACGTGATGATGATCGTCACGCCGGATACACTAAAAGTAAATCCGGCCGAGCCGAACACGGCAGACAATATTCGTATGACCAGCGTCGTGATATAGCCCGGCACAGAGGCGCCGTGCACCCCCTATGCTTCACTGATGAAGTAATGGATCATGAATTCCCGGAAGGGTTTAAACCCGTAAACATTGAATCATACGATGGTACTACAGACCCTGCGGTATGGATAGAAGACTTGTTCCTCCACATTCACATGGCCCGCGGGGATGACCTACATGCCATCAAGTATCTCCCACTAAAACTCAAAGGGCCGGCTCGGCATTGGCTCAATAGCTTGCCGGCAAACTCCATCGGAAGCTGGGAAAGCCTGGCAGAGGCATTCCTGGACAATTTCCATGACACTTATGTGTGGCCGCCAGACGCTGACAATTTAAGTCATATAACTCACCAGCCAGGGGAATCGGCCAGGAAATTCTGGACCCGGTTCCTAACCAAGAAAAACCAAATAGTCAACTGTCCGGATGCTGAGGCCTTAGCGGCATTCAAGCATAACATCTGTGACAAGTGGCTCGCCCGGCACCTCGGCCAAGAGAAGCCAAAATCCATGGCAGCCCTCACGACACTTATGACCCACTTTTGTGCGGGCGAAGATAGCTGGTTGGCTCGTAGTACTAATCTGACAAGCAAACTGGCATACCGAAGCCGAGGATAGCAACGCAAAACCACGGCGCAACAAACACAAGTCACGTAAATATAAAAGCGCCGACAATCTGGCGATTAATGCGGGTTCGAGGGCTCAAAGTCCGGCCGGCAGAATGGGCCACCCAAAATAAAATCCGGGTCCATCGATGCGGACCGCATACTCGATCGCCAATGCCAAATTCATGGCACCCCAGAAACGCCAGCCACCCATACCAACAGAGAATGATGGCTCTTCAAACAAACCGGCAGGGCAGGTGCCAAAGACGAAAGGGGGTCTCAAAGCGACGATAGCGACGAAGAGCCCAGACCAGCGAACACAGGAGGGCAAAAGAAATTTCCCCCGCATATTCAATCGGTGAATATGGTAAATAACACCCAAATTACCAACTCGGACCGGATATGCATCCTTAGGGATGGCGAATCAACGGAACAAGTCGTCCCACAACATAAACTGGGGCCGGTCACGTTCAACCGCACGGATCGTCCGGTTAACGCCAATCAGGGCAATCCAGCCGCACTAGTCCTCGACACAATAATAGACGGGTTCGACTGAGGGAGTCCTGGATTAGGGGGTATCCGGACAGCCGGACTGTGTACAACGTCCGAACTATTGAAGCGTGAAGATACAAGACTCAAGACTTCGGCCCGTGTCCGGATGGGACTTTCCTTGGCGTGGAAGGCAAGCTTGGCGATCTGGATATTATGTTTCCTTCCTTGTAACCGAATCCATGTAAACCCTAGCCCTCTCCGGTGCCTATATAAACCGGAGAGGTTGGTCCTAGAAGGCCGATCACAATTACAATCCATACCATCATAGGCTAGCTCTTAGGGTTTAGCCTCTACGATCTCATGGTAGATCTACTCTTGTACTACCCATATCATCAATATTAATTAAGCGAGGAAGTAGGTTTTACCTCCATCGAGAGGTCCGACCACAGGTAAACTGTCGTGTCCCTTGCTTCTGTTACCATCGATACCTTGACTCACGGATCAGGACCCCCTACCGAGATCCGCGGTTTAACACCGACATTGGTGCTTTCATTGAGAGTTCTTACGTATGCGTCGCTACAAGGCTCGATGGCTCTTTCAACCACCGTCAACAACATGGTCTGGGTGAGACTTTTCTCCCGGACAGATCTTCGTGTCCGGCAGCTTCGCCCTGAATTCAATTAAACAGCCATCTGGAGCAGATCGATAGCCCGCCCTTAGCCACCGGATCGGGTCGGAAAACTGAACTACAGCGGACATCGCGGAGACTGGATATTCGGCGGATTCGGGCCTATGCGAGAACCTTTGGGCGATCCACAGCGAACACGGCTTAGACACTGGCTTTGTCGAACAAAGCTCGGGTGTCACCCCGCGGTAGCCTCGGACTTAAATCCGGGCGAGCTCGTTGCCCAGGGCGAGGGCTAGACCCGCCCGCGGTCGCGCACTCATCGGCGATAGAGCCGAACACGGGACTTACCCCTGTGGTAGCCTGTGAATCCGGACCCATGGATTCGTATCCGGACGTTGGTCCCGGTCCGCGCACTCCCGATCCAGTCGAGCCAGGTTGGGCTCCGGTAATGGAGTTCACCGCTGCGGATATCTTCCAGCACTCGCCCCTCGGTGACATGCTGAACTCATTAAAGTCCTCTTTGTTAGAAGGCTCTTGGCCGAACTATGTCCGGCTCGAGTGGGAAGCAGGCGATGAAGGAATTCTTTGCCCACCCACCACCCACTTCATTGCCACGGTCGATGATTTAACCAACGTGAATGACTTTGACTCCGAAGACATCGATGGTATGGACGACGATGCAGGAGAATCACAGGAGCCACCGCTCACTGGGCGGTGGATAGCTGCCTATCCCCATGATATACACATGGCGGACACTCCGAAGGAAACCAATGGCGATGAGGCAGCGGAGGATAATCCCCTAGGGGGAAAAGCAAAGCATGGGCATCGTCGGTGCCGCTCCAAGCCCCGCCACGGGAATACCGGCCCATAAGTAAAAACAATCCGGATGGCGCCGAAGATGAATATAACCCTAGTCGGCTTGCCTTTGGAAGGCGGATGGCATGTGGGATACTTGGAGAGGACAACTCTCGCCCCCCTCGAGGGGCGAGGCAAGCCTCGGCAATGGCAATTTGGCGTGCACGAAGATCCAGTGGAACAAGCTCTCTTGACGGCGGCTCATAGCCACGGCAAAAGAGCACGCAAAGGAAGCAACAAGAGCTTAAAGCCAACCAAGATTATTTGGTGGACAGATGGACCAAGGTCACAGCCCTTTGAAAGATCTGGACCCGACCGCCCGACAAAGGGCACAGGGCACAACCGGCCACCCCAACCTAGCGGGGAGAACTCAAGGCACATGCCACAGCGTCAACACACCACTGCGGTCCAAAACAATACGAAGGACAAAAGAAGAAGCATCCTCAAGCCTCGACGCAATGGTCATAAGCGTCAAAACAGGAAGGCTGGTGCTAATTCCAGCAACTCCCAGTCCGGTCAGTGGGACAAAGAACATCTCAGACCTATCCGGCCCGAGCCACACACTCGATCAACCATGTGAAATCCATGGTACTCCCAGAAGGACGGCAAAGCATACCAATAGAGAATTCCGGATCCTCAAAACAAAGCGGCTGGTCGCGTGCCGGAAACAATGAAGGGAGGCATCTGGTCAAGAGCCCCCCCCCCCCCATAGCATAAAAGTACGACCGATCACCCCCGACCGCATTAACCACAGCAACTCAATTGCAGTACCTCCGGACATAGCAAACCGGGGGCCCCATAACACATAGAACCCCCACAGGTGTGAAACCACAAACAACATCTCCTAAAAGATGCTAGGGTCAAAGGCCAAGTTTTTCTGGCCCATCATTCTAAACGGTTGTCTTCGGATCAGCAAAAAATACTTCGCCAAAGAATAAACTTCGGCACCTTCCCACCATGCGGTAATTTACCGTATGCTAACGAGACGAACCACGTTGACTAGATACCACGTGGTCAATCACTTAGGCCAACACCATGTGGTACAATCACTGCGGCGAACCCGCCCTCGGTGCGGAAATCATCTGTTGCCGAGTAGCGAGTCGCGCATGCCTATCAAAATTTTGATATGACAGCCAACTACCCGGACACCAATTGAGAGTCGCGCTACCCAGCGGTATAGCGGCTGGGTTTACGAGTGGTCGATCGAGGCCCTCGGACCAACCACAAGAGGGCGCTCGGCTACCTCGAGTATTTTCCTTACAAACTAACTTTGACTCAGAACAGGATTGGTGGCGTGGAATCGGCGGGACACAAAGAGCCCCCCTAAAAGAAGGCAGTCGGATTCACTCTTGATGCCTTGACAACTCCTTGATCCGGCCATCACGAGTTTAGCCAAAAACACCTCTTTTCATAATCATACATCGTACTCATATGCATAAACATATCATTTTGCTACAATGAGTAGACTTAAATAACACTTACCGGCCATCGCTTTTCATCAACACCACGTGTTACGCCCGATTATGCCAGGGGCTTCATAATACGGCAATGAAGTCCGACCACCTTCTCGGTCGTCCGGCACCCCCGAACTTATAGCACTATATGCATCAGCACCGAATCATGTCTTGGATCATTGGTTGGGTTTGCCCGGCTCCCTTGTTTTGGTACCTTACGTTCCGTTATATAGGCTAAGGTAGCGCAGGGAGAACTACTGCGATTGTGTCCCAGATCTGCCGGACGAGCACCTCAGTAGAGAAAGCCGAAAACCGACTATCATGATACAGCGAGAGCTGGTCAGCTATTCGAGAGATTGTAAAATGCTTAAAGATTTATTCCGCTGCGCCATTATAAATCAGAGGCGACGGATCGATCTTACGATCGGTAGCCAATAGAGCCCCTAGTTGGCCTTAGAACACTAGAATTTGCGCCGACCATACTCAATTCCTATGGCTAAGTGAGAGTAGTAAAGCCTTATAGTCGATTGCCTGGTTTGTGGTGAAACGCCTCCGTCAAAGGACCCAACTATGGGATCTGAGGCGTTCGGATATATCGGAACACCGCCGTATTCTTTTTACGTAGGAGGCGGAAGCGGACGCCAACTCTCGAGATTTACATACAATAAACAGCCGCCGGGAAGAACAGATGTTCAAACAAAATAGGCAATATATACACGCCATAATCCCATATTACAAAAAGTGGCACGAATGCCCTCGGGAAATATAATGTCTTTGTTACATTTATCCGCCCATAAAGTAACTCCTTCGATACACTTCCATAGTGCAGTTAAGACTGCGATGCTCCTTACCCTCTGGCGGCCCCTCGGTCATCGGCTTCTCCGTCAAGCTTCCCCAATGCACTTTTGCATGGGCGAATGCCATCGTGCACCCTCTATACGGAACCGATAAGCTTAATAGCATCAAGCGAGGACAAGCGCCCACAATCCGCTTCACGAGCGAAGTAGCTGCTCGGAATTGGCTCCACCCGACCCTGACCGGACAATCAAGTCCTTCATGGCTAGTTCGGCGGCCAGGTGCTGATTCGACTAGGCTGCTTGGCTGGTCGATAAAAAGGCACCGGATAGTTCGGCGCCAAATCACTGCGACCAATCCCTCTCCATGAACTTCTTTTCCTCGGTTCGATAAAATTGGGCGGCATCGATATCTGCGAGGAAGATCCATAAGCGCCCTGGAAAATAAGAATTCAACTTCTTTGTAGAATTTTTCCCATTATCATGAACAAATGGCTAAGAATCTGAAGGCCTTACCAGCCGCAACTTTCGGGCCTCCTGAATGTCCCGTCTGCACCTCGGGCTTCTTCGAGCATCTTCCATAACTTGGGCGCTTAGGCGAGTTGATTCTTTCCCTATTAGACTCTGCTCCAAGCCCTCGCTTTCTTCACAGCCTCATGGAGCTCCCGCTCAGCTGTGACAACCACAGCCTCGTGTTTTTCACGAAGTGCACATTCGTGGCAACCTTCTCGTTAGCATCATCCACAACCTTTTTAGTGCCTCATATTGGCTTTTCGCTCCTAGGGCACATAACGCAAATACTTTTCAATAAGCACAATTACTTATTCGTGCCTACTGCAAGACAATGTTTGAACATACCTTGTTTATCTTCTAATTGCTTCCTCACGCGACCAAGTTCTTCCTCAGCCCGTTCCAGGCTCCGCTTCAGTTCAGACACTTCCGCATGATGAGCGGCCGTGTTCTCCGCAGACGCCTGTGTTCAAACAAAGATGTACACGTCATTAACGTAAGTTCCCACGACAAAAGAGGATTTGATCTCCTGCCCGGCTCCCTCTCCTTCACCGGACAGTGTATCAGGGGCTACTACTCATATTATGATGATTCCTCAAAGGTTTCTCAGGAAACATACCTCAAAGGCCTTTATAAGGCCAAGGTAGGACTCGTTCAGCCCGCTCTCGGCGGACCGAAGCTTTTCAACCACCGCACCCATAAGGGTCCGATGTTCATCAACGAGAGACGCGTTCTTTAGCGGCTGTCGATGGACCGTAACAACTCCGGCGAGCGAGAGGTTGCGGCGGAGTAAACAAACCTCCCACGTTGAAGGTGGCTGCTTTCGCCCGATCTGGGAGCCTTAGGCGTCTCTGGACCTTGTCGGTTTGAGGCGAACCCAAGATCGCCCTGGCGGCAGCACACTCGGGGTCATCGCTCCCGTGTGTCCGGCTCCAGTGATATGCCCCCCTGGCCCGAGCCCCGTTGAGAGGACACCTCAGTGTCGCGTCGGGACTTAGGAGAAAGGGCCTCTGGGCGTCTCGCTTCGCCAGGCGTCGAACTCAGCGAATCCTCGGATGAGGACTGTCCGTGAGACCTTGCGGACTGTGCAAAACATAGCAATAGTTAAAACTACTATACCCAAAATAATCCGGGGCGTATATGCGTGTTCAGATTTTGTGTACTTACGACTTCTCCGAGGCTGGGCCTGGGATCCCCTCAGCTGCTATCGGCAGCCATGGTGGATGCCCACAGGAGGAACCTTTTTCTCCTCTTGGGCGATTCGGCCTCGAGGGGCGAGGAAGCTGCGCTTCTTCCCACCTTGAGTAAGGCTCGTCCCCTCAGCTTCTTCCTCTTCGTCTTCCGAAGAAGGGCGTCGCTTGAGTCTTGGATTTTGCGTTGAAGCCTCATGGTGACGGAGGCCACTCGGGTCTTCTTGACCTTCTTGGAGGCCTCCTTATTTGGCGCCTCGTAAAGCGCGGGGACCAACATCTTCGTCGAGAAGAGGTCCAGCCGATTCCTCGGCGGTGGGGCGGACGGTGAATCCGCTCCACCTTCTTTATCCATCCACAGGGTCATGGCGAAATCTGATTAAGATGTCTCCCTCATGACATGCCGGTTTGAAGCATGAGCAGACGAGTGTGGCTGTGACTTACGAGCTTGGAGAATGGGATGATTGATACCTGGTCTCGGCGGGGCCGGCCACGATTTGCGGACAAGAGCACCTTCGGATACCCATACGGGAGGAATCGTAAAAGCTCTCGAAAGGTTTGGTGCTCGGCTGGATCAATTCCCACAGTACAAGCTCGGCGCTGACGGGGAGGACGAGCGAGCTAGCATCACTGGACTACATCGGCGAGTTTGGCGTCCCTATCGACCCCATACGAAGGCGCGTCTGAAGCGATAACAGCTCATCGGACGAGCACCGATTGAGCCCTTCTCGGGCGGGGCGTGAGCCCGCAGTGGAGCTCGGATCTGAACCTGGAGCCGCCGCCCACTTTTTGCAGCGTGGTTCGGTGATATAGAACCCATTGTTGCGCCACTCCTTATGCGGACTTCGTTGAAGCGCCCTTCGTCCAAATGGCCTTGGGCATCTTGCTCACCATGGCGCCCGCCCGCCTCGGCGTGTTCGCCGCTCACCACCTTGGGCTTCACATTAAAAATCTTCAGCCACAGGCCAAAGTGAGGTGAGATCCGAAGAAAAGCCTCGCACACGACGATGAACGTCGAGATATTGAGGAAGGAGTTGGGGGAAAGATCATGAAAATCAATTGCGTAGTAATACATGATTCAGCGAACAAATGGGTGCAGAAAGCCAAGCCAGCGGACAAAATGGGGAAGAACCACGACTCTCGTGAGGCTCCGAGTGGGGGCGACCTGTCCGCCGGGAGAGGCGGTGGCGATCTTGGGCGGATACCCGGCGTCCGGAGCTTCATGATATCCTTCTCCCGGACGGTGAGGGCCATCCATCTGCCTCCTCCTCCTCCTCGGACATCTTTGGAAAGCCTCTCTTTGGTGGAAAGGAAGAGTGCTTGGCGTTAGGGCTCGAAGAGGGGAATGAGCGGCCGGAAGGAGAAGGCGTGGGTAAAGAGAAAGAGGCCTTGTCTCTTTATATAGGCGATGCGATGCTTTTTCGCCTCCCCACTTGCTGGTTGAGCCCGTTTGCCTCGCGCTGCGCCTTGATTAAGCGGTCTTGGTTGGATTACCCATGCCCGTATTGATGAGAATCCCGTGATAAGGGGACACGACCTCCGCTTTGACAAGGCGTGTCGAGAAACCGCCTCGTAATATCTTGCTGTAGCTGGTTGTGGGAAAAGCGGTTCAAATAATGACCCGTATTGACCGTCGCGTTGCCTAAAAGTTGTCGCAGATTGCATTTGTGAAACATCATTCTCTCTCTCACGGTGGCATCGAAGATCATCTTATGGATCCGGACCGCGGTTCAAGTGTTCGATAATTACCTGGAGTATTGAGGAGGAGACCCATACTGCAATGCGAAGACAAGGCTGCGCCGGACTCGCCGTCATTGAAGCCTGGTTCGAGAGGCTCTTGAGGATTCTGGATTAGGGGTATCCGGATGGCGGACTGTGTACAATGTCCGGACTATTGAAGCGTGAAGATACAAGACTCAAGACTTGACCCGTGTCCGGATGGGACTTTCCTTGGCGTGGAAGGCAAGCTTGGCGATCCGGATATTATGTTTCCTTCCTTGTAACCGACTCCATGTAAACCCTAGCCTCTCCGGTGCCTATATAAACCGGAGAGGTTGGTCCTAGAAGGCCGATCACAATTACAATCATACCATCATAGGCTAGCTCTTAGGGTTTAGCCTCTACAATCTCGAGGTAGATCTACTCTTGTACAACCCATATCATCAATATTAATCAAGCGAGAGTAGGGTTTTACCTCCATCAAGAGGGCTCGAACACAGGTAAACATGTCTGTGTCCCTTGCTTACATCCGGTTCGGGTTCGGCAGACCCTTGAGGTTCGAACCTTTGAGGAGTGCGTCGCGGAATCTCGCCTTCTACCTACACGCACCCGCTGCCTCGCTAGGATCTAAACTCTGAAAGGAACAGCACAAGAGACACTAGGTTTATACTAGTTCGGGCCACCATTGTGGTGTAATACCCTACTCTAGTTTGTGGTGTGGTGGATTGCCTCTTGGGCTGATGGTGATGAACAATACAAGGAAGAACAGCCTTGCGAGTCTGTTCTTGGCTGGTGCGATGAAGCTGCTAGGGGAGTTCGAGTCGCCTCTCTCTATCTCTCTTGTTTGTTCTCTAGCTATCTTCTTCTCTCTCTACGATCCGGGGGTCTCGTTCTTCTTGTGGTGGCTAGCTCTACTTATAGGCGGAGGCCTGGGCCTCTTCCCAAATATTAGGCGGGAAGGCGCCAACAAGCAGCCATTTGAAGGGAACATATGGTACACTTATCTGACTAAAGTTGGTCCTACTTTGTCAAAGGCTCTGGTGGTGACGCCCGGCTTGGGCTCCCAATGACTTCCTTCCTGCCGTTGGACTGGTCTTGGTCTCGTTGCACGAAATGGGCGCCTTTGCTTGATGCTCTCGCTGCGCTTGCTCCTTTGCACCAAAGAGGAAAGGAGGACACTGCGTGAGCTGGCGTCCTGGTCGTCATGGCTTGCGTCACGGGCACCTCGTGAGGTACCCGCCTTGATCTCTCTGCCTCCTCGCGAGCCGGCTGATGAGGCCGTGCACGAGAAGCTCCCTGTCCGCCCAAGTCTGGCCTCGAGGGTCTTGAGCTCGTGTTGATGAAGATGGGCGTGATGGGGCCCCTTTGAGCCACGCCCGCGGGCGCGGGCGAGGCAAGTCTGGGGACCCCATTCCCGGATCGCCGACAGTAGCCCCGGGCCCAAAGCGGCGCCGGACAGCGGCGAGAGGCGAAGGGGCAAGTCTTGAGCAGCTGCGGGCCCCTAACAACTGCGGCCTTGGGCGCCAGCGTGGAGGTTGATTGGGCGTGGGCGTCTCCACTTCCCCATTACGCCTCGGCGGTTGCAATTGACAAGTCCTGCATGCCATGGGTCATGATTACCTACGATCGTGGAGGTCGGCGGTTGGCCTCCTCTGGCTTTAAATGCAGGCAAGCGCTCCTCAGGTCGCTTACGCTTGCTTCTTCTTTCTGGTTCGCTCTCTTGAAGATGTCGCCCTTGGCCTTGGCCCTATGGCTGAGGCCGAGCGTGTCTTGTCTTCTGGCGTGGCGGGTCCTCACCACGTCTACCTTCACGATCCCAACGTCGACCTCGGCGGCCGGTGGAGCCCGACAAGCGGCGAGCTTAGCTCTGCGCTCTTTGAAGCTGTGAAGAGGTCGTCTTGAGAGGCTCTGTTGGGGAAGTTCCAGGCCTTCAGCACCAAGCCGAAGCGGGGCGCTGCCAACCCTGCGGCTCCACAAGGTGAACCCACTCCGAGCAGCTCCACCGCCGACAAGTGACTCCGTTGCGACTCCTGTTCTCCTTTCGATTCCTGCACATGTATCATGCCTCGGGGAGGCGTTTAAACTTGCATTTGGCGTTGTGATATGATTATGGACTGTAATATTTGCTTTTGAATTCCTTGAAATTTGCGCTTCCTACTTGCTTATGTTCTCGCTGGCCGAGCCATTGCTTATACCTCGGCCGCCGTTATACGACGGAAACCGGGGCGGGACCAAGGAGTGAGGGCTACGTGACAAGTTAGGCTCTGTGTCGCGATGCTCAGAGTCCCCTTGGCGCCTGAACAACAAGTAGGGAGGTGAGATGTGGGTGGATCTACCGTTCTCGTCTGCGAGCCCGGCCCGCGCATACCTCAACCGCCATTAGCCTTCCGGAACTAAGGGTGAGGGCTACGTGACCAGTTAGGCTCTGAGTCGCGATGCTCGAGAGTCCCCCTTGGCTCAAGCGGCCTTCGTACCTTGGCTCCGCGGGGAGGGGCCATAGCGAACCAGGCCGAGGGGCTGGCTGTGTGGCATGCGCTGGGCGTGACCAGGCGCAGCCCGTGCCCAGCCTCGCGCGGCACTCCAGGGAGGCGTTGCGGCAGGCCAGCCTGCTGAGCTCTCGGCTCCACGAGGTTGATGCAACCCGGGGCCACCCTCGATTATTTATCACCAGTAGTGAACATAAGCGCTTCCGTGTGTCACGGGCATAGCCGCTCCTCGGCGGTGTCGTCCGCCATGCGGGCATGGTGCTTCCACTGGTGCATGGGAGGGGCTCCCCTCGGGAGGAGCACCGGGCGTGTACATCCCATACGACACGTGGGCACGCGGTAGGGCTTGTGCGAAGGTGTATCTGGGCACCCGTGAGCCAGTAGCGGGACTCACGGGGCCCTACCTCAAAGCGGGTTGCGCGACCTGGGCCTTATCTTGTGATGTGTTCTGCAGATTTGGTTAGATGCGGCGCTCTCTGACCTCGAGTCCGGACCTCGAGCTGGTCTCGGCCGTCGTTGGTATGCCGAGCCCGCGATGCCGTGGACAAGGCCGGTGAGGCTGGAGAGCGGCGGGGAGCCTTGAGTCGCGATGCTCGGTACCCCCCTTTAGCGTGCAAGCGGTCGGCATGAGCGAAGAGAAGGTGCCGCAGTTGGCATCAAATAACAAGCATAATGGGTCGACGCGCATGACCGAAATAAGCATAAGAGGATACATCGCGGGCCTGGCCCAAGCGACTTGGGGATGATGCAGCCGAGGGTGCCCCAACAAGGTAAGCTAGAACAGGAAGTAAAAGGGATACGCGCGAGGGGCGGACCCACGCGACACAGGGAATAATGCAGCCACAGAGGCGCTCCCAGTGGAAATGAAACTTGAGCGATGTCACTGGTAGCATTGAAGATGAAAGGTTGTTGGTGCGGCGGACTCGGTGGGCTGCGAGCCGATCCTCACGAGCCCCGGGCCCGGGGCCTCGGGAGGCTCGAGGCGCTGGTGGCTCCTCGTGGACCCTCTCCATCTCCGCCCGGAGGCTGCGGAGCGCCTGGCCTCTTGAGCTTCGGGATGCTCCTCATGAAAGTGGCCTGATGCGTGGCAGCCCGCGTTGGCAAGCCGTAAGGCATGCGAGCGTGGCTGTGGGGTGGACCTCCATGGCGCCCCATGCGAGAGGGCCGAGGCACTCCTAAGAGGCGGCTCGGTTGAGCCCTGGTATGTCGATCTGCAGACGCGGCCCACCATCCTCGCTGGATGGGGAGCCACGGCGGAGTGGGCGGCCGCCACGCATGACTCTTGACTCTTGCAGCTCTGAGCGATCTTCTTGACGAACTCCGAGGGTTTAGCCCTCCTTGCCTTGCTCCTTCTTGAGGGAAACATGCTTGAAACATGCCTCCAAGTGGTGCCCAAGCGCCTCCTCGTGACCCAGCAAGGTCGGTGGCCCTCGAGAGCCCCGAGCCCACTGAGGAGGCGCCGGGGCCTTTCCTATCACGATAGAAGGAGGTTCCCCTTGAGAAAGCGCAGACCCTGCGGGGCCTGCCTCCTGAGGGGCCGGGCCGGACGATGTCTTCTTCTTGTTGGGAGCGGTCTTGGGAAGCCTCCTGCTTCCGCGATCCAGGTCCTCCAGTGATGCGGCCTGAAAGGCTCGCTCAAGGGAGCACACTGCATCTTTCTCTTCGCAGAGCACCGTGATGACTCCACCACTTCCTGGCATCTTGAGGACGTTGTAGCCGTGGTGGGTTACGGCCATGAACTTGGCCAGCACTGGGTATCCGAGGATGGCGTTGTATGGCAGGTGAATGTGGGCGACGTCGAAGTCGATGAGCTCGATGCGGTAGTTGTCGCGTGCGCCGAAGGTGACAGGGAGGCAAACCTGCCCGATAGGGACCGTGGAGCCGTCGGTGACCCCAGAGAAAGGCTTGGTCGGCTGGAGCTGATTGTAAGGCACTTGGAGATTGTTGAACGTTTCCACGGACAGGATGTTGAGCCCTGCCCCACATCGATGAGGGTCTTGGTGACTATGCGTTCGCGATGATTGGGGAGCGAGCATCGGGAGGACTCGGCTGTGGCGCACACTTGAGCTGATCCGCTGAGCTGAGCGTGATGGTGCACGCCGACCACTGAGGCGTGTGGCTTCGAGCTTGGGGAGGACTGCACTCACTTCACGCAGGCGAACTGCTTGAAGATCGTTGAGAGGCTAGGGCTTGAGCTCCACCTAGGATCAGGCGATTGCAGCGTGGCTCTGAAGCCCCAGCCCCTCGTCGATGATGGTCGTCATTTCTCCTTGGCTGCGATGGCGGAGGAGGAGGCATCACGTTGCCTTGCAGGCGATCCTCGCGAGGTGATCCCTCAGCCTCCCTCACGGCCCGGGTCTTGCAGCGATCCTCGCGAGTTGGTCGCGCCATACTTGGCGAGGCGCGATCTTCCAGCGTCTGCATTCCTTCCTCCTCCTCGGCCGTAGCCCGGTCGCTGCTTGGTCGGGGCGTGGCCGATCCTCCTTCTCGCCACGGCTCGGAGTTCTTGACATTCGCTGGTGTTGTGGGTGTGGAGGTCGTGGTACCGCAGATACCGGCCGCCCTTGGAAGACTCGGGCTGATCTACTGCCCGCTTGGTGTTCGGCTCGCATGAGCACGGCAGCCCCTTGCGCTTCCGTCCTTGGCCTTGGGTTTCTTCTCTTACGGGTCTGCGGTGGCAGCTCGAGGAGGGAGGCGCCCTTCCTCGACCTGGCGCGCTTGGTTGCCAAGTTGAACAGCTCAAGGAAGTGCACAGATCTTCATGCATCACCAGCTCCTCCTTCATCTTGGCGTCGCAAGACACCGCCGGAGAAAGGCGGAGATGATGGCCTCCTCGGTCACCTTAGGAATCTTGAGGCGTGCGTTGTTGAAGCGGCTGGATGTAGTTCTGCGGGGTCTCTCTGGTTGCTGCTTGATCGGCGCGTATGTCGCTCCACGGTGGGTGGCGGTCGCGAGTACCTTGGAAGTTGGCGATGAAGCGAGTGCGCATCTCATCGAGGAGGAGATCGTGCTTGGGGCCGGTTCGAGGAGCAGTCGAGAGCCCGTCTTTGGCGCCATGGGAAACCAGTTCGCCATGACCTTCTCGTCTCCGTTGGCGGCCCGATGCCCAGCTCGTGAAGCTGGAGGAACTCTTGGGGTCGGCCGTACCGTCATAGCGAGGAGGCAGGTCCGGCTTGAACTTGCGGGCCGCGCGACGCTGCGCCTTCGGGGTGAAGGCTCGGCAGCCTCTTTGGCCACAGGAGGCCTTGGATGACGAAGAGCTTGGTCTTGCGGGTCTCCATGCGCTGCAGGCTGGGAGCAGCGGGTCTTGATGTCTTGCGGAGCAGGAGGCGTGTTCGCGACAAGCTGGAAGCGGGAGCACTCGGACAGCTTCTTGCGGCGAGGACCTCTGACAGCTCTGCTCTTGCAGCTTGGCGCCAGACGGGCGGAGTTCCGCCGAGACCACGCGCCTTGAGGCGGCGCCCCCTTGAGGGAAGGCGGCGGCGCCCGACTTCCCGCCAGCGCGAGGCGGGGTTGGTGCAGCAGGACGAGGCAGCAGCGGAGCCCCCTGCTGGCGCGGGACGAAGCTTCGGCGGCGGCGAGCCATTCTTCATAAACGTCATCGGCGGGGCGGTAGCGCAGGAGCTTCGTTTGCGCGATAGCGCAGCTTCGAGCCTCCATAGCTGCGAACGCGCGAAAGCGAAACCAGCAGGCGGCGAGGGTAGCGATGCGGCCGTCTTGCCTCACGGAGGATCTTGAGGCGATGCTTGCTGCTCGTTCCCGCCGGGCAGTAAGCGGCGTTAACGGCGGCGACGAAGCAGCGAGCGCCGCCAGCGGGAACCCGTCTGGGCTGGCCAGCAGGAAGCGAGCGGCTCGGCGCTTCGGGCAGGACGAAGCGTCGAACATGGATCACGGTGGTCGACGGAGAACAGGGCGACGGAAGACGAATCACGGCGCACCCCCTACCTGGCGCGCCAAATGTTGGATTTCAGGTTCCGGCAGACCCTTGAGGTTCGAACACTGGGGTGCACGCGGAATCTCGCCTTCTACCTACCTGCACCCCGCCGCCTCGCTAGGATCTAAACTATGAAAGGAACAGCACAAGAGACACAAGGTTTATACTAGTTCGGGCCACCATTGTGGTGTAATACCCTACTCTAGTTTGTGGTGTGGTGGATTACCTCTTGGGCTGATGGTGATGAACAATACAAGGAAGAACAGCCTCGCGAGGGTCTGTTCTTGGCTGGTGCAATGAACTGCTAGGGGGAGTTCAGTCGCCTCTCTCTATCTCTCTTGTTTGTTCTCTAGCTATCTTCTTCTCTCTCTGATCCCGGGGGGGTCTCGTTCTTACTATGGTGGCTAGCTCTACTTATAGGCGGAGGCCCTGGGCCTCTTCCCAAATATTGAGCGGGAAGGGCGCCAACAACTGGCCATTTTGAAGGGGAACATATGGTACACTTATCCTGACTAAAGTTGGTCCTCACTTTGTCAAAGGCTCTGGTGGTGGCCTTGGCTTGGGCTCCACAATGACTTCCTTCCTGCCGTTGGACTGGTCTTGGTCTCGTTGCACGAAATGGGCGCCTTTGCTTGATGCTCTCGCTGCGCTTGCTCCCTTTGCACCAAAGAGGAAAGGAGGACACTTCTTGTGGGCTGGAGCCCTTGGTCGTCATGGCTTGCATCACGGGCACCTCGTGAGTACCCGCCTTGATCTCTCCGCCTCCTCGCGAGCCAGCCTGATGAGGCCGTGCTCGAGAAGCTCCACAGTCCGTCCGCCCAGCTTGGCCCCTCGCGAGGGTCTTGAGCTCGTGTTGATGAAGATGGGCCATGATGGGCCCCCTTTGAGCCACGCCGCAGGCCGCAGGCAGGCAAGTCTGGGGACCCCCGTTCCCAGAACACCGACAGCTTCCTGTTACCATCAGCCTTGACGCACAGATCGGAACCCCCTACCCGAGATCCGCCGGTTTTGACACCGACATCCACCTCACTCGAGTCCTTATGGACGGCGGTAGCAGTCTAAATCTGCTTTACCAAGACACAGTGCGCAAGATGGGCATCGATCATTCGGCAATCAAACCCACTAAAGCCATTTTCAGAGGCATTATACCAGGTGAGGAGGCTCGCTGCACGGGCTCCATTACCCTTGAAGTAGTCTTCGGATCACCAGAAAATTACCGTATCGAAGAGTTAATCTTTGAAATCGTCCCTTTCCGCAGTAATTATCAAGCACTGCTCGAACGAACCGCATTCGTTCGATTCAAGGCGGTGCCACATTATGCCTACCGTAAGCTTAAGATGCCCGGTCCATGCGGCGTCATCACGGTTAATGGCAAGGCCGAACCTTCCCTCGGCACCAACATGTACACCACTGCCTTAGCAGCAGAAACAACGAGCAGCACCATGCAGCCGAACCTCGAGCCAACGTCCAGGCTTCCGGATACCGTCAAGGTACTCCGAACTACTTCACGGAAGGATAGCCCGGCCCGTCCGAGCTCAATGGCTACTACGGCGAAGCCCAAGACAGGCCGAACTCAGCGGCTCAACCGCCCTCGGCACAAAAATATTTCTTACATTTCCTTCGCGAGTTCACCTTTGCGCCAACCGGGGCGGGCTACGGAGGCAGCTTGAGCGTAAGGGAATCCTTAGACATTCCCCACAGTGGCCGTCCGGCTATATTACGGATCCGCACTCAGCCTCTTCCCCCTGGTCTCAGCAGGTTCCGCAATCATATTCCTTTTTTTTACTTGTACCCATACGCATAGACGCAATATTCAAATACAACATATCGATTTATATGACGTTTACCTACTTTTATTTCTTATTGAAATCATTCTATCAAGTGGCATCTGTACACAGCGATATGCCTTCAAAGATGCCAGGGGCTTCGTTTTACCCATAACACGGCAGTGAAGTCCGAACACCTTCATGGAAGCTCGGCACCCCGAACCTATAGCATTATATGAATCAGCTCCGAATCATGTGTTGGGTCAATAGTTGGGTTTGCCCGGCTCCCATGTTTTGGTACCTTACGTTCCGCTATATCGGCTAAGGTAGTACTGGGAGAACTACTGCGATTGTGTCCCGGTTCTTCGGACGAGCACCTCGATGAAAGCGAAAACTGTTGTCATGATCTGGCGAGAGCTAGTCAGCTGTTCGAGAGGTCAAAAAATCTTTAAGGATTTCTCCCGCATAATGCCATAACCAATGCAGCGTGCGATGGATCGGTTCTTTCTCCGATCAGGTGCTTATAGAGCCCCTAGTACGGTCTTCCGAACACCAGGGGCTGCGCTGACCATACTAAAGCTCCTATGGCTAAGTGAGAGTGATAAAGCCCTATAGTCCGATTACCTGGTTCGTTGTGCTGAGCACCTCCATCGAAGGACCCAACACTGGGATAAAGAGTGCTCAGGTTTATCCCGAACACCCCCGTACTTCTTACGTGGGGGCAGAAGCCGACGACTGGCCAACTCTCAAGTGTAACATATAAAATGGCCGCACAAGAGGGTAAACTTTTATATAACAGGCGACAAATAAACGACCTTGTTCAAACACTACAAAGGATAACATGATTGGCACTCATGGAAATATAATGTCCTTGGTGCATAGCCCCGCTGCAAGGTAGGATCCCTTCAGGACACTCTCATAATATAATTCGGGCTTGCGGTGTTCCTTCCCCTTTGGCGGTCCTTCGGTCATCAGCTTTACGGCATCCATCTTCCCCCAGTGCACCTTTGCGCGGGTGAAGGCCATTCGCGCACCTTCTATGCAGACCGACCGCTTGATGACGTCAAGTCGAGGGCAAGCGCTTACGAGCCGCTTCACGAGCCCGAAGTAGCTGCTTGGAATCGGCTCGGCAGGCCATAGCTGAATAACCAAATCTTCAGGGCTAGTTACGCCGCCTTATGCAGTCCGACCAGCTATTTCAGCTGATCGGTAAAAGGCACTAGATAATTCGGTGCCAAATACTGCGACCAGAAGAGCTTATCCGCAGTTTCCCTTTCTTTGGCTCGGTAGAATTGAGCGGCATCTGATATGCTGCGAGGCAGCTCGGCAAATACCCCTGAGAAATCCAGATTCAAAATTAGAAACATAAGTTTTCCCTCCAAATACTTACTCTACAGGGAAAATGCCTTACCGGTCGCGATCTTTCTCGCCTCTTGGATCTCCTGCAGGGTGCTTTGGGTTTCCTCCCGGGCATTGCTCAGGGCCTGATGCGCCTTGGTGAGTTCGGCTTCCTTCTCCGTTAAACTCTGCTCCAAGGTCTCGCATTTCCTCATGGCCTCTTGTAGCTCCTGCTCCGCTTTAATAACCCTGGCCTCGTGCTTCTCACGAAGAGCCTGCTCAGTGGCTGCCTTTTTCTTGGCCTCGGCCACAGCCTTCCTAAGGGCTTCGACTTCAGTCAAAATCCCTAGCGCAAGTCATAAAGCTCAGTTCATACTGAAAATTGATTCACAGTAAACGCGAACAAGACTTGTGCATACCTTGTTTATCCCTCAACTGCATTTTCAATTGGCCTAGTTCTTACGTGGCCCGCTCCGCACTTTGATTTAGCCGGAGATCTCCGCGAGACGAGAAGAAGCGGCCGTTCTGCAGACACTCTTATACCGGAAGAAAGCAGATGCCATTCAATGAGTCTTCTGCGAACATAAAATCCGATCCTCTCGTCCGGTTCTTTCTTTCACGAAGCAGTATCGAGGCTACTATCTATACTATGACACTCTTCGATAACTCATAAAACATACCTCAAAGCCTTTTATAAGGCTGATACAGGCTTTGTTCAGTCCAGTCTCAGTTGATTGAATCTTCTCAATCACCGCACCCATAAGGGCATGGTGTTCATCAACGATGGAGGCGTCTTTCAACGCCACCAACAAAGCATCCGACACTTCTGGATAGACAGAGGTCATCGATGGAACAGGCACACCCCCTCCAGCCGAAGGAGGCTGCCTGCTTGATTCTGGAGCCGCATAGGTCTCTGGAATCGCATCTGGCTGGGAGCCCAACTCAGGATCGCCCCCGCCGTCAGCCCCCATGGGAATCTTTTTCCCCACGTGTCCGGCCCCTGAGGTTTGACCTCCAGGTGCCACCTTCACGGTTTTTTCCTTCCCTCCTTGGTTGGGGTCCTTCTGGGACGGAGCCTTAGTGTTATGCACCTGTTTGGAAGAAGGGGCCTTTATGGGCGTCCCGCTCTCCATAGCATCTGAGCTCAGCAAATCCTCTGATGAGGATTGTTTGGTACGGGACCTCGCCGGACTGCAAAAAATATGGCTTAGGTTAAAATACAAAGTCACGATGAGTCCGGACGCCTAAAACGTACTCGGATTTTATACACTTACGAGTTCACCAGGGGCTGGGCCCTGAGATCCCATGTCGGGCCGCTGTCGGGGGCGGCAGTGGACTCCTCCAGAAGAGGAGCCTTTCCCCTTTTGGGCAGCTCGGCCTCCAAGTGTATGGAGGCCGTTCTCTTCTTTCTTTCCCCCACAGGGGATTTATCTTCCTCCTCGTCCTCTTCGGAGGCGGAATGGGCATTGGAGCCTTCGGATATTGTGTCCGAAGTGCCACGGCAACGAAGGCCGCCCCGGGTCTTTTTGGCCTCCTTCTCGGCCGTCTTCTTCGGCACCTTGTAAGGCGTCAGGACCAACATCTTCGTAAGAAGTGGGATGGCCGGTTCTTCGGGCAGCGGGGCCGGACAATGGATCCGCTCCGCCTTCTTCGTTCAGCCCTGGGAGAATTGTATAAAACACGTTAAGCATTTCCTTTGGGTTACGCCGATAGAAAAGTTTGATAACTCACCGAACTTGCTGGGCGGGACAGTTGGTACCCACAGTCCTCGGCGGAGTCCGGCCACGATTTGCTGGACTTGAAAAGCACCTTCCAGATGTCCTTGTGCAAGGAGCCGTAAAGCTCTCGCAAGGTTTGGTGCCTGGCCGGATCAAATTCCCATAAATTGCAAGTCCGGTGCTGACAAGGCAAGATCCGGCGAACTAACATCACCTGGACCACATTGACAAGTTCAATGTTCTTGTCTCCCATATCTTCAACGCGTGTCTGGAGCACCGACAGTTCGTCGGACAAGGACCAGTCCAGGCCTTTCTTGACCCAGGATGTAAGCCGCAGGGGGGCGCCGGATCGGAACTCGGGAGAGGCGGCCCACTCTGTGCCGCATGGCTCAGTGATATAAAACCACTGTTGTTGCCACTTTGACAGGATCATTAAAGGTTTCCATTGGCCATATGACGTTGGGCATCTTGCTCACCATGGCGCCCCCACACTCGGCATGCTCACCGCCCACCACCTTGGGCTTCACATTAAAAATCTTCAGCCATAAACCGAAGTGCGGTGAAATGCGGAGAAAAGCCTCGCACACGACAATAAATGTCGAGATGTTGAGGAAGAAATTAGGGGACAGATCGTGAAGATCGATCCCATAATAAGACATGATGCCGCGAACGAACGGGTGGAGGGGAAACCCTAGCCCGCGGACAAAGTGAGGAAGAAATACAACCCTCTCATGGGGTTCCGGAGAGGGATGACCTGTCCCGCCGTCGGGAGACGGTGGCTGATTTTCTTGGCCAGATACCCGGCCTTCCGAAGCTTTTTGATATCCTTCTCTCGGACGGTAGAGGCCATCCATTTTCCTCCTGCTCCGGATTCGGACATCTTCGGAAGACCTTTTGTGGGCAGAGAAGAGGAGTGCTTGGGCGCTGGAGCTTGAGCAGAAGGGAATGAATCGGAAAGAAGGCATGGGTGAAAAGAGTAAATCCTTGTCCCTTTATAAGGGCGGAAGAGGCGATGCACCTCCCCACTCTCCTGGTAAAGCCGCTTATTCCCCAAGCGCCATAATTGATGGTGCGGTTGGGTTACCCACGTGTGATTGATGAGAATCCCGTGATAAGGGGACACGATCTCTACTTCGACAAGACGTGCCAAGGAAACCGCCTCGAGATATGTGCGATGGCTGGTTGAGAAAAACGGTTCGAATAATGGCCAGACCACGGCAATACGTCACATTATGAAAAATGGTCGGCAGATTGGATTTGTGGAAATATTATTCTCTCTATGATGGTATGTGGAATTTGTTTTGCAGAGCCGGACACTATCCTTGTGTTCAAAATCTTCTATGGAGTATTCGGAGGAAGAACCCGCCTTGCAATGCCGAAGACAATCTGGGCGCCGGACTAATCGTCATTGAAGCCTGGTTCAGGGGCTACTGAGGGAGTCCTGGATTAGGGGGTCTCCGGACAGCCGGACTATATCCTTTGGCCGGACTGTTGGACTATGAAGATACAAGATTGAAGACTTCGTCCCGTGTCCGGATGGGACTCTCTTTGGCGTGGAAGGCAAGCTTGGCAATACGGATATGTAGATCTCCTCCTTGTAACCGACTGTAACCCTAGCCCCTCGGTGTCTATATAAACCGGAGGGTTTAGTCCGTAGGACAACAACAATCATACCATAGGCTAGCTTCTAGGGTTTAGCCTCTACGATCTCGTGGTAGATCAACTCTTGTAATACTCATATCATCAAGATCAATCAAGCAGGAAGTAGGGTATTACCTCCATCGAGAGGGCCCGAACCTGGGTAAACATCGTGTCCCCCGCCTCCTGTTACCATCCGCCTTAGACGCACAGTTCGGGACCCCCTACCCGAGATCCTCCGGTTTTGACACCGACACTAAGGTCCCCACAGTAGCTTCAGAACTCAAGAAAACAAGGGCAGCTGAAGCCGAAGCCAGAAAGCGCAAGAACAAGAATGCCTCTGATGATGCTCCACAGACAAAGAAGCAGAAGACGAAGTCTTCAAACAAAGATCGTGCTACTCCCACAGAGCCCCTTGTTGTCGAGCCCATCTCTGTTGCTCATCCTGCATCTGAACACCAAGAGCGTCGATTAATTGTTCACGAGCCTGCTACCACAGAGGCTCCTGAAGCTGAAGAAGATCTAGCTGTTGACCACGCTGCAGGTGAAGACATTGGTCCCCAAGACAATGTAGATGATGATGAAGTCCTTCCTCAGATTGAGCACCAAATGGTATCATCCCCTGTTCTCACGAACAACGAACTCATCAGCATTGGTCGTCCTTTGACGCCAATTGCTCAGGATGATTCATGGGCTGATCACCCTCAAGACTCCCCCCGTCATGAAGAATCACCAAGTACTCCCCCACCTCAAGTCACCACTCCGGTGCTTGACGATGACGACTATGTGGTCCAGCCAACTCCCTCTCCAAAAGCGTCGCCCGCATTTCGTAGGCTTCGCAAAGGGCCAAGGCCACAAGTCACTCCGTCGAGTGTTCCAGAAGGAGAAGAGCAACACAACTCAGTGGCACGCCAAGTGTTTTATGACTCCACTCCAACTGTGAACATCTCTGCGTCTGAAGCCAGAGCTGCTGACGACATTCCGGTTGCATCAGCCGATGACCCAGAGAACCCCGTCAAGAAGAAGAACGAGTTGCCACACCACCTCCCAACCAAGAAGCTGTTCTCGAGGAGAACGAGTCTGTGCCAGACCCTCCAGCCACACATGTGGAGGTTGAAAATACAATGGTGGCCACTAACACAAATACTGAAGCCAATGACGTTGTGATGGCTGAAGCTAATGTGGCGCCTGAAGTTAATGTGGCGCCTAAAGTGAACGTGGCACCTGAAGCCAATATTGCACCTGAAGCCATTGTACAACTTGAAGCCCATGTCAATGCCGATGCTCTTGTACCATCTCCAAGGCCTCACACTATTGAGCTGGCATTTGATCGCGGCCAACCTGTTATGGTTCGTTGGCCTATTCTGGTTCCTCCTCCTGCTCCCGGACCTCAATTTGACTATCATGTGGAGCACAGGCCCTGTGTCCGAAGCCAAAGCCTGTGCTGCCTAGGTTTCCAGGTACAGCAACTTCACCAGGATCGTTTAATGTGAATGGCTTCATTGCACACAACACCTTCTTTGATAGCGCCAAGAACCCATACTCGAAGCCAAGAATTCCATCTGACCGGTTCTGGAGCTATCAGCAGCGCAGTTACTATTCTAGTGTTCTTTACGATCAAGGGTGCATCTTTCCCCATATGCCTAGGCTGTGAAGCTATTTTGGCTCAAGATCGCTTGGAAGAAGCACTCGACTGCTTCAAAGATGCCGGCCTACTGAAATTTGTGACCGACAAAGAACATTGGAATGAAGAGCTTCTGCTACAATTCTATGCCATCCTCCACATTCGCGGCTACAACAGGGATCCGAAGGCATGGATCCTTATGTGGATGATAGGCAATGTACACCACGAAGCCAAAGCTCTTGATATTATTGAGCTCACTACCTTGCCAACTCCAGGTGAACTCTATGAACCTGGTTGTCAGCTTCACCGCAATGCTTTGGAGAGCATCTTCCAGAAGCCTGAGCCAAACATGAGCCAAATGCTGAGCATGATGAAGCCAGTGCCACGGGACGCTAAATATCCAAAGGAATTCTTTGTTGAAGACCTAGAGTATCTGCCCCGCACTGTTTATCATATCATCAGGCGCACTCTATGGCCTGTCAAAGGACATTCTCCTGCAGCGAAGCTCAAAGGAGCAATGAAGACATTGGTTTTCTATATCGTCAATGGCATCAGCTTCAATGCTCAAGACTTCTTCATCAGGCAATTGGCTGCATGTGGCTTTGATTTATTTGGTCTGAAGTTTTATGCACCATGGGTAATGCGCCTCATCAAGCTTCACTCGGTTGTCAACTATCAGCCCTCTGCGCGTAACCACATTATCTTCTTACCAGAGGTTGATATGTCTGTCGAAGCCATATACCCAGAGCCTACCAAGGAGCCAATTTATCTTCACAATGTCGATCGCTAAAGTTTCACTCAACCCATTGAAGGAGTTCTTGCTGCAACTCGTGTTTATCCTCTGGCTGGACATACACGTGCACCTCATCGTGCCCATACTGAAGCCACTGAAAGCACAATTGCTCAAAGGCCTCGGAAGCGTTCTCGTGTTCTCAATGACCGAGAGCTTCGTCAAATCTGCATCAAAAACAGGATAAGCACCATGATTGGTGAAGGCCGATGCAAAGCCTCTTGGTGGATGTTAATCGCATTCGCAACCTTGCCACCAAGAATGCATTTGTCACTCATGAAACCTGTCGGCGGTCGTGGAAGAGTCTGACATTAATGAGCTCTGAATATGATCTTCAACAAGATGGCTTCACAGAGAGATTCAAATTTGATTCCACTCCTCTCAGGAATGTTGTCTTGCGTCAGACTCTCTCACTCAAAGACTCTAACTACTCCTCCTCAGCGGCAACTGTCAATGCAAGAGTCATCGATGATGAAGACGATGCTACTTCACCAACTACAACTTCGCCTCATATCGACACTGCGCCAAGTTCTTCTACACCACCGGACCTCAACAACGACCCTGCTGCTTCACCTACTCCTCATGGGCACGAGTAGACGCTCTATGTCTTCAAACCTTTTTGGTCCTCACTGACAAAAGGGGGAGAAGCATATGAGTTGAAAGTTTTCAGCCGGTCTTTATGGGTGGTTGCTATACTTTTGCCAAGTGTTTACAACTCTCGCTTTTGATACTTTTGGTTCTTTGAGTTGTAACACTTAAACTTGATGGTCGCTCGCTACCTTCTCATCAACTATGTGATGCGATGATAAATTCCGCATGTGCGATGATAAATCCCGCATGAAGTCATTCCGCAGACGTCCATTTTCCATTATGCATGTCATTACCTTCGTTATATCTTTTCATGCATCATGAATTGTCTTCATTGGTTGAAGAGGATCTCCACAAGTAAAACCTGCCATGTGCATTTGCATTCAAACGCAAGTTACTTATATGCACATCTTTAGGGGGAGCCTTTTGCTACTTATGAAGACAATGTCTTAACCCTTACAATTTCACATACTTTTATCCCCGTTGAAAACTTCAACCAGTTTGTCATCAATCACCAAAAAGGAGGAGATTGTAAGTGCATCTAGTGCCACCCCTAGTTGGTTTTGGAGTATTGATGACAAACCTGGTTGAGGGACTAATGTGTTTGTGAAAATTGCAGGATAACACAGGTAGTAGTCCCTCATTGATTCGGTTTACCTACCGGAGATGACCCCTAAAAATGTGTGAAGACATTGAAGACAATGGTGGTATGTGAAGATATTCACAACGAAGATTATGACTCGAGAAGACATTCACGTGAAGACTATGGAGTGCGAAGACATAGTTGTTTCGTAGTTTCCTTTTCTTCTTTGTTGAGTCACAGGAACCACCGTACTGTTAAGTGGGGTCCAAGTGAACAAAGTCAGAGCGACTGAAGTGATGCTCAACCAAATCCTAAGTCTTCGAGCGAAGACAATGAGAGCAAATCTTATCCAGAGCTGGATGAGTCAGCTTTACTTGTAGCCCAAGTTAAGCTGTCGCGTGTGTTTGAAATCTGACCGTTGGAACACATGTCAGTTCCTTAGTGACCTAGGGTCATTTCGGACAAATCAGCTCGGGTTTCCTAGTGCCTATAAATAGCCCACCCCCTACACCATAAATTGGTGGCTGCTCAGAGTTAGTGCACGGCTTTTGTCGTTTGAGAGAAACCCACCTCTGAAGCCTTTGAGAGAGAGATCCTTGCAAGGACAAAGCCCAAAACACCCAGAGCCAAAGAGTGTTAGGCATCACTGAAGTCTTTCTGTCTGCGTGACCTGAAGACTTGTTACACTTGAGGACTGTTGTCGGTGTCAAAACCGGCGGATCTCGGGTAGGGGGTCCCGAACTGTGCGTCTAGGGAGGATGGTAACAGGAGGCAGGGGACACAATGTTTACCCAGGTTCGGGCCCTCTCGATGGAGGTAATAGCCTACTTCCTGCTTGATTGATCTTGATGATATGAGTATTACAAGATTTGATCTACCACGAGATCATAGAGGCTAAACCCTAGAAGCTAGCCTATGGTATGATTGTTGTTGGTCCTATGGACTAAACCCTCTGGTTTATATAGACACCGGAGGGGGCTAGGGTTACACAGAGTCAGTTACAATGGGAGGAGATCTACATATCCGTATCGCCAAGCTTGCCTTCCACGCCAAGGAGAGTCCCATCCGGACACGAGACAAAGTCTTCAATCTTGTATCTTCATAGTCCAACAGTCCGGCCAAAGGATATAGTCCGGCTGTCCGGATACCCCCTAATCGAGGACTCCCTCAGTAGCCCCTAAACTAGGCTTCAATGACGATGAGTCTGGTGCGCAGATTGTTTTCGGTATTGCAAGGCGGGTTCTTCTCCAAATCCTGAATACCCGTTGAACAGTGTCCGGCTTCCCATAAATGTTGCTCTTCTTGGCTTCCACGTCCAATAATGGCTACCTTCCACGTGTCGAGCGAATGCGAGAAGCCAGGGCGCTTTTACATTTACCACCCTATCTATGTGAATAAAATGCATATTTAAAGAGACGGGGATTCTTAGATCCAAATCACACCATCCTCCCTCAGCGAGCATTCATCGGAGCGCGCTCGAAAAAATCCATCCCAACATGGCCGGCCAACACAGCTCCTCCTCTCGCTCCCGTAGCCCTAAGCCCGGAGATTGGAAGAAGTGTTCCGTCCCGCACAGCCAATTAGTGGAGCTACAGACCCAGGGATTCCTCCCTCCAGCGTATATGGTCGACGTTTGAGCCGGGCTCGCCACCTATAACGGCGGGGAGCAAGCGGAGAGCTTCCCCAACCCCTCCAAGGGGGAGCGGGTCTGCCTCGTCCCTTATTTATTAAGGGGACCCGGATTTCCAATCCATCCGTTCCTCCGAGGGCTCCTGGAGTTTTATGGCCTCCAGTTGCATAACTTCACCCCTGCTTCCATTTTACACATCGCTGGTTACGTAGCCCTTTGCGAGCTGCTTCTAGGCTGCGAAGCTCACTTCGCGTTGTGGAAGAAGCTATTCTGCCTTGTGCCCCGTACTCAGAGGGAGTCGATATATCAAGTGGGCGGGGCCGAAATATGGCGCATTGCGGGGACCAGATACCTATCCAGTACCCCGAAGAAGGCGTCCGAAGACTGGCCTTCAGAGTGGTTTTATATGGAGGACATCCCCCTCCCAGATCCTATTCAGACTGGTCTTCCTGAGTTCGACCATGCCCCTTTGAAGAAACGCTGAAGCTGGCGCCCACGGAGCCCTCAGGAGGAAGATGACAGAGACGTCATTTACCTGATGGGCCGGATAAAGGTACTGGCTCGGTCAGGACTAACAATGACCGAGGTTATGTCAATATGCATTATGCGGGGGGTGCAACCACTTCAATATCAAGGCCACCCCATGTGGCACTTCAACGGGGAAGATGATGCCACTCGCTGCGGGCGTAAGGGGCCGGACTCAGTTGCTGCTCTAGCAAAAAATTTGTCCGATTTGTATAAGGGAGAAGAAGAGGAGTTCCTCCGCGTTAAGCCACGGGATGGATTCTCCATGTACAATCCTCCAAGTTGGGTGAGTTGTCATTCTTTACTCCCATTGTTCCCGCATTCATCGTCATACATTTTTACCTTGCCGTTTCATGGCAGGAACTGCGAAAAGCTGTAAGGGAGATCAACAGCCCACCTCCACAACCGGAGGATCCTGGCCGGGCCCTCGGCCCTGGCCTCGAAGAGGATCCGGACATTTTTGTGGAGCTGGTTGATATGATATTTTATCAATTAAGCTGCGATGATGCCATGGTGGCCATTATAGCTGACTATCCTGGGCTACTCCCCGCCTCGCATGTAAGTAAAACCAGAGTCCCGTCTTCCAAGAAGGATCCCCTTTTATGCACTTCACCCATAGTATCTGTATGGTGTTTTATAGGGAAGGTCCTCGGGACACCATGCCGAACCCGTGGCGAATCGCCAACAAGGCGCCAAGCTTGAGCGAGCTAAAAGGAAGGCGGTCCGGACGGAGACGCCGGCGCAGAGGTATTATACAAAGCCTCGCTCAGTGGTTATCATCTTTTAAAACATAATAACACCCATGTTTCCTAGAAGGAAAAACGCTCGCCGGACTATATCCGGAGAGGTCGCCGATCACGCCTCTACAAGTCGGGCTCTAGGGCCGGACACAGAGGCGGAAGCTAACACGGGGCACGCGCCGGATGCTCCTCCTACAGAGGATGCGGATAAAATATCCGCTACAAATTCCAAAGTGGAGAGCGCCATGAATCACAGGCATCGCCGGGCCGTACTCCGTGACCCTTGTTTCTCCCAAGAGGCATTTGATGCCTTTAACTCAGGAGACGCGTACATCCGTGCTACTCAAAATGGTCTTGCTAGAGCCACAGACCAGTATGTGAAGGATATACGGGTAAGAAAATTTTGATGATTATATATATAAGTAGCCCCTGAGCTTGAAACAGTTGGCACAACTGATTTAAGGATCATTATTTGTGTAGGTTCTTTCGGAGAAGAATACCCAATTGTCTCAAGAGTTGGAAGAGTGCAAGGCCCAGCTATGGGCCGCAGGTGCCGCATTGAAGGAGTCCGAGAAGGCCCCCTCCGGTAACGCTTGTTTCAAAGAATGATAGGTACCATATAGTATGCGGCATGCCTGCAAATCTAACAATAGATATTGTAGATGACTCCGGAGTGAATCCGGATGAGCAACATGTCATACAATGGCTAAAGGCTGGCGAGCGCGTGCTTACTAAAGTTAGGCAGGAGAAAAACAATCTCCAAGACGCCAATACCCAGCTGGGCGAGGAACTGAAAGATGTTCGGGCCCAGCTGGCTGACTCCGTGAAGGAGAATAAGTGGCTTCGACGCGACATTTTGATAAGTGCTTCAACGAACTTTTGAAGGAGTTCGCGAAGAAGCCTCGCTAACGAGTTATATGTCTGCATGTATGCCGACGGGTCGTCCGCTGGAGGAGATGCCGCGTCATGGGTGATCTTCTACCGAAGCTCTCACAACTGCACGAACAAGTTCGGCAGGTGATGCAGGGTATTGCCCAGGCCTTGTGGCCATCCGTCTCCCTGCCCGAAGGCGTTGGAGAGCTTGCAGAGAAGCTCAAGGGAGCGTGGCGGCGCCTCCGATTATGGAAGATATCGGCCTAACGTCAAGGTGCCAGGGAAGCCTGGGCCATGGTGAAGACGCGGTATGCCAAGGCTGACCCAAACCACATGGTCGAGGTCGGACCTGTGGGGCCCGATGGGAAGGAGATCCCCGTCAGTCTGGTGTATGACCAAGTAGAATTAGCCGCAAAGTATTCCCAACAGGATTGTAGCCTAGACAGCCTGTTGGATGGGATAGAAGAAGAATTTAGTCAGTCCAAGTGACCGTGTAATTTAAGTGACATGTATAATGTCTCTAGCCGGATTGTAATTCATTTGTCATGGCGGACCTTTTCGCTTCGACCTCGGGACCCAATAGTCTGGAGTGTATCTGAATACCCGCTCAGTTATGTAAAAACCATGGTATGCGTGGAAACCAGCGAGGGTCATAAGTGCTTGAATGCACAAGTACCCAACTAGTTATGTTATATTACATGGATAGTAAGAAATATCTTCCAGGGAGAATAGTTCCGTTAAGGGTTCCTTTCCCTGGGTACGCATGCCCTAATGTGCATGTCAGGACTGCGAGAAGAGATGCGGGCAAAAAACATCTGGGGGCATGTATCAAAATAAAAGTCATCTTTTGTTCACCGACCGAATATTCCCTTAAGAACGCTAGCTTTCGGCTTCACCCAGTCTGAGGTACACATCCGGCTTACCCGGCAGTAACAATCACAGAGGTGCTCCCCTTATGCCCTAGCCGAATTAACGGGAACATAGGGCATAAATACAAGAGCCAGGCAACCCAGCTTGGCCAAAACTTAAGTCATATCGATGCATATAATGGCGAAAAAAGGTACATGCGGAAGAATAACACATGTGCGGGGCATGAAGCCCGGAAAGATAGTTATATTAAGCTTCTGTATAAGAAGCCCCCAGGTATAATGAGCGCGGCTAGCGCGTTAATATTGTGTAGTCAGAACACAAGTTGAGGAAAAGGAAAAAGAAGAAAGAAAGAGAGAAAAGACAGATAATGTATATGTGAAAAATGGACAGGGGTAAGGAGACGAACATCGAGTTCGGCACTAGGCGTAGAATCTTTGGAGTCTGGCTGCATTCCATGGGTTTGGCTCAAGTCGATTGTCCGAATCATCCCGCAGACGGTACGCTCTGCCGGTCAGAACTTGGTCAATAATAAAGGGACCTTCCCATTTGGGCTTAAGCTTGTTCTTTTTCTTCTCCGGCAGGCGTAGAACTAGTTCGCCAACATTATAAGTTTTGGCTCGTACTTCTCTGCTTTGGTATCTTCGAGCCTGTTGCTGATAGAATGCGGAACGGGCTTTTGCCATGTCGCGCTCCTCCTCCAGGGTGTCCAAATTGTCCTTCCGGTCAAGCTCGGCCTCTTTTTCTTCATACATGCGCACTCGAGGTGAGTCATGAATTATGTCACAGGGCAAAACCGCCTCTGCGTCGTACACCATAAAGAACGGTGTGTATCCGGTAGTGCGATTTGGCGTGGTCCGCAGACCCCATAAGGCGGAGTTGAGCTACTCTACCCAGTGCATGTTGCACTCCTTTAAGGACCGCACTAATCTGGGTTTGATGCCGCTTATGATAAGACCATTTGCTCGCTCGACTTGACCGTTAGTTTGCTGGTGATAGACAGAAGCATAATCGAGCTTGATGCCCATGTTGCTGCACCAAAGTTTTACCTCGTCGGTTGTAAAGTTCGTGCCATTGCCGGTAATGATGCTGTGGGGGACGCCACAACGGTGTACGACCCCAGATATGAAGTCTATCACCGGTCCGGATTCGACTGTTTTAACAGGTTTGGCTTATATCCATTTGGTGAATTTATCCACCATGACCAGTAAGTATTTTTTCTTATGGTTTCCCCCTTTAAGGGGTCCGACCATATTGAGCCACCAGACCGCAAAGGGTCAGGTAATGGGGATTGTTTGGAGAGCGGTGGGCGGCATGTGGCTTTGGTTTGCAAAAAGCTGGCAACCGACGCAGCGTTGGACCAAGTCCTGTGCATCTGCCCGGGTCGTCGGCCAATAGAAACTTGTACGTAAGGCTTTGCTTACAAGGGCCCGGGCTGCGGCGTGGTGGCCGCCGAGTCCAGCATGTATTTATGCCAAAAACTTCCGCCCTTCCTCTTCGTAGATGCACCTTTGAAGGACTCCGATAGTGCTTTCCTTATAAAGCTCTCCCTCGTGGACCTTGTAGGCTTTAGGTCGTCGCACTATGTAGTGTGCCTCATTTTGGGCCTCGGGAAGTTCCTGCCTAGTTAGGTAGGCTAGGAATGGTTCTGTCCATGGGGCGATGACGGCCATTATTACGTGGGCTGAAGGTGTTATTTCGGTGGCAGAGCCTCTGATTATGTCAGAGTGTTCGGTATCTGGCGTTGTGGCTGGGTCCGGACTATTGTTACCGATGTCCCCTTCCCATATCACGGATGGCTTAAACAGCCTTTCCAAGAAGATGTTAGGTGGGACGGGGTCGCGCTTAGCGCCAATACGGGCGAGGATATATGCCGCCTAATTGTTTTCCCGGGCCACATGGTGGAATTCGAGCCCCTCGAACCGAGCTGACATCTTGAGGACGGCGTTGTGATAAGCCGCCATTTTCGGATCCTTGGCATCGAAGACTCCATTTATTTGGGATATTGCAAGGTTCGAGTCCCCACGCACCTCCAGGCGTCGAATGCCCATGGAAACTGCCATCCGAAGACAACGTAACAGGGCCTCGTATTCAGCTGCGTTGTTGGAGTCTGTGTATAGTATTTGGAGTACGTATTGGGTTGTATCTCTGGTGGGGGACGTCAGGACGACGCCAGCCCCAGACCAGAGAGCCGTCAAAGTGCATGATCCAATTGGAGTACGCGCCGTACTCTTTAGGGAGTTCGGCTTCTGTCCATTCGGCGACAAAATCGGCCAATACTTGCAACTTAATGGCTCACCGGGGTTTATATGTTATGTCGAGCGGGAGGAGCTCAATGGCTCATTTGGCAATCCGGCCTGTGGCGTCGCGGTTGTTTATTATGTCGTTGAGTGGTACTTCCGAGGCCACTGTGATTGAACACTCTTGAAAGTAGTGTCTTAGTTTCCGGGATGCCATGAATACCGCATATGCTATCTTTTGATAATGTGGGTACCGTGATTTGCATGGAGTGAGGACAGTGGATACATAATATACCGGCTTTTGAAGTGGGAATTTATGTCCGTCCGTTTCTCGTTCAACGACGAGCACTGCGCTTACAACTTGATGAGTTGCCGCTATATATAGCAGCATTGGTTCGCCGATGTTTGGCACGGCCAGGATTGAGTTGGTAGCCAGGATGGCCTTTATGTCTTCCAGTCCGGTCGTGGCCACGTCCGTCCATTCAAAGTGTTCGGTGCGCCGAAGAAGGCGATAAAGGGGTAATGCCTTTTCTCCTAATCGGGAGATAAAGCGGCTTAAGGCCGCCACGCATCCAGTTAATTTATGGATTTGCTTGAGGTCGGTTGGGATGGCCAACTGTGACAAGGCTTGGATTTTAGCCTGGTTTGCTTCAATTCCTCTACTGGAGACGATGAAGCCCAGGAGCTTTCCGGCGGGCACGCCGAAAACGCATTTTTCCGGATTGAGCTTGATGTCGTATGTTCGGAGATTGTCGAACATGAGCCTCAAGTCGTCTATTAAAGAGTCGACGTGTCTGGTTTTAACGACCACATCATCTACGTATGCCTCCACTGTTTTGCCGATCTGCTTTTCCAGACATGTCTGAATCATTCGTTGATACGTTGCGCCGGCGTTTTTGAGCCCGAAGGGCATTGTGTTGAAACAGAACGGGCCGTATGGCGTGATAAATGCTGTTGCAGCTTGGTCAGACTCCGCCATCTTAATTTGTGATAGCAGGAGTATGTGTCGAGGAAGCACAATGAGTCTTGTCCTGCGGTAGCGTCGATAATTTGATCGATGCGAGGGACGGGGAAGGGATCCTTTGGGTAAGCCTTGTTGAGGTCCTTAAAATTGACACATAGGCGCCAGGATTTGTCCTTCTTTGGTACCATCACCAGGTTTGCTAGCCAATCCGGATGTTTTATTTCTCTAATGAATCCGGCCTCCAATAACTTGGCTAGTTCCTCTCCCATGGCTTGTCTCTTAGGTTCAGAGAAACGCCGAAGAGTCTGCTTGACTGGCTTGAATCCCTTTAAAATGTTAAGGTTATGCTCAACCAGCCTGCGTGGGATTCCTGGCATATCTGAGGGATGCCAGGCGAATATGTCCCAATTCTCGCGCAGGAACTCCCGTAGTGCAGCGTCAACAGCGGTGTTTAACTGTGCCTCGATGGATGCTGTTTTTGTAGGGTCCGTTGGGTGGACTTGGAATTTGACTATTTCATCCGTTGGTTTAAAAGAAGTGGACTTGGAACTCTTATCGAGTATCACGTCGTCCCTGTCCACTGTGGAGCGTAGCACGGTTAATTCCTCTGCCGCGAGGGCTTCGGATAATGCCTCAAGGGCCAGTGCGGCTGTTTTGTTTTCGGCGCGGAGTGCCATGTCCGGATCACTAGCTAGAGTGATGATTCCATTTGGCCCGGGCATTTTGAGCTTCATGTACCCATAATGGGGTATGGCTTGGAAGATCATGAATGCTTGCCGCCCTAAAAGGGCATGGTATATGCTACTGAACGGGGCCACTTGGAATGTAATTTCTTCGGACCTATAATTGTCCGGGGTGCCGAATACCACATCTAGTGTGATTTTTCTAGCGTGGCGTGCCTCCCGACTAGGGATCATTCCTCTGAAGGTCGTGTTGCTTTGCTCAATGCGGTTCCTGTCTATTTCCATTTTTTGAAGAGTTTCCTCATAGATGAGGTTTAACCCGCTGCCGCCATCCATGAGCACTTTAGTGAGCCGAAAGCCATCCACAATTAGACTAAGGACCAATGCGGCTGGTGCTCGGGCTGTTCGGAATTTAGGTTCGTCACTGGCGTTGAAGGTGATAGTCGTGTCGCTCCATGGATTTATTGCTGCCACGTGGCAGACTTCGGCAAGGCTACAGAGTGCTCGCTTTTGCCTATTGTTTGAGGCGAATGTCTCGAAGACTGTCAGTATTGTATTGTTATCCACGGGATGGTGCTCTGCGGTGTTTTGAATGAGGAGATCCTCACCGCTTTTGGCCACCTGCCGGAGCACCCAACATGCTCTCAGGCTGTGTGTTGGTATGGTATCCGCTGTACTGTGGATTTTGCAGGGCTCGTTAAGCCATGCCTCCAACACAGTTCCACGCCCTGAAGTGGGCTTTTGCTTCTTTATGATTGAACCAGGCGACTTATGAGATTGCGCCCTTTTGATTCGGACTGGGTGTTTAGTCAGAGCCGGATTATCCCAAAATTTTGCTTCGGTTTTCCAGGCGCTTTCCATCGCATAGTACTTCCGTACTATGGCCGCCAAGTCAGCGAAGCGTGCTATGTCACGGCGACTTATGGCGTTAAGGATTCCCTTATCCGTGCAATTATAGCAAAAGAATGAGATTGCGTCTTCCTCGCGATAGTCCTTGACCTTGTTCATTACAAGGAGGAATCTGGCCCAATAGTGATGTATTGTTTCCTGGGGCTCTTGCCTAATGTGGGAAAGATCTCTTATATCTGGGTGGGTGGGTGGATTTGAGTCCTAACCCTGACCCGATCTGAGACCCAGGGGCAGAGAAGTTTCCGATCTGGGAAGTTCGGGCTCCGGGATGTTGCCTAATAGGTCTAGCCCGCTGCCTGATTCTAGGTTCAGGGTTTGGGCGATGTCCTTCCGTAAACAGGTATCCGGCTCGGGGAGCTCGGGAATACGGACATAGTTTGTCCTTAAGATAGAGGAAGAATGGCAGCATTGTTCCTCCACTACCGCTATCTGATGGGTGACCGGCGAGAGTTAATCTCCCTTTGGTCGGGTTTAAGCCCAATCCGATCATAGACCGTAGCGACTCCCAGAGCGGCGATGCGATCCAAGAGCTCATTTAGCAAAGAGAGCTCCATTGAATTCATCTGCTCGGCAAGTTCCGAGCCGACGTGGAGGCTGTTTTTGATGCCCCGAGAAGTCATCATCGGTGCAGCAGCCGAACGGGCGGTCATGACGAAGCCGCCTAGCCGGAGGGTTTGGCCGACAGCCAGGGCTCCCCCAGAGGTGACGTTGTCCTTGACAACGAGATGAGGCATCCTTCCTTACAGCGACGACACAGTGGAACTCTCAATGAAAGCACCAATGTCGGTGTCAAAACCGGCGGATCTCGGGTAGGGGGTCCCGAACTGTGCGTCTAAGGCGGATGGTAACAGGAGGCGGGGACACAATGTTTACCTGTGTTCAGGCCCTCTCGATGGAGGTAATACCCTACTTCCTGCTTGATTGATCTTGATGATATGATTATTACAAGAGTTGATCTACCACGAGATTGTAGAGGCTAAACCCTAGAAGCTAGCCTATGGTATGATTGTTGTTGGTCCTACGGACTAAACCCTCCGGTTTATATAGACATGGAGGGGGCTAGGGTTACACAGAGTCGGTTACAATGGGAGGAGATCTACATATCCATATCGCCAAGCTTGCCTTCCACGCCAAGGAGAGTCCCATCCGAACACGAGACGAAGTCTTCAATCTTGTATCTTCATAGTCCAACAGTCCGGCCAAAGGATATAGTCCGGCTGTCCGGATACCCCCTAATCCAGGACTCCCTCAACTGTGAATCCTCCAGCCGTTTAGGCGTCGCATTCTGAGCATCCAAGAGTCATTGTGGATTGCCGGTGAACAAAGTCTGTGAAGGTTCGGAAGTCTACCTTGAAGACTTACCAGAGTGATTGGGCCAGGACTAAGTGTCCTTATCTCAAGGGGAATAAGGTGAAGACGCGGTGTTTTGAGTTGAATCTCAGCCTCCCTAACCAGACGTACAGTTGTCACAGCAACTGGAACTGGTCCAACAAATCCTTGTCCTCACCAAGCGACTGGTTCTATCTTCTCCCTCTTTTACTTACAGTTTGTCTTTGTGAAGTCATTGCCCGCTTGCATTATCTGTTTGACTTCACTGTGTGACGACTATTGTTGTTTGGCTTCATACCATCTTCCATCCTGATCCGTACTACCTAGCTCCTATTAGTCTTCGTGCTTTCACTTCATTGAATACTTGACTATAGCTTGCCTAGTGTAGTCTAACTTTCGCTGCATGTCAATAGGCTCATTTCTATTGTTTGTCTTCGAAACTCCCACGTATTGAAGACTTTCATAAAAATCGCCTATTTACCCCCCTCTAGTCGATAACTAGCACTTTCACTTAGTCCTTTTCAGGTATTTCAGGATGTTCTTGACCGTTGTCCAGTGATCCACTCCTAGATTACTTTGGTACATCCCTGCTAAACTAATAGCAAGGCAAACATCAGGTCTGGTACACAGCATTGCATACATGATAGAACCTATGGCTGAAGCATAGGAAATGACCTTCATTTTCTCTCTATCTTCAGAGTGGTCAGGCATCGAGTCTGACTCAACTTCACACCTTGTAACACAGGCAAGAACCCTTTCTTTGCTTGATCCATTTTGAACTTCTTCAAAACTTTATCAAGGTACGTGCTTTGTGAAAGTCCAATTAAGCGTGTTGATCTATCTCTATAGATCTTGATGCCCAATATATAAGCAGCTTCACCGAGGTCTTTCCTTGAAAAACTCTTATTCAAGTATCCTTTTATGCTATCCAGAAATTCTATATCATTTCCAATCAACAATATGTCATCCAAAAATAATATTAGAAATGCTACAGAGCTCCCACTCACTTTCTTGTAAATACAGGCTTCTCCAAAAGTCTGTATAAAACCATATGCTTTGATCACACTATCAAAACATTTATTCCAACTCCGAGATGCTTGCACCAGTCCATAAATGGATCGCTGGAGCTTGCACACTTTGTTAGCATCCTTAGGATTGATAAAACCTTTAGGTTGCATCATATACAACTCTTCTTCCAGAAATCCATTCAGGAATGCAGTCTTTAGATCCATTCGCCAAATTTCATGATCATAAAATGCAGCAATTGCTAACATGATTCGGACGGACTTAAGCATTGTTACGGGTGAGAAAGTCTCATTGTAGTCAACTCCTTGAACTTGTCGAAAACCTTTCGCAACAAGTCGAGCTTTGTAGACAGTAACATTACCGTCAACATCAGTCTTCTTCTTGAAGATCCATTTACTCCCGATGGCTTGCCGATCATTGGGCAAGTCAACCAAAGTCCACACTTTGTTCTCATACATGGATCCCATCTCAGATTTCATGGCCTCAAGCCATTTTGCGGAATTTGGGCTCATCATCGCTTCCTCATAGTTCGTAGGATTGTCATGGTCAAGTAACATGACCTCCAGAACAGGATTACCGTATCACTCTGGTGCGGATCTTACTCTGGTTGACCTATGAGGTTCAGTAGTAACTTGATCTGAAGTTATATGATCATCATCATTAGCTTCCTCACTAATTGGTGTAGGAGTCACAGGAACTGATTTCTGTGATGAACTACTTTCCAATAAGGGAGCAAGTATAGTTATCTCATCAAGTTCTACTTTCATCCCACTCACTTCTTTCGAGAGAAACTCCTTCTCTAGAAAGGATCCATTCTTAGCAACGGATGTCTTGCCTTCGGATCTGTGATAGAAGGTGTACCCAACAGTCTCCTTTGGGTATCCTATGAAGACACATTTTTTCCGATTTGGGTTCGAGCTTATCAAGTTGAAGCATTTTCCCATAAGCACAGCAGCCCCAAACTTTCATAAACGACAACTTGGGTTTCTTGCCAAACCACAGTTCATAAGGTGTCATCTCAACAGATTTAGATGGTGCCCTATTTAACGTGAATGCAGCCGTCTCTAAAGCATAACCCCAAAATGATAGCGGTAAATCAGTAAGAGACATCATAGATCACACCATATCTAATAAAGTGCGGTTACGATGTTCGGACACACCATTACGCTGTGGTGTTCCGGGTGGCGTGAGTTAAGAAACTATTCCGCATTGTTTCAAATGAAGACTAAACTCGTAACTCAAATATTCTCCTCCATGATCAGATCGTAGAAACTTTATTTTCTTGTTATGATGATTTTCCACTTCACTCTGAAATTCTTTGAACTTTTCAAATGTTTCAGACTTATGCTTCATCAAGTAGATATATCCATATCTGCTCAAATCATCTATGAAGGTGAGAAAATAACGATACCCGCCGCGAGCCTCAACATTCATTGGACCACACACATTAGTATGTATGATTTCCAACAAACTGTTGCTCGCTCCATTGTCCGGAGAATGGCATTTTAGTCATCTTGCCCATGAGGCATGTTTCGCAAGTACCAAGTGATTCATAATCAAGTGATTCCAAAAGTTTATCAGATTGGAGTTTCTTCATGCGCTTTACACCAATATGACCCAAACGGCAGTGCCACAAATAAGTTGCACTATCATTATCAACTCTGCATCTTTTGGCTTCAATATTATGAATATGTGTATCACTACTGTCAAGATTCAACAAAAATAGACCACTCTTCAAGGGTGATGACCATAAAAGATATTACTCATATAAATAGAACAACCATTATTCTCTGATTTAAATTTATAGCCGTCTCGCATCAAACAAGATCCAGATATAATGTTCATGCTTAACGCTGGCACCAAATAACAATTATTCACGTCTAAAACTAATCCCGAAGGTAGATGTAGAGTTAGCGTGCCGACAGCGATCACATCGACTTTGGAACCATTTCCCACGCGCATCGTCACCTCATCCTTAGCCAATCTTCGCTTAATCCGTAGTCCTGCTTCGAGTTGCAAATATTAGCAATGTAACCAAGATCAAATACCCAGCACTCTGCGAGCATTAGTAAGGTACACATCAATAACATGTATATCACATATACCTTTGTTCACCTTGCCATCCTTCTTATCCGCCAAATACTTGGGGCAGTTCCGCTTCAATGACCAGTCCCTTTGTAGTAGAAGCACTTAGTCTCGTGCATAGGTCCGACTTGGGCTTCTTCACTTGAGCAACAACTTGCTTGCCGCTCTTCTTGAAGTTCCCTTCTTCCCTTTACCCTTTTCATGAAACGGTGGTCTTGTTGACCATCAACACTTGATGCTCTTTCTTGATTTCTACCTCGCAGCCTTTAGCATTGCGAAGAGCTCGGGAATTGTCTTATCCATCCCTTGCATATTATAGTTTATCACGAAGCTCTTGTAGCTTGGTGGCAATGATTGAAGAATTCTGTCGATAACACTATCATCAGGAAGATCAACTCCCAGTTGAATCAAGTGATTGTTATACCCAGACATTTTGAGCATATGTTCACTGACAGAACTATTCTCCTCCATTTTGCAGCTATAGAACTTATTGGAGACTTCATATCTCTCAATCCGGGCATTTGCTTGAAATATTAACTTCAACTCTGGAACATCTCATATGCTCCATGACGCTCAAAACATCGTTGAAGTCCCGGTTCTAAGCCGTAAAGCATGGCATACTTGAACTATCGAGTAGTCATCGCTTTGCTCGCCAGACGCTCATAACATCTGGTGGTGCTCCTGCATCAGGTTTGGCACCTAGCGGTGCTTCCAGTACGTAATTCTTTTGTGCAGCAATGAGGATAATCCTCAAGTTACGGACCCAGTCCGTGTAGTTGCTACCATCATCTTTCAACTTAGCTTTCTCTAGGAACGCATTAAAATTCAACGGAACAACAACACGGGCCATCTATCTACAACAACATAGACATGCAAAATACTATCAGGTACTAACTTCATGATAAATTAAAGTTCAATTAATCAGAATACTTAAGAACTCCCACATAGATAGACATCCCTCTAATCATCTAAGTGATCACGTGATCCAAATCAACTAAACCATGTCCGATCATCACGTGAGATGGAGTAGTTTTCAATGGTGAATATCACTATGTTGATCATATCTACTATATGATTCACGCTCGACCTCTCGGTCTCAGTGTTCCGAGGCCATATCTGCATATGCTAGGCTCGTCAAGTTTAACCCGAGTATTCTGCGTGTGCAAAACTGGCTTGCACCCGTTGTATGTGAACGTAGAGCTTATCACACCCGATCATCACGTGATGTCTCGGCACGACAAACTTTCACAACGGTGCATACTCAGGGAGAACACTTGTACCTTGAAATTTAGTGAGAGATCATCTTACAATGCTACCGTCGAACTAAGCAAAATAAGATGCATAAAGGATAAACATCACATGCAATCAATATAAGTGATATGATATGGCCATAAGTGATATGATATGGCCATCATCATCTTGTGCCTTTGATCTCCATCTCCAAAGCATCGTCATGATTACCATCATCACCGACGCGACACCTTGATCTCCATTGTAGCATCGTTGTCGTCTCGCCAACTATTGCTTCTACGACTATCGCTACCGCTTAGTGATAAAGTAAAGCAATTATATGGCGATTGCATTTCATACAATAAAGCGACAACCATATGGCTCCTGCCGGTTGCCGACAACTCTGTTATAAAACATGATCATCTCATAAAATGAAATTTAGCATCATGTCTTGACCATATCACACAACAACATGCCCTGCAAAAACAAGTTAGACGTCCTCTACTTTGTTGTTGCAAGTTTTACGTGGCTGCTACGGGCTTCTAGCAAGAACCGTTCTTACCTACGCATCAAAAACCACAACGATTTTTTGTCAAGTGTGCTGTTTTAACCTTCAACAAGGACCGGGCGTAGCCACACTCGATTCAACTAAAGTTGGAGAAACCGACACCGCCAGCCACATTGCATGCGAAGCACGCCAAGAGAACCAGTCTCGCGTAAGCGTACGCGTAATGTCGGTCTGGGCCGCTTCATCCAACAATACCTCCGAATCAAAGTATGACATGCTGGTAAGCAGTATGACTATTATCGCCACAACTCTTTGTGTTCTACTCATGCATATAACATCTACGCATAGACCTGGCTCTGATACCACTGTTGGGGAACGCAGAAATTTCAAAAAAATTCCTACGCACACGCAAGATCGATCATGGTGATGCATAGCAACGAGAGGGGAGAGTGTTGTCTACGTACCCTCGTAGACCGAAAGCGGAAGCGTTATGACAACGCGGTCGATGTAGTCGTACGTCTTCACGATCCGACCGATCCTAGTACTGAAAGTACGGCACCTCCGTGATCTGCACATGTTCAGCTCGGTGACGTCCCACAAACTCTCGATCTAGCTGAGTGTCAAGGGAGATCTTTGTCAGCACGACGGCGTGATGACGGTGATGATGAAGCTACCGGCGCAGGGCTTCACCTAAGCACTACGACGATATGACCGAGGTGTATTATGGTGGAGGGGGGCACCACACACGGCTAAAACTATTGTCTGTTGTGTGTTCTAGGGTGTCCCCTACCCCCGTATATAAAGGAGCAAGGGGGAGGCCGGCCGGCCCTAGGGCGCGCCAAGGAGGGGAAGAGTCCTCCTCCTAGTAGGAGTAGGACTCCCCCTTTCCTAGTCCTACTAGGAGGGGGAAGGAAGGAGGAGAGGGAGAAGGAAAGGGGGGCGCCGCCCCCCTTCCTAGTCCAATTCGGACCCAAAGGGGAGGGGGCGCGCGGTCTGCCCTGGCTGGCCCTCTCTCTCTCTCCACTAATGCCCATGTGGCCCATTAGTTCCCCGGGGGGTTCCGGTAACCCTCCGGCACTCCGGATTTCTCCGAAATCAACCGGAACACTTCTGGTGTCTGAATATAGCCGTTCAATATATCAATCTTTATGTATCGACCATTTCGAGACTCCTCGTCATGTCTGCGATCGTATCCGGGACTCTGAACTACCTTTGGTACATCAAAACACATAAACTCATAATACCGATCGTCACTGAACGTTAAGCGTGCGGACCCTACGGGTTCGAGAACTATGTAGACATGACCGAGACACATCCCCGGTCAATAACCAATAGTGGAACCTGGATGTTCATATTGGCTCCCACATATTCTATGAAGATCTTTATCGGTCAAACCGCATAACAACATACGTTGTTCCCATTGTCATCGGTATGTTACTTGCCCGAGATTCGATCGTCGGTATCTCAATACCTAGTTCAATCTCGTTACCGGCAAGTCTCTTTACTCGTTTCGTAATGCATCATCCCGCAACTAACTCATTAGTCACATTGCTAGCAAGGCTTATAGTGATGTGCATTACCGAGAGGGCCCAGAGATACCTCTCCGACAATCAGTGACAAATCCTAATCTCGATCTATGCCAACTCAACAAGTACCATCGGAGACACCTGTAGAGCACCTTCATAATCATCCAGTTACATATTGGCGTTTGGTAGCACGCTAAGTGTTCCTCCGGTATTCGGGAGTTGCATAATCTCATAGTCATAGGAACATGTATAAGTCATGAAGAAAGCAATAGCAACATACTAGACGATCAAGTGCTAAGCTAACGGAATGGGTCAAGTCAATCACATCATTTTCTAATGATGTGATCTCGTTAATAAAATCACAACTCATGTCTATGGATAGGAAACATAACCATCTGTGATTAAATGAGCTAGTCAAGTAGAGGCATACTAGTGACACTCTTTTTGTCTATGTATTCACACATGTACTTAGTTTCCGGTTAATACAATTCTAGCATGAATAATAAACATTTATCATGATATAAGGAAATATAAATAACAACTTTATTATTGCCTCTAGGGCATATTTCCTTAGGAGAAAGGGAAAGGAGAGGAGGAAAAGGAAAGTATGAAGTACGACTTCTACTTCCTTCCCCTCCCCCCTCCTTCCTTTCCCCCTTGTCCAAATATGGTAGGGGGCGAATTGGACTAGGGGCCCAACTAGGATTCCTCCTACTTGGGCGTGCCCTAGGCTGCCTCCCTCCCTATACCTCCTTTATATACATGGGGAGGGCACCCCTAGAACACACATCAATTGTTCCTAGCCGTGTGCGCCGCCCCCCTCCACAGTTAACACCTCGGTCATATCGTGTAGTGCTTAGGCGAAGCCCTGCGCCGGTAACTTTATCATCACCGTCACCACGCCATCGTGCTGACGGAACTCTCCCACGTCCTCAACTGGATCAAGAGCTCGAGGGACGTCATCATGCTGAACATGTCCTGAACACGGAGGTGCCGTACGTTAGGTACTTGGATCGGTTGGATCGTGAAGACGTTCGACTACATCAACCGCGTTACTAAACGCTTCCGCTTTCGGTCTACGAGGGTACGTGGACACACTCTCCCCGCTCGTTGCTATGCATCTCCTAGATGGATCTTGCATGATCGTAGGTAAATTTTTTGAAATACTGCGTTCCCCAACAGTGGTATCCGAGCCAGGTCTATGCATAGATGTTATATGCATGAGTAGAACACAATGAGTTGTGGGCGATAATAGTCATACTGCTTACCAGCAACGTCTTACTTTGATTCAGTGGTATTGTTGGATGAAGCGGCCTGGACCTACATTACATGACCACGTTCATGAGACTGGTTCTACCAACGTGCTTTGCACACAGGTGGCTAGAGGGTGTCTGTTTCTTCAACTTTAGTTGAATCGAGGTTGACTATGCCCGGTCCTCATTGAAGGTTAAAACAGCACACTTGATGAAAAATTATTGTGGTTTTGATGCGTAGGTAAGAACGGTTCTTGCTAGAAGCCCGTAGCAGCCACGTAAAACTTGCAACAACAAAGTAGAGGACGTCTAACTTGTTTTTGCAGGGCATGTTGTGATGTGATATGGTCAAGACGTGATGAGATATAAATTGTTGTATGAGATGATCATGTTTTGTTAAAGTTATCGGCAACTGGCAGGAGCCTTATGATTGTCTCTTTATTGCATAAGATGCAAGCGCCATATAATTGCTTTACTTTATCGCTATGCGATAGCAATAGTTGCAAAAGCAATAGTTGGCGAGACAACCATGTGACGACAGGTTGATAAAGATCAAGATGATGGAGATCATGGTGTCATGCCGGCGGCGATGAAGATCATGACAGTACTTTGGAGATGGAGATCAAAGGCACAAGATGGTGATGGCCATATCATGTCACATATTTTTGATTGCATGTGATGTTTATCTTTTATTCATCTTATTATGCTTAGTACGACGGTAGCATTATGAGATGATCCCTTACTAAAATTTCAAGGTATAAGTGTTCTCCCTGAGTATGCACCGTTGCGATAGTTCTTCATGCTGAGACACCACGTGATGCTCGGGTGTGATAAGCTCTACGTTCACATCCAATGGGTGCAAGCCAGTTTTGCACATGCAGAATACTCAGGTTAAACTTGACGAGCCTAGCATATGCAGATATGGCCTCGGAACACTGAGACCGAAAGGTCGAACGTGAATCCTATAGTAGATATGATCAACATAGTGATGTTCACCATTGAAAGCTACTCCATCTCACGTGATGATCGGACATGGTTTAGTTGATATGGATCACGTGATCATTTAGATGACTAGAGGGATGTCTATCTAAGTGTGAGTTCTTAAGTAATATGATTAATTAAACTTAAATTTATCATGAACTTAGTCCTGATAGTATTTGCATATCTATGTTGTAGATCAATTGCTCGCGTATAGCCTCCTCGTTTTATTTATGATATGTTACTAGAGAAAACTAAGTTGAAAGTTGATAGTAGCAATGATGCGGACTAGGTCCTTGATCTAAGGATTATCCTCATTGCTGCACAGAAGAATTATGTCCTTGATGCACCGCTAAGTGACAGAACTATTGCAGGAGCAAATGCAGACGTTATGAATTTTGACAAGCTCGGTATGATGACTACTTGATAGTTTAGTGCACCATGCTTTACGTCTTAGAACCGGGTCTTCAAAAATGTTTTGAAACGCCATGGAGCATATGAGATGTTCGAAGAGTTGAAATTGGTATTTCAGACTCATGCCCGAGTTGAGAGGTATGAGACCTCTGACAAGTATTTTTTGCCTACAAGATGGAGGAGAATAGCTCAACCAGTGAGCATGTGATCATAATGTCTGAGTACTACAATCGCTTGAATCAAGTGGGAGTTAATCTTCCAGATAAGATAGTGATCGACAGAGTTATCTAGTCACTATCACCAAGTTAATGGAACTTCGTGATGAACTATAATATGCAAGGGATGACGAAAGTGATTCCCCGAGCTCTTCACGATGCTGAAATCGGTGAAGGTAGAAATCAAGAAAAGCATCAAGTGTTGATGGTTGACAAGACCACTAGTTTCAAGTAAAAGTGCAAGCGAAATAAAGGGAACTTCAAGAAGAATGACAAGCAAGTTGCCAATCCCATGAGGAAGCCCAAAGCTAGACCTAAGCCTGAAACTAAGTTATTCTACTGCAAAGGAAATGGTCACTAGAAGCGGAACTGCCCCAAATACTTGGCGGATAAGACGGATGGCAAAGTGAACAAAAGTATAAATGGTATACATGTTATTGATGTGTACTTTACTAGTATTCATAGTATCCCCTGGGTATTTGATACTGGTTCAGTTGCTATGATTAGTAACTTGAAACATGAGTTATAAAATGAACATAGACTAGTTGAGAGCAAGGTGTCGATGTGTGTTGGAAGTGATTCCAAGGTTGATAAGATCACCATCGCACACTCCCTTTACCTTCGGGATTAGTGTTGAACCTAAAATAAACGTTATTTGGTGTTTGCGTTGAGCATAATATGATTGGATCATGTTTATTGCAATACATTTACTCATTTAAGTCAAAGAATAATTGTTATTCTGTTTACATGAATACAACTTTCTATGGTCATACACCCAAGATGAATGGTTTATTGGATCTCGATTGTAGTGATACACATATTCATAATATTGGTGCCAAAAGATACAAGGTTAATAATGATAGTGCAACTTATTTGTGGCACTGCCGTTTAGGTCATATTGGTGTAAAGTGTATGAATAAACTCTATGCTGGTGGGCTTTTGGAATCACCTGATTATGAATCACTTGATGCTTGCGAACCATGCCTCATGGGCAAGATGACTAAGACTCTGTTCTCCGGAACAATGGAGCGAGCCACTGACTTATTTGAAATAATACATACCGATGTATGCAGTCTGATGAGTGTTGAGGCTCGCGGTGGGTATCGCTATTTTCTAACCTTCACAGATGATTTGAGCAGATATGGGTATATCTACTTGATGAAACACAAGTCTGAAACATTTGAAAAGTTCAAAGAATTTCATAGTGAAGTTGAGAATCATCGTATCAAAAAAATAAAGTTTCTACAATCTGATCGCGGAGGCGAATATTTGAGTTACGATTTTGGCCTTCATTTGAAACAATGTGGAATAGTTTCGCAACTCACGCCACCTGGAACACCACAGCATAATGGTGTGTCTGAACGTCGTAACCGTACTTTATTAGATATGGTGCGATCTATGATGTCTCTTACTGATTTACCACTATCATTTTGGGGTTATGCATTAGAGATAGCTGCATTCACGTTAAATAGGGCACCGTCTAAAAATCCGTTAAGATGACACCGTATGAACTGTGGTTTAGCAAGAAACCTAAGCTGTCGTTTCTTAAAGTTTGGGGTTGCGATGCTTATGTGAAAAAGGTTTCATCCTCATAAGCTGAAACCCAAATCGTAGAAGTGCGTCTTCATAGGATACCCAAAAGAAACTGTTGGTTACACCTTCTATCACAGATCCGAAGGCAAGATCTTTGTTGCTAAGAGTGGATCCTTTCTAGAGAAGGAGTTTCTCTCAAAAGAAGTGAGTGGGAGGAAAGTAGAACTTGATGAGGTAATTGTACCTTCTCTAAAATTGGAAAGTAGCTCATCACTGAAATCAGTTCCAGTGATGCCTACACCAATTAGTGAGGAAGTTAATGATGATGATCAAGTTACTACCGAACCTCGTAGGTCAACCAGAGTATGATCCGCACCAGAGTGGTACAGTAATCCTGTTCTGGAAGTCATGTTGCTAGACCATGATGAACCTACAAACTATGAGGAAGCGATGATGAGCCCAGATTCCGACAGATGGCTTAAGGCCATGAAATCTGCGACAGAATCTATGTATGAGAACAAAGTGTGGACTTTGGTGGACTTGCCCGATGATCGGCAAACCATTGAGAATAAATGTATCTTCAAGAGGAAGACGAACGGTGATAGCAGTGTTACTATCTCCAAATCTCGACTTGTCGAAAAGGGTTTCTGACAAATTCAAGATGTTGACTACGATGAGATTTTCTCACTCGTATCGATGCTTAAAGTCTGTCTGAATCATGTTAGCAATTGCCACATTTTCTGACAAATGGATACCAAAACTACATTCCTTAATGGATTTATTCAAGAAGAGTTGTATATGATACAACGGGAAGGTTTTGTCAATCCTAAAGGTGCTAACAAAATGTGCAAGCTCCAGCGATCCATCTATGGACTGGTGCAAGCATCTCGGAGTTGGAATATATGCTTTGATAAGCTGATCAAAGCATATAGTTTTATACAGACTTGCGGTGAAGCCTGTATTTACAAGAAAATGAGTTGGAGCACTACAACCTTTATGATAATTATATGTGAATGACATATTGTTGATCGGAAATGATGTATAATTTTCTGGAAAGCATAAAGGAGTGTTTGAAAGGAGTTTTTCAAAGAAAGACCTCGGTGAAGCTGCTTACATATTGGGCATCATGATATATAGAGATAGATTAAGACGCTTGATAAGATTTTTCAATGAGTACATACCTTGACAAGATTTTTGAAGTAGTTCAAAATGGAACAGTCAAAGAAGGAGTTCTTACCTGTATTGCAAGGTGTAAAGTTGAGTAAGACTCAAAACACGACCACGGCAGAAAATAGAAAAAGAGAATGAAAGTCATTATCTATGCCTCAGCCATAGGTTCTATAAAGTATGCTATGTTGTGTACCAAACCTATTGTGTACCTTGTCATGAGTTTGGCAAGGGGGTACAATATTGATCCAGGAGTGGATCACTTGACAGCGGTCAATTATCCTTAGAAGACTAAGGAGATAGTTCTCGGTTATGGAGGTGATAAAGAGTTCGTCGTAAAGAGTTACGTCGATGCAAGCTTTTACACCAATCCGGATGACTCCGAGTCTCAATCTGGATACATATTGAAAGTGGGAGCAATTATCTAGAGTAGCCCCATGCAGAGCATTGTAGACATAGAAAATTTGCAAAATACATACGGCTCTGAATGTGACAGACCCATTTACTAAGCTTCTCTCACAAGCAAAACATGATCACACCTTAAAACCCTTTGGGTATTAGTCACAGGGCGATGTGAACTATTGGTGTTAAATCACATGGCGATGTGAACTAGATTATTGGCTCTAGTGCAAGTGGGAGACTGAAGGAAATATGCCCTAGAGGCAATAATAAAGTTGTTATTTATATTTCCTTATATCATGATAAATGTTTATTATTCATGCTAGAATTGTATTAACCGGAAACTTAGTACATGTGTGAATACATAGACAAAACAGAGTGTCCCTAGTATGCCTCTACTTGACTAGCTCGTTAATCAAAGATGGTTATGTTTCCTGACCACAGACATGTGTTGTCGTTTGATGAATGGGATCACATCATTAGAGAATGATGTGATGGACAAGACCCATCCATTAGCTTAGCATAATGATCGTTTAGTTTTATTGCTATTGCTTTCGTCATGACTTATACATGTTCCTCTGACTATGAGATTATGCAACTCCCGAATACCGGAGGAACACCTTGTGTGCTATCAAACGTCACAAACATAACTGGGTGGTTATAAATATGCTCTACAGATGTCTCCGAAGGTGTTTGTTGGGTTGGCATAGATCGAGATTAGGATTTTTCACTTCGTGTATCGGAGAGGTATCTCTGGGCCCTCTCGGTAATGCACATCACTATAAGCCTTGCAAGCAATGTGACTAATGAGTTAGTCACGGGATGATGCATTACGAAACAAGTAAAGAGACTTGCCGGTAACGAGATTGAACTAGGTATGATGATACCGACGATCGAATCTCGGGCAAGTAACATACCGATGACAAAGGGAACAACGTATGTTTATGCGGTTTGATCGATAAAGATCTTCGTAGAATATTGATATGTCTCCAGCGTATCTATAATTTTTTATTGTTCCATGCTATTATATATTCTGTTTTGGATGTTTAATGGGCTTTAGTATACACTTTTATATTATTTTTGGGACTAACCTATTAACCCAAGGCCCAGTGCAAATTGCTGTTTTTTTGCCTATTTTCAGTGTTTCGCAGAAAAGGAATATCGAACGGAGTCCAAACGGAATGAAACCTTCGGGAGCGTGATTTTTGGAACAAACGTGATCCAGAGGACTTGGAGTGGACGTCAGGAAACGAACGAGGAGGCCACAAGGCAGGGGCGCGCGCCTACCCCCCATGGGCGCGCCCTCCACCCTCGTGGGCCCCTCGTGGCTCCACCGACCTACTTCTTCCTCCTATATATACCTACGTACCCCGAAACCATCGAGGAGCACCACGAAAACCTAATTCCACTGCTGCAACCTTCTGTAGCCATGAGATCCCATCTTGGGGCCTTTTCCGGTGCTTTTCCGGAGGGGGAATCGATCACGGAGGGCTTCTACATCAACACCATGGCCTCTTCGATGATGTGTGAGTAGTTTACCATAGACCTTCGGGTCCATAGTTATTAGCTAGATGGCTTCTTCTCTCTCTTTGGATCTCAATGCAAAGTTCTGCTCGATCATCTTAGAGATCTATTCGATGTATCTCTTTTTGCGGTGTGTTTGTCGAGATCCGATGAATTGTGGGTTTATGATCAAGATTATCTATGAACAATATTCGAATCTTCTCTGAATTCTTTTATGTATGATTGGTTATCTTTGCAAGTCTCTTTGAATTATCAGTTTGGTTTGGCCTACTAGATTGATCTTTCTTGCCATGGGAGAAGTGGTTAGCTTTGGGTTCAATCTTGCGTTTCTCGATCCCAGTGACAGAAAGGGAAACGACATGTATTGTATTGTTGCCATCGAGGATAAAAAGATGGGGTTTATATCATATTGCTTGAGTTTATCCCTCTACATCATGTCATCTTACCTAATGCGTTACTCTATTCTTATGAACTTAATACTCTAGATGCATGCTGGATAGCGGTCAATGTGTGGAGTAATAGTAGTAGATGCAGGCAGGAGTCGTGTAACATCCCAAATTTCCTATTTGGAATGTTTTACAATTATAGATAAGCATCTATGCATTCTGTTTGAATTTGAGTGCCATTTGAAGTTTCAGAGGATTTTGAGTTTTGGAATTTGAATTCAAACTTTGGCAAGTGGGAATCATTTCAAAAATTATGCCTGATAAATACTTGAGCAAAAGTATGAGAGGAGCAAACATGACACTCCAAAAATATCAGAGGAAATAATGCCAAAAGTTTTGAATTCAAATTTGGGTTTTATTTGAATATTGGAAAAAATGAAATTTTATAAAGTTTGGATTTTTCCTTTGGAAAAATGTTCAAATGATAGGGAATATTCCCCTGATCATTTTGGTATATATATGTCCTATATAAAATATTTATAGTTTATGTTTTATCTCTGTTTTGTTTTATTAAAAAATAAATTAAAAAAGAAACCCCCAGCGCCAGCCAGCCCTCTGCCCAGCCAGCGCTGGCCAAGCCAGCCTTGGCCAGCGCAGCCCAGTGCCCACCAGCGCCAATGAGCTGCCCAAGACTGCCAAAGCCACCCCTCGCTCGAAACCTTCGCGTCGGTCGCCGCCCGCCACCGCGCTCTCTCTCTCTCTGGCAAGTGGACCCCACCCTCTCCTTCAACCCCACCACGCGCGCCGCCGCATCGATCGCGGATCCGTGAGATCCGGATGTCGATCTCCCGATCGCCTTTGCCAACGCCGAGGCCTCCCTATAAATACTGGGGCCCCCCGACCCCATTTCCCCTAGCCCCTCGCCGAGCCTCTCCTCTCTCTCACGCGCTCATGGAGCCGAGCCGACCGCCGCCGCCATTTCGTCGCCGTCACCGCCCTAGACCTCCCGACCTCCACCGACTCCACCAAGACCTCCCGAGCTCGTCGCACCTGCCTGGCCACTCCTCCACCGACCTCCCGACGACCGGAGAGGCTAGCGCCGCCGCCGCCGCCGCCGCCGCCGAGCTCCGGTAAGCCGCCGGAATCCCACCCCGCCGTCCGATTCGTAATCTACGGTGTAGATTAGACCCCCGAAGGGGTACGCGCTTTCAATAAAAACCGCCCGGTTCGACCGGTTTAGTCCGGTTTAGTTTTTAGCTAGGGTTTATTTTTATTTAGCCGGCCCGACTCGTTTAACCCTAGGCCCGTTTAGTTTATATTACGCTCAGTGCGTAGTTTAGGCCCATTAGGCCCTTTTTCATTTATTTTCATTTTCTGTTTTAACAGAATAGTTCCTGTTTTGAAAAATTCATATCTTTTATTCTGTTTAATATTTTTAGGTGATTCTTTTTTTTGTTGGTTTGCAAATTTTCTATAGTTTCTGTAGAAAATATATTTAGCTATGTTAAAATTAATTAAAATTGCTTTAATTTAGTTTTAGTCAGAATAGTAAATCTGTTATAACATGAGCTAGGAAAATTATTTTTATATGATTCTTTTTGCCCCAACTTTATTTTGACATTGCCAAACCATAGGAATTAATTTGGGTATTTTAGGATTAATAAAAAATAGTTTTAAGCAGAATCTTGTTAATCCTAATTAATTAACTAGCTACTGTTTTCCTACTATTTTAATTAGTAAATAAATTTATTTTTAACATGTGATTGATTATTCTAGGATAGTTTCTGTTGCTTTATAGGATGAACTTTTATTTATAATAAATAAAAGTTTTATTTTATTTTCTTAATAGAAATTGAATTAGGCCTAATAGGAGTTTCATAATAGATTTTAAATTAATTCTTTTTGCTCCTAATTGCTTAATGAAATCTTTTCTGTTAAGTTAACATAAAACCATGATTAGGTTATGTTGAGAAAATGTTTGTTATATAAAACTATTCTAGTTGTTGTTTGAAGTAGGAAACTTGAGTTGGTTTTTCTTTGAGTTTTCCCTTGGGTTTTGATTTGGTTGTTTTGATGTGTTATGTTGCTATGTTATGTGATCCTTTGCTATATGCTTATTGTGATTATTTGTTTGTCTCGGTAGAGTTTCCGGAGTGCGAAGCTTGCTACTACGAATCTTTAGCTTACGAGGATCATCAGCAAGGCAAGTTTTGATCATGTTATCTTCTATACCTATGTTTTTTGTGCATTAGAAATTGTCACCACCCCACCATGCATGCAGTAGTTGAAATTTTGAAGTTATTAATCTTGAGTAGTATCATGTGGTAGGATGAACCAATCCCTTGTTACCATGACCCCGGACGAAGTAGTTTACTTTGCTATGCTCAGAGCGGGTTTTGGTTGAGTGAAATTCATAAGCAAGATGTGAGAGTCAATGATGATGACAACCCCATGAACTACAATGATCAAGATGGACTTTGAAATTCACTCACTGGTCGAGGACGGTTGACGGGCACCCGGAGAACCCGGTGGTTGGCGGGATGCATGGAGAAGTGCCATGACATCTTGCGGAAAGCTTCACCCAGCCACGAAGAGACGGATGGATGCCCCATGACCGAAGCTTACTGTGCAGCCGCAAGCCAATATGGGCTCTGGCTGGGTTAACCCTAGTAGTGACGCTGGCTGGACGGTACTACGAGATGTAGAAGAACGGTAGGATTGGATGGGTACCGACAAGAGCGGAAGAACTCTTTGGAAGACCCTGTTTCATTCATCCCGTCTTCAAACACCATGAAGTGCGAAGACTTAAAAGGAGGGAATGATTCTTATGGAAAAGTGCAAACCTCTGCAGAGTTTAAAGATCTAATCAATTAGCCGTGTCCCCGGTTACGGACAATTTGAGCCTCTGGAACTTGGAAATATTCGGAAATCTCAACACTAAAACTAATGAGTTAATTTGAGGGGTTTTATGACTTAATAATTTGGGAATGAGATATTGGTTGGCGGAATCATCTCAATAACTACCAACAATTTATAGTAATTTGCAAGCAAGTCCACTGTAGTAGGAGAAAATTGGCTTTTCGCAAAATGATGAAACTTAGAGCCCCACAGCCAAAAATGCATATAGTGTTAGTAACTTTATTGTTATTCTTCATGACTTGCCAGCTTATTCAAAAGTCGACCTACATGGCTGCAACGTCTTATGTTGCGAGGTATATTCGATCGGGAGTGAGGCTACGCTCCGCGCTTGGCGATTGCCCTTTGGAGTCGGATGGACTCGCTTTATCTTCTACGCTTCCGCAGCATTAGTAGTTTATTTCTCATGAGTTGGCCTTGAGCCGAATTTATTCAGGTGTGATTGAACTTTGATTATTTCATCGATGTACTGTGAGTACCAGCATGATCTTGGGATGGTACAGACACAGAGATTTGACCGATTTTGGGTCAGGTCGCTAGAAGTCGGTCATGGGCGTGATGCCTATATACATGATCATGCCTAGATATTCTCATAATTATGCACTTTTCTATCAATTGCTCGACAGTAATTTGTTCACCCACCGTAATACTCATGCTATCTTGAGAGAAGCCACTAGTGAAACCTATGGCCCCCGGGTCTATTTTCCATCATATTAATCTCCCGTCAACTAGTTATTTCTATCATCGTTTATTTTGCAATCTTTACTTTTAATCTTTATCATAAAAATACCAAAAATATTATCTTATCATCTCTATCAGATCTCACTTTTGCAAGTGGCCGTGAAGGGATTGACAACCCCTTTATCACGTTGGTTGCAAGGTTCTTATTTGTTTGTGTAGGTACGAGGGACTTGCGTGTGTCCTCCTGCTGGATCTATACCTTGGTTCTCAAAAACTGAGGGAAATACTTACGCTACTTTGCCGCATCACCTTCAAGGGAAAACCAACGCATGTTCAAGAGGTAGCAAGAAGGATTTCTGGCGCCGTTGCCGGGGAGTCTACACACAAGTCAAGACATACCAAGTACCCATCACAAACTCTTATCCCTCGCATTACATTGTTTGCCACTTGCCTCTCGTTTTCCTCTCCCCCACTTCACCCTTGCCGTTTTATTCGCCCTCTTTTTCCGTTCGCCCTTTTTCCCTTGCTTCTTGTTTGCTTGTGTGTTGAATTGTTTGCTTGTCATGATGGCTCAAGATAATACTAAATTGTGTAACTTTGCCAATACCAACGACAATGATTTTCTTAGCACTTCGATTGCTCCTCTTACCAATGCTGAATCTTGTGAAATTAATGCTGCTTTGCTGAATCTTGTCATGAAAGATCAATTCGCTGGCCTTCCTAGTGAAGATGCCGCTACCCATCTAAACAGCTTTGTTGATTTGTGTGATATGCAAAAGAAGAAAGATGTGGATAGTGATATCGTTAAACTGAAGCTATTTCCGTTTTCGCTTAGAGATCGTGCTAAAACTTGGTTTTCGTCTTTGCCTAAAAATAGTATTGATTCTTGGAATAAGTGCAAAGATGCTTTTATCTCTAAATATTTTCCTCCCGCTAAGATCATCTCTCTTAGAAACGATATTATGAATTTTAAGCAACTTGATCATGAACATGTTGCACAAGCTTGGGAAAGAATGAAATTAATGATTCGCAATTGCCCTACACATGGATTAAATTTATGGATGATTATACAAAAAATTTATGCCGGATTGAATTTTGCTTCTAGAAACCTTTTAGATTCGGCCGTGGGAGGTACTTTTATGGAGATCACTTTAGGAGAAGCTACTAAACCCCTAGATAATATTATGGTTAATTATTCTCAATGGCACACTGAAAGATCTACTAGTAAAAAGGTGCATGCAATTGAAGAGATTAATGTTTTGAGTGGAAAGATGGATGAACTTATGAAATTGTTTGCTAATAAGAGTGTTTCTTTTTATCCCAATGATATGCCTTTTTCTACTTTGATTGAGAATAATAATGAATCTATGGATGTGAATTTTGTTGGTAGGAACAATTTTGGTAACAATGCTTATAGAGGAAACTTTTATCCTAGGCCGTATCCTAGTAATTCCTCTAATAATTATGGTAATTCCTACAACAACTCTTATGGAAATTTTAATAAGATACCCTCTGATTCTGAGACTAGTGTTAAAGAATTTATGATTTCTCAAAAGAATTTCAATGCTTTGCTTGAAGAAAAATTGCCTAAGATTGATGAGTTGGCTAGGAACGTGGATAGAATTTCTCTTGATGTTGATTCTTTGAAACTTAGATCTATTCCACCTAAGAATTATATCAATGAGTCTCTCAAAGCCATGAGAATTTCCATTGATGAGTGCAAAGAAAGAACCGCTAGGATGCGTGCTAAGAAAGATTGCATTGTAAAAGCGTGTTCTTCTAGTTTTCATGATAATAAGGATGAAGATCTAAAAGTGATTGATGTGTACCCTATTAAATCTTTATTTTGCAATATGAATCTTGATAATGATGGGACTGGAGATGAGTCAAGGCGTCCCAATGATTCGGAGTTTTTAGATCTTGATGCAAAATTTGGTAAAAATGGGACGGAAGAAGTCAAAACTTTAGATAGCAATGAACCCACTATTTTGGATTTCAAGGAATTTAATTATGATAAGTGTTCTTTAATAGATTGTATTTCCTTGTTGCAATCCGTGCTAAATTCTCCGCATGCTTATAGTCAAAATAAAGCTTTTACTAAACATATTGTTGATGCTCTAATGCAATCTTATGAAGAAAAGCTTGAATTGGAAGTTTCTATCCCTAGAAAAATTTATGATGAGTGGGAACCTACTATTAAAATTAAAATTAAAGATCATGAATGTTATGCTTTGTGTGATTTGGGTGCTAGTGTTTCCACGATCCCAAAAACTTTGTGTGATTTGCTAGGTTTCCGTGAATTTGATGATTGTTCTTTAAACTTGCACCTTGCGGATTCCACCATTAAGAAACCTATGGGAAGAATTAATGATGTTATTATTGTTGAAAATAGGAATTATGTTCCTGTAGATTTCATTGTTCTTGATATATATTGCAATCCTTCATGTCCTATTATTCTTGGTAGATCTTTCCTTAGAACGATTGGTGCAATTAATTATATGAAAGAAGGGAATATTAGATTCCAATTTCCGTTAAGTAAAGGCATGGAACACTTTCCTAGAAAGAAAATAAAATTACCTTATGAATCTATTATGAGATCTACTTATGGATTGCATACCAAAGATGACAATACCTAGATCTACCCTTGCCTTTATGCCTAACTAGGGGCATTAAACGATAGCGCTTGTTGGGAGGCAACCCAATTTTATTTTAGTTTTTTGCTTTTTGTTCTGTTTAGTAATAAATAATATATCTAGCTTCTGTTTAGATTTGGTTTTATGTTTTAATTAGTGTTTGTGCCAAGTAGAACCTTTGGGAAGACTTGGGTGAAGTCTTTTCGATCTTGCTGTAAAAAACCAGAAACTTTAGCGCTCACGAGATTAGCTACAACTTTTTACTGGAGAGTGCTATTTAGTTGATTATTTTTGCAGATGATTAATAGATAAATTCCTCATGTCCAGAAATTTATTTTAGAATTTTGTGAGTTCCAGAAGTTTGCGTTTGATACATATTACTACATATTGTTCTGTTTTTGACAGATCCTGTTTTTCGTATGTTGTTTGCTTATTTTGATGAATCTATGGCTAGTAATGGAGTTCATGAACCATAGAGAAGTTGGAATACAGTAGTTTTAACACCAATATAAATAAAAAATGAGTTCATTACAGTACCTTGAAGTGGTGTTTTGTTTTCTTTCGCTAAAGGAGCTCACAAGATTTTCTGTTAAGTTTTGTGTTGTGAAGTTTTCATGTTTTGGGTAAAGATTTGATGGATTATGGAACAAGGAGTGGCAAGAGCCTAAGCTTGGGTATGCCCAAGGCACCCCAAGGTAAAATCCAAGGACAAGCAAAAGCCTAAGCTTGGGGATGCCCCGGAAGGCATCCCCTCTGTCGTCTTCGTCCATCGGTAACTTTACTTGGAGCTATACTTTTATTCACCACATGATATGTGTTTTGCTTGGAGCGTCTTGTATGATTAGAGTCTTTGATTTTTAGTTCACCACAATCATCCTTTATGTACACACCTTTTGAGAGAGACACACATTAATCGGAATTTATTAGAATACTCTATGTGCTTCACTTATATCTTTTGAGCTAAACAATTTTGCTCTAGTGCTTCACTTATATATTTTAGAGCACGGTGGTGGTTTTATTTTATAGAAATTATTGATCTCTCATGCTTCACTTATATTATTTTGAGAGTCCTTTAGAACAACATGATAATTTGCTTTGGTTATAAAATTGATCCTAATATGATATGCACCCAAGATGGTATAATAAAAACTTACATATAAATGCATTGGATACTAGGAGTAGTTTGATACTTGATGATTGTTTTGAGATATGGAAATAATGATATTAAAGTTGTGCTAGTTGAGTAGTTGTGAATTTGAGAAATACTTGTGTTGAAGTTTGCAAGTCCCGTAGCATGCACGTATGGTAAACGCTGTGTGACAAATTTGAAACATGAGGTGTTCTTTGATTGTCATTGAAAGTGCGTTATATTGACTAGAGGGGGGTGAATAGGCGATTTTTATGAATTCTTCACTGAGGAATTTGCCGGTGAGGAAATTCCTTAGCGAAGAACTACTTGCAGCGGAATAAGTACTCAGAAGTAAACATAACAGAACACAAGCATGGTCATCATGATGAAATGAAGACAGGCACAGAGTACTGAAAGCGTAAACACAGGATAGCACAGGATGAAGACAAACAGACTGAAGAAATTGAACTGAGGAAATTGAGAAAGTCTTCAGTCAAAGTCTTCAATCACAGATACGAACAAGCAGTCAACACATTAATGAGGAAATGAAAGAGTTGAGGAAATAGAACCAGTAGGCTTGGTGAAGACAATGATTTGGTAGACCAGTTCCAACTGCTGTCTCAGTTGTACATCTGGTTGGAGCGGCTAGGTATTTAAACCTGAGGACACACAGTCCTCACCTTATTCTCCTTGAACTAAGGTAACACAGACCTCGTCCAATCACTCATGGTAAGTCTTCAGGTGACTTCCGAACCTTCACAAACTTGGTCACTCGGCGATCCACAATTCCTCTTGGATGCTCTAGACCATGACGCCTAACCGTCTGGAAGAAGCACAGTCTTCAAAGGTAACAAGCGTCGGATCCACGCAGGATCAATATCTTCAGTGATGCTCAATCACTTTGGGTTTGTAGGTGTTTGGGTTTGGGTTTTCCTCACTTGATGATTTTCGCTCAAAGTCCTCGGAGGCTGGGATGCTCTCAAATGACAAGTGTCAGTTTCTCTCGGAGAAGCCAACCAGCTAGTGGTTGTAGGGGGCGGCTATTTATAGCCTAGGGAGCAGCCCGACATGATAATACATAAATGCCCTTCAATGATATGACCGTTAGGTGGGTAGATATTTTGGGATAGCTGGCGCATAGCACAGCAACGGTCGGAAATTTGAGTATCAAATTCCTCAGGGCTATCATGTTCCTCACTGTGTAGGCAATCCGCACTGGCGAATTCCTAACTCCTCAGTCAGAATAAATTCCTCAGAGACCAGAAGAACTTCGTCTCTGTCACTGAAGAATATGACTAAACTGTATGAGATTTCTAATGGCTTCACTCGAAGGTATTGGTAGGTGTAGGATTTTGAGTTGAGCATCACATGGAAATTTTTCCTTAGTATTTCCTCGACCCCCTTTAACAGTACGGTGTTTCCTATGACTCAAGAAAGAGAAAATGAAACTACAAAAACAAAAGTCTTCACGCTTCATGTTCCTCAAATGAATACCAAGTCTTCAAGGCCACACCAATTTCTTCACTTTCAAAGTCTTCAGAAAGTTTTCAGAAAACCAAAGTCTTCAGTCGAATAACTTCATTTTTAGGGGTCGACTTTCTCTGTAAATATCAAACTCCTCATAGACTTATAGACCTGTGTACACTCATAAACACATTAGTCACTTAACCTATAAGTCTTCAATACACCAAAATCACTAAGGGTCACTAGATGCACTTACAGTCATCCTTATGAGTGGCTGTCGGGGACGAGCGATGGTCTTTTCCTACCAATCTATCCCCCTAGGAGCATGCGCGTAGTGCTTGGTTTTGATGACTTGTAGATTTTTGCAATAAGTATGTGAGTTCTTTATGACTAATGTTGGGTCCATGGATTATACGCACTCTCAACCTTCCATCATTGCTAGCCTCTTCGGTACCGTGCATTGCCCTTTCTCACCTTGAGAGTTTGTGTAAACTTTGCCGGTGCATCCAAACCCCGTGATACGATACGCTCTATCACACATAAACCTCCTTATATCTTCCTCAAAACAGACACCATACCTACCTATTATGGCATTTCCATAGCCATTCCGAGATATATTGCCATGCAACTTTCCACCATTCCGTTTATTATGACACATTTCATCATTGTCATATTGCCTTGCAAGATCATGTAGTTGACATCGTATTTGTGGCAAATCCACCATGCATATTATTTCATACATGTCACTCTTGATTCATTGCTCATCCCGGTACACCGCCGAAGGCATTCATATAGTCATATTTTGTTCTAAGTATCAAGTTGTAATCATTGAGTTGTAAATAAATAGAAGTGTGATGATCATCATTAATAGAGCATTGTCCCAAAAAAAGAGAAAGGCCAAATAAAAAAAAGAAAGGCCCAAAAAAGGAAAAAAGGAAAAAAAGAAATAAAAAGGGACAATGCTACTATCCTTTTTCCACACTTGTGCTTCAAAGTAGCACCATGATCTTTATGATAGAGAGTCTCTTGTTTTGTCACTTTCATATACTAGTGGGAATTATTCATTATAGAACTTGGCTTGTATATTCCAACGATGGGCTTCCTCAAATACCCTAGGTCTCCGTGAGCAAGCAAGTTGGATGCACACCCACATAGTTTATTTTGTTGAGCTTTCATACATTTATAGCTCTAGTGCATCCCTTGCATGGCAATCCCTACTCCTTGCATTGACATCAATTGATGGGCATCTCCCTAGCCCATTGATTAGCGTCGACAATGTGAGACTTTCTCCTTTTTTGTCTTCTCCACACAACCCCCATCATTATATTATATTCCACCCATAGTGCTATATCCATGGCTCACGCTCATGTATTGCGTGAAAGTTGAAAAAAGTTTGAGATTACTAAAGTATGAAACAATTGCTTGGCTTGTCATCGGGGTTGTGGAGGATGAGAGCATTCTTTTGTGACGAAAATGAAGCATCGCAAAACTATATGATTTTGTACAGATGAGCTTTCTTTGGCCATGTTATTTTGAGAAGACATAACTGCTTGGTTAGTATGCTTGAAGTATTATTATTTTTATGTCAATATTAAACTTCTATCTTGAATCTTTCGGATCTGAACATTCATGCCACAATAAAGAAAATTACATTGAGAAATATGCTAGGTAGCAATCCACATCAAAAATTATGTTTTTATCATTTACCTACTCGAGGACGAGCAGGAATTAAGCTTGGGGATGCTTGATACGTCTCCAACGTATCTATAATTTTTGTTTGTTCCATGCTATTATATATTCTGTTTTGGATGTTTAATGGGCTTTATTATACACTTTTATATTATTTTTGGGACTAACCTATTAACCCAAGGCCCAGTGCAAATTGCTGTTTTTTTTGCCTATTTTCAGTGTTTCGCAGAAAAGGAATATCAAACGGAGTCCAAACGGAATGAAACCTTCGGGAGCGTGATTTTTGGAACAAACGTGATCCAGAGGACTTGGAGTGGACATCAAGAAACAAACAAGGAGGCCACGAGGCAGGGGGTACGCCTACCCCCCTGGGCGCGCCCTCCACCCTTGTGGGCCCCTCGTGGCTCCACCGACCTACTTCTTCCTCCTATATATACCTACGTACCCCGAAACCATCGAGGAGCACCAGGAAAACCTAATTCCACAGCCGCAACCTTCTGTACCCGTGAGATCCCATCTTGGGGCCTTTTCCGGCGCTCCATCGGAGGGGGAATCAATCAGGGAGGGCTTCTACACAACACCATGGCCTCTCCGATGATGTGTGAGTAGTTTACCACAGACCTTCAGGTCCATAGTTATTAGCTAGATGGCTTCTTCTCTCTCTTTGAATCTCAATGCAAAGTTCTCCTCGATCTTCTTGGAGATCTATTCGATGTAACTCTTTTTGCGGTGTGTTTGTCGAGATCCTATGAATTGTGGGTTTATGATCAAGATTATCTATGAACAATATTTGAATCTTCTCTGAATTCTTTTATGTATGATTGGTTATCCTTGCAAGTCTCTTCGAATTATCAGTTTGGTTTGGCCTACTAGATTGATCTTTTGTTGCCATGGGAGAAGTGGTTAGCTTTGGGTTCAATCTTGCGTTGCTCGATCCCAGTGACAGAAAGGGAAACGACACATATTGTATTGTTGCCATCGAGGATAAAAAGATGGGGTTTATATCATATTGCTTGAGTTTATCCCTCTACATCATGTCATCTTACCTAATGCATTACTCTGTTCTTATGAACTTAATACTCTAGATGCATGCTGGATAGCGGTCGATGTGTGGAGTAATAGTAGTAGATGCAGGCAGGAGTCGGTCTACTTGTCACGGACGTGATGCCTATATACATGATCATGCCTAGATATTCTCATAATTACTCACTTTTCTATCAATTGCTCGACAGTAATTTGTTCACCCACCATAATACTTATGCTATCTTGAGAGAAGCCACTAGTGAAACCTATGGCCCCCGGCTCTATTTTCCATCATATTAATCTCCCATCAACTAGTTATTTCTATCGTCGTTTATTTTGCAATCTTTACTTTTAATCTTTATCATAAAAATACCAAAAATATTATCTTATCATCTCTATCAGATCTCACTTTTGCAAGTGGCCGTGAAGGGATTGAAAACCCCTTTATCGCGTTGGTTGCAAGGTTCTTATTTGTTTGTGTAGGTACGAGGGACTTGCGTGTGGCCTCCTACTATATTGATACCTTGGTTCTCAAAAACTGAGGGAAATACTTACGCTACTTTGCTGCATCACCCTTTCCTCTTCAAGGGAAAACCAACGCATGCTCAAGAGGTAGCAAATATGTAGGAGCCAATATGAGCATCCAGGTTACGCTATTGGTTATTGACCGGAGATGTGTCTCGGTCATGTTTACATAGTTCTGGAACCCGCAGGGTCCGCACGCTTAACGTTCGATGAATATTTGTATTATGAGTTATGTGATTTGATGAACGAAGTTTGTTCGGAGTCCCGGATGAGATCACGGACATGATGAGGAGTCTCTAAATGGTCGAGAGGTAAAGATTCATATATAGGATGATGGTATTTGGACACCGGAAGTGTTCTGGGTGATACCGGGTGACCTGAAGGGGTTCCGGGCAACCCCCGTCAAAGATATGGGCTTAATGGGCCAAGTAAGGGAACACACCAGCCCACAAGGGGCTGGTGCGCCTCCTATAGGGCCAGCCACGTGGGGATATAGGGAAATAAGAGGAGGAAAAGGAAAGTATGAAGTAGGACTTCTACTTCCTTCCCCTCCCCCCTCCTTCCTTTCCCCCTTGTCCAAATATGGTAAGGGGGAGGGGCGAATTGGACTAGGGGCCCAAGTAGGATTCCTCCTACTTGGGCACGCCCTAGGCTGCCTCCCTCCCTCTCCCTCCTTTATATACGTGGGGGGGGCACCCCTAGAACACACATCAATTGTTCCTAACTGTGTGCGGCGCCCCCCTCCACAGTTAACACCTCGGTCATATTGTCGTAGTGCTTAGGCGAAGCCCTGCGCCGGTAACTTTCATCATCACCGTCGCCACGCTGTCATGCTGACGGAACTCTTCCTCATCCTCAACTGGATCAAGAGCTCGAGTGATGTCATCGTGCTGAACGTGTGCTGAACACGGAGGTGCCGTACGTTTGGTACTTGGACAGGTTGGATCGTGAAGACGTCCGACTACATCAACCGCGTTACTAAACGCTTCCACTTTCCGTCTACGAGGGTACGTGGACACACTCTCCCCGCTCGTTGCTATGCATCTCCTAGATGGATCTTGCGTGATCGTAGGTAAATTTTTTGAAATACTGCGTTCCCCAACAATTCGGTACTTGATCGGGACGGATCGTGAAGGTGTACGACTACATCAACCGCGTTGATAAACGCTTCCGCTTAGCGATCTACAAGGGTATGTAGATGTTGTCCCCCTCTCATAGCTATATATCTCCTTGGATAGATCTTGCGTGTGCGTAGTTTTTTTTCCATGCAATGTTCCCCAACAAAATGGACACCCCATCGCTACTCCATGCCTATGTTTTTCTGCTATTGTCACTGTTAAAATCACTACTACTGCACTCTGTTACTACTTTACAAAATTGTTACTACTGTTACTGCTAATGTTACTTCGTTGCTACTGCTATCACTACTATCAGATTACTGTGCTACTAATAGATTGTTGCAAGGAAGTTATCTCTCTAGGTGTGGTTGAATATACAACTCAATTGCCAAGGCTTGTAAATATTTTTTTGGCCCCCTTGTGTCAAATCAATAAATTTGGGTGATATACTATCCTCGAAGACTGTTGTGATCTCCATTCCTGTGGGTCATCAACAAGCTATTGAATTGCATCTTTGGATTTCATAGAGCAAAATGAAGCAAACTAGGTCCACCTTTTCTGTTGCGTACTTGATATATAACATTGATGAGCATTAAACTAATCAGAAATTAACTAACGCGAGTATCCCCTGAATTCGAAGCAAAAAGTAGTTGCATATGGAACTAGATAGAATTGTGGGCGCTACACGTATTGCAAGCAAGCATATTCCTAGTTCTCATGTTAGTGGATACTAAAGCGTGGACCAAAAGTTACATAAAAGTGATAATTTTGATGGTCCACAAGAATGGATATGTATCAAGACCATAGTAATTGGTTACTATACATCACTAAAAGGCACAACCTTGATAACAAAAACTTAGATGCTATTCTAATGCCAGGCAGAAGTCGATACAGAGAGAGCATAAACGGCCAATAGGCGTAAAAATAGAGTGATGTATTCTAACAATATACAACTTGACCAGACTAAAAAGATACATGTAATATCCAACTATGTAGATGCACAATTATGTAGTCCAACTCTACATCTTGGTTTTCAAAGCTTGTCACATGGAAGCTAACTTTGTTCATTGAATTCTCAAGAGATGTTTTGAGCAATACACATGCATTAATCTGTGTAGTAGAATATGGTCTTCATTTTTTTAGCCGGACATAAAGGAAGAACTATCACTAATCGTTGAAGTGCATACTAACATTGGACAAACTTAAAAGAGGTAACAGTTTGTTTAAGGCATTAGGGGCATGCCTACTTGCATTAAACTGATGTTTCTTATTGGAGATGAGAATGAATTCATAACCTATCATATGCTCCCTGTAGATTTATACTACCAAATGAGGGGCATGTGAAGTATGACAAAAATTAAGCCATACAATGATAAGTTCCCAATTAAGAAAGTGAATATAAAATCAAAGAATAAGAACATGCGTCTAGTGATTTACATACCCCCTGAACATCCTAGCCTATGTCTAGTGGTTTACATGTTTCCCCTATGTTCAAAGGGATCTTTTTTACATCTAATGAACTAAAGGCAACATGTTGCCACTTCTTTACACATAACATCAATATCAGGGCATCATTTGTCACCACTTTGCAAACTTGTAATAAGGGAATAACTAAATTTAAATAACGTAAAAAATATTGGCAGGGAGCATGTGAAGTGTGGAAAAGGTCATTATACTTAAAGGACAAAAGTATGGCATAATTTTGCCTGCAGTGCCTAATCAGATTAGACAAGTCAACAATCTGCTGAAACACTATGCTGCTTAGACTGGGTTGAAAATAAATTATGGGAAATCTGTGATCATCCCTCTTAATGTAAATCCTCAAACTCTGAACATGATACTTAATGAATTGGGCTGCAAACAAGGAAGTTTTCCATTTACATATTTGCGGCTACCTTTGAGTGATCACATATTAAAAGTGGAGGATTTCAATCCCATTTGTCAAAAAATTGAGAGAAGACTGAGTGGATGTTCCAGCATGTTGTCATATGATGGTAAACTCCTTGCAAAAGTTGTGTTCTCTGTCGTGCCTATATTCTTCATGAGCACTTTGGCTCTCCCAGTTAGCACCATAGATCAAATAAACAAATACTTAAGGCATTTCTTTTGAAGAAAATTTGGGCAAGATCAACAAGGACCAGCCCTTATCTCTTGGAAGAAGGTATGTCAACCAAAGGACCCAGGGGATTAGGCATCTTGGATATTACCTTACACAACAAAACACTCCTGTTGAAAAATCTCCACAAGTTCTTCAACAAAGAAGATTTGCCATGGGTTAAACTCATCTGAGACACTTATTACAATACACAGTTTCCAGGGCATAAGATGGAAGGATCCAGTTGGTGGAAGAATAACTTAAAGCTCTTACCACTGTTCAAAGAGTATTATCAATGCACTACGGGAGATGGGCAATCCATCATCTTTTGGCATGACAAGTGGCTCGATGCTCCTCTATCCAACAAATTCCCAGAGTTGTACTCATATGTAACGAAGGATTCAATTTCTGCAGCCACTTGGGCAGCAGAGCCAAATCCTCATGTGTTGCTCCCCACTCCACTTTCAGAATTACCATATGCTCAACTGAATGAAATATGAACTGGAATGAGCGTAGAGGAGATAAATGGAAATGAGCTGGGCAAGGCTCACAATATTCTTCTATCAGAATGTATAATGCTATTTGTCCAAAGACTGAAAAATATGATGTTTAAATGGATTTGGGAGACTTCAAATAGATTACATCATTATATCTTTTTCTGGCTACTACTACATGATAGAATCAATATCAGGAATCTTCTGAAGAGGAAAAATATGCAGCTAGATGATTACAATTTCATTCAATGTAGGGAGAATACTGAAGAAACTTTAAGGCACCTTTTCTGGGACTGCAACTTTGCACAAGAATGCTGGAAATGCATTGTTCCAGACAGAAATTTTGGAATATCAAGTTTTGATGACATTTTGATTATACACTCATATCTCCCAAAATAATTTGCTCTGGGCATTATTATCCAAGGTTGCTGGAGAATTTGGACTCTGAGAAATGGAAAGATTTTCAGAAAGGAGGTCCCGAGTATTAACTGCTGGAAGTATTGGGTCAAAGAAGATTTGGGTCTCCTACAACATAGGATAAAAGGAAAACGTTTGGACAGATTCAAGGATTGGATATCTACTCATCTATGATGACTGTAGAGATTGAAGTTCTAGATAGTTAATTGCATCATGTTTCCAAGAATAGGAATTGGATAAACACCTCCTCAAGGAACTTTTTCTTTTGCGTTTTTGTACATATACTGCTTATATTATTAATGAAAATTACCGTAGAACAATTGTTCTACGGTTTCGGCTTCGAAAAGACAAAAGTATGGCATACAAATGTTGTCACTCATATTTCGCCCAGCCAAATCCATAGCCAAGAAAAATGAGTTGTGTTTTCCCTACATTGGAATTGGACTAAAACTAATTATCCAAGCAGATCCTTTGGTTTGTAGACCTTGTGTGATTGCATATTCTTGGCCTGCTAAAATAATTTACTTGAGTAAACCATGCACAAATGACATGTAATATTTCCTTGACGATGTTTTGGAGCTCAAGGATGGAGGGGATGACATAGAAGAAAAAGAACAATATGCGCCTAAAATGTGTTAGGTTTAAGAGGAAGAAGACAAGAGTTGAGGCCTCATCGTGAGGCTGCTCGGGGGAGACGAATCCACATAGCAGTGGGAGCAACATGGACAAGGGCGCGGGGGGTGACGCTGATGCATCCTACACGAGAAGGAGGCGGTGATGACCTAATAGTAAGGAGATTTGTGGCGGGGTCCACAGGGAGGTGGCGACTATAAAGCCGCGTGATCCTCCATCACTTACATGTTCTTACATCTTTGCAAAGGGTGGATCGGGAAGAGGGAATCACATGGGATGGTGGGGGCGAGGGCTGGGCATCGGAGCTAACGACTTAGTTGTGAGAAGATAACACGGGAGAGAGAGAGAGAGAGAGAGAGAGAGAGAGAGAGAGAGAGAGAGAGGAGAGAGATAGATCAACAAGAGGAGATGGTGGTATCGCTTCTTGATTGGGCGACCTACAACACCCGGGAATGTCCCAACGGGCTTTCAAACTGGGCCACCTACTGTCCAACGGCCCCATGCACCGCTCGCGATTCTCTCGGAGCTTGCATTCCTAGGGAGCTTAGAGTGTTAGGAAATTTGCTCAATACATATCTTGTGTTGGACACAACATTAGTTACTACTCCCTCCGTAAAGAAATACAAAAGTATTTAGTAGATCACTACTTTAATGTAAGATGTTTTTGCAGTTCAAGCGTAGGGGGGTATTTTTTAAAAAATGTTGAAGGTGGTATTACTTGTGACGAGGGAGAGGCCATTTTTTTGCGGCAAATCATGAGAGCTTTATTCAAACAAAAGAGCTCCTAGGATCATCATCCATCAGGCTACTGATCAGGAACGAGGGTTCAGAGTCGAGCCAACTCTCGGTCACCATCAGCGAGCCGGCACGCTTCGCACAAAGGTGGGCCGGGATATTAGCTGACCTGTTTATATGCTGAATAACAAAGAAATCGAAAGACAAAGCATGCTCTCCAATCTCTACAAGTAAAGGGGCCACAACCGAACGAGAATTGTGGCGAGTGTTCAAGAGATTCACAATCTCCAGGCAGTCAGTTCCCATTATCACGTGTGAGAATCCTCGCAAGCGAGCAAAGAGAACTCCCTCCCTTAGTGATAAGGCTTCGGCAATGAGTGGGTCTGTTACTCCCACATGTGGTTTGCACCATGAAGCGATCAATGCCATAGAAGAGCGAGCAACACCGCCGGCACCAGCGAGTCCTGCTTTAGAATTTATAGCACCATCAACATTGATCTTGATAGACCCAATATCAGGGGGTCCCCAACCGTGCCCTGGCAGTATAGTAGCTTGTGCAGCTGGTATATCTAGCAAGGCCAGATCTTCTCTTATGCGACGAACAAAGTACACCGGATCCACATGTTCCTTCTCATGAGTCCATCGGTTCCGTGAATTCCAAATAGCCGACATCACCGATATGATTTTTGCTCTAACTTGATCCGTGAACCTATCATCACACAAAATATCTCTCGCCCAAGTGGTAGGTTGCAGCCTTGAAAGACGAAAGTCGAACCATATTTGCGCTTCATCCCATAATCTACGTGCATGGGAGCATGAGACCAAAGCATGCATGAGATCCTCCTCTCTAGCGAGGCAAACACTGCAAATGCTAAGAGGTTTAATGCGTTTATGCTTAAGAGTAGCTTCATTAGGGAGAATTCCATGTAGCGCTCTTCACCAAAATACCTTCACCTTAGGCACAACTTTGAGCTTTCAAAGAGATGTCCACATCTGTTGTTCTGATTTTGAGGCCATTTGGCGAGCTAAGTGTAGTACTCCATCCGTTTCTTTTTAGTCCACATATAAGAAGTTTGACTAACTTTATAGAAAAAATATTAACATCTACAATACTGAAGTTATATGTTATGAAAATTAATTTCATCATGCATCTAATATTATTGATTTCATAGTGTGGATGTTGATATCTTTTTCTATAAAGATAGTCAAATTTTATAAGGTTTGAGTTTAACCAAATCTTATATGCAAACTAAAAAGAATCGGAGGGAGTACTATAGCACACTGCACACATTTCATCAGCTTGTATGATACGCACAGAGCGGGCCCGCGTCTCACGTACAGTACGTCCACCCGCTGGCCCCACCTTCCGTCGCCGCGTCGGAGAGGCGAACGACGTCAAAGTGCACCGCGGTAGAAATGGCGTTTCACCGGCAGTGCCGCAGTGACAGCCTGTCCGACGCGCTCGTAAAAGCGCGCTTAACGTTAACTAACCACCTCACAAAGCGCGCTGCTCCGTACTTTTCTCTCTCTACCGCAGAGCTTTAACGCCAGACGAGAGAGAAAGAAAGCAGCAGAAAAGGCGGGGAGACGAAAACAAAAATAAAAAAACACACGCGCGCGCACACATCCGAGCACCACCACGTAATCGTAAATAAAACGGCCTCGAAACCCACCCAAACCCGTCCAAAACCCCGCACGCACACCCAACCCGCCCGCGCTCCTTTTCTTCTCCCCCCCTGCGAACGCAAGCGCTCACTCTCCCCTCCATCTCTCCCCGCCTCCTCTCATGAAAGCCTAAATGCCAAGGCCGTCGAGCTGACAATGACGATGCCGCGAGACAAAGCGGCCCGCTCCTCTCCCTCCCCGTCCACCCTGCCTCGCGCGATGCCGCTGCTCTTCCTGCTCGTCATGGTGGCGGCGGCGGCGGCGGCCACGCCGCCGCAGCCGGTGCCGCGCACGGCGGAGGTGCAGGCGGAGGTCGACGCGCTGCTCGCGTTCCGCGCGGCTCTGCGCGACCCCTACGCCGCCATGGCCGGCTGGGACGCCGCCTCGCCCTCCGCGCCCTGCTCCTGGCGCGGCGTGGCCTGCGCGGTGCCCGGCTCCGGCGCCGCCGGCCGCGTCGTCGAGCTGCAGCTCCCGCGCCTCCGCCTCGCCGGCCCGGTCTCCCCCGCGCTCGCCTCGCTCCGCCACCTCCAGAAGCTCAGCCTCCGCTCCAACGCGCTCTCCGGGGCCATCCCGCCGGCGCTCGCCCGCCTCGCCTCGCTCCGCGCCGTCTTCCTCCAGGACAACGCGCTCTCCGGCCCCATCCCGCCCTCCTTCCTCGCCAACCTCACCGGCCTCGAGACCTTCGACGTCTCCGCCAACCTCCTCTCCGGGCCCGTCCCGGCCGCGCTCCCGCCCGGCCTCAAGTACCTCGACCTCTCCTCCAACGCCTTCTCCGGCACCATCCCGGCCGGCGCCGGCGCCTCGGCCACCAAGCTCCAGCACTTCAACCTCTCCTTCAACCGCCTCCGGGGCACCGTGCCGGCGTTGCTGGGGGCCTTGCAGGACCTGCATTACCTCTGGCTGGACGGCAACCTTCTTGAGGGAACCATCCCGTCGGCGCTCGCCAACTGCTCGGCGCTGCTCCACCTCAGCCTGCAGGGGAACGCGCTGCGCGGCATCCTGCCGGCCGCGGTCGCGTCGATACCGTCGCTGCAGATTCTCTCGGTGTCGCGCAACCTGCTCTCCGGCGCCATCCCGGCCGCGGCGTTCGGCGGCGAGAGGAACTCCTCGCTGCGCATCCTGCAGCTGGGCGACAACCAGTTCTCCATGGTGGATGTGCCCGGTGGGCTCGGCAAGGGTCTCCAGGTCGTGGACCTGGGGGGCAACAAGCTGGGCGGTCCGTTCCCCACATGGCTCGTCGAGGCCCAGGGGTTGACGGTGCTCAACCTTTCTGGCAATGCATTCACCGGCGACTTGCCGGCGGTGGTCGGGCAACTTACTTCGCTGCAAGAGCTGCGCCTTGGAGGCAATGCTCTCACTGGCACAGTGCCTCCGGAGATTGGCAGATGCGGTGCTCTCCAGGTGCTTGCTCTCGAGGACAACAGCTTCTCCGGCGAGGTACCTGCGGCTCTTGGCGGCCTCCGGCGGCTCAGAGAGGTCTATCTTGGTGGGAACTCTTTTGCAGGCCAGATTCCGGCTGCTTTGGGGAACCTCTCCTGGCTGGAAACACTGTCAATACCGAAGAACCGGCTCACTGGTGGCCTGCCCAGTGAGCTCTTCTTGCTGGGCAACCTGACAATCCTGGACCTCTCTGACAACAAGCTCGCCGGTGAGATTCCTCCTGCAATTGGTAGCCTGCCTGCTCTTCAGAGTTTGAACTTGAGCGGCAATGCCTTCTCAGGCCGCATTCCGTCGACCATTGGCAGCCTTCTGAACCTGCGAGTTCTTGATCTCTCTGGTCAGAAGAACCTCTCGGGCAATCTCCCGGCAGAGCTTTTCGGTTTGCCACAGCTGCAGCATGTGTCGCTCGCCGATAACTCGTTCTCGGGCGATGTCCCAGAAGGGTTCAGCAGCCTGTGGAGTCTGCGGCACCTCAACATCTCAGTCAATTCTTTCTCGGGGTCAATCCCGGCTACCTATGGGTACATGGCATCACTCCAGGTGCTCTCGGCCTCCCACAACCGCATCTCCGGCGAGGTGCCCGCAGAGCTCGCCAATTGTTCAAACCTAACTGTGCTTGACCTCAGCGACAACCATCTGACTGGCCCAATACCGAGTGACCTCTCAAGGCTTGACGAACTGGAAGAGCTCGACCTGAGCCACAATCAGCTGTCCAGCAAGATACCACCAGAGATCTCCAACAGTTCCTCGCTTGCCACTCTCAAGCTTGATGACAACCATCTCGTCGGCGAGATACCGGCCTCTCTTGCCAACCTCTCGAAGCTGCAGACACTTGATCTGTCATCCAACAACATCACAGGCAGCATCCCTGTTTCATTGGCCCAGATTCCAAGCCTTGTGTCATTCAATGTGTCACACAATGACCTTGCCGGAGAGATACCACCAGTGCTCGGCTCCCGCTTTGGCACGCCCTCGGCATTTGCTTCCAACCGAGACTTGTGTGGTCCGCCATTGGATAGCGAATGCGGCGAATACCGGCGGCGACGCAAGCGACAGAGACTGCAGCGCCTGGCTCTGCTGGTTGGCGCCGTGGCTGCTGCATCACTGCTCCTTCTGTTGCTCTGCTGCTGCTGTGCGTTCAGCTTGCTGCGGTGGAGACGCCGGTTTGTTGAGCGGCGTGATGGCGTCAAGAAGAGGCGACGCAGCCCTGGGCGGGGCAGTGGGTCGAGCGGCACAAGCACGGAGAGCCAGACGAAGCTGGTCATGTTCAACTCCAGGATCACCTATGCCGACACGGTGGAGGCGACGCGGCAGTTTGACGAGGAGAATGTGCTTAGCCGTGGCCGCCATGGCCTCATGTTCAAGGCCTGTTACAGTGAAGGGACGGTGCTGGCCATCTTACGGCTTCCTTCCACTTCTGCTGATGGCGCTGTGGTGGTCGAGGAGGGCTCATTCAGGAAAGAGGCCGAGTCTCTGGGCAGGGTGAAGCACAGAAACCTCACCGTCCTCCGTGGCTACTACGCCGGGCCGCCGCCGGATGTCCGTCTGCTGGTATACGACTACATGCCCAATGGCAACCTCGCCACATTGCTCCAGGAAGCGTCTCACCAAGACGGCCACATCCTCAACTGGCCGATGAGGCACCTCATCGCCCTCGGCGTCTCCCGCGGCCTCGCGTTCCTCCACCAGTCCGGCGTCATCCACGGAGATGTCAAGCCGCAGAACATACTCTTTGATGCCGACTTTGAGCCACACCTGTCTGATTTTGGGCTGGAGCCAATGGTGGTGACCGCGGGCGCCGCCGCGGCCGCGGCCGCTGCATCGACCTCGGCCACGACACCGGTTGGTTCTCTTGGCTATGTCGCCCCAGACGCGGCGACAGCTGGACAGGCTACAAGGGAGGGTGATGTCTATAGCTTTGGCATCGTGTTGCTCGAACTGCTCACCGGCCGGCGCCCCGGCATGTTCGCCGGCGAGGACGAGGACATCGTGAAGTGGGTGAAGCGGCAGCTGCAGTGCGGGGCAGTGGCGGAGCTGCTGGAGCCGGGTCTGCTGGAGCTGGACCCGGAGTCGTCGGAGTGGGAGGAGTTCCTGCTGGGGATCAAGGTGGGCCTGCTCTGCACCGCCTCCGACCCGCTGGACCGCCCGGCGATGGGCGACGTGGTGTTCATGCTCGAGGGCTGCCGCGTCGGCCCGGACATCCCCTCCTCCGCCGACCCGACTACCCAGCCATCCCCGGCGTAGTAGCTCCGGCGTCCCTCAGCCGGCATTCGTCATGTCAGATTCAGTTCAGTAGCTTGTACTCTACCATTTTTTCTGTAATTCTTTTCCTAGTTCAGATTAGCGTTTGGCGCCTCAGCCGCATGTGCCCGCCAAGCAAGTGGGTGGGGGAAGTAGCCGTTGGGGGTTTCTGATCTCGTGGTTAGAGGGAGGTCAGGTGGCCATGTGGGTGGTGCTTGGCGTGATGCTCCTCCTGCCATGGCATTGTCGCTGAGGTTAGTGGGCGCGCATGTGGGGTTCACGCCCGCCGCAGCAACGGCTACTGATGCAGGATACGGCTGTGTCTCCTCTCCTCTGTACTCTCTGTGTACTCTGTTAGGAAATTGATTCGTGGAGGGGCCTGCTTGGCTTCTTGGGATCTTGTCTTCAATACTCATCATTTTTACAAGTGCCTGGCTGCTGCCAGATCTTTGTAATGTTGTGCATTTGTATGAATCTTGCCATCTCATCTGATCCAAGAGGATCGGGGAAATGATGCTTCATGACCGTTAGGTTGTTGTTTTCCTCTGCACAGAATGATTAGTGTAGTGCCGACTTCTTGTATTCTGTCGGAGTATTTAACTTTGCCCTGGATAATGAGATGTGGGCCTTGCTTATCCTTTGTATGGCTGGATGGATACGCTCTCTGTTAGTGCACTTTGTTTTACTATGCCAATTTGGGGGCAGGAAAAGATTTGGAGCAGTGGCCTGGCCTGAATGGCCACCACCTCTGTACGCTTATTTGGCAATTAGCAGGAGATCTTGGTACAACGACACTCCACCGTCGTACTTCTCATCAGTTGGCCACTGTTGTTGCACAATCAGGACCTGCATTATAGTATCAGTTAATGAAATCTGGAAACTTAAATGTGCATTTGTGTCCACTGTCGAGGACAGCCAGTTTTGCAGAAGTGGATGTGCCATTAAGGTAGTAGCTGAAATGAGCCACAATAGCTGAAATGTGCCAATAAGTGGATGTACTACCACCGCTGCATTCAGCATTTCCCGTTTCAGAACAACGTACCTGGCTGAATCTACTCCCTCTGTTCCTAAATAATTGTCTTTCTAGAGATTTCAACAAGTGACTACATACGGAGCAAAATGAGTGAATCTACACTCTAAAACATGTCTACATACATCCGTATGTTGTAGTCCATTTAAGATGACTAGAAAGACAATTATTTGGGAACAGAGGGAGTACATGACATTAACTGAAGACCACCGGCTAAAAATATAGGCCGAAATCACTTTTCTGACCTTGTCAGAGTTTTTAGTCGCAAACTAAACCTGATGTGAAAGTATTTCACGATTTGACCCTTTTAGAAACGCCAGGGCCCGCGGCGTTTCCAGCCACATTGAAACGCCGAGGCAGCTAGCGTTCCTGGCCAACACGGAAACGCCGAGGTAGCTTGCGTTCGACACTGCCCTGATCGATCCGAACCCATTGTTTTGTTGACGTGTACGTCGAACGCCAATGTCCTGGCGTTTCGCCTGTATGAAGTATTGGCGGCGGGGCATGGGGCTGACCTAGCCCATCTTAGCTCCGCTCGTCGCTCGGGCAGTTCGTCCCGTGAGGAACTGGCGGCCGCCCCTCCCTCTTCTTCACCAAATCTTGCTATTTTGATCATCAAAACGAGTAGATCGAAGCACCCCCGAGTTGCTTGAGGTATTCTCTTCCCAATCCTCCATTTATTTTCAGTCAAGATTGGCTATTGTAGATGCATTTTTTCAAACATGGTGGAACCCTAAGATTGGCTATTGTAGATGCTTGAGGTATTTTGTTCCCAATCCTTGTGTTGAAGTATTCTTAGTTAACTTGTATAGTATTGGATTTAGAGAGAGACCATTTTTTAGGATTAGGTTGAACCTATTATTTGTTAATAATTAGTTGTGATAGATTCTTTAGGATAAAATAGGTTGAAAAGAATTGGTGTTGGTAATGTGGTTCGTGATTTATATCTTTGGGATAATTTGTAGTAGTTCTCACACAATTTTGTATATGATGTGGTCATAATTTTAAGCATATATCATAACAAATCCATGTACCTTATTTTGTAGGATGTTTGAGCCGGATAAATATCTCGTGCCGTGCTTGTGGAAAGAGGGGAGGTAATTATGTATCTACATTGTCGATTCTCATATTGTGAGTATATTGTGAGTAGTTTAGAGAAGTATATAAATTGTGCGTGTGATTTTTGTAGGTTCCTCCAGTACTGGATGGCAGAGCACTCCAGAGGGCTACGTCAACAGGGGGAAGATGGCTGCGAAAAGAGGCAAGAAGTGAAGTGATGACTGATGCGAGCTTGTTAGTTCTATATCTGGTGAACTAGAAATGTAGTTAGCTTTTCAGATGGAGCGAACTTGTTAGTTCTATGTTTGATGGACTTGTTATTTCTATGTCACCAAGACTTGTTAATTATTATGTAGGCTGGATCATGTTAAGTTCGTTGCTAAAAAATGTCTCATTGCTATACTGTTGCTGTACTTGGCATTTATATTGTGCAAACTGCTGGGTCTGTTGCTGTACTTGGCATGGTTTGCTGTGATCTGCATAAAAGGTCAGAAACGCCAAAGACTTTGGCGTTTATATGTGGCCTAGAAACGCCAACAGATTTGGCGTTTCTGCTGTGAACGCCAACGTTTCATGTACGTGTCCCAGGCAGCATCTGTCTTAAAGGAACGCCAAGGCACGTGATGCGTTTCTATGTACAGAAGAAACGCCAGGACCTTTGGCATTGCTAGCGTACACCACAACAGAGAGTATAAGAAATGTACAATGCTAAATATACCACATTGCTAACAAAACCACTAACCCTAACCCTAAATCTTAACATTAGGCATAACTCTAACCCTAAATCTTAACATTAGTCATAAACCAAACAATAAGGTATGCTCAACAACATCACAATGCAACAACACTGGAACAACAATACTAAAAACATCACATTATAGATCCATGTTCAAAACTAAGGTTAGGAACAACAAGAACAAATCAATCCAAATGGGCAAATCCAACAAATAAAAATTTGTGAGATGAAGGAGGTTACCTCAGCGAACGAAAATGACACCGGATCCACGGACCAACCCAATCGATTTGCAAGGATTTGAGAGGGGCTAAGTGAGGGACACAAAGGGAGAAAAGGGAAAGAGCTCGGGATAGGCCAATGGGGGAGAAGAGATTGAGTGGTGAGTGGTGGGTGAAAGCCCCACGGGCACCTTAAATATCTGCACCAGAAACGCCATTGGTGCTGGCGTTTCTAGAAACGCTAGCTGGCTCGGCGTTTCAAACCCGCCACGTCAGCAAGCAACGCCAACTCGGCCTGGCAGTGGACACTCTGACAAGGTCAGAACAGTGATTTCGGCCAAAAATATACAGCAGCGTAAAATAAAACTGAAGACCGCCATGCCACGGGGGGGTCAAAGGAGTCAAGGTAGGATCTCTCAATTTTCGAGCTCTGACTTCCCAATGTCCTCGGGCCAGTAGATCGACCTGCCTGCCTGCGACTCGAGGCAGCACCGATTTTTTTACCGCCACCACTTTTCGTAGTTTGAACCTGAGCGAGACCGTGTGCAGAGCAGTGGGGGTCGTCGACGAGTGAATGCAACAAACCTAGGGCGTCTTGTCAACCAGATGGCACCCTAGCTGCTGGTAGTGCTAGCGTGTAGCTGTTCGGCCGGGATGCCGGGATCTTGACCTAGTTTCGATTCATGAAAACCCGCTGGTAGCATGTGGCGTCCATGAACGAGCGCAGGAATGCAGGCAGCGAGCGACGCGCAGTGACTGTTGCATTTGCATGTCACCCACCGTGTAGGTGTGGGTGCAGGCAGCAGGTCTGGTGTCTGCAGGGCGCAGTAAATTTTGCAGTCAGGGCTCAGGGAAAAGGCTGGAGGAGCTGGGCGCTGAATTATTGGGGAGCCACCTACGCGGGCAAGCAGTTCGGAGCGGCGTAGTGGAGTGAAGGTAGCTGACCGCGGCCACGTTTTTCCTCTGCAGGATAGGGCGCGCACTGGCTTTTCCTGCATGATTGCGACAACAGTCCTATACGACTCCGCGTATGGGAGCTACAGATGCCGTTATGTTTCTTCCTGTGCTCTGCTGTCACGGTTCTACGCTTCTGGACCTTTTTACTCTCGGTTGTGGTCTTGCCAAGATAGTACAGTAGATACAGACATGAACGTCCATGATAACAAAATTGCAAAACGGTTCTTCCGGTTCTAGATTGGCTTGTAGGCCTAACATTCCCGCCCTTGCGCACTGAATTGTTGAGTAATGGTTTCTGTACAGTTCCACATCGTTTTTTTTATTTGGAGCACACAAAGCATATACTTTGGTAAATGTCATCGGTAAATGTCATCCTTTCATAACTAATGTGTTCCCACCCCGTTATGTCATAGCAAGCTATGTTAGAAATATGCCCTAGAGGCAATAATATTATATAATTATATTTCGTGTTCATTGAAGTTTATATTCTATGGCAATAATATTGTATAATTAGATTTCCATGTTCATTGGAGTTTATATTCTACTAGATGACTCGTTGCGCCAATGGCGCAAAGGCCAAATGCAAACCAAGTATTGAAAGAATGTGCATTAAAATATGTAGACACAGAATAAAACGTATGGAAATAAGTACGGTTTGATGATAGATAGATGGTAGCTGATGATACATGTTTTCTAAGAAGCTTACAAACAATCATTTACAATGTTATGAGCAAGGCATGTAGATAGGCAGAGGGCGAAAGCTTATATTTCTTTCATCATGGCTGTTTCAAAAGCATACCACACATCAGGCTAAGCAGCAACTGAGCGACAATTAAACGCACATGATGGTCTTAGGTGATTACATAAGATTCAAAAGGATGATAAACATAGAAGTCTTGGCAGGCATCTATACTAATGCTAAGTTATATAACAAGGGGCTCTTGCAATTTGTTTATATTGAGTAGAGCGATCAGGCGCAACCAAGTGCATTTGAAGGCGAAAACATATGCTTGACCTTTCTTCATGCTAGATGACACATTGCTCCCATGGCCAAAAAGCGAGAGTGAGCGAGTATTCAAACCATGCATATGTGATTGACTTAACAGATAGTTATATTCCATTATTACATGATACCATGATAGACTAAAAGTAATGATATCACTTGATAATGGCATACATTGGTTTTATAAAGCAAGCTATAGTAGCAAAGATGCATATCGAGTGACCAGGGCAGAAAGGTGGAGTAAGTAGTAGACAACTCTAGCCAGTTCATGAACAAAAGGAAACCTAAATATCCAAGATGGACAATCAAGGAGTAAGCAGTTGTGAAGCCTACAAATCACATGACCAGCAATTGAATAACCATGAAACATATGGAAAGATACAACAGATCATAGTAACAAGATATTCAGGAAAGGATCAATATAGTAAATGAATCCATATTCATTTTGCTTAGGCCACCTAGTCTAAATTCAGGAGTACGTGTAGGAGCCCATGGCATTCATAAATGTAACGTGGGTTTAGAGAAAGCACTAAATGCGACAACCATGTCCATTATGCAGTGTCTGTAATACTAAACAATACATTAATGACAATGGCTTTCTCGCAACTATGCGTTGGCGCTGCTACAACCTAGGTACATGCAGATATACTAAAAGCCAACTGATTGGAGTATAAACTGGAAAGGAATCCAAGCTAGGAAGATGCACCATGAGAATTCCAGGCAAACACTGCAAAAAGTATGCATTCAGTAAACAACAGAGGTCCCTGTAATATAAGTTAAGGAAAAAAGTTAGCATACACAGATAAATCTAAACAGTGATAGAATAAATCATAGCATCTGAATACAAGAACAAACTTGACTATTTGAAAGAGAGAGACCTCCATGCGTGAAATTAACTCTCTAGCATGTATACTAAGACTATTGGTTTGACCCGAACAACAACAAAGAATGAAAAGAAAAACACATAAGTGAGAAGTGCATATCATGCCATGATGCAGATCAAGAGGTAGAGAGGAAGTGCAAAGATAAACAGAGTATCCAAAGCCAAAGCAATGCCAAAGCCAAAGATGATCAATAATATTGATGATAACCCATAAACATGCATTAGGCAATATAGTTCTTAACTGCGACACCAAAGTAGTAGTAGTGAATAGCCTGCATAGATGTGTAGGCATAGATGTGTTTGCAAAAGAAAAGCAGAGTATTAAGGTTTTGCATATTTTCAACATACCCACACATGTAATTAGATGCTTCTTGACTAACCAAATAAACACACAATTAAGAAGGTATTGGATGGTACAATCATGTACTGATATAAGTGGTATTCTTTTGCCTCAACAATAAAAAATACAGCAGTATGCATCAGTACTAATCTTTAAAGGAAAAGAGCAAACTGAGCTTGCAGAAAGTGTGGGTTCCAAGGACTAACCTCATCGTGGAGAAGTAAAATCTGGGGATTCCAAAATCATTCGGCAATTTTGTCCCATAACCTAGAAGCAAAGATGTAAGAATTCTTAGTGGGCAGTGACCTTGAATCTCGCAGAATCTCTATAGGCCACCACCAGATCAGAAAGGGAGAACACCTATTGATATAAAAGGCCTATGCCCAAATCTCAAATGGTTGCATGCATCATCAACAAATTCTAAAAGGTGCATACTGCAGTCAAGCTTAGTAAGTGACACCACAGACCACACCATGAAAAGCAGCAACAAGTTGCAATTTTGTAGGATCGAGAAGCATACATGATACAAAAAAAATAGTTGGTATATGTTCAGCAACTAGAGAATCTGAAAATGAGTAGACCATCTATAAATAAATTAGTGATGTATATGCTTTGCCTAAGTAACTATACAATCTGGCTTCTCAATAAGGGATGCAAGCAAGGAATTAATTTGTAGATAACGGAGTTGGATACCTCCAAATTTATACAAAATGTCACAGGTGCACACGGAACCCCGACGACCTGTGGTGGCAGTCATCCGGTAAATTATCTTCCGTTGACCTGAAGCCTACCTCATACAACAGATCGGACCAACCTATAATTAAGTATGTAAGATACTGAAAAAATAAGGGAAATACTGGGGAAGAAGTTAAGTTATGTACAAATTCATTCAATGAGATAGTACTATGTCGACCATGAAGTCTATGTGATCCGAAGGATTGCTTTGGCCGCTTTGTTCAGATTATCATAAGAGGGATGTTCAAACGAGTGGTAGAGACAGGGATTCAGTGCTAATTTGCCCATGAACTGAGCAAAATTAATGGTTATTTGTTGTTAAAGTTAGCACTCGGCCCCACCGAGGACTCCCTGGCCGGCCAAGTCACACCGCTCTCTCGGCGTGGCCGCTGCGAAGTAGTCTCCCGAGGTAAGCCAACTGCCAACCAACTGCACTTGCATAGTACGGCCATGCCCTCTTTGTGTTGTTCGTAGGACGTGGGTGCTAATATTAAATTACTGAATTGAACTGAACTAAAGCCTGACCTGTTCTTTGTATCCACGAGCTCAACATTTAATTAAGCATCCCACAAAGCATTGGCATCTTAAGATTCGATTACCAGTGCTAGCCAAGGGAAATTATTTGATTTGATATTGCTTCAGTGACAGAACAAAACATGCCCTATGGCCACCTTGTTGTCAGACTGGATGCTACCTCAGGAAAGGCACAAATATCAACAGAAAGAACCTATCAATCTTATTTATGTACCACCATGGGGACACTATTGAAGGAAATGATGCACATTTTTGTATTTCTTAGCGACCGCCGACCCTGAGGCCTGAACAATGAACCAAATTTGGCATCTTAAGTTGCTCATTTTGTATACCTTCACCGGCTGCCATTACCAACTATCATTAGTGACTATCAGCAAGGATAGCAAATTTACTATTTAACACTAACATTCTCATGGTGAGAGGAGACAGGCATTACGACATAGATAATGGAGGTTATATACGCCACTATGTTCCATGTTTCTGCAGGTTACATATGTCTAAACAGTTCTAATCTTACGTTCTGCCAACCCTAACTCAACATTTGGTCTTAATGCTACTTAAAGAAAGCCAGCTCCTTTGCACAAGTATGTTTTGAGTGATATAAGCTCATTCAATGCCACTGGGGTATATAAGCTCATTCAGTGACCAACCTGTATTTAACTCCAGGTTGAGGAAACCACATGCATATAAGAAAAATGGATGTTGGCATGAGAATAAGATGTAAAACATGAATGGCGAGTATATAGAATGCATCTGCATTTCCTCCGTGTACTTAGTACCTGCCGAGCCTCTAAGGTTGGAAACTGCCAACTGTGCAAGCATAAGGCAAGATTTGGTAATATCCACAGGATCTGAAATGAGCGTGAGCTCACCACCAAAGAAGGAACTCCTACCCGGTGCTTAATACCAGACTGTAAAGCCCACTCCTTGTACAACATGTCTATTTCTTCTAGTGTCTCGATGTCTTTGCTGACAAAATTAAAGAGAGAAATAAAAAATGACTATAAAATTAAAATAGTTTATAAGGAGTACAACATGTATAGTTAACCTGGCCTAAAATTATTTTCTAATCACACTTATTAGGCGAGGAAATAAAATTTCATAGCGACCTAAACTGAAGATATGGTTGTGACTGCACAGATCTAAACTAAATCACGACATGATTTTTTGAACAAAGCACAAACAAAAATATATTAGCGTATAATATCACAAAACCTCAAATTTATTCACTCCAGCGAGCAACTACGTGAACATGTTGGTGTCCTGGTTAAAATAGAATTACAAAACAGGGAGGCAAGTACCTAATAAAGGATTCCAACAAAATAGGGAAAATAAAAGAAGAATTACCAGATTGTGGATATATCATATACTATCATATAAGCATAGCATTTAGCGACATAACAATTATAAGAGCAGCTATACCTGAAGATAATGGGATAAAGTGAATGTTTGGCTGCTGTAGTTTTTCAAAACTATACACATCACTTACAACCAGCAAAACAGTAATGATATTCTAGAGCCAGCAAAACAGTAATGATATTCTAGAGCACAAAAGGAAACGGTCAGACTGGTCCATGCCATGGTGGATAGAAAAGGACACATCACTTACAACCAAGTGTACAAAAATATTCTTCTAGAATGCATGAATAAACAAGTCAAGAAGACAGATCTATCAAGCACAACATATTTAGACATACCATTCATCTACTGTGTGAAGGAAACTGTCACGAAAACCATATAGGAAGAAGGCAGGTAAATCATATAAGAAAAGAGTGTATGATCTCACCTTCAACAAAAAATCAATCAAGGATTTATCCATGCTGCAAGAGCGCACGCACCACAAACAGGGTAAACGAAGTACAATCTGATTGTCATGTATGGATCTAAAGAGCATAAAAGGAAAGCCTTAATTCAAGCACCAAGGGTGAGTGCGAACGAATTTTTAAGTGCATAATAAATAAATATATGAATAGAGAACTTTGCTGAAATCTTCTCCCAAAGCACGAATAGAGAGAACGGATGAAATCTACTCCGCCTCAAAAACATAGATAATTCGACTCTATTCGTGGGTCGTCTGAATACCTACAAAGTGGACAAATTTTACTAAATTTCAACTATATGATTAAATTATCAGGCAATCTTCGTAAAACAATGGCATGCGTTTCCAAAATCCTATATCCAAACACAAGAAGATAATAAGAGAAACCGACCTATTTCCATGATTAGACTGAAAGGTAAAACAGAAGGGCCATGCAAGAACATAAATCAAAGTTGATCTGGGTAATTACCTCTAGCTAAAATACATTTATTATCTGTTTCCTATAGAGGCATGCATAATCCTATGACTAAGATGGTGAAACAAGAAAAATAACAGACTAAGCATACAACAAATGAGAAGTTGATCCAAGTGCTTACCCGTAACAGTATGGAACAAAAAATACGGCGATGATTACCTCAAACGGAAATATTCGACATTAAGAGAAGTGATAACAGTATGAAACACCAAATCTAAAGGATACACATGCATGGAAACTGCTAGATGATGAACGGTTTCACATTAGTTCATCCCTAGAATACCTAGAAACTATGGATTTTTTTAGGTGCCTTGTAGATCGGCCTGACTGATCTTCTTGTAGAGCTTACACGTCCACCTCGAGACTTGATTCAGTCAGAAAAGAAACTGAATCAAATGGAAGGTAAGAACTGGATGGGATAAAGAGATGGCACCCGTGGCTGCAGAGGTGCAGCCACTGGGCCTCTCTCATCAGGCCACCCAAACCCTATCCATGAACATATATGAGGTGTCGGAGAATGCGGATGCTAGACCCGCTTGTTGATATAGAGTACTGAGAGGGCATATTGGAAGAGCCACACGCTTCATAACTGTATCCTTCTTAATCTATCATCAACCAAAATAGTAGTAAACCAAACATCATCATTTAAAAGCTTGGAATGGATTAGATAAAAACTAAGTACAAAAGAATTATCCGTGGAAATGCAATACATATTGCTAGAGAAGATCATGTGAAATTGTGAATAAATATATACCTTCTTGTGTTGCTTTCCCTCCTCACCAGCCTGCTCCTTCCACTGTCACTGGCATCCTCCCGCTACCTTGCAACTCAAGGTATCGAACAGGTTCAGGGTCACATACTCATATGGTAGGAACACGACATGAACAAGAGAGCACGAGTCTGGACGAAATATACCTACTCTTGTCTCCCGAGTCTCCGCATATTGTGCCAGAAATAGGGTCGACAAAAGAAAGTTCACCTTGTTCTTCACTCTTCATCAACATCTTTCCTCTTCTCTTCGTCTGATCTGCACATGTCTTTTTCAGAAAAAAAAAACAGAAAATCAAGAAATCAAAATAAGATTATCAAATAACCAATGAAATCAAAAGGCAAAAGGTGGGAGGAAGAAGATGGGGGCCAAAGATGAAAGTTCACCTTGTTCTTCACCCTTCCTCAAAATCCTTCCTCTTCTCTTCTTCATCTGATCTGCACATACATTTTTCAGAGAAAAAAGGTAAATCAAGAAATCAAGATTATCAAATAACCGATGAAATCAAAATGCAAAAGCTGGGAGGAAGAAGATGGGGGCCAAAGATGTGTAACCTAAACTGGGGTTGAGGGATGAAGTGGGTAATGTTGGACAGCTCCACACCATCATGACGTGAGTGCTGCTGCAGCTCCGGCCTTGCTGCGTCTTCCCCCATGTCCATCATCCTCACCCTCCCCCACTCCTCCATACGCATCAGAGAAACCACGCCGCCCCTTACCTTCATGGCTGCGACCTGTGCCCGATTTGAAACCACCGTGCACGGCAACGCCGGATCGAGAACGTGGGGAGGCACTGCCTTGCGGGGATGGGAGAAAGAGATAGGGAGATGGTCGACGATGCGGTAAGAGGAGAGGCGGCAGAAGAGGAGAGAAACCAAGGGGAGGAGAAGGGGCATGGCGACGGCGGAGATGGAGCAGGGCGTGGGGCATGGGGCGAGGGGATCAGGACGGACACCTGACGTTGGGCCACTGACACGTGGGTCCGGGTCCACACGTCAGCGAGTGCGCCGTACGTCAGAGGAGCTGCGTCCGTTTTGACCGCACAGCCTGCAGCCCACGATCGTTGTGGCCCACCCTTTTCCAGCCGAACGCACACACATACTCAATGTGACTGCAATAGCGGGACCGTGCAGGAGGCTGGCCCAGGCGTCATTCACTGTAACCCAGACACACAACGTATAAAAAAACGAACGCTCAGATGTTTACCAGGGAGGTAAAAAGTACACAGTCAGTGGACAGCAATGCACATCGTGCGGGGAGGATCAATTTGAAACCGCAATGCCGCTCGCTATGCGGGTAGCGTAGCAAGATTTATATGTTCAATGCTACTACTATGATCCTGGAATATGCGATTTAGTGGAAAACACGTATGCACATGTAGAACAATAAATGATAAAGTAAGATTCCTAGTCCCGCCTCTAAGACTAGCTCAAGTGTTGTTGGTAATCACGTTTTCCGGATCTTGAGATATCACTAAGTGTAACGATAGTCTCAAAACGACATTGAGAGTATGACGTTAGAAGAATGATCATATTCAATCGACCCAAACCTGTTTGTTATACTTTGAGATAATATCATCATAAGTCAATTGCTATAACACAGAGTGTTAACTTGTGATTTTAGTTCCTTAGACCATGAGAATATTGTAGTCACTTCTTACCGTACGATGAGCTTTGGGGCTGCTCAAACGTCATCAATAACTTGGTGATCATAATGACAGCTTACAAGTTCATCAGAAAGTTTGACAAGGGATACGATAGCTCGCGAGTGGAATTTTCTCCTCCGATGACGGAGAGATATTCTTAGGGACCTCTCCGCGTGACGTCATCCATCATTGTCTGTCTAGACACAGGTGACTTCGTCACAGGGATGCCGAAACACGGTAACGAGAAAGAAGAACAAAACCGGCAATGAGGAGACCGGTATAGTGAGCATGTGTATGACTCAAGAGGATACCAATATATCTCACCTCGGGTTTTGTAAAGTACCGTGAAGCAAAGGGAACATAACATGATAACGAAAGGTTCGCTAAAATGTCATTCATGTAGTCATAGGGATTGATACAGACGTCCATGGTTCCACTATCGGCCATTGAACGAATGGGTTTCGTTCATGTCTATGGTTTACCGAACCTACAGGGTGACAAGCTTAAGGTAATCACGATCTGTTTAATGTTATTAGGATGAGAACATCGAGGGTTTACTTTCAAAATTGTCTCGTTAATATTCGGAATAGTTCCTAGAGGAACCGAATGCATTCCAGGGTCACCACAAGGGTTATAGAGTTTATCGGGCAATGTCGGGTATTACCAATAAATAATATATAGGTGGAAATGCTTCAAAGGTGTTAAATTATATATAATATTCTCTAGTAATCATTAGAGGGATTTTACAATTTATTTAATATCAACATGCCTTAAAAGGCCAAGCGATGGAAGGCAACTTGGGCCACAAGGGCCCAAGTGGAGGAGGCGCCCCCCTTTCCATAGAGGAAGGCCGAATTGGAGAGGGGAGGAATCCTCCTCCCCTCCCTTGGCCGACGCCCCAAGGAGGGCCTTTCCCTCCTTGGTGGCAGCCCCTCTCTCCCCATCTAACCTAGGGTTAATTATCCTTTTGCCCTCAGTGGTGTCTCTGTGCTCAGTTTTGCCCTCAGATGCAAATTGTGCTCAGTTTTGCCCCTAGTCCATGCACAACTACTATGACGAGGCCAAACGGCCATATTTGAGTCCATTCCGTCCGTCAACGTTAGTGGTTGTGGGTCCGGAGCTGACATGTAGGCCCGTGCAACTAAATCCCCAAATCATTCGTAGCTCACTCTGCCCATCCGCTTCCCCCGGCCGGCTGACTGCGCGCCGCCCGGCTTGCGCCATGCCAGCACCTGCCTCGGCACCACTGCACGCCTACTCCACCGCTACCTTCTGCGCCTCGCTCCATGGCTACCGCGACGCCCGCCACCTTCTGCGGCGCCACGGGTGGGCGCCCGCCACTTTCGACTGCAGGCGCGGCCTCCTTCCGTCTTGTGGCCGGGCGCTCATAGGTGGGGGCCTGCTAGAGCTATTTGAACTAGGAGGAAGAGCCCTAGGGCGAAATGGAGAGCAGCGGCGATCCCGAAGTATTTGGCGAGGCAGGCATCGGGCCGGAGATCCGCCGTGTCCACGACTGGGTTCCCGAGGGGTAAGTCTCGCCTCCTGTTTAGATTGAGCTTAGTTGTGCATTTGAACACTCGATTCGAGTAGGTTTGCCCAATTAGTGTGCTGATTGCGTCTCTGTTTTTCGCCGGTTAGGATGGAGTTGCGGTTTGCTTTCTTGATGCACATTAGAAGGGACCGGTACACGTTCGATGCAAAGGATCAGAAGAAATACCAAGGAGGTTTTGATTATCGGTTGCCAATGGCTAGTAATTGGAGTTTCAGACAATTTGGGGAGGAAATTTGTAGCCAATATCCTTGGGGTTTGCTTGATGAAGTGGTATACAAATACTATGATGGGGAAAAGAAATGGGTGACAGTTAGTAATGATGAAGAGCTAGCTACCATGTTTGTTAGGCATAAAGAGAAAGATAATTTTCATCTGAGGCTGCAAGTTGATGTGCTTGAGCAGGCATTTGGACCTAGGATGACGGGTGCAACATCTGCGGGGAGAACCAAGTCGTCGTAATGGCATCTCTAGCCAGAATAGTTCAGTTGGTGCACCGCGACGTGGTGGCTCGACAAGTGTGGGCAACAGCAGTAGGCCCCCCCCTTGAAGTGGAGCCTAATGACTACAATTCTGGGGTTGATGGAGAGAAGCTATATTCTGATGTTATTCGGAATTTACGACGGGCACCTCGGGCTGATAACCAAGATGAGGCTCACAATGCAGTCCGTGTGGATGATGATGCGGTGGGTGAGGACGAAGACCTTGCAGCTGTTGAATGGGACCCTTTGAACCCTCATTTGGAAGAAGGTATAGTTTTTGCATCCATGAATGAGTGTAGAAATGCACTTGTGACATATTGCATCAAGGTAGAACGTACTTTCAAAGTTGACAAGAGCGATCAAATGCGTTCTGAGTGCCTTTGTCCCCACCGAGGGTTGTCCATGGAGGCTGCTCACATCTAAAATGCGAAATATCACTAATGTTCAGGTCAAAGTGAACCCATTTAAGCACACATGCCAGGAATCAACCCTTAGGAAGGATACAATCAGTAGAGCCAAGTCAAGATGGGTTGCAGAAGAAGTAAAGAAGTGGGTGAAAGAAAACCAGCAAGTGGGTCCAAAGGAATTGCAGAAGAACATCAAAGATAAATTCAAGATAGATTTACCATACATGAGGTTGTTCAATGGTAAACAACATGCTATGGATTCTATTTATGGTAGCGGCAGGAAAGTTTTCAATTGTTGTATTCATTGAAGGTGAAGTGGAGAGGACAAGCCGGGTAGTGTTGTAGATATTGATCACCACACCGTGGAGTACACATTCAGGGGAGTGACAAAGACCAAGGAATGCTTTAGGAGGGTTTTTGTCTGCTTTGAGGCTTGTCGCCAGGGTTTTTTGGCAGGTTGCAGGCCTTATTCGGCTATTGATGCCACTTTTCTCACAGGGAGGTTTAAAGGACAGTTAGTAGCAGCTTGTTGTTGGGGAACGTAGTAATTTCAAAAAATTTCCTACGCACACGCAAGACCATGGTGATGGCATAGCAACGAGAGGGGAGAGTGTCTGTCCACGTACCCTCGTAGACCGAAAGCGAAGCGTTATAACAACGCTGTTAATGTAGTCGTGCGTCTTCACGATCCGACCGATCCAAGTACCGAGCGACGGCACCTCCGAGTTACGCACACGTTCAGCTCGATGGCGATCCCCGGCTCCGATCCAGCAAAGCGTCGGGGATGAGTTCCGTCAGACGACGGCGTGGTGATGATGATGATGCTCCACCGACGCAGGGCTTCGCCTAAGCTCCACGACGATATGACTTCACGGTGCAGGGCTTCGCTAAGCTCATGACGATATGACGAAGTGGAATATGGTGGAGGGGGCACCGCACACGGCTAAGGAACGATCCGTAGATCAACTTGTGTGTCATGGGGTGCCCCCTGCCCCGTATATAAAGGAGCAAGGGGTGCGGCCAGCCCTAGAGGCGGCGCTGGAGGAGTCCTACTCCCACCGGAGTAGGACTCCCCCTTCCTAGTTGGATTAGGATTGGGGAGGGGAAGGGAAGGGCGCCGCCCCCTCTCCTGTCCTATTCGGACTAGAGGGGGGGGCGCGGCCTGCCCTGGCCGCCCTTCCTCTTCTCCCTATGGCCCATCAAGGCCCATTGACCCACGGGGTTCGGTAACCCCGGTGTTCGATAACGTCTGTTTTCATCCGGAACCTTTCGAAGTCAAACATAGGCTTCCAATATATCAATCTTTATGTCTCGACCATTTTGAGACTCCTCGTCATGTCCGTGATCACATCCGGACTCGAACAACCTTGGTACATCAAAACTTATAAACTCATAATAAACTGTCATCGAAACGTTAAGCGTGCGGACCCTACGGGTTCGTGAACTATGTAGACATGACCTAGAACCATTCTCGGTCAATAACCAATAGCGGAACCTGGATGCCCATATTGGTTCCTACATATTCTACGAAGATCTTTATCGGTCAAACCGCATAACGACATAAGTTGTTCCCTTCGTCATCGGTATGTTACTTACCCGAGATTCGATCATCGGTATCCAATACCTAGTTCAATCTCGTTACCGGTAAGTCTCTTTACTCGTTCCGTAATACATCATCTCACAACTAACTCATTAGTTGCAATGCTTGCAAGGCTTATGTGATGTGTATTACCGAGAAGGCCCAGAGATACCTCTCCGACAATCGGAGTGACAAAACCTAATCTCAAAATCGCCAACCCAACATGTACCTTTGGAGACACCTGTAGTACTCTTTTATAATCACCCGATTCGTTGTGATGTTTGGTAGTACCCAAAGTGTTCCTCCGTAAGCGGAGTTGCATAATCTCATAGTTACAGGAACATGTATAGGTCATGAAGAAAACAATAGCAATATACTAAGCGATCAAGTGCTAAGCTAACGGAATGGGTCATGTCAATCACATCATTCTCCTAATGATGTGATCCCATTAATCAAATGACAACACATGTCTATGGTTAGGAAACATAACCATCTTTGATTAATGAGCTAGTCTAGTAGAGGCATACTAGTGACTATCTGTTTGTCTATGTATTCACACATGTATTATGTTTCCGGTTAATACAATTCTAGCATGAATAATAAACATTTATCATGATATAAGGAAATAAATAATAACTTTATTATTGCCTCTAGGGCATATTTCCTTGATCTCCCACTTGCACTAGAGTCAATAATCTAGATTACACGGTAATGATTCTAACACCCATGGAGTCTTGGTGCTGATCATGTTTTGCTCGTGGAAGAGGCTTAGTCAGCGGGTGCGCAACATTCAGATCCGTATGTATTTTGCAAATCTCTATGTCTCCCACTTGGACTTGGTCTCGAATGGAATTGAAGCGTCTCTTGATATGCTTGGTCCTCTTGTGAAATCTGGATTCCTTTGCCAAGGCAATTGCACCAATATTGTCACGAAGATCTTCATTGGTCCCGATGCACTAGGTATGACACCTAGATCGAAATGAACTCTTTCATCCAGACTCCTTCATTTGCTGCTTCGAAGCAGCTATGTACTCCGCTTCACATGTAGATCCCGCCACGGCGCTTTGTTTAGAACTGCACCAACCGGCAGCTCCACCGTTTAATAAAAACACGTATCCGGTTTGCGATTTAGAATCGTCCGGATCGATGTCAAAGCTTACATCGGCGTAACCATTTACGACTAGCTCTTTGTCACCTCCATATCGAGAAACATATCCTTAGTCCTTTTCGGTATTTCAGGATGTTCTTGACCGCTGTCCGATGATCCACTCTGGATTACTTTGGTACCTTCCTGCCAAGCTTCTTGCTAAGCATCGTCGGTCTGGTACACAACATTGCATACATGATAGAGCCTATGGCTGAAGCATAGGAACATCTTTCATTTCTCTCTATCTTCTGCATTGTGGTCGGGCATTGAGTCGACTCAATCTTACACCTTATGTCTGGTAAAAACCTTTCTTTGCTCGATCCATTTTGAACTTTTCAAAACTTTATCAAGGTATGTGCTTTGTGAAAGTCAATTAAGCGTCTTGATCTATCTCTATAGATCTTGATGCCCAATATGTAAGCAGCTTCACCGAGGTCTTTCATTGAAAAACTTTTATTCAAGTATCCTTTTATGCTATCCAGAAATTCTATATCATTTCCAATCAATAATATGTCGTCCACATATAATATCGAAATGCTACTGAGCTCCCACTCACTTTCTTGTAAATCTGGCTTCTCCAAAAGTCTCATATAAAACCATATGCTTTGATCACACTATCAAAGCGTTTATTCCAACTCGAGAGGCTTGCGGACCATAAATTGATCGTTGGAGCTTGCACACTTTGTTAGCACCCTTTGGATCAACAAAACCTTCTGGTTGCATCATATACAACTCTTCTTCTAGAAATCCATTCAAGAATGCAGTTTTACATCCATTTGCCAAATTTCATAATCATAAAATGCGGCAATTGCTAACATGATTCGGACAGACTTAAGCATCGCTACGGGTGAGAAAGTCTCATCGTAGTCAACCCCTTGAACTCTTGAAAACCTTTCGCAACAAGTCGAGCTTTGTAGAGCAGTTACATTACCATCAGCGTCGGTCTTCTTCTTAAAGATCCATTTATTCTCAATGGCTTGCCGATCATCGGGCAAGTCAACCAAAGTCCGTACTTTGTTCTCATACATGGATCCCATCTCAGATTTCATGGCTTCCAGCCATTTCGCGAATCTGGGCTCACCATCGCTTCTTCATAGTTTGTAGGTTCGCCATGGTCAAGTAACATGACTTCCGAATAGGATTACCGTACCACTCAGTGCGTATTTTACTCTGGTTGACCTCAGTTCAGTAGTAACTTGATCTGAAGCTTCATGATCATCATCATTAGTTTCCTCACTAATTGGTGTAGTTGTCACAGAACCGTTTCTTGTGATGAACTACCTTCAATAAGGGAGCAGAATCTGATTATCTCATCAAGTTCTACTTTCCTCCCACTCACTTCTTTCGAGAGAAACTCCTTCTCTATAAAGGATCCGAATTTAGCAACGAAAACCTTGCCTTCAGATCTGTGATAGAAGGTGTACCCAACAGTCTCCTTTGGGTATCCTATGAAGACACATTTCTCCGATTTGGGTTCGAGCTTATCTGGTTGAAGTTTCTTCACATAAGCATCGCAGCCCCAAACTTTAAGAAACGACAACTTTGGTTTCTTGCCAAACCATAGTTCATACGGTGTCGTCTCAACGGACTTAGATGGTGCCCTATTTAACGTGAATGCGGCCGTCTCTAAAGCATATCCCCAAAACGATAGCGGTAAATCAGTAAGAGACATCATAGATCGCACCATATCAAGTAAAGTACGACACGACGTTCGGACACACCATTTCTCTGTGGTGTTCCGGTGGCGTGAGTTGCTGAAACTATTCCACATTGTTTCAAATGTAAACCAAACTTGTAACTCAAATATTCTCCTCCACGATCAGATCGTAGAAACTTTATTTTCTTGTTACGATGATTTTCCACTTCACTCTGAAATTCTTTGAACTTTTCAAATGTTTCAGATTTGTGTTTCATTAAGTAGATATACCCATATCTGCTCAAATCATCTGTGAAGGTGAGAAAATAACGATACCCCTTGGCGTGCCTCAACATTCATTGGACCACAAACATCGGTATGTATGATTTCCAACAAATCATTTGCTCGCTCCATAGTTCCGGAGAACGGCGTTTTAGTCATCTTGCCCATGAGGCACGGTTCATAAGTACCAAGTGATTCATAATCAAGTGATTCGAAGCCCATCGGTATGGAGTTTCTTCATGCGTTTTACACCGATATGACCCAAGCGGCGAGTGCCACAAATAAGTTGCATTATCATTATCAACTCTGCATCTTTTGGTTTCAACACTATGAATATGTGTATTACTACTATCGAGATTCAATAAAATAGACCATTCTTCAAGGGTGCATGACCATAAAAGATATTATTCATATAAATAGAACAACCATTATTCTCTGTCTTAAATGAATAACCGTCTCGCATCAAACAAGATCCAGATATAATGTTCATGCTTAACGCGGCACCAAATAACAATTATTTAGGTCTAAAACTAATCCCGATGGTAGATGTAGAGGTAGCGTGCCGACCGCGATCACATCGACTTTGGAACCATTTCCACGCCAGATCGTCACCTCGTCCTTAGCCAATCTTCGCTTAATCCGTAGTTCTGTTTGAGTTGCAAATATTAGCAGCAGAACCAGTATCAAATACCGGTACTCTGCGAGTATTAGTAAGGTACACATCAATAACATGTATATCACATATACCTTTGATCACCTTGCCATCCTTCTTGTCCGCCAAATACTTGGGGCAGTTCCGCTTCGATGTCGGTTTGCTTGCGGTAAAAACACTCGGTTTCAGGCTTAGGTCCAGACTTGGGTTTCTTCTCTTAAGCAGCAACTTTCTTGCTGTTCTTTTGAAGTTCCCTTCTTCTTTCCTTTGCCCTTTTCTTGAAACTAGTGGTCTTGTTGACCATCAACACTTGATGCTCTTTCTTGATTTCTACCTCCATGCTTTTAGCATTGCGAAGAGCTCGGGAATTGTTTTGGTCATCCTTGCATATTATAGTTCATCACGAAGCTCTTGTAGCTTGGTGGCGTGATTGGAGAATTACATCAATGACACTATCATCCGGAAGAGTAACTCCCAGTTGAATCAAGTGATTATTATACCCGGACATTTTGAGTATATGTTCACCGTGAACTATTCTCCTCCATCTTGCAGCTATAGAACTTATTGGAGACTTCATATCTCTCAATCCGGGCATTTGCTTGAAATATTAACTTCAACTCCTGGAACATCTCATATGCTCCATGACGTTCAAAACGTCGTTGAAGACCCGGTTCTAAGCCGTAAAGCATGGCACACTTGAACTATAGAGTAGTCATCGACTTTGCTCGCCAGACGTTCACAACTTCTGGTGTTGCTCCGGCAGCAGGCCTGGCACCCAGCGGTGCTTCCAGGACGTAATTCTTCTGTGCAGCAATGAGGATAATCCTCAAGTTACGGACCCAGTCCGTGTGATGAGGACATCAATACCATTGTTACACCCACAGCCCCTACTGCTACATATACTGGACCAATTACTAGAGCTCGCGCACGCCAATTAAATTATCAGGTACTTTCGTTTCTTGGTAATGATTCTAATGTTCATGAGAATATGATGCTGCCTAAATTGGATACATTTGTTTTGCTTACAAATGAAGGCCCTAGCTTGGAGAAGGATGGACATTGGAGCAAGAACAAGCATGGAGATAATGCCATGCAAGGGGAACAAACGGAGTTACAAGTGATGATTTCAGGACTTTGAAGCCACCATAATGGATGCATGAAGCCTTGGACGAAATATACAAGATGCTACTTCATAAATGTCGTCCGAGGCTATTCTAGGTGCTTCGTCACCTTATTAGTGGGCCAGGCCCATGTAATTTCGAAATACTTAAGTATAGGCTGTTTTAGAGTCCGTATGTGTGGGGAAACAAGAGTTAGGGTTGATTTGGACCCCTCCACCAAGGGCCACGAAATTCCCCCTCTTCCTCCATATATACAGCCCTTAGGGCACCGTTTAGACCTTGGGTTTTGTTTAGATTAAAAGTTCGCCATAGCTGCAACTTGGCGTGCCGTTTGTGTTCAACGACCGGACAAAGCGCCACAGAACCCCACCTTGATCAATAAAGCTTTCATCTTATATTCGCAATATCCAGATTGCAATCTCAGTTTCTTGCTTGTTCTTCGTTTGCTCGCAGGAAACAGGCCCTCGTGGTCAGGTTGATCGTGCTCCGGCGTGGTCAATAACCCTCGGAAGTTGGTTTAGCGATTGCTAAGGCGCGACGTCTCGCACGATCGTAGTCGGATCGTCAAGGTCGACTCCCACAGAAATGATAGCCACCATCTCATCGAAACATCGGGACACCTTTGCCTCTATCAAGTGGTATCAGATTTCCGGTTGCTCGGTGAGATTTTCCAGTTTTCGTAGTTTAGATCGAGTCATTCTTCATACCTATTGTCCACGAAAAAGCCACAAAAAAATTAGGGTTAGTTCATCATATCCGAACCAATCTGAGCCTTTGCATAATCTTTTAGGGTTTTGCTTTGTTGAATTTGCGGTTGCATCGTCGTGTCAAGTTGCTGGTCTTAGAGTCTAGTCTTTTAGAGTTTGAGTTACGGTCATAAGTTGTCACGCCGCTGCCGCTTTCATCATCATCGCCTTGCCATCTACCACCATTGCTTTTCCGCCACCGCTCGAATCCGTATCCATATACCACCACCAATCCGTATCCATATACCACCACCGCTACCATATACCACCACCGCTGTCATATATCCACCACCAATCCAAGTTTTCTCATATTAGGTTTGTTTTGAGATCCATCTAGTTTCCGATTCGTGTTTCCTTGCGGAGTAGGTTTGGAAAAAAAGAGTCTGGAAACCACCCTCCGTTTAGGCCCAAAATTTTCCAAAAACGTACTTGTCAAAAAATTTTCTGGCTACCCTATTTTTAGGTGTTTCTAAGTGGATTGAGACGATCGCCGTTATAGAAAGTTTTTTGACCCGTTTCAGTTTTTGGGTCAGGCAGTCAAAAAAAAATTTTTTGGTCGAAAAAATTTCGTGCCCATCTGTCGATTTGACACAGGAAGAGTTTTGAGACACTCGCCATTATAGTGATTTTTCGCAAAAAAAAAAAAGCAGCGCAAAAAAAAAAGCAGCAAAAAAAAAAAAGCGAAAAAAAAATTCCAGAGTGTGCTTTTCCGTTGTTTCCGTGCAGCGCCGTGATTTTGTTAGTGCTCTAGGCTCGCGTCTCTAGCACGGTCTAGCCTAGGACCAAAGACAAGATGCCGTCGTGAGCGTTTATTCAACTTTGCATCTCTGAATTGATTATTCTGACCCTTTTGCTACCATATTATAAGCCTTCCCAGCTCCACATACATCTACATCGTGCGTTTGACTCTCCACAGTAATCGCTCTATCCAAGCTTTGAGAGTTTTGACTACATCGGTTGCCGATCACCTTTCTTCTTGGGTAAGAACTGGTAAGAATTTGAGATTTGCTTGACGGATTTGTGATTGTCCACCACACCACCACCACCACTTCCTAGTAGTCCGTGAATCATATTCTTGTGTGTTTCTATTGCTGCTAACCATGGCAGGATCACAAGCCGGCGAGACTGACCGGGAGAACATGACAAACAAAGCGCTACATGATAAGTTTCAACAAATGATGAGTGGGCAGGTGGACGATGTGCTAAATAGATTTGAAGAGGCCATGGAGAAGATAGATGGCATTGAGAAGGCGTTCAAACGAAGCTCGATATCAAGTTTAATGAATTGCTCGCGTCTACCACCACCACCACCGGCTGCACCCAACGCACCTCTACTACAACAACACGGACTACCTCCACATCGTGAAACAGCCCTCCACCGAGCTTCCCGTGTCCCTCTTCACCTGGCCAAGCTGCTTTGGTGCTCTTTGTTGATATACGTGGCTCCTGCTGCTACGGCGGGGAGGATGATTATGTGAGAGCTTACGAGGATGAGGTTGATCAACATCGAACTACGTGCAACCACCAGCACCACAACCACCGGTCGTCCACATGCAAATAATGGCGATGTTGGGCTCCCCTTCAGTACGAGATCATGACCATCTCCTAAACTGAAATTGAATATTCCACCATTTGAGGGTAGATATGTTCTGATATATATCTTACTTGGGAATTAGAAACTGAACAACGATTTACATGTTTACAATATCACGAGGAGAGCGTGTTCTGCTGCTGTTTGTGCTTTCACTAGCTTTGCATGTGTTTGGTGGTCGAACATTGTAGATTATATCCTGTTCCAGCTACTTGGGCTGCTTTGAAAACTGCTATGCGTACTCGTTGGGTTCCACCATATTATCAGCGTGAATTACTTCAAAATTGCAGCGCTTAAGACAAGGAAAAAATTCGGTAGAAGAATATTATCGGGAATTACAAACTGGCTTGATTAGATGTGGTATTGTTGAGGAGAATGAAGCTATGCTTGCACGTTTTACGGGTGGATTAAATAGAGAGATTCAGACCATTCTAGACTACAAGGATTATAATAATATCACTCGATTATTCCATCTTGCTTGTAAAGCTGAGCGTGAAGTCAGGATCGGCAGTGCCTTGGCTCGGACTAACTTTTCTGCAGGTCGACCTTCATCATGGACACCACGTGCATCATCTACTTCCACACATTCTACTACACGGCACCTCCGTCGGCTGCCACCTCCAACCGTGATACAAGAAAGCAGGCACAACCACCACTATCGCCAAGAGCACACCCGCTGGGCCTACAGAGCTCTTCTTCTTCCATGGCGTCAGCAGGGCACACAAGTGATATTATTTGTCGTCGTTGTAAGGGAAGAGGACATTTTGCGAGAGAATGCCAATCTCAGCGTGTGATGATTGCTCCGAGGATGGTGGGTATGAGTCCGCTAGTGACTATGATGAAGAGACTTTGGCTCTTATTACACATGAAGAACACGGTGGAGATGATTACGATCCCGAGGCGCAATACATGGCTGCTGAAGATCTTGACAGGTATGAATGTTTAGTTGCTCAACGTGTTTTGAGTGTGCAGGTTACACAAGTTGAGCAAAATCAGAGGCATAACTTGTTCCATACAAAGGGAGTTGTGAAGGAGCGTTCTATTCAGCGTCATCATAGATGGAGGAGCTGCAACAACTTGGCTAGCATGGATATGGTGGAGAAGCTTTCTCTCACCACAAGACCACATCCACATCCTTACTACATCCAATGGTTCAACAACAGCGGCAAGGTTAAGGTAACACGTACTGTTCGTGTGCATTTTAGTATCTCTACATATGCTGATTATGTTGATTGTGATGTCGTACCTATGCAAGCATGTTCCTTATTACTTGGTAGACCATGGCAATTTGATAAAAATTCTGTACACCATGGTAGAAACAATCAGTATACTCTTGTTCACAAGGATAAAAATATTACTTTGCTTCCTATGACTCCTGATTCCATTTTGAAAGATGATATTAATAGAGCTAATAAAGCAAAACAGGAGAAAAATAAGAGTGAAAATCAGATTGTGGCAAAAGAATTTGAGCAACAAATGAAGCCTAATAATAAACCATCTAATGTTGCTTCTGAAATTAAACTGAAAAGTGCATGTTTATTTGCCACCAAATCTGATATTGATGAGCTAGATTCTAGCAAATCTGTTTGCTATGCTTTTGTGTGCACAGAGGCATTATTTTCATTCGAGGACGTGCCTTCCTCTTTGCCCCCTGCTGTCACTAACATTTTGCAGGAGTTCGCTGACGTTTTCCCACAAGGCGTGCCACCGGATTACCACCTATTCGAGGATTGAGCATCAAATTGACTTAATTCCTGGTGCATCGCTACCCAACCGCGCACCATACCGTACCAATCCGGAGGAGACGAAGGAGATTATCGTCAAGTACAGGAGCTGCTCGACAAAGGTTATATCGCGAATCTCTTAGTCCTTGTGCTGTTCCTATTATACTAGTGCCTAAAAAGGATGGTGCGTCGGCGTATGTGTGTTGATTGTAGAGGCATTAATAATATTACTATTCGTTATCGTCATCCTATTCCTAGGCTAGATGATATGCTTGATGAATTGAGTGGCTCTACAATATTCTCCAAAGTTGATTTGCGTAGTGGATACCATCAAATTCGTATGAAATTGGGAGATGAATGGAAAACAGCATTTAAAACTAAGTTTGGATTATATGAGTGGCTAGTCATGCCTTTTGGGTTAACTAATGCACCTAGTACTTTCATGAGATTAATGAGCGAAGTTTTACGTGCTTTCATTGGACGATTTGTGGTAGTTTACTTTGATGATATACTGATTTATAGCAAATCTTTGGAAGAACATTTGGAACATTTACGTGCTGTTTTTAATGCTCTCGTGATGCACGTTTGTTTGGTAACCTTGGGAAGTGCACCTTTTGCACCGACCGAGTATCTTTTCTTGGCTATGTTGTTACTCCACAGGAATTGAAGTTGATAAAGCCAAGATTGAAGCTATTGAGAGTTGGCGCAGCCCAAAACGGTCACACAAGTGAGGAGTTTTCTTGGACTCGCTGGTTTCTATAGGCGTTTTGTGAGAGACTTTAGCACCATTGCTGCACCTCTCAATGAGCTTACAAAGAAGGATGTGCCTTTTGTTTGGGGTACCGCACGGGAAGAAGCCTTCACGGTATTGAAAGATAAGTTGACACATGCTCCTTTACTCCAACTTTCGACTTTAATAAGACTTTTGAGCTTGAATGTGATGCTAGTGGAATTGGATTAGGAGGTGTGTTATTACAAGATGGCAAACCTGTTGCATACTTTTCGAAAAATTGAGTGGGCCTAGTCTGAACTATTCTACTTATGACAAAGAATTATATGCTCTTGTTAGGACTTTAGAGACATGGCAACATTATTTATGGCCCAAAGAATTTGTTATACATTCTGATCATGAATCTTTGAAACATATTAAAAGTCAAGCTAAACTGAATCGTAGACATGCTAAATGGGTTGAATTCATTGAGACTTTCCCTTATGTCATTAAACACAAGAAGGGTAAAGAAGATGTTATTCTTGATGCTTTGTCTAAATCGCTATACTATGCTTTCACAACTTGACTTCAAAATATTTGGTTTGGAGACCATCAAAGATCAATATGTGCATGATGCTGATTTTAAAGATGTAATGCAGAATTGTAAAGAAGGAAGAACATGGAACAAGTTCGTTATTAATGATGGTTTTGTGTTCGTGCTAACAAGCTATGCATTCCTGCTAGCTCTGTTAGTATTTTGTTGTTGCAGGAGGCGCATGGAGGAGGATTAATGGGACACTTTGGCATCAAGAAGGCGGAGGATATAATTGCTACACATTTCTTTTGGCCAAAGATGAGACGGGATGTTGAGCGTTTTGTTGCTCGCTGCACTACATGTCAAAAAGCTAAGTCACGACTCAATCCTCATGGTTTATATATGCCTTTGCTGTGCCTAGTGTTCCTTGGGAGGATATATCTATGGACTTTGTTTTAGGTTTACCTCGAACAAAGAAGGGAGGATAGCATATTTGTTGTCGTGGATAGATTCTCGAAAATGGCACACTTTATACCATGTCATAAAAGCGATGATCTTTGTTAATGTTGCTGATTTGTTCTTTCGTGAAATTATTCGCTTGCATGGTGTGCCAAATACTATTGTTTCAGATCGTGATACTAAATTTCTTAGCCACTTTTGGAGATGTTTATGGGCTAAGTTGGGGACTAAACTGCTTTTTAGTACTACTTGTCACCCCCAAACTGATGGACAAACTGAAGTAGTCAATAGAACATTGTCTACTATGCTTAGGGCTATTTTGAAGAATAATAAGAAAATGTGGGAAGAATGCTTGCCTCATATTGAATTTGCTTATAATCGTTCATTGCATTCTACTACTAAGATGTGCCCTTTTGAAATTGTGTATGGCTTCCTACCTCGTGCACCTATTGATTTGTTGCCTCTTCCATCTTGGAGAAGGTTAATTTTGATGCTAAAGAACGTGCTGAATTGATTTTAAAATGCATGAGATAACTAAGGAAAACATTGAGCGTATGAATGCTAAATATAAACTTGCTGGAGATAAGGGTAGAAAACATGTTGTCTTTGCACTGGAGATCTTGTTTGGTTACATTTGCGTAAGGATAGGTTTCCTAATTTGCAAATCAAAGCTAATGCCACGTCTTGATGGTCCATTTAAGGTGTTAGAGAAAATAAATGATAATGCATATAAACTTGAGCTGCCTGCAGATTTTGGGGTTAGTCCACTTTTAACATTGCAGATTTGAAGCCTTATTTGGGTGAGGAATATGAGCTTCCGTCGAGGACTACTTCATTTCAAGAAGGGAGGATGATGAGGACATCAATACCATTGTTACACCCACAGCCCCTCTTGCTACATATCTTGGACCAATTACTAGAGCTCATGCACGCCAATTAAATTATCGGTACTTTCGTTTCTTGGTAATGATTCTAATGTTCATGAGAATATGATGCTGCCTAAATTGGATACATTTGTTTTGCTTACAAATGAAGGCCCTAGCTTGGAGAAGGATGGACATTGGAGCAAGAACAAGCATGGAGATAATGCCATGCAAAGGGAACAAACGGAGTTACAAGTGATGATTTCAGGACTTTGAAGCCACCATAATGGATGCATGAAGCCTTGGACGAAATATACAAGATGCTACTTCATAAATGTCGTCCGAGGCTATTCTAGGTGCTCGTCACCTTATTAGTGGGCCAGGCCCATGTAATTTCGAAATACTTAAGTATAGGCTGTTTTTAGAGTCCGTATGTGTGGGGAAACAAGAGTTAGGGTTGATTTGGACCCCTCCACCAAGGGCCACGAAATTCCCCTCTTCCTCCATATATACAGCCCTTAGGGCACCGTTTAGACCTTGGGTTTTGTTTAGATTAAAAGTTCGCCATAGCTGCAACTTGGCGTGCCGTTTGTGTTCAACGACCGGACAAAGGCGTCCACAGAACCCCACCTTGATCAATAAAGCTTTCATCTTATATTCGCAATATCCAGATTGCAATCTCAGTTTCTTGCTTGTTCTTCGTTTGCTCGCAGGAAACAGGCCCTCGTGGTCAGGTTGATCGTGCTCCGGCGTGGTCAATAACCCTCGGAAGTTGGTTTAGCGATTGCTAAGGCGCGACGTCTCGCACGATCGTAGTCGGATCGTCAAGGTCGACTCCCACAGAAACGATAGCCACCATCTCATCGAAACATCGGGACACCTTTGCCTCTATCACCGTGTAATTGCTACCATCATCTTTCAACTTTGCTTTCTCAAGGAACGCATTAAAATTCAACGGAACAACAGCGCGAGCCATCTATCTACAGTAAACATAGACAAGCAAAAATACTATCAGGTACTAAGTTCATGATAAATTTAAGTTTAATTAATCATATTAAAAACTCCCACTTAGACAGACATCTCTCTAGTCATCTAAGTGATTACGTGATCCAAATCAACTAAACCATGTCCGATCATCACGTGAGATGGAGTAGTTTCAATGGTGAACATCACTATGTTGATCATATCTACTATATGATTCACGTTCGACCTTTCGGTCTCCGTGTTCGAGGCCATATCTGTTATATGCTAGGCTCGTCAAGTTTAACCTGAGTATTCCGCGTGTGCAACTGTTTTGCACCGTTGTATTTGAGCGTAGAGCCTATCACACCCGATCATCACGTGGTGTCTCAAAGCACGAAGAACTTTCATAGCGGTGCATACTCGGGAGAACACTTCTTGATAATTTTAGTGAGAGATCATCTTGTAATGCTACCGTCAATCAAAGCAAGATAAGATGCATAAAGGATAAACATCACATGCAATCAATATAAGTGATATGATATGGTCATCATCATCTTGTGCTTGTGATCTCCATCGCCAAGCACCGTCATGATCACCATCGTCACCGGTGCGACACCTTGATCTCCATCGTAGCATCGTTGTCGTCTCGGCAACTATTGCTTCTCGACTATCGCTCTGCTTAGTGATAAAGTAAAGCAATTACATGGCTTCGCATTTCATACAATAAGCGACAACCATATGGCTCTCGCCGATTGCCGATAACTTCGGTTACAAAACATGATCATCTCATACAATAAAATATAGCATCACGTCTTGACCACATCACATCACAACATGCCCTGCAAAAACAAGTTAGGCGTCCTCTACTTTGTTGTTGCAAGTTTTACGTGGCTGCTACGGGCTGAGCAAGAACCGTTCTTACCTACGCATCAAAACCACAGCGATAGTTTGTCAAGTTGGTGCTGTTTTAACTTCGCAAGGACGGGCGTATACACTCAGTTCAACTAAAGTGAGAGAAAGCAGACACCCGCCGGTCACCTTTAAGCAACTAGTGCTCAAGCGGTGAAACCAGTCTCGCGTAAGCGTCTGGCGTAATGTTGGTCCGGGCGCTTCATCTCACAATACCGCCGAACCAAAGTATGACATGCTGGTAAGCAGTATGACTTATATCGCCCACAACTCACTTGTGTTCTACTCGTGCATATGACATCAACGCATAAAACCAGGCTCGATACCCTTTGTTGGGGAGCGTTGTAATTTCAAAAATTTCCTCGCACACGCAAGACCATGGTGATGGCATAGCAGCGAGAGGGAGAATGTCGTCCACGTACCCTCGTGAGACCGAAAGCGGGCGTTATAACAACGGTTGATGTAGTCGTATGTCTTCACGATCCGAGCGATCCAAGTACCGAGCGTCACGGCACCTCCGAGTTACGCACACGTTCAGCTCGATGGCGATCCCGGGCTCGATCCAGCAAAGCGTCGGGGATGAGTTCCGTCAAGACGACGGCGTGGTAGCGATGATGATGCTCCACCGACGCAGGGCTTCGCCTAAGCTCCATGACGATATGACTTCACCGGCGCGGAGGCTTCGCCTAAGCTCATGACGATATGACCGAAGTGGAATATGGTGGAGGGGGCACCGCACACGGCTAAGGCGATCCGTAGATCAACTTGTGTGTCATGGGGTGCCCCCCCCCGTATATAAAGGAGCAAGAAGTGCGGCCAGCCCTAGAAGGCGCTGGAGAGTCCTACTCCCACGGGAGTAGGACTCCCCCTTCCTAGTTGGATTAGGATTGGGGAGGGGAAGAGGGAGGAGGCGCCGCCCCACCTCTCCTGTCCTATTCGGACTAGAGGGGGGGGCGCGGCCTGCCCTGGCCGCCCTTCCTCTTCTCCCTATGGCCCATCAAGGCCCATTGACCCCGGGGTTCCGTAACCCCGGTGTTCCGATAACGTCCTGTTTTCATCCGGAACCTTTCGAAGTCAAACATAGGCTTCCAATATATCAATCTTTATGTCTCGACCATTTGAGACTCCTCGTCATGTCCGTGATCACATCCGGGACTCCGAACAACCTTCGGTACATCAAAACTTATAAACTCATAATAAACTGTCATCGAAACGTTAAGCGTGCGGACCCTACGGGTTCGTGAACTATGTAGACATGACCTAGAACCATTCTCGGTCAATAACCAATAGCGGAACCTGGATGCCCATATTGGTTCCTACATATTCTCTGAAGATCTTTATCGGTCAAACCGCATAACGACATACGTTGTTCCCTTCGTCATCGGTATGTTACTTACCCGAGATTCGATCGTCGGTATCCAATACCTAGTTCAATCTCGTTACCGGTAAGTCTCTTTACTCGTTCCGTAATACATCATCTCACAACTAACTCATTAGTTGCAATGCTTGCAAGGCTTATGTGATGTGTATTACCGAGAAGGCCAGAGATACCTCTCCAGAGCAATCGGAGTGACAAAACCTAATCTCGAAATCGCCAACCCAACATGTACCTTTGGAGACACCTATAGTACTCCTTTATAATCACCCGATTCGTTGTGATGTTTGGTAGTACCCAAAGTGTTCCTCCGTAAGCAGGAGTTGCATAATCTCATAGTTACGAGGAACATGTACAGGTCATGAAGAAAGCAATAGCAATATACTAAGCGATCAAGTGCTAAGCTAACGGAATGGGTCATGTCAATCACATCATTCTCCTAATGATGTGATCCCATTAATCAAATGACACCACATGTCTATGGTTAGGAAACATAACCATCTTTGATTAATGAGCTAGTCTAGTAGAGGCATACTAGTGACTATCTGTTTGTCTATGTATTCACACATGTATTATGTTTCCGGTTAATACAATTCTAGCATGAATAATAAACATTTATCATGATATAAGGAAATAAATAATAACTTTATTATTGCCTCTAGGGCATATTTCCTTCACTTGTGCAGTTGATGCACACAGTTTTGTATTTCCAGTTGCCTACGGTGTGCTGGAGACAGAGTCTGAGGAGAGCTGGACTTGGTTTTTGCATAATCAGCGCCGGGCTATTGCACAGCCCAATGGGTTGGTCATTCATACAGATGCCTGCAAAGGTTTAGAAGTGGCTGTGGACAATGTGTTCCCTGGAGTAGAGCATAGGGAATGCATGCGTCACCTTGCTGCAAATTTCATGAAGAAATTCAAAGGAAAGGTGTATACCGACAATTTATGGCCAGCATCTTTGACTTGCAGTGTGAAGAAGCACAACTACCACTTGAGGCAGTTATACATGAATCCCAAAGTGAGAGAATACTTGGAAACACACCACTCCAAGTTATGTGCCAGAAGCCAATTCAGTGAACTGAGCAAAGTTGACTATGTGCACAATAGTCTAGCAGAGTCTTTCAACTCAACGATCCGGAAACTAAATGGTCATATGTGGTGGATTTGCTGGACAGGATAAGGATAGAATACATGCAGAAATTTCATTATCGTGCAGGAATAGCCGAGGAAAAATTCATGGCCCACATTATCATCCCTGCCGAGATGAATGAACTGATGCAGAAAACAACATGCTTGGAAATGAACATGACTCTTTGCTCGGGTACCACAACAGAGATATCATATTTGGATAAAGAGAAGAGGGAATGGAGATATCTAGTGGATTTAGAAGCTAGAACTTGCAGTTGTAGGCAATGGCAGATAACTGGGTTGCCATGCATTCATGCCTTGTTTTTCATCACTTCTCTCCCAGGTCCAACAGGTAACATTCAGCAGTATGTGCATGATTACTACTTTGTTGCAAGGTTCAAAGCCACATGTGCTTATGCCTTGCCTGCTATGGAGGGAAAACAACAATGGGACATGGTGGACCCTGGATTCAAGCTTTGCACTCCAGTTCTGAAGAGAGCAGCAGGTAGACCAAGGAAGAGTCGAATCAGACCTCGCAGCGAAGGAGCTGGACTTGGAGCGAGGAAGCGTAAGTGCACAAGATGTGGTGGGTCTGGTCATTTCGGTGAGTATTGTGATAACACAGTAGATCCAGCGTTCAGAGAGAGTTTCGATGAAGGCTTCGATGAAAATGTTGGTCAGTAGCCGATTGCATCAGATTAGGATTTTGACGAGGTTCGAAATGATGATGGTCAACAGCCGCATGATTTTGACGATGATCCAAGTGATGCTCCAAATAGTGATCATGGTGATCCAAGTGAGGCTCCAAATAGTGATCATGGTGATCCAAGTGAGGCTCCAAATGATGATCATGGTGATCCAAGTGAGGCTCAAATGATGATCATGGTGATCCAAGTGAGGCTCAAATGATGATCCAAGTGAGGCTCCAAATGGTGACCAACCTTACATTGTTGTAAGTTACGCGGTATGTAAATCTTGCAAGGGTCAAATACTACTGTACATTTATGGGTCACTTGACATGATCTCATTACCCTTTATGTTTTGCACAGCTCTATGATAGGTTTGAAGAAGGCGCACAAGGTGCAGACAACCAAGAGGAGAAGAGAATAAGCAATGAGCACAAGGTGCACGAGGAGCAAAGTGATGGCAAGAAGCTCAAGGAGCAGCATGAAGCCCAAGCGCTGTATGTGAATAATTATGAAACATTATGAATAATGTTGTATTTGTTGGATGATGTTGGACCTATGTTAGAACTATGTTTGACATGATGTTTAAATCTGTTGGATGATGTTTGAATGAGCACATGGTTTTCCTTTTTTTGATTTTTTTGAATTTTGTTTTGCTCATTTGAATTCTGGTCAAACCTAACTTTGACCAAGATTTAAACAAGTCTAAAACATCAAAATGAATAACTAAGCCTGGATCCTTCTTAGTCAATCCAAAATGAAGCTGTGGTGAGGTTTTTGAAATTTTCATGAAAAATGTGCTAAAATGAGGGGTCCAAAGGTAGGGTAAACGGCCTCATTTCTAAGCAAGGTTTTTTTCGACCTTGTCTAAATCAGCCAAATAACTTTCCTAAACATATATTCTATATATTCTATATATACAGACTATGTGCGCTGGTTTTTCCATTTTTTGATTTTTTTTAAATTTGTTTTGCTCATTTGAATTCTGGTCAAACTTAACTTTGACCAAGAGTTAAACAAGTGTAAAACATCAAAATGAAAAACCAAGCCTGGATCCTTCTTAGTCACTCTAAAATGAAGCTGTGGTGAGTTTTTTGAAATTTCATGTTTATTTCCCCAAAACACTTCTCTTCACTTCATACAAAAGAGTTTGAGATACTCGAGATATCATACAATACACATGAACTTATCATTTAAATGTATATAAACTTTGTTTATCAACTTAAATAGTTAGTATATGACATAAGAAGACTATGTGCGCAGGTTTTTTATTTTTCTGATTTTTATTTAATTTATTATGCTCATTTGAAATCTGGTCAAACATAGCTTTGACTGCTCCAAACCCCTCCCAAACCCCGCTAACCCTAGCGCTGAACCAGGACCATTCATCTAACCCTAGCGCTGAACAAGGGCCGTCGATCTAACCCTTCTAGAAGGAATCTGGAGAGGAGGAGGCGATCCATGAGATGCAATCTGATTGGTGGGAGATTCTTCTTTTAAAACAAATATCGGCGCGTTGGATGGACCGTTGGGCCGTCTCGTTATCTGGGCTCGAGACATGATAAATAGCCCGTCTCAGCCTTTCCAGGCCTTGCATGCATGCATGGGAGGCGGCGACGTGCATAGGCTGCGACGTGGGTTTGCATGCGCGGGGGGCTGCATGTGCATAGGCTGCGACGTGCATGCACGCGAGCGAGGCGAGCGAGGCGTGCTAGGCGTGCTAGGCTAGCGAGGCCAGCTAGGTGGTTCAATGAGTCAGGTGCACCGTCCGGTCAGAGAGCTATGCAGTGATTCAAATGCACGCACGCGCCCCATGCATGCATCATTTTTGTGCAAAAATTTAAGAGTGCAAAGCGTAACGGATACACACACGCGTTCGGATTCACACACGCGCCGTTCTCATCCTTTCTCTCTTCCTCTCCCACCCACATGCCTATAAATGGGGTGCCTATCTTCCTCTCCCACCCATAAGCCAGATCTGATCCATTCTCTCCAACTTCAAACACCCAATCGACCGAGCCCTCCCCAAGCGAGACCATGCAGTTCAACGGGCCGACTTTCAGCCGTCCGATTGTCGTGCCGGAGCTGCGCTACCCACCGGGCGTGCTCGTGGAGAGGGAGCTCCACGTGTGGGCTTTTTCAAGGTGGAGGGGTTCCGTCGAACTCACCCGCGCCTTCCTCAGAGCCGGCTATGCCCACCTCCCACGGGGCTCGCCGAGGATGTTCACCCTCAACGAGGTTCGTGACATGGCGGCATCCTCCTACTGCTCACGGTCACCTTCACCAACCCGTTTGACGCGCGCGAGCTCCTCGGCCAAGTCTTTTGGTGCGGCTGCGAGGCCATCTTCTTCACCGTCTACAACATCTACACCAACTACGAGAACATCTTCCCCACTCCATCCAGGATGCACTCCCTTCCCTACGACGACGAGGAGGAGGTGTGAAAATGAAGACGGTGTTGAAGGGGCGCGCGTGGCCAAAGTGGAAGGAGGAGATCAAGATGAAGACTGTTTCGTTTTTTATTTGTGGCTTTTCTATGTCGTGTCGTGTCGTGTCATGTTTCATCATGTGTCCGTGAACTGTCCGTGAACTTATTATTGTAATGGTACTTGTGTTGCATCTTATCTAAGTTATTTATTAGGGTTTATTATGTGTGTTAAAAAATGTTCGTGCCCAAGCATATAATTTCTTCCCTAAACCAAGTCATGAAGCTCGAGAACTTGTGGTTTTCATTAATGAAAATCGGAGGGGGTGAGAAGCCCTCCGTTTTATTCAAAAAAAAAAGTCATGAACTAACATGCAAATTTATTCCGTTTAAATCCTAAACCAAGTGCCACTCTAACACTAGACCAAGTGCCACTCTAACCAAAACCACGTGGCAGTGCAAACATACGTTTTCAACCTTCCAATCCTCCAAAATTTCAGTGCAAAACAAAGGAAAACCACTCTCACGCGTGTGCAAACATTCACGGTCTCACTATTTTTTTGACAAATTTCACAGTCTAACTATGTATACATTCCTTCCCTACCCATGTCAAACTCTTGCTATCTGTCCTAGCGGTTACCAGCGCAGCCCTAAACACCACAAACCCACGCGGTCTTGGGTTTGAGTCCCCAGCCGCACCAATTTTTTGTGCATTTTCCACCCTTCATTTTTTAGACAAATTAGTTTTTACTCAATGTAATGCCCTTAAAAAATGTTCATTTATTTTGGCACTAGGTGTAAACATCTACCAGAGCCGAGGCACATTTTCCATGACATTTTGGTCTTTGATTTAAATCACGGTGTATTTGAATTGGATTACTTAAATTTCTATTAAAATATTTAACAGCTCCAAAAAATTTCTAACCTTAATTGTTTGGCTATGGAATAATTCATTAGCTGCATTTCATTGATCAAAAGTTTCTGAATTCCTCATTTCTTCTCCTTTTTTCAACATATTTAAATGTTGGTCACTTCTTCTCTTTTTTTTTCAACATTTAAACAACTTTGACCAACATTTAAACTAGGTGAATTTCTCATACAATTTCAAGATTACAAATTCCTCCATAATTCATGCCTTTCCATACATTTTCAACATTACAACCAGTGCGATTACCATACCTACAAATGCACAAAAGTATTTGCAAATGGGTATTGGTAGTGCTTGATCTTCAAGCTTCCTAACCTTCTTCTTCAACATCCCAAGCTCAACAGCTAGCTCTCTGTCAGTGCGTGCTTCGCCCTCCATCTCTTCTTCCGGAGCTCGTGCTGCGGCCACTGCGGTTTGGAGCAGCATGCGCAACCATTCTTCATGCCCTTCTTGCAGTTCATTTATCAGAGTCTTGGCCAGAGCATCGACCCAAAGAAAGAAGCATGTCACCTGCATGAACACGTAACAGATCAACCGATTGCTCAAAGATCCCGACCACGAAAATGGTGCAATTGCCCCGATTGTTACCCCATTCTCGCTGCACACATAGAACGGACGATTGTGGTTCCTCGGTGTGTGAGAAACCCTCCGATCAACGCTCGCCCAGCACCACGAACAGACGAAGACAGGCATCTCCACACGCGCCCGGCTCTGCATCCGCGAGGTGGCGTGGGAGCTTGCGGAAGACATGGAGCTCGGAGCCGAACGGGATCTCAACGCCGCCGCGCCCTCCAGAGCTAGCTTCCCACCACCGCGCCCTCCACAGCTAGCTTCCCACCGCCGTCGTGCTCTCGCTCTCTCGCCGTGGTCAGCGTTGTGCTCTCTGTCGCCGTGGTCACCGCCGCTGTCGCCCGCCTATATAGCACATCCGCAACGGCTCTATGCTCAACGGCTCTCTGCTTGGTCCCGCAAGCCACGCGTGCAATGGTCTGAATAAAATTGGCCGCCTCTGCCGCCTGGTCCCACCTGTAAGGGCCGAGTCGAAACATTGACCTGACGGAGACGCCAAAGTTCACAGAACGAGTCGGTGCGCACGGACTAGGGGCAAAACTGAGCACAATTTGCATGTGAGGGCAAAACTGAGCAGATGGACACCACTAAGGGCAAAAGGACAATTAACCCTCTAACCTATATATAGTGGAGGTATTCACTGGTGCAGCGATATGCTATATAAACGTTTTTACCCCCTTTCTGCGACATAGTTTTAAACTGTCGCCTTGCATGTGTGTGCAATAGGGGGGTCCACCCCAGATGACCCAGAAACCGTTAGCGATAGGTTCTCCAGCCACACATGCGATGTAAAAGAGCTCGTGTGCGATCAGGCAAGCCATCACAGACAATTATACAGGTGAAAGGATCAAGAAGAGGGATCTAGGGGGGGGGGGGTGATTAGATCCTCAACAAGTAAAGGTGGCAATTTTTAAGTTCTTCAAGTTGAGGTGGAGTTTTAGCACAAGTTTAAGCATCCACAATACTTTTAAAGCAAGCATGGCAAGAGTATGAGCAGCGGAAAGAGTAAAGCATGCAAATTTGTGAGAAAGTAAGGGATGGGATTGGAGTGTGCAAATGCAATTGAAGAAGCGGAGATTTTTGGCGTGGTTCCGATAGGTGGCGCTATCGTACATCCATGTTGATGGAGACTTCAACCCACAGAGGGTAATGGCTGCGCGAGTCCACGGAGGGCTCCACCCACAAAGGGACCACGAAGAAGCAACCTTGTCTATCCCACCAAGGCCATCGCCCACGAAGGACTTGCCCCACTCGGGTAGATCTTCATGAAGTAGGCGATCTCCTTGCCCTTACAAACTTCTTGGTTCAACTCCACAATCTTGTCGGAGGCTCCCAAGCGACACCTAACCAATCTAGTGAAGGAAATATGCCCTAGAGGCAATAATGAAGTTAATATTTATATTTCCTTATATATCATGATAAATTTTTATTATTCATGCTAGAATTGTGTTACCCAGAAACTTGATACATGTGTGAATACATAGACAAAATAGAGTGTCCCTAGTATGCTTCTACTTGACTAGCTCGTTAATCAAAGATGGTTAAGTTTCCTAACCAGAGACATGTGTTGTCATTTGATGAACGGGATCACATCATTAGGAGAAAGATGTGATGGACAAGACCCATCCGTTAGCTTAGCATAAAGATCGTTAAGTTTTATTGCTATTGCTTTCTTCATGACTTATACATATTCCTTTGACTATGAGATTATGCAACTCCCGAATACCGGAGGAACACCTTGTGTGCTATCAAAAGTCACAACATAACTGGTGGATTATAAAGATGCTCTACAGGTGTCTCCGAAGGTGTTTGTTGGGTTGGCATAGATCGAGATTAGGATTTGTCACTCCGAGTATCAGAGAGGTATCTCTGGGCCCTCTCCGTAATGCACATCATGATGAGCCTTGCAAGAAATGTGACTAATGAATTAGTTACGGGATGATGCATTACAGAACAAGTAAAAGAGACTTGCCATAACGAGATTGAACTAGGTATGAGGATACCGACGATCGAATCTCGGGCAAGTAACATACCATTGACAAAGGGAATAACGTATGTTGTCATTACGGTTTGACCGATAAAGATCTTTATAGAATATGTAGGAACCAATATGAGCATCCAGGTTCCACTGTTGGTTATTGACCGAAGATGTGTCTCGGTCATGTCAACATAGTTCTCGAACCCGTAGGGTCCGCATGCTTAACGTTCAATGACAATTTGTATTATGAGTTATGTGCTTTTGCTGACCGAAGATTGTTTGGAGTCCCGGATGAGATCACGGACATGACGAGGAGTCTAGAAATGGTTGAGAGGTAAAGATTGATATATTGGACGATGATATTCGGACACCGGAATGGTTCTGGAGTGTTCCGGGTACTTTTCGGAGTACCGGGAGGTTACCGGAACCCCCGGGAAGGTAATGGGCCTACGTGGGCCATAGGGGAAAGAGGGGAGACTGCAAGGGGTGGCCCCCCATGGGACTCCAAATTGGACAAGGGGGAGGGGGCATGGCCCCCTTTCCTTCTCCCTCTCCCTCTCCTTCCCCATTTCCCCCTCCGAAAGAAAGGAAGGGGGGCTGACTTGGACTAGGAGTCCTAGTCGGTTCCCCGCCCATGGCGCGCCCCTTGTGGCCGGCCTCCTCCCTCTCCTCCTTTATATACGGGGGTAAGGGGCGCCCCAAAGCACATGAATTGTTCTTAGTCGTGTGCGGTGCCTCCTCCATAGTTTACTCCTCCGGTCATATTGTCGTAGTGCTTAGGCGAAGCCCTGCGCGGATCACATCACCATCACCGTCACCACGCCGTCGTGCCGACGAAACTCTCCCTCGACACTTTGCTGGATCAAGGGTTGGAGGGACGTCATCGAGTTGAACGTGTGCATAATTCGGAGGTGCTGTACGTTCGGTGCTTGATCGGTTGGATCGCGAAGACGTTCGACTACATCAACCGCGTTAAGCTAACGCTTCTGCTTTCGGTCTACGAGGGTACGTGGACATACTCTTCCCCTCTCGTTGCTATGCATCTACTAGATAGATCTTGCGTGATCGTAGGATTTTTTTTTGAAATTGCATGCTACATTCCCCAACAGTGGTATCAGAGCCAGGTTTATGCGTAGATGATATGCACGAGTAGAACACAAAGAGTTGTGGGCGATGATAGTCATACTGCTTACCACCAACGTATTATTTTGATTCGGCGGTATTGTTGGATGAAACGGCCCGGACCAACCTTACATGACCGCGTTCATGAGACTGGTTCCACCGACGGACATGCAACTTGTTTTGCATAAAGGTGGCTCGTGGATGTCTGTTTCTCCAACTTTAGTTGAATTGAATTTGACTACGACCGGTCCTTGTTGAAGGTTAAAACAGCAAACTTGACGAAACATCGTTACGGTTTTGATGCGTAGGTAAGAACGGTTCTTGCTAGAAGCCCGTAGCAGCCATGTAAAACTTAAAACAACAAACTAGAGGACGTCTAACTTGTTTTTGCAGGGCATGTTGTGATGTGATATGGTCAAGGCATGATGTGATATACATTGTTGTATGAGATTGTCGGATTCTGGGTTCCGCAGACCCTTGAGAGGTTCGAACTCTGGGGTGCGCATGAAGGACTCTTTCTCTACAGCCTGCCTACCCAACGATTCCACGGCCTAGCTCGACGAACCCAAAGAACACGAGGCACAGAGGTTTATACTGGTTCAGGCCACCGTTGCGGTGTAATACCCTACTCCAGTGTGGTAGTGGTGGATTGCCTCGAGGGCTAAGGATGAACTAGCACAGTGGGTGAACAGCTTCAGGAGGAGAGATGTTCTTGAGCTCGATGAGCTGGTGAGATGGCCTTGGTGGAATGGATCCAGTCCAAGATGAGTTGCCTCCTATGGTGGTGGCTAGTCCTATTTATAGAGGCCCTGGCCCTCTTCCCAAATGTAGGCGGGAAGAGATCCCACAACAGCCAGTGGCGGAGCTGGTACCCGGCGACCCGGGGCAGCTGCCCGGGCTCGTACGTGACCTACCGCACAATTCGTAACCAGGATAGCGTGTGGTAATTAGCTTCTTTAACGTGTTTGCCGGGCAATTTTTTTTCTGGGCTTGCTTGGTGTTTCTAGGCCCAACTAATTAGCCTGCACACAAGACCTTATTCCTAGGCCCATGGCTGCACAAACGCACGCAAAGCGGCCGCATCGATCACAATGTGGCCTGCTTCCGTAAGACTTGCCAAATCGCCCGGTGAAACCGCCTCACGCCTCCTCGCCTTCGCTCGTCTCATCCCTTTTCGCCCTTCCCCGGATCGACCGCGACGGATCCCTTTCGCTTCGACGTTTGATCTAGTCTTGGCATTCTCGAGGCGAGCGCTGGGCATGGCGCGGCCCTCGTGGCGGGAAAGACGAAAATCCACAGCGCCTCCTTCCACCAGTTTGTGGCTTCTAATCCAGAGAGGAATTGAGGTGAGTTTAGGGTCTCGCCTTGCACACGCACACACACGCTCACTAATTTGTAGCATGAGAAATTGAGAATATACTATTAGTATTGCTCCTCATATTTGGGGATTTTAATATCGAGAATACAGCGACGCACCATTTAGTGCGCCATAGCCAATTCAGCACCAAACTTAGATGCCATAGCCCACATTTCTGAAAAAACATTACATCTTCTATCACCCAAATTGACGGAAAACCCATCTCCAACATATGTATTGTCAGCTTTTGTTTTGGACTCCTCTAATCGACCGTTGCTAGTTAGTTCAACCATTTCAATCATCCCACCTCAATCGTAAGTTATTAAATTTCAGATATGAAGAGGTTTTTAGTTTCTAAAGCAAGTATTAGTTGTCATATTTAATTTCAGTTTTATTAAATTATCTGTATAGATATACAATGCTGGTTGTTTGACTTAGTACTATTGCAAAATTACCGTTACCCATATTAGTGATAAGGGCATGTACAATGCGGGCGCTAATGACAAAGTGCTAGGATTCACTTCGGCCATTATGATCCAATCCTGGTCGATCCAAGGATTACTGCTAGCGTCGATGCGGGGCTGCCATTGGGCACCGTTCTTTTTCTTTCCTCTCGAGTTGTTTAACGGCGTTGCCCTTTTTTTTTCTACGAGAAACCCATTGCACTAGCGCTCGACCGGGCGCCGAGAGACAGAAATTCTATAGCGACGCCCATTTTTAATTAATTCTTTTTATTGCCTAAGCGTTTAAATAAGCGCTTTTGCACTATAGATGCCCTAATATTCACATGGTATGTACTCCCTCCGTTCAAAAAAAACTTTCTCAACTTACTAAAGTTAATACACTTATTTTGGGACGGATGGAGTATCAAATATCCGGTAGTTTTTTTTATGTCTTTAGTTAGCTTGCAGTCCGCCCCGGCTCCTAATTTTTCCTGGCTCCGCCACTGACAACAGCCAATTTTGAAGGGGGACAACTAGTACGAGCTATCCTGACAACTTAGTCTTCGCCTGCCAAAGGCTCTGGCGGTGACGCTACTGTTGGCTCCGTGATGACCTCCGTCCTGCCATCCTGTTGGTCTTGGTCTTGTTGCACCGATATGGAAACCTTTGCCTGATGCCTCGGGACTTCTCGCCTACTCTTGCCTCTTTAGCACCAAAGAGGAAAATGGTACGCCGCGCCCGCTGGCGCCCGCCTGGCCTTGGTCGTCATGGCTCATGTCATGTGAACCTCATGAGGTGCCCCCCGCATAGATATCTCCGCTCCTCAGGAGCCAGCCTAGCGAGCCCGCCCCCAGGGACGTCTTGGTGTCGTCCGCCTCGCAAGGCTTGGTCCCTCGCGAGGGTCTTGAGTTGTTGCTGCAGCCGGGCGTCTTGGGCGTTGGTGGAGCCGAGCCATGGGCAGTGAGCAAGTCTGGGCACCACCGTTCCCAGGACACCGACAGTAGCCCCCGGGCCCAAGGAGCGCTCGAACTTGGCTTCGAGGCGAAGCCAAAGGACAAGTGCGGAGCGCCGCGGGCCCCAACCGCCTGCAACCTCGGTCGACGTGTGGCGATTGACGGGACGTGGGTGCCTTCGCTTCCCCACGCTGCCTCGGCAATCTTCCTCGACTTGACGAGAGCCTGCTGCATGCATAAGAAAACCATCATCGTGCGCGATTGTCGGCGTTCTGGGAACGGGGGTACCCAGACTTTCCTGCCTGCGGCCTGCGGCGTGGCTCAAGGGGTGGCCCAGCACGACCCATCTTCATCAGCACAAGCTCAAGACCCTCGCGAGGGGCCAAGCCTCATGGGCGGACAGCAGGAAGCTTCCTCGCGTAGCCAGTCAGCTGGCTCGCGAGGAGGCGGAGAGATCAAGGCGGGTACCTCACGAGGTGCCTATGACGCAAGCTATGACGACCAAGGGCGCGGTGGGCGCCAGCCCAGCAGATGTCCTCCTTTCCTCTTTGGTGCAAAGGAGCAAGCGCAGTAAGAGCATCAAGCAAAGGCATCCGTTTCGTGCAGCAAGACCAAGACCGCATAACGGTAGGAAGGAAGTCATCGTGGAGCCCAAGCTGGCGCCACCACAGAGCCTTTGACAGGCGAGGACCAACTTTAGTCAGGATAACTGTACTAGATGTTCCCCTTCAAAATGACCAATTGTTGGCGCCCTTCCCGCTCAATATTTGGGAAGAGGCCCAGGGCCCTTGCCTATAAATAGGACTAGGCACCCACAGGGTAGAGGGATCCGGAATCTAGGAGAGAGGATCCAGCACCTTGGCTCAGCAGAGAGAGAGAGAGAGAGAGCGGCTGAACTCCCTCTAGCAGTTCATCGCACCAGCCAAGAACAGACCCTCGCAAGGCTGTTCTTCCTTGTATTGTTCATCATCATCAGCCCAAGAGGCAATCCAGCACACCACAAACTAGAGTAGGGTATTACACCACAATGGTGGCCCGAACTAGTATAAACCCTGTGTCTCTTGTGTTGTTCCTTTCATAGTTTAGATCCTAGCGAGGCGGCGAGGTGCAGGTAGGTAGGGGGTGAGTTCTCCGCGCGCACCCCAGTGTTCGAACCTTGAGGGTCTGCCGGAACCCGAAATCCGACATTTGGCGCGCCAGGTAGGGGTGCGCTAGAATCCGCCGCGCCGCCGCGCCCGTCAGATCGTCATCATCATGTCCGCGACCAGAGGGCAACTCGATCACCGGGCGGCTGGCCCACCCACACGTAGAGCCACCCCAAAGCGACCCCATGCCCTGTGCAGCTCGCGAGACGAGGGCGCCAGGCCACGGCGGCGCGGACGATAACGACAGCTCTCACGCCACGGCAGGCGCGGTCGGCGGCGAGGGCCTCCAACCACGCTGCGGCCATGATGCCGTACACCCGACGGGAGTAGGCAAACTCAAGGGCCGCGCTCACGGTGGCCCGAGAGCTACTGCAATGCAGGCTGCTGGAGGGCGGCCGCGACGTGCTGCTAGAACGGGTGGTAGAGCTCCTGGTTTCGCCGCATCGGGGGCTCACCCCTTCTACACCCAACTCCCACCTCAGGTACAGGGCGGCCCACGCGGAGGCTCCACGCACGCCCGCGCAGCTCCAAGCGGACTCCAAGGCCACCCCAACTCCAGCCATGCCGTCAGCACCGGGCCAGCAGTGGCGCTGCCTCCGCCTCCGGCCAGCGAAGAAGGACTCGCCACGACCCACGGCCCCAGCGGGCCACCGCGCTACCGCCCCCAGGTGGGCGCCTCAAGCAGAACTGCGTGGCACACGGAGCACTACGGCGCAGCCTTCGGGATGGCGGCCCCAGAAGAGTACGTGCCCCACATGATGGACCAAGGGCACGCGCATGAGGACGAATAAGGCTCGCTCCTCGGCCCAAGCCGGGGGACGAGGCACGAGCTGAGCTCTTCCAGAGCCCCGGAAGGCCCGTCGGCCACATTGAAGCGACGATTATCGGGTACCGCTAATTCCTCGGGAGCAGGCATATGCTAACCATGGATCGCAGGAGGTGCAGGTCGCCACAGCGGGCGGCTGCGCCGCTCCAGCAGTTTCCTACCCCTCAGGAGGAGGGTGCCGGGGGCTGCAGGAGAGGGGCCAAGATCCGGCATCACCACCGCTGTCGGCGTTCTGGGAACGGGGGTCCCCAGACTTGCTAGTGGAAGCACCATGCTCCGCGCTGGCTGACGACACTGCCGAGGAGCGGCTATGCCCGTACGCATGCGGAAGCGCTATGCTCCACGCTGGTGATAAACAACTGAGGGTGGCCTCGGGTCGCATCAACCTCGTGGAGCCTGAGCTCGGTGTCCGCCTCGTCGCAACGCCCCCTCGAGCGCGCGAGGGGCTGGGCACGGGCTGCGCTGGTCACGCCCAGCAGCGCGCCACTCCAGCCAGCCCCTCGGGCCTGGTTCGTCGACGCCACTCCCCGAGCGGAGCCAAGGTACGCATGCCGTTTGAGCGTCAAGGGGACTCCTGAGCATCGCGACTCAGGAGCCTAACTGGTCACGTAGCCCCTCACCCCTTAGTTCCGAAAGGCTAACGGCTGTTGGGGTATGCGCGGGGCCGGGCTATGCAGACGTAGAACGGTGGATCCGCCCGTGCCTCACCTCCCTACTTGCTGTTCGTGCGCCAAGGGGGACTCCTGAGCATCGCGACTCAGGAGCCTAACTTGTCACGTAGCCCCTCACTCCTTGGTCCTGCCCTGGTTTCCGGTCGGGCTAACGGCGGTGAGGTAGAGGCAATGGCACGGGCTCTGCCGGCGAGAACATAAGCAAGTAGGAAGCACAAATTTCAGGGAATTCAAAAAGCAAATATTACAGTCCACACTGTTATCGCAGTACCAAACGCAAGTTTAAACGCCTCCCCGAGGCATGATACATGTGCAGGAATTAAAAGCAAGACAGAGCCGCAGTGGAGTCACTTGTCGGCGGTGGAGCAGCTGGAGTGGGCTCGCGTGAAGCAGCGGGGCGGCAGCGCCTCGCTCGGCTTGGTGCTCAAGGCCGGAACTTCCCAACAGAGCCTCACATGCGACCCTTCACAGCCTCGGCAGCGGCAGCTGCGTGCTCGCTTCGCACGGCTCCAAAGAGATGTCCATGTCGATCTTTGGGATCGCGAAGATAGATGTGGTGAGGATCCGTCGGTGCCGCAGAAGACAAGACCAGCGCCTCGGCCTCACCGTGGGGCCAAGACCAAGGGAGACATCTTCAAGAGCGCGAATCAGGAAGGGAAGCAGCTTGGCGGGGCCGTCCTCTGCGCTGGCCAGTGGGCTCTCCAGGCCGCTGTCATAAAGCTCCCTTAGCAGGACACGAGCCTTCACCTCCATATCCATGAAGGCCACGCGATCTTCAGCAAGAACCCGCGCCTTGGCGTCTAGCTCGACCTTCCTCGCCTCCAGCTCCTGCTCCAGCGCACCAAGGCGGTCGTGGCGCTTCTTCAGCTTGGCCTCCCGGTCCTTGATGGCCGCCTCGCGAGCCTTCATGCCTTCCTCCTGCTCCTGGCGGAGGCGGGCCTCCTCGGCGAGCTGGTTCTGCAGGCCCTTCAGCTCGCCCTCCAGCGTCTCACAGCGACCTTGGATGCTGGCTGCCTCCCCCAAGGCAGCATCGCGAGCTACCTTCGCCATGAACAGCTGCTTCTCCTCGTCTGGCCGTCGAAGCTTGGACCAGCGCCCGCCCGAATCGAAGCGTCGGCCGAATCCAGCCAGAGGCCAACTCCAGCGCCCGGCCACCAGCGAGGGTGGCGCCTGAAGATCTGCCGCAGCCGGTCCAGTTCAGCAGATGGCGGTCCAGACGCATGGAGAAGTCGGAGAGACAGAGTTGGCGGTGTAGGAGGAGTTGGCGGTGGCGTAACCACTGCGCCTCGAGGCGGAACCAGCGGGCGACGACAGCAGGTGGAGGCGGCGCCCAGCAAGGCCACCTCGAGTCGCTTTGGGACAAGGGGCTGAGCTTCGCCCTAGCGGGCTCATCCGAACCTCGCGAGGACGCCCGGCGCAGGAGAGGCCTGGGCGCCGGGTCATCTTCCTTTTCGGGCAAAGGCACCGCCCACAGATGGGGCCTCAGAGCCCCTTGACTTCTTGCTGGCGCCGGCTGGCAAGAGCATGGACATCGATCTCGTCGACAAAACAATAATCAAGACAGAAGCGAGGCACTTACCCGATGCGTCCTTTGGTGGACTCGAGCAGCCTCCGGCCATACTTGAAGCCCGAGAGCCGCTGCAGGATCGGCTTCAAGGAGAACAGGAGGCGGAGGCGTCTGCATGATCGCCCGGGGCAGGCGGACCCGCTGGGACCAGCCAGTCTGGTCCTTCTTGGGATCGGGGCAGGCCACGCCTCCCGCTCACCCCTCATCCTCGTCGTCGTCACTCTCGGGAGGCGGAGAAGCGGGCCTGCGCCGCAGGGAGGAGCCCTTGACTCCGCTCCTGAATCAACCCCTCTCTGGCTCTCTTTCCTCCACCTCTTGGTCGAGTCAAGAGGACACGCCCTAAGGTCCTCCGGAGCCTCCGCGGCACGAGCCCGCCCCCATTGAAGGCGGGCATGGGCCCCACAACCTGCTCCCAATCTCGCTTGAAGGAACAGGGCGCGGGGCGCCCGGTCTCGCCACATCGCCTTTACCAAGGACTGGAGGACCGTCACGAGATCCTCGCTGGCCAAGGCCACGGGGCTCGGGTTAGGCCTCCACATCGGGCAATCTTGGCGAAGCGGAGCCAGTTGGTGCTCCAGAACTCCCTCAAGAACGACGCACCGTCAGCCTGCCCGGCCACAAGATCGTCCGGCCAGATCTACATCCATCCTCTCGGCAAGACCGGCTTCACGCGAGATCCCGGCTTCGCCGGGACCGGTCGTCGGAACTCTCAAGGGCTCCGTGGGCAGGATCAGCCGAGGGTGGATCCGCCTGCATCCACCAAGACCCACTTGCTCCTCAAGCCCTCAATCTGCTTCCGGTGTTTGAAATGGCAATGGCTCCGCCAGATGCATTTAAGCTTCACATGAGACGGGACCACGGGAGAATCGGAGGAAGAAGTAGTGGCGCAGCAAGGTTATCGAGGGCTTCACCCCAACATGGGCCTCACAATAGTAGGCGAAGATTGCTGTGAGAAGGACGGAGTTGGGATGAAGGTGCAGAGCGTGAATGTTGTAATGGCGAAGGACGGAGAAGAAGAACTCAGAGAAGGGAGGCGCCTGACCAGCAATAATGGCGCCCACGAAGAACGGGTAGAAGGTACTCCCCCGACCCTCAGGGGCGGAGGAGCCGGCCTTGAACACCGCCGTTCACGACGCCTGCGCCTCGCCACCAGCGATTGGGCAAGGCTCACGCCACGACACATTCGGGCGGGTCCAAGCCAGAGAGTACCAGTTCGCCGGGTATGACGAGGAGCCATGAATGGCTAGGGCACGAAGGCGGAGTGGATCTGAAGGTTTTGGAAGCAGTGAGGAGAGGCGCAAGAAAGGGGATCTCGGCAGCAAGCTGGAGAAAGTAAAGGAGGCAAGGAAGATGCGCTCTATTATCAACCAGCTGTTGCAGAGGCGCCACGCCCAATCAAGCGCCCACGGCGCCCAAGGTCAAGAAGCTGTTAGGGGCCCACGACGCCGCGACTTGCCCTTCGCCTCTGCTAGGCCAAGTTCGGGCGCGCCAGGCCCGGGCTACTGTCGGCGCTCGGGAACAGGGGTCCCAGACTTGCTCGCCTGCGGCCCTGCGGCGTGGCTCAAAGGAGGCCAGGACAGCCCATCTTTTATCAACACAAGCTCAAGACCCTCGCGAGGGGCCAAGCCTCGCGGGACGGACAACCAAGAGCTTCCTCAGGCACGGCCTCGTCAGGCTGGCTCATGAGGAGGCGGAGAGTTCAAGGCAGGGTACTCGCAAGGTGCCCATGACGTAAGCCATGACGATTTACCAAGGGCGGTTGGGCGCTGCATCATATAACGCCCTCCTTTCCTCTTTGGTGCAAAGGGAGCAAGCGCAGGCAAGAGCATCAAGAAAAGGCATCCGTTTTTGCAACAAGACCAAGACCAGCCCCAACGGCTGGAATGCGATCATCGTGGAGCCCAAGCAAAGGTCATCACCAGAGCCTTTGGCGGCGAGGACCAACTTTAGTCAGGATAAGTGTACCCATGTTCCCCTTCAAATGGCTAATTGTTGGCGCCCTTCCCGCTCAATATTTGGGAAGAGGCTCGGGGCCTTCGCTATATAAGTAGAGCTAGCCACCATAGTAGGGGGACGATCGGATAGAGTGGGAAGCACCAAGAGAGAGAGAGAGAGAGAGAGAGAGACCCGAGCCTCAAGCTAGAGCGACGGGACACCACTTAGCAGTTCATCGCTTCCACCAAGAATGCACTCGCGAGGCTGTTCTTCCTCATCTTATTCCTCATCAGCCCAAGAGGCAATCCACACACCACACACCGGAGTAGGGTATTACACCACGATGGTGGCCTCGAACCAGATAAATCTTACGCCTCTTGTGCTGTTCTTGTTAGTAGTTTAGGTCCCCTGCGATTCGATGAGTTACGAGGCGGTGGAGGGTTGGATCTCCATGCGCACCCTAGAGTTCGAACCTTAAGGGTGCTGAACCCGAAATCCGACAACCGCATGGCTCGGAGCAAGGTGTCTCGGGAGGTAGGCCTCCGCCGGGAGGTTCTCGAGCCTGCCCGGGCAGAGGACCCGTGGTCGCTGGGAAACTGGCTGGCGACCGCTCTACCCCATCGGGCGGCGCCCTGGTTTCCGGTCGCCGCCGGTGGCACTAGAGTGTGGCGCAAGGCGGGCCCTCGTCTGCAATATGAAGCAAGGCGGTACTGTGAAGAAGGCCTAGTGCCCGTGAAGCTCGCCGCCTGTGACACTCTCACGTAATAATGAGTGGGGCTGTACACGCCCCGGAGTCTCGTGGGTGCCGCCTCAGCCCCGGGCTCCCTCCCACGCCAATGGCAGCACTTAGCTCATGCTACTGGTGAGAAGACGCCCAAGACTAGACTAGGTGCCGGACGCGGCCTTTTTCTACTTTCATTGCTTTTTTCCTTGGCTTCGTTTTCCCCCGTTGGATTTAAGTTGGATTTGAGCTTGAGATTTGCGTGTGTCCGGGGAAGGGGTGTTTAGTCTCGCTCGAGCAATCTCTCGCTCGTTACCACTTTGCCTCAGCTGCCTCCCTCGTGAGCCCCTCACGAGCCGGTCAGCCTAGCTGCGCGGCAGCCCAGATCGCCGCCGCCGCCGCCTCTCTCGGGAGGTTTTATTACAGGTTCAATGGGCTCGTTCAGGAGACACTCGGGACACCGCAGCCCCCTGCAGACTAACTCGGGGCCCATGCGGGTCAAGGTAAACAAGCCAGCCACTTGGCGCAGGCATACGGGTGATATCGCATCTACTAAAATGTTGAATGCAAGTTTTTACATGAGGGGCTCCCCCTCCCAAAATGCTCTTACAACCTTCAGGGCAAAGCCCGAACTCTATCTCGCGCAGGTAAGAAAGCAGGGACAACACGCGTCACCGGATAAATCCCCAATGCATCCTCGGGGCACCTCCAGAATCGCCATCGGCATCGCTGGCCTCGCCATCGCCTCCCCGCTGCCGCCGCCAGCGCCAGACTGCTCACCACGCCGCCTTCATCAGCAGCCACAACCACGCTGTCGCTATCGGGTTAAGGCCCCGACAAGGGCATCCACGTTGTCTTCCACCCAAGTGTGCCAGTCGCCCTGACGGCCCGGGTATCGGGCGATGGCGCGCCAAAGTCGGGTTGGGGTCCATGTTTCAAGATGGCTAAAGACACGACAAAGGCGCGCCCGAGCAGAGCGCTCCTCTCCTCCACCAACCTGCTGGCTCGACCGATCGCGGCCCGGCTGCGCCACCACGCCGGTGAAGAACTGAAGATTGCCAAAGATAGTTGATCGTGGGGCTCGCCGGACGCCGCCGCAGATGTTACCCAAGGTCGTGTTGGCTCTCTCCCGGAGCATGGTGAGCATGGGGCCATGTTCGTGCTCCAGGATCCGCTACCGGGCGATCTCGTCCTTGTTCTCGCTGCAACGGCCTCGCCTCGCCCATCCGCTGACGGAGAAGAAGCGCCGCTGGAGGTAGTCAGCTCCTCCGCGCCACACCAAGGGCGACCGGGAAGCATCGGCCCGCCGCCACTTCATCCATTTTGGCCCTAAGGGCGGCGGTCCTGCCTTCAGCCTCGACCGGATCAACCCAGCCTCTCCTCGAACTCAAGGCCAAGGTTCAAGCAAGCCGTCACCACCCGGCGCCCAACCTCTTCCAGACGCTGGCTTCCCAAGAGCGACGCCATCCTCCGCCAAGGCCACCAAGCGCCTCGCCTCCAGACGCCAAGATCGCAGGCGTTGCTCGGCAGCTTCCAGCCACAAGTGCCTCCTCACGCCTCGAGCTCGCCTGGTCGACCTGGCCACCTTCATCGACGCAAGGGCCGCCTCACGCAGCTCCACCTGCTGCTCTAGGGAATGGCACCGGGCCCGAGTTCCCGCGCGCCTCCGCCGCCTCACGCCGCCGGTCAGCCTCTCGGCCTCCTCGATGATCCGGGAACGGCCTCCCGAGAGGCCGCCACGACGCGGCTTCCTCATTGTCGAGGTCACGCTGGTGGCGACAAGGCAACAGCCGCCAGCTTGCGCCTCTCTTCAGCCAAAGCAGGCCTCAGCTCAAGCGCGCGGCTTCGACAATGAAGCTCTTCACCAAGCAGACTCATCATCGGCCGCCCCCCAAGAAACCTTGGCGAAGAGCGCGACGCCTCCCGGCGGGCCGAGCACGCCTTCTCGCCATCATCCGCCCCAAGTAAGCGCTGAGGGCCATGAATCAGCGCCCTCTCGGCAGGGGCTGGGGCTGGCGCTCACGATGGCCGGGCACGCGCCAAGCCCGGCCCGAGCCAGCCCATCCCCAAATGAAGAAAACACGACTGACCTCAGCCAATCGCCATCCACGACCAGACGAGAAGCCCAAGGCAGGCTGGCTATGCCCCGAGAAGGCTCGCGAAGGAGGGTCGCGAGGCGCGGAGAACCCCTATGCGCCCCAGGATGGCTCACCTCTTCGACCGGCCTCACCACAAGGGCTCGCTTGAGCTCGGGAGCGCCAAGACGGTGGAGAGGGCGGCTCGGGGATGGCTCCTCAACCATCTCCATGAGCTCGGCAGGAAGGGCCCTGCAGAGCTAGGATTAGCCAAAGCAACAGGAGGATCAGGAGCTAGGAAAGGGGAAGGCTTACTCATCAATGGCGAAATACTTCATGCGCGCTCAAAGAAAGTGAAAGGGTAATCGCCACCCAAGGCCTCCTTCTCCTCCGAGAGCCTCAAGTCCATGCGAAGCGGCCCAAGAGTTGAGCGCAGGGGTCAGCCTGCGACGAGGAAGAAGCATCGAGGTGACCAGCCGTGGGCGCGCCCCGATGCACGACGCCGGGTCGCCCCCACCAAGAAGGGTAGCCGGGCCTCGGGGCCTCAACCACGGGCGCCATGGCAGCGGCTCAACGCCCCGGCCGCAGCAAAGACGGGCCTCAGCGCTGCCCCTCGTGAGTGCTGCCTGGTGTCACTGCCCGCGGGGCCCTTAGCCTCCAGCCGCCCAGGCCTCCCTCGCCCGCCACTCGAGGAAGGGCCTGGGCGAATGGAAGGGCAGTCACCACCACTGGTTCTCGCGAGGCCCCAGGAGGCCAGCGGGCGCAGCCTCCATTCATCGGGCTGCATCCGATTCACAAAGTCGCCTGCTCGAGCAAAAGTACAAAGAAAGCCCCACCTTGCCGATGTCGCCGGGGAAGGGTCCCCGCCAAGACCAAGAGCACCTTCTCGCCGCTTCAGCGCCGTGTCCTCCTCCCGAGCCTCATGCGATCCCCACGCCGGCCAAGGCCCACATCCGCGGAGGACGTTGAAGAGGGCAATGCGCATAGCAGGAACTCCTTCACCACCTTGGGCGCCATCAGGTCAAGCGCCTCAGAACGCCGGCGATGCTGCATTTAAGACGAGCCGGGTTCGTGAGCGCCTCCCGCCCCACCTGAATTGGGGACAGCGGAGACGCTGGCTCAAAGGGGGCTAGGCACCCGACATCCACGTACAGCCACCGCTCGCGGAACCAAGGCGCGGGCCGAGGAAGACTGAAATCAATCCCTGAAGCCGCTGTGTCTGGTGCGGCAATGAAGCTCACCCACCCCGAGCATTGGGTGGGGTCGACGAGGCGCAGAGAGAAGAAGTAACGCAACAAGGCAACTGAAGGAGGGATGCCCATCATTGCCTCACAGACAAAGGAGAAGACGGCAAGAAGAGTAATGGATTCAGGACCCAAATGCATCATATGGATCTGGTAATGGGAAAGCACAACATTGAAGAAATTGGAAAAGGGGGGAACCAGTCCCGCCCACAGGGCATCGACAAAGTACCGGACCTCGGTGACTATTCTATCGATGGAGAAGTGTGATGCGGCCAGCCGCCGCCCTCCCGCACTGCTGAAGATAGTGGCCAAAGCAGAGCTGACTCGCCCAAGCCTTCTTGCTGAGTATGATCGATCGACGACGGCAGAGCCGCCGACGACGGCGAAGCGAGGCGAGGCACGGGTTTTTCCTTTCCCTTCTTCGCCGGAGCCATGGCGACGGAAGGGGGAGGATTCGAGATTGATAGGAAGCGGAGGCCGGAGCTCGAGAGGAGGAAGAGCAGGGACGGTCGAGCAGCGTAAAAGGGGAACGATCTGTGCAACCACGGGTCCGCTTAGCCGGGCGCAAAATAAGGAGGCGTGGGGAACAGGTCGCCCACGCCCAATCAACCGCCACGCTGGCGCCCGAGGTCGCAGGTTGTTAGGCCCGTGGCACTGTGACTTGCCCCTTCGCTTCTCTCGTCAGCCAAGTCCGGCGCGCTTTGGGCCCGGGCTACTGCCGGTGTTCGGGAACGGGGTACCCAGACTTGCTCGCCTCGCTGCCCGCGGCGGGTTTCAAGGGGTGGCCCAAGACGACCATCTTCATCAACACAAGCTCAAGACTCGCGAGGGGCCGATTGCGGGCGGACAACAGAAGCTTCTCAGCGCGCCTCACAGCTGGCTCGCGAGGAGGCGAGAGATCAAGGCGGGTACCTCACGAGGTGCCCATGACGCAAGCCATGACGACTAAGGGCACCAAAGGCGGCGCCAGCCCCGCAAAGGTCCTCCTTTCCTCTTTGGTGCAAAGGGAGCAAGCGCAGCAAGAGCATCAAGCAAAGGCATCCGCTTTGCAACAAGACCAAGACCGCCGCGAACGGCAGGAAGGAAGTCATCATGGAGCCCAAGTCAAGGCCACCACTGTGAGCCTTTGACAAAGCGAGGACCAACTTTAGTCAGATAACTGCATTTAGATGTTCCCTTCAAAATGGCCAATTGTTGGCGCCCTTCCCGCTCAATATTTGGGAAGAGGCCCAGGGCCCTTGCCTATAAATAGGACTAGCCACCCACAGGGTAGAGGGATCTGGAATCTAGGAGAGAAGATCCAGCACCTTGGATCAGCAGAGAGAGAGAGAGCGGCTGAACTCCCTCTAGTAGTTCATCGCACCAGCCAAGAACAGACCCTCGCGAGGCTGTTCTTCCTTGTATTGTTCATCATCATCAGCCCAAGAGGCAATCCACCACACCACAAACTAGAGTAGGGTATTACACCACAATGGTGGCCCGAACTAGTATAAACCCTGTGTCTCTTGTGTTGTTCCTTTCATAGTTTAGATCCTAGCGAGGCGGCGAGGTGCAGGTAGGTAGGGGGTGAGTTCTCCGCGCGCACCCCAGTGTTCGAACCTTGAGGGTCTGCCGGAACCCGAAATCCGACAGCGATCGTGGAGGCCGATGGTTGGCCTCCTTCTGGCTAAAAATGAGGAGAGGAGCGGAGCCCTCGTTGTTCATCTCCTTCTTCACGCTGCCTGCTTCTCCTTCTTCTTCCTCTCCTCGCTGTCTTGCCGCGACACCCATGGCGCTGATAAGGAGATTCTCCGCTGCCGAGAAGGGCAAGGCTCCCCGCAAGGAGCGAGGGCCGCTTCCGCCGAAGAAGAGGTTTGGCAGCTCTCGCGACACTGACGTCAGGCTGGAGGTGACGAGGCCTTGGTACGAGCGGCCTCCTCCTGGCTACCCGCTGCCCTTGTACGCCCAAGCACCGGGCTCCAGAGGAGGAGGCGGCGCCCCACACTGCTTGCACCACGGCCATGGTGGCCATGCCGAGGTTGCACGAGCCGCCAACCCACAAACTCACGCCGAGGGCTCCTCGCGCGAGTTCATGATATGGGCGGCGATGCCACCGCGCACGTGGATCAAGCTTCCGTGGTTCTTTGCCGAAGAGATGCCGCTGAGAGGGCCGCTCGAGCTGTAGCTGCAGCACGCCGGGTGCAGCAGTCCGACCACGGGAGCAGAGGTCGAGGTCGTCTCCTCGGGCAAGATCTTCATGACCCATGGATGGAGCGAGGTTGCCCGCGCTTGCCGTGCGGTGGGGGCCCTCGCCATTCACTTAGAGTACGATGGCGCCTCCACGCTGCTCTTCAAGGTCTTCAACGAGGAGGGTCGCCGCCTGGAGTGCTGCCCTGAAGGGGACCGTCAGGATGGTGCAGCAACAGTCGTTGAGCCTGCCCTCGGTCCTGCCGACAGCTCCTACAGCAACAGCGACGACTCCTGGGAGTCCAACGACTCTCCCGAGCTTGAGAGACTCCGGAGACGAGCGACGACAGCTATGTGCCCCCGAGCTCTCGCCGTGCCCAGAACGCGGCGACGGCGTCTGCTCGTCGTCGTCGATGATCTGGACAGGGCCGGCGTCCGTCCCTCGCGGCCCATTGTTGATGATGGCGTCGACGGCGATGCCTGTAGATATGGCTCCTGGTAGCCTTCTTCTTTTGTTCCCTGCAAGGAATGGAGATGAACCCTGTGGGGGTGTGTAAAAAATCTATAGTGCTTTTGCGTCAATATTAGTCCTACTATGATGTTTGCGGTTGCGCGTCTTGCTTCGGCATTGTCCCCCCTTTTCATCCTCGCGGTAGCTTAGTGCTCTACGCTGACAGGTCCCAGTCCACAGGTAGGCTTCAGCTGTCACTGGTATGCCAGGTCACGATGCCGTGGTCAAGACCAGGAGGTGAGCGGCCCCAGGTCCGGTAAGAGCCCCTGAGGCGCGATGCTCAAGAGGTCCCCTTTAGCGTGCAAGCAGCTCCCTGAAGGCAGAAAAGGAAGACGACATCGCTGGGCTAACTTGAACGCGCGACTTATCTTATCGAGCCTGCAGCAATTCCTTGTGCAGCACCCCATTTGCGCGTCGACGGCGGTGGTACGACTAGGTTTGGCCCACGCCAGCTCTCCCTTTTCACGTTCTTCTAAGTGCTCTGCGTCCTCGGGTCCCGACCCTCGAGCAAGGCTCAGCCACCGCTGGTATGCCAGGTCGCGATGTCGTGGTGAAGGCCAGGGGATGAGGGCTGGAGAGTCAGTAAGAGCTCCTGAGGCGTGATGCTCAGGAGCCCCCCTTTAACGCGCAAGCAAATTGCATGAGAAAAGGAAAGAGCTGGCGGGGCCACCCATAGTTAGGCTCCGGAGATTCCTGCGGGTTAGTTCGAGAGGAGAATATAGCTTGCAATTGCATTTGCTGTCCTGCCGCTGATCGTTCCACAAGAAGATGAAAGCACTGAGGATCTGGTGAGGTGACATGCGCGGGGCAGGCCACGAGCCAGAGCTCGATCTCTCAGGTTTATCAGCGTTGCAGGGACAGACCCGAGCACAAGCGCCGTGCCAGCATGTGTAGTCCCCGTTGCGGCATGAGCAGAAGGTCGGTCAGCAATGCGGGATTCCGTGAAGTGTAATGAGGAAGGTATAAATCATCTCAAAAGGGGCAAGCAACACTAGTTCAGATAGATGCAAGAACGATACATGCCACAGGGACGGACCCATGTGGCATGGGGATGATGCAGCCCGAGGGGCGCCCCCAAAATAGTAAATTAAAGATGCAAAAGGATACACGTTGCAGGGACAGGCTCGTGCGACCTGGGAATGATGCAGCCCGAGGGGCGCTCCCAGCTGAATAAACCAGAAAATGTCCCCTGGCACCGTTGCTGAAGAGGTGTTGGAGTAGCTGAAGTCGCGTGTTGAAGAAGTTGCTCCTCACAAGCCGCCAGGTTCCTGAGCCTCAGGAGGCTCCGGGAGGCCGGGAGGCTCGTGAAGGACCGTCGCCATCTCCGCCGGGACCGCCTGGTGCCTGGCTTCCTGGGCCGCCAGGATACTCCGCAGGTTGCGCTGGAAGGTGACAACCGCGTTCGGCAAGCCGATAGGCATGCGAACGTAGCTGTGAGATGGGCCTTCACACCGACCAACGCGCGATGGCCAGAAGCGCTCCTGAGATGCGGCCCTGTTGAGCTCGGGATAGTCGACGCAGGTGCGCAACTCGTCGTCCTTGCCAGGACAGGGAGCTGCGCCGGATGGTGGGCGGCGGTCGCCGCGCACGGCTCTTGCCTCTTGAAGCTCCTTGGTGGCCTTGGTGATGAACTCCTGAGCACTAGGCACCTCGTGCCTTGTGCCCTGATGAGGGAGGCGTGCGGTGAAGCATGCCTCCACGTGATGCCCGTGCGCCTCCCTCATGACATTGGCTAGGTCTGAGGCCCTATAGAAGAGAGCCCCCGAGCCCAGCCCGAGGAGGGCGCCGGGCGTGCCTTCCTATGCGAGGGAGGGAGGCGCCCAATCTGCGGGCGCAGGTCCTAAGGTGGTGCCGGTGGATACGCCGCTCTCCTGAGGCCCTTGGCGGAGCAGCTGTTTTTTCTCCTTGGGGACGGCCTCAGGAGGGTAGACGGTGCCTTCGTTGTCTGGGTCCTCGACCGCCATAGCCTAGTAGGCACGCTCGAGGGAGCACACCGCGTCCTGAAAGTGCAACTATCCCTGGGTGGTTTTGGTAATTACTAACAACATATAGCTCATTGAACTAATGCTATTTCAAGATGAATATTTCAGGAAAGTTCAATGATTGGCATGGCATGGATTAGGAATGTGGACCCCTCAAAATGCTAAGGACAGAAGATTGGCTCAAGCTCAAAGCACAATACTCTACATTTTACTTTTACTGATCCAAGATCACATTGAGTCCATAGGAAAAGACAATACTATTAAAAGGGGGTGAGGTGTTGCTTAATTGGTTTCTTGCTCAAAATGCTTAGTGATATGCTCCAAAAGCCCTCAACCACTTTCTCATATCCACATTTGTCGCAAACCAAAAGTCAAACTCGGCCCCACCGAAATCTTCTATCCCAAGCACCACCGAAGTTCACTTGACATAGCCAACGCCACAAACCCTAGTCACTTCGGGCCTCACAGATAGGGATCTCGGTCTCACCGAGATGGATTGCAATCTCTCTGCTTCCCTTCAGAACGCTTCGGTCTAACCGAGATGAGCGATCAGTCCCACCGAGATTGCAATGCAAACTCTCTGCTTCCCTTCGTAACGCTTCGGGTCTAACCGAAATGAGCGAACCGTCCCACCGAGTTTGCCCGACCAACTCTCTCGCTTGCTTATTACAAAAATCGGTCCCACCGAAGTTTGTGTAATCGGTCTCACCGAGATTACGTTATGCCCTAACCCTAATGGAATCAGTCCCACCGAGTTGACATGTCGCCCCAATCAAAAGCCTAACGCTGACATTTTGAACTAAATCGGTCCGACCGAAGTTTCACTATTCGTCCCACCGAGTTTGGTAAATTGTGTGTAACTGTTAGATTTTGTGTGGAGGCTATATATACCCCTCCACCCACTCTTCATTCGTGGAGAGAGCCATCAGAACATGCCTACACTTCCAACATACATTTTCTGAGAGAGAACCACCTACACTTGTGTTGAGGTCAAGATATTCCATTCCAACGACATAAATCTTGATCTCTAGCCATCCCCAAGTTGCTTTCCACTCAAACCCTCTTTCCACCAAATACAATCCTACGAGAGAGAGCTGAGTGTTGGGGAGACTATCATTTGAAGCACAAGAGCAAGGAGTTCATCATCAACACACCATCTATTACTTTTGGGGAGTGGTGTCTCCTAGATTGGTTAGGTGTCACTTGGGAGCCTCCATCAAGATTGTGGAGTTGAACCAAGGAGTTTGTACGGGCAAGGAGATCACCTACTTCGTAAAGAACTACCCTAGTGAGGCAAGTCCTTCGTGGGCGATGGCCATGGTGGGATAGACAAGGTTGCTTCTTCATGGACCGTTCGTGGGTGGAGCCCTCCGTGGACTCGCGCAACCATTACCCTTTGTGGGTTGAAGTCTCTATCAACGTGGATGTACGATAGCACCACCTGTCGGAACCGCGGATAAAAAATCTCTGTGTCTACATTGCATTTGCTCCCTCAAACTCCTCCCTTTACCTTCATATGCAATTGTTTTATATCCCGCTGCTATACTCTTAGAATTGCATGTGTAGGTTGATTACTTGACTTGTGCTAAGTTGCTAAAATCTGCCAAGACTTAAAATTGGCAAAAGGCTAGATTTTATTTGGTCAAGTAGTCTAATCACCCCCCCTCTAGACATACTTTTGATCCTACACGTCCTTCTCTTCGCAGGAGACCGTGATGGCGCCACAACTCCCTGGCATCTTGAGGACGTTGTAGCTATGATGAGTCACTGCCATGAACTTGGCCAGGGCAGGGTACCCGAGGATGGCGTTGTACGGAAGGTGAATGTGGGCGACGTCGAAGTCGATGAGCTCAGTGCGGTAGTTGTCGCGCTTGCCGAAGGTGAAAGGGAGGCGGATCTGCCCTATCGGGGTGGTGGAGCCGTCGGTCACCCCTGAGAAGGGCTTGGTCGGCTGCAGCTGATCATATGGCACTTGGAGGCAGTTGAACGTATCGATGGAGAGGACGTTGAGCCCTGCACCGCCATCGATGAGGGTCTTGGTGACAAGGACGTTGCTGATGATGGGCGAGCAGAGCATCGAGAGGGCGCCGGCAGTTGCCGGGCACTTGAGCTGGTCAGACGAGCTGAAGGTGATGGTGCACTTGGACCACCTGAGCGGGCGCGCGGCCTCGAGCCTGGGGAGGGCCGCGTTCACCTCAAGAACAAACTGCTTGAAGATGCGCTGGCAGGCTGGGGCCTAAGCGCCACCCAATATGCAGGCGATGGCATGCGGCTCCTGGAAGCCCCCAGCCCCCTCTTCCTGGTGATGATCGTCGTTCCTCCTTGGTGGTGGTGGCAGTGGAGGGAGGCCGGCCTTGCCTTGAGGCGGTCCTCACGAGGTTGATCCCTCCAGGCGTCTTCGTGAGGCTGGTCCTGCCAGCGGTCCTCACAAGACTGGTCGCGCCACTCCTGGCGGGGGCCACGGTCGTCCCAGCGTCCTCCACCTCGTCCTCCTCCTCGTCCGTAGCCTCGGTCGTTGCGCTCGGGGCGTCGACCGAAGCGTCCGTCAAGGATGGCCCTGAGCTCCTGACAGTCGCTGGTGTTGTGGTTGTGTACGTTGTGGAAGGCGCAGAACGGGAGGCTGCCCTTGGATGACTCCGGGTGGTCACGGCTGCGCTTCATCTCTGGTTCGGCCGCGAGCACGGACGCTCCCTTGCGCTTCACATCCTTGGCATTGGCCTTCTTGTCTTCTGGGTCGGCAGCTGGAAGCTCGAGGAGGGAGAGGCGCCCCTCCTCAGCTCTTGCGCACTTGGTTGCCATATTGAACATCTCCAGAGCCGTGCATAGGTCCTCATGTATGGCGAGCTCCTCCTTAATCTTGATGTCACGGACACCTTCGGAGACCGCAGAGATGATGGCCCCGTCCGTCACCTTGGGGATCTTGAGGCGGACGCTGTTGAAGCACTGGATGTACTTTTGCAGGGTTTCCCCTGGCTGCTGCTTGATGCGTCGCAGGTCACTCGCGGCCGGCGAGCAGTCGCGAGTGCCCTGGAAGTTGGCGACGAAACGCTTGCGCATCTCGCCCCAGGAGGTGATCGATCCCGCGGGCAAGTTGAGGAGCCACGAGTGTGCGCCATCTTTGAGAGCCATGGGAAACCAGTTTGCCATGACTTTCTCGTCGCCGTTGGCCGCCTCGATGCTTAGCTCGTAGAGCTGCAGGAACTCAGCAGGATCAGGGGTGCCGTCATAGCATGGAGGCAGGTCATGCTTGAACTTCCCGGGCCAGACGACGCTGCGCAGCTTGGGAGTGAAGGTACGGCAGCCTGCTGTAGTCACTGGAGCCCGTCGCAGAGGCGGAGCCTAGTCTTGGTACCCACGCGCTGCCATCGCAGGTGGTGCATGGTCTTGACGAGGTGGTGCTGGGAGTGCAGTAGAATCTTGTTGGGACCGAGGGACCTCCTGGCAGTTTCGTTCTTGACGCGCCGGCGCCCTGAGCGGTGGGTTGCGCCGCGGGGCCACGCGTCTTGGCGCGAGGGTGAAGTCTTGACACGGAAGTGGTGGAGGCGCTCTATGGGCCACGTCATCCGTAGCAGGAGGCGGACGAGGCAGCGAGAGGGATGGTGCAGGAGAGCCCCCAGCGGCGTTGACGAGCTCGGCGATGTGGTCCAGCCAGTCCTCATAGAGGTCGTCGACTGGGCGATAGCGCAGGAGCTCGCGCGTCGTGAGCAGCGCAGCCTGCGCGCCCTCGGGTCCACGGCGAGCGTGGGATGACGAACCAGCCGGAGTCAGCGACGGGGTGGTGGTGCATCCGTCCCGCCGCATGGAGGGGTGCAGCAATGAGGCCTGCTGCTCGTTCCCTGCCGGGACAGTGGTGGCGTTGGTAGCGGGTGATGGAGAGCGACGAGGAGGCCCGCCGACGGGCGCCGTCTGGGCAACATGGGCATTAAGAGCGGCTCGGTGCTCAGCACGGGCTCGACGAGAATCGGGCTTGGAAGCGGTGGAACGGTGGAGCACGGATCATTGGAGGAAAAGTTTCGGCGCACCCCTACTTGGCGCGCCAAATGTCGGATTCTGGGTTCTGCAGACCCTTCAGAGGTTCAAACTCTGGGGTGCGCACGAAGGACTCTTTCTCCCCAGCCTGCCTACCCAACGATTCCACGGCCTAGCTTGACAAACCCAAAGAACACGAGACACAGAAGTTTATACTGGTTCAGGCCACCGTTGCGGTGTAATACCCTACTCCAGTGTGGTGGTGGTGGATTGCCTTGAGGGCTAAGGATGAACTAGTACAGTGGGTGAACAACCTCAGGAGGAGAGGTGTTCTTGAGCTCGATGAGCTAGTGAGATGGCCTTGGTGGAATGTATCCAGTCCAAGATGAGTTGCCTCCTATGGTGGTGGCTAGTCCTATTTATAGAGGCCCTGGTCATCTTCCCAAATGTAGGCGGGAAGGGATCCCACAACAGCCAATTTTGAAGGGGGACAACTAGTACGAGCTATCCTGACAAAAGTAGTCTTTGCCTGCCAAAGGCTTTGGTGGTGACGCTACCGTGGGCTCCACGATGACCTCCGTCCTGCCGTCCTGCTGGTCTTGGTCTTGTTGCACCGATATGGAAACCTTTGCCTGATGCCTCGAGACTCCTCGCCTGTGCTTGCCTCTTTAGCACCAAAGAGGAAACTGGTACACTGCGCCTGCTGACGCCCGCCTGGCCTTGGTCGTCATGGCTCATGTCATGTGAACCTTGCGAGGTGGCCCCCGCATAGATATCTCTGCTCCTCAAGAGCCGGCCTAGCGAGGCCGCCCCCAGGGAGGTCTTGGTGTTGTCTGCCTCGCGAGGCTTGGCCCCTCGCGAGGGTCTTGAGTTGTTGCTGCCAAGTTGGGCCGCACGGTCAAGCAGGAGCCACGCCGTGGGCCGCAGGCAGGCAAGTCTGGGCACCCCCTTCCCAGGATGTCGACATAGATGATCATGTTTTGTAAGTTATCGGCAATCGGCAGGAGCCATATGCTTGTCTTCTCATTGTATGAATTGCAATCGCCATGTAATTGCTTTACTTTATCACTATGCGTTAGCGATAGTCGTAGAAGCAATAGTTGGCGAGACGACCACGACGCTACGGTGGAGATCAAGGTGTCAAGCCGGTGACGATGGAGATCATGACGGTGCTTTGGAGATGGACATCAAAGGCACAAGATGATGATGACCATATCATGTCACATATTTTGATTGCATGTGATGTTTATCTTTTATGCATCTTATTTTGCTTAGTACGGCGGTAGCATTATAAGATGACCCCTCACTAAAATTTCAAGGTATAAGTGTTCTCCCTGAGTATGCACCGTTGTGACAGTTCGTTGTGCCGAGACACCACGTGATGATCGGGTGTGATAAGCTCTACGTTCAAATACAACGGGTGCAAGACATTTTTGCACGTGCAGAATACTCAGGTTAAACTTGACGAGCCTAGCATGTACAAACATGGCCTCAAAACACTGAGACCGAAAGGTCGAACGTGAATCATATAGTAGATATGATCAACATAGAGATGTTCACGATTGAAAACTTCTCCATCTCACGTGATGATCAGACATGGTTTAGTTGATATGGATCACGTGATCATTTAGATGACTCGAGGGATGTCTATCTAAGTGGGAGTTCTTAAGTAATATGATTAATTGAACTTTAATTTATCATGAACTTAGTCCTGATAGTTTTTGCATATCCATGTTGTAGGTCAATGGTCTGTGCTACCATTCCCTTGAATTTTAATGCATTCCTAGAGAAAGCTAAGTTGTAAGATGATGGTAGCAACTACACGGACTGGGTCCGTAACTTGAGGATTATCATCATTGCTGCACAGAAGAATTATGTCCTTGATGCACCGTTAGGTGCAAGGCCAGCTGTAGGAGCAGATGCTGATGTTAGGAACGTCTGGCAAGCTCGATCTGATCACTACTCGATAGTTCAGTGTGCCATGCTTTATGGCTTAGAATCGGGACTTCAAAGACGTTTTGAACGTCATGGAGCATATGAGATGTTCCAAGAGTTGAAGTTAATATTTCAAGGAAATGCCCGAGTTGAGAGATATGAAGTCTCCAACAAGTTCTATAGTTGCAAGATGGAGGAGAACAGTTCTGTCAGTGAACACATTCTCAGAATGTCTGGGTACCATAACCACTTGACTCAGCTGGGAGTTACTCTTCCGGATCATAGTGTTATTGACAGAGTTCTTCAATCACTGCCACCAAGCTATAAAGGCTTCGTGATGAACTATAATATGCAAGGGATGAGAAGACTATTCTCGAGCTCTTCGCAATGCTCAAAGCTGCGGAGGTAGAAATCAAGAAGGAGCATCAAGTATTGATGGTTAACAAGACCACTAGTTTCAAGAAAAAGGGCAAGGTAAAGAAGGGGAACTTCAAGAAGAATGGCAAGCAATTTGTCACTCCCGGAAGAACCCTAAGTCTGGACCCAAGCTTGAAACTAAGTGCATCTACTGCAAAGGGACTGGTCACTGGAAGTGGAACTGCCCCAAGTATTTGGCGGATATGAAGGATGGTGATGACCCACAAGTGTAGGGGATCTATCGTAGTCCTTTCGATAAGTAAGAGTGTCGAACCCAACGAGGATCAGAAGGAAATGATAAGCGGTTTTCAGCAAGGTATTATCTGCAAGCACTGAAAATTACCGGTAACTGATAGTTTTGTGATAAGGTATTTGGCAACAAGTAACAAGTAATGAAAGTAAATAAGGTGCAGCAAGATAGCCCAATCCTTTTTTTAGCAAAGGACAAGCCTGGACAAACTCTTATATAGAGAAAATCGCTCCCGAGGACACATGGGAATTATCGTCAAGCTAGTTTTCATCACGCCATATGATTCGCGTCACACTTTGATAATTTGGTAGGTGGGTGGACGGTGCTTGAGTGCTGTCCTTTCTTGGACAAGCATCCCACATATGATTAACCCCTATTGCAAGCATCCACAACTACAAAAGAAGTATTAAGGTAAACCTAACCATAGCATGAAACATATGGATCCAAATCAGCCCCTTACGAAGAAACTCATAAACTAGGGTTTAAGCTTCTGTCACTCTAGCAACCCATCATCTATTTATTACTTCCCAAAGCCTTCCGCTAGTCCCAAACAATGGTGAAGTGTCATGTAGTCGACGTTCACATAACACCACTAGAGGAAAGACAACATACATCTCATCAAAATATCGAACGAATACCAAATTCACATGACTACTAACAGCAAGACTTCTCCCATGTCCTCAGGAACAAACGTAACTACGTACAAATCATATTCATGTTCATAATCAGAGGGGTATTAATATGCATAATGGATCTGAACATATGATATTCCACCAAATAAACCAACTAGCATCAACTACAAGGAGTAATCAACACTACTAGCAACCCACAGGTACCAATCTGAGGCTTTGGGACAAAGATTGGATACAAGAGATGAACTAGGGTTTTAGAGGAGATGGTGCTGGTGAAGATGTTGATGGAGATGGACCCCCTTCCGATGAGAGGATCGTTGGTGATGACAATGACGATGATTTCCCCCTCCCGGAGGGAAGTTTCCCCGGCAGAACAGCTCTGCCGGAGCCCTAGATTGGTTCCGCCAAGGTTCCGCCTCATGGCGGCGGAGTTTCTTCCCGAAAGCTTGCTTATGATTTTTTCTCGAACAAAAGACTTCATATAGCAGAAAATGGTACAAGAGGCCTACCAGGGGGCCCACGAGGCAGGGGGCGCGCCCAGGGGGGGTAGGGCGCGCCCCCACCCTCTTGGCCAGGGTGTGGGCCCCCTCTGGTATTTTCTTCGCTTAGTATTTTTTATTAATTCCAAAAATGACTTCCGTGAAGTTTCAGGACTTTTGGAGCTGTGCGTAATAGGTCTATAATATTTGCTCCTTTTCCACCCTGTAATTCCATTGCCGCATTCTCCTCTTCATGTAAACCTTGTAAAATAAGAGAATAGGCATAAGTATTGTGGCATAACGTGTAATAACAGCCCATAATGCAATAAATATCGATATAAAAGCATGATGCAAAATGGACGTATCAACTCCCCCAAGCTTAGACCTCCCTTGTCCTCAAGCGGAAGCCGATAACGATAAATATGTCCACATGTTTAGAGATAGAGGTGTCGATAAAATAAAATACGGACATGAGGGCATCATGATCATTCTTATAACAACAACATTTATGAATATTGTCATATGATTTATTATGCTCAAGTTATAATCTATTCACAGTGTCAAGTATGAATCAAAAACTTCATTGAGAACTAACAAACTATAGTCTCGATCATTGAAGCAATTGTAATTTATCATAACATCGGAAAGAGTCAATATAAGAGCTTTTCAGCAAGTCCACATACTCAACGATCATTTAGTCTTTCACAATTGCTAACACTCATGCAGTACTTATGGGTTTGGAGTTTTAATTGGACACAGAGAAAGATAGGGGCTTATAGTGTTGCCTCCCAACTTTTTACCTCAAGGGTAATGTCAACAATAATAGTTCATGCTAACTTACATCCAATTGGATATATATATCAGGATCTTTCCAACACAAGGTGCTTGCCAAAGGATAAAATGTAAAAAGGAAAGGTGAAGATCACCATGACTCTTGCATAAGGAATAAGACAAAAGTAAAAGATAGGCCCTTCGCAGAGGGAAGCAGAGGTTGTCATGCGCTTTCATGGTTGGATGCACGAAATCTTAATGCAAAAGAACGTCACTTTATATTGCCACTTGTGATTTGGACCTTTATTATGCAGTCCGTCGCTTTTATTTCTTCCACATCACAAGATCGTATAAAGCTTATTTTCTCCACACTAATAAATCATACTTATTTAGAGAGCAATTTTTATTGCTTGCAAAGATGACAACTTACTTGAAGGATCTTACTCAATCCATAGGTAGATATGGTGGACACTCATGGAAAAACTGGTTTTGAGGGTATTCAGAAGCACAAGTAGTATCTCTATTTGGTGCAAAGAATTTGGCGAGCATGAGAGGGAAAGGCAAGCTCAACATGTTGGATGATCCATGAAAATATACTTTATTTCAGATATAATAAAACATAAACCATTACGTCGTCTTCCTTGTCCAGCATCAACTCTTTAACATGTCATATTTTAATGAGTGCTCACAATCATAAAAGATGTCCAAGATAGTGTATTTATATGTGAAAACCTCTCTTTCTTTATTACTTCCTATTAATTGCAACGATGACCAAAACTGGGTTTGTCAACTCTCAACAACTTTTATTCATCACACCCTTTGTATGTGAAGTCATTACTCTCCATAAGATCAATATGATCTCTTTATTCTTTTTATTCTTTCTCTTTTCTTTTATTCCTTCGAGATCATAGCAAGATAATCAAGCCCTTGACTCAACACTAATCTTTATTATATATAGCTCACGGACTCGATTACATAGAAGGATCATAAAGCAAAACTCAAAACTAAATCACACAAAAACTTTATTCTACGATATCAAGATATTACTAAAAGGATCAAACTAAGAAAAATGGTAAAGATAGGAGTGTGATGGTGATACAATACCGGGGCACCTCCCCCAAGCTTGGCAGTTGCCAAGGGGAGTGCCCATATCCATGTGATTATGTCTCTTTTGCTGGTGAAGGAATTGTTGATGATGTAGGCTTGTTGTCCGTCTTCCAAGGCATAGGCTCTCCATCATAGAAGGATGATCGAGTCTCCGGGATCCTTAAATCTGCAGCCAAACTCATCCTCTTGAATCTATATTCATACTCACAGTTTTGGTTTTGCAGGTCATAGATCTGGGCTTGGAGGTGCTCGATTTTCTCATGAAGCTTGAAGATGGTCTCCCCGATGTCCTTGGTGTCCAGTTTGTGGTTGTTGGTGAACTCCGTGATCATTATACGATTGGAGTCAAGTCCGCGCTCCACCATATCCTGACACTTGAAAACTTGTTGCTCCATTGCCTCGAGCCTTGTCTCCACGCTTCCGGTCCTCCTTGGTCCCTCAACATCGCGGATGTGCAGCACCCCCTCATGCATCTCAATGGTTTGAGGGTGTTGCAGCACCTCTGCAAGGTAGCGGTTGATGACCTTCTCGAAGAACTTGTCCTTGGGGGCACTTGGAGACGTCATGGCGATCTAGATCTGGCAGAAAAACAGCTCGAAACAAAAACAGAGGATATTTACGTGATACGGTGGTCAAAACCTTCGGGAGATTATATAATGAATTTCTACCGACCAAAAGAAGTACCGTGCAAGAAAACAGAGTCCGAGGGCACACAAGGTGCCCACGAGGCAGGGGGCGCGCCCAGGGGGGTAGGGCGCGCCTCCCACCCTCGTGGAGGCCTCATGTCCTTCCCGGACTACTTATTATTTTCCGATTTTCTTAAATATTCCAAAATGGAGAAAAATTGCCATTTGAACTAGTTTGGAGTCGGTTTACTTACCGTACCACGTACCTATTCCTTTTCGGAGTCTGAAATGTTCTGGAAAGTGTCTCTTATGTATTCCTCCGGGGTTACGGTTTCAATAACATTAGTTTCAACATTTATATGATTACCTGAGATATAATGTTTGATTCTTTGACCGTTCACCACCTTCGGATTTGTGCCTCCCAAGTTGTTGATTTTTATGGCACCGGAACGATATACCTCCTCGATAACGTAAGGAGAAGTTCAGGGAGAAGTTTTCCTGCAAAAAATCTTAAACTAGAGTTGTATAGCAACACATAATCACCTATATTAAACTCACACTTTTGTATCCTTTTGTCATGCCATCTTTTAACCTTTTCCTTGAACAGTTTGTCATTCTCATAGGCATGGGTTCTCCATTCATCAAGTGAGCTAATGTCAAATAGCCTCTTTTCACCGGCAAGTTTGAAATTGTCGTGGTATTCTCACGGGGGGCTTACGAGTCGACAGATGCCACAAGGGCTTAGTGTGAGGGTAAGACTGCTGCTGATAGGACCGGGAGCGGGCATGCGAGTAGCACGCGGTGGTTTACCCAGCTTCGGAGCTCACCGGAGAGATAATACTTCTACTGCTGCATGTCTAAGTGTATCTGATATATCTGGTACAGAGCGCTCCTGGAGCTGTATCTGGGATCAGTACCATGGGTATCTGACTTTGTATATGCCTGTATGAGGCACGCTCTAGTGGCCGGCTATGCCCATGGCCTATGGCCGGATGGATGTGTGTGAGCTCATGCGTGAGTCTCTTCTGTGGATGGATGGATGGATAGCTAGCTAGCTTGCTAGCTATTTGCTTGTGTGTGTGAGAGAGAGTCCATCCCCTGGATGGATGGATGTGTGCCTCCTTTTATAGTGTGAGGTAGCTTAGGATGTAAGCTAGGTGGTGGCATGTGCTAGGCATGGTGGGTGTCATCCTTGTCCCCTGGGTCACTTCATAAATAGTGCCAGGGGACAAGTGACACTATACATGATGGCTGAGATGACACATGAATGGTGCTCGGGTACATCCGTCTCGTCGGTGTCTCGTCGATGTCGGGTCGGGCTGCAGTCGGCAGCCGGCTAGTTGGTGCAGTCAGCAACCGACTGGTTGGCGCAGTCGGATGGGGAGCCGGCAGGAGTGGCTGGGCAGTCGGACTGAGGGGCTTTGCTAGCCCCGATGTCTTGAATAATTGTCTTGCTGTCTTCGGGGTATCCATGCCCAATTACTCCGACAGTAGCCCCCAAGCCTCCGGGCAACTTGGCAAAGTTGGGCGGAGGTTTTTTTGGCGAATGTTCTTGGAAATGATCATGAAAAAGACAAAGTTAGTCCACGCAGATATATCAAATGTTTGCTTTTAGCATTGCAAGTTTTATGCGGAGGGTGCCGACTCGGTTTAGTCCGAGCCCCCTTCTATCTTTTTGATGTCCCCTCCGCTCTTTGGCTTGTGCTCTCGCTAGCCGGATAGCCGCTCTGTGGTCTGTGGCTAAGAGTGGGCCGCGGAGTGGAGTGTACAATACTCAGACTCTGGGAGCAAATTTAACCGAGCAGATACTCATAAAGGAAACGGCCGGGTCGCCCGAACCGTTTTTCTTCCCGGACGCTTTTCACGTGGGTGGCCTCCAGCGTTCACTCTTGCTAGCCGGAAAGCCGCTCTGCGGTCTATGACTAAGAGTGGGCCTTTGGTACCGCGCATGCTACTAAGCTGTTTGCGGGAACTAACATCTCAGGCCAAGCGGTCAACCCCCGGGCCAACTCTGGCTGGCACCGGGGCGAACAGTGGTGCAACTGCAATAAAAGTGAGGATATAGCCCTCGAGCATTGCTCAGGGTTATCCGCGCTTGCGTGATGCAAACATATGCGGGTGAGGAGCTCATATTGATTTTCGTGTAGCCGAGGCAGAGTTTTCCGAAGACAGCCGGCGCGGCTCGGCGCCGCGGAGTGCGCGCCAAGACCATTGTGTAGCCTTCGAGCCCCGGTGCTCGAAGGGGGTCCCGCCGGTCGCTCGACCGACCAGCGGCGAGGCGCCTCGCAACGCCCTTTTCTTCTTTTTTCTTCGCCGGCCGCAGCCAAACAAAACTCTTCTCTTGTTCCGCATCTTGGGGCGCGCCAACAAGACCATTGGTGTAGCCTCGAGATCTGGGCCGATCGCGAGCGCCGGGTCGGATCTCCCGCAACTACTTTGTCTTTCTTTCACGGCGCGTCACAAGACTGCCGGACGTAGCCCCCGAGATCTGGGCCGACTGTTGAGCAGTCGGGCCGGATCTCCCGGCAACTAATTTTGTCTTCTTCTTCGCTGGGCGCGGCAACCACCCGCTGGTGTAACCTCGAGATCTGGGCCGGCGCACGGCGGTCGGGCCGGATCTCCCGGCGACTTCTTTGTCTTCTTTGTTGAAGTTGATTCTTTTTTCTTCTTCTCTTTGTCTGGCTGCGGACACAGCCGGACGGACATTTCGTTTTCATCCGACTGGGCAGCCGGACTTCGACTCAGCAGTCGAACTGTTGCCAGCCGGCAGGCGGCCAACACCTTCTTTCCAGCAGGCGGTCGGACGCACATCTGGCAGTCAGAAACAATTTTCAGCCAGGTGCGGGCAGTCGGACGCACGACTGGCAGTCGGACGCCAATTCCAGCCGGGCTGCGTGAAGTCGAACGCACATCTCTCTCTTTTTTTGGCGGCTTTGGGCAGTCGGCCCTTGACTTTTCTTTGGCAGTCAGCCCACTTTTCCCAGCCGCCTACCAGGCAGTCGGCCCCATCTGTTTCTTTTTCATTTTTAGCATCGGACGGATGGGGATCCGGCCTTTTCCCTTTTTGCACGAGCAACCGGCCACGGTGTAGCCGATAGGCGGCTGGGTGCGGGAGTCGGCCAAGAGCGGAGGCGGCGAGAGGAGCCCGCGGGGCGAGGCGGCGAACTGAGCCGGGGCGCGGCCGCGAGCGGGCAGAGCTGGCTGGTAGGGATGGAGGACGCGACGTCGGGCGAGGAGGCAGCCGCCAACGCGGGCGCTGCTGGGGCCGGAGACGCTGGGCGCTGAGGCGCGCGTCATGGAGAGCCGGTGCCGTGCTGTGGATAGAGAGAGCCGGCGAGGGCGATTCGAGGTCGGACGCCGAGTGGCGGGAGGAGCCGCGGCCGGGTGGCGGGAGCCGGCCGGGCCGTGCGGAAGCCGGCAGCAGCTGGGTGGCCGGCGTGAGGACCCGGCCCGTCCCGGTGGCAGGAGCCGGCCACTTTCTTTTTCTTCTTTTCAACGCGGGCAACCGACCTACTTCTTTCTTTTCTTCCAGCCAGCCATCGGGCAGACGACCACTGGCTTCTTTCTCCGACAGGCGGTCGAGGCAGGCGGCTGGAGCGGCTACCCGCAGCCGGCCTGAGGTGGGCGTCTGGAGGCGGACGGAGCCATACCCGGCCGGGTGTGGGGCGGCACCAGGAGCGGACGCGCCGGGCTCGGAGGTGGAGCGATAAGGCTGGCTGGGCGGAGGAGGCGGTCCGGCGCTGGGCGAGGTGACGCGCCAGCGGCGAGGTGGCAACCCGCCATGCAGCAAGGCGGAGGCGGACGGAGCCGGCCGTCTGCTGAGGCGAAGCGGCGGAGGCCGTGGCGGGGTGCGGCGGCACGACGGCCGCGTAGGCACGGAGGCACTCGGTTAGAGCGACGCCGACGAAGCAGTGTGGGCGCGCTTAGCCAGGGCGGAGGAGGTCGGGCCCGCAGGGGTGCCTGCGCGGAGCAGCGCGTAACCGAGGAGACCCGAGGCGCGGATGGGTGCCTCACGCGCGGGAGGGGAGCAGCACACAGAGGAGAAGGCGGTCGCAGAGGCGCGCACCCAGACGCGATGAGGGTCGCGGCGCAGCGCCGACAAGGAACCTGGAAGCGGGAGGGCGGTGGCTGCACCCGCGCGATGAGATGTAGCAGAGGCGTGCTAGTGCAGATACGTATGAGGAGTTCATGGCTACAGTATGACCAATGCATGAGCACTATATGGGCAATATCTGGGGATTATCTGACTAGTGTCTGATGTGTGTACAAGGCAATGTATGGCCTGCATCTCGCCAACACATAGGCTGTGTATGACTCATATATGGAAAAGTGTATGGCAAGCGGGAGAGGGCGGCTGCAGTTTGGGAGCAGCAGGAGGCAGGGCAGAGGGGCCAGGTCGAGCGGCACCGCTGCTGCTTGGACAGCGGGACACGAGGCCATGACGCTTGCGAGGAGTTGGTGAAGCGCGCGACGCAGAGCGTCCGTGAGAAGAGAGCTAGGCCGACGGTGTCGAGGCCGGCGGCGAGGCCGCGCCGGGCCGCACGACCGCCCCGGGGCTGTGCCGAGCCTCCGAGCGCCGCCGGAGAGACGGCGGCAACATCACGGCGGAGCAGACGAAGATGGCGAGGCCGGCGACGAAGGCACGCTGCCTCGCATGGCCACGCCGAGGGCGAGTCGATGTTGAGCCCTCGAGCGCGGCCGGAGAGACGACTACGACGCTGCAGTGAGGATGATGAAAAAAAGGTCCCGCCCGGACTGCGAAACCAGCAGCAGTGCGGTAGCATAGTATCGCCGCACGGTGGGCGCCAACTGTCGTGGTATTCTCACGGGGGGCTTGCGAGTCGACAGATGCCACAAGGGCTTAGTGTGAAGGTAAGACTACTGCTGATAGGACCGGGAGCGGGTATGCGAGTAGCACGCGGTGGTTTACCCAGCTCGAGCTCTCCAAGAGATAATACTCCTACCGCTGCATGTCCGAGTGTATCTGATATATCTCGTACAGAGCGCCTCGAGTTGTATCAGGATCGATACCATGGGTATCTGACTTTGTATATGCCTGTATGAGGCATGCTCTAGTGGCCGGCTATGCCCATGGCCTATGGCCGGATGGATGTGTGTGAGCTCATGCGTGAGTCTCCTCTATGGATGGATGGATGGATAGCTAGCTAGCTTGCTAGCTATTTGCTTGTGTGTGTGTGTGAGAGTCCATCCCCTGGATGGATGGATGTGTGCCTCCTTTTATAGTGTGAGGTAGCTTAGGATGTAAGCTAGGTGGTGGCATGTGCTAGGCATGGTGGGTGTCATCCTTGTCTCCTGGGTCACTTCATAAATAGTGCCAGGGGACAAGTGACACTATACATGATGGCTAAGATGACACGTGAATAGTGCTCGGGTACACCCGTATCGTCGGTGTCTCGTCGATGTCGGGTCGGGCTGCGATCGGCAGCCGGCTAGTTAGCGCGAATGGCAGCCGATGGTTGGTGATCGGACGGGGAGCCGGAGAGGCGGCAGTCGGACTGAGGGGCTTTGCTAGCCCCGATGTCTTGAATAATTGTCTTGCCGTCTGCGGGGTATCCGTGTCCAATTACTCCGACAGAAATCATAGTTGAGCTCTTTAATAGCCCAATATGCCTTATGTTCTAGTTCAAGAGGTAAGTGACATGCTTTTCCATAAACCATTTTATACGGAGACATACCGATAGGATTTTTATATGCAGTACTATAGGCCCATAGTGCATCATCAAGTTTCTTGGACCAATTCTTTCTAGATCTATTAACAGTATTTTGCAAAATTAATTTGAGCTCTCTATTACTCAATTCTACTTGACCACTAGAGTGTGGGTGATAAGGGGATGCAATTCTATGATTAACATCATATTTGGCAAGCATTTTACGAAAAGCACCATGAATAAAATGTGAACCATCATCAGTCATTAAACACTAGGGACTCCAAACCTCGGAAAAATGACTTCTTTAAGCATCTTAATAGAGGTGTTATGATCAGCACTACTAGTTGGAATAGCCTCTACCCACTTAGTAACGTAATCAACATCAACTAAAATATGTTTATACCCATTAGAGGAAGGAAACGGTCCCATGTAATCAAAGCCCCAAACATCAAATGGTTCAATAACAAGTGAATAATCATAGGCATTTCTTGACGTCTACTATTATTACCAATTCTTTGACATTCATCACAAGATAAGACAAACTTACGGGTATCTTTGAAGAGAGTAGGCCAATAAAAACCGGATTGCAATACCTTATGTGCAGTTCTATCTCCAGCGTGGTGTCCTCCATAAGCTTCGGAGTGACAGTTGTGTAGGATCTGTTCCTGTTCATGCTCAGGTATACAACGTCTAATAACACCAACTACTCTTTCTTTATAAAGGTGTGGGTCTTCCCAGAAGTAATGTCTTAAATCATAGAAAACCTTTTTCTTTTGCTGGTATGTGAAACTAGGTGGTATAAATTTAGCAACAATTTAATTAGCATAATCTTCATACCATGGAGCAGTACGAGAAGCATTTATGACAGCTAATTGTTCATCAGGAAAGCTATCATCAATAGGTAGTGGGTCATCAAGAACATTCTCTAACCTAGACAAGTTTTCTGCAACGGGGTTCTCAGCTCCCTTTCTATCAATAATATGCAAATCAAATTCTTGTAGCAAGAGAACCCATCTAATAAGTCTAGGCTTAGCATCTTTATTTTCCTTAAGGTATTTAATATCAGCATGATCAGTGTGAATAATTACTTTAGAATCAACAATATAAGGTCTGAACTTATCACAAGCAAAAACAACTGCTAAAAATTCTTTTTCAGTAGTAGCATAATTCCTCTGGGCATTGTCTAGAGTTTTACTAGCATATTGAATAACATTTAATTTCTTATCAACTCTTTGTCCTAGAACAACACCTACATCATAATCACTAGCATCACACATAATTTCAAAAGGTAAATTCCAATCAGGTGGCTGAACAATAGGTGCAGAAATCAAAGCTTTCTTAAGTATTTCAAATGCCTCTACACAATCATCATCGAAGACAAAAGGAATATCTTTTTGTAATAGATTAGTCAGAGTCCGAGAAATTTTTGAGAAGTCCTTAATGAACCTCCTATAAAAACCGGCATGACCCAAAAAACTTCTTATACCTTTGATGTCCTTAGGACACGACATCTTTTCAATAGCATCAACTTTAGCTTTATCAACTTCAATGCCTCTTTCAGTAATTTTATGCCCTAGGACAATGCCTTAATTAACCATAAAGTGGCATTTCTCCCAATTCAAGACAAGATTAGTTTCTTCACATCTCTGCAAAACTTGATCATGGTTGCTCAAGCAATCATCAAAAGAGGATCCATAAACGGAGAAATCATCCATGAAAACCTCACAAATCTTTTCACAAAAGTCAGAGAATATAGCCACCATGCATCTTTGAGAGGTAGCAGGTGCATTACATAAACCAAAAGGCATACATCTATAAGCAAAAGTACCGAAAGGGCAAGTAAAAGTGGTCTTTTCTTGATCCTCAGCTGACACAGGTATTTGAGAAAAACCAGAGTAACCATCTAGAAAGCAAAAATGTGCATGTTTGGATAATCTTTCTAGCATTTGTTCAATAAAAGGCAAAGGGTAATGATCTTTTTTAGTAGCTTTATTTAGGTTGCGGAAATCAATTACCATCCTATAACATGTAATAATTCTTTGCGGTATCAATTCATCTTTATCATTAGGAACGACAGTAATACCTCCCTTCTTAGGGACACAATGGACATGACTTACCCACTGACTATCAGCAATGGGATAAATTATACCTGCCTCAAGGAGCTTTAATATTTCCTTTCTTACCATTTCTTTCATCTTAGGATTTAGCCATCGTTGGTGATCAATAACTGGTTTGACGTCTTTCTCCAAATTTATTTTGTGTTGACATAGAGTGGGAGTAATGCCCTTAAGATCATCAAGAGTATATCCAATAGCAGCACGGTGCTTCCTCGGAGTTTTCAATAATTTCTTTTCTTCATGCTCTGAAAGGTTAACACTAATAATAACACGATATATCTTCTTTTCATCAAGATAAGCATATTTAAGAGTATCAGGTAACTGTTTAAGCTCAAACACTGTATCACCCTTGGGTGGAGGAGGATCCCCTAGAATTTCAACAGGCAAGTTGTGTTTCAGAATAGGTCCCTGTTTAAAGAATACTTCATCTATTTCCCTTCTTTCAATCATAAACGTATCATTTTCATGGTCTAGCAAATATTGTTCTAGAGGATCACTAGGAGGCACGACAATAGAAGCAAGACCAATAATTTCATCTTTACTAGGCAATTCCTCATCACGGGGTTGTCTACTAAATTTAGCAAAATTAAACTCATGAGACATATCACCCAAACCAATAGTAACAACATCCTTTTTGCAGTCTATCCTAGGAATAACAGTGTTCAAGAAGGGTCTACCAAATATAATGGGACAAAAGCTATCTTGTGGGGAACCAAGAACAAGAAAATCAGCAGGATATTTAACCTTCCCACACAAGACTTCAACATCTCTAACAATCCCAATCAGTGAAATAGTATCTCTATTGGCAAGCTTAATGGTAACATCGATATCTTCTATCTCAGCAGGTGCAATATCATGCATAATTTCTTCATATAAAGAATGAGGTATTGCACTATCACTAGGACCCATATCACACGAGCCATGATAACAATGATCTTCTATTTTAACAAAAATAACAGGCATGCCTACCACAGGTCTATGTTTATCTTCAGAACCAGGTTTAGCAATTCTAGCAGTCTCATCACAGAAGTAAATAACATGCCCATCAACATTATCAGACAATAGATCTTTAACCATAGCAATTTTAGGTTCAACTTTAACTTGCTCAGGGGGTTTGTGTGTCCTAATATTACTTTTGTTGACTACGTTGAAGCTTTAGCATGATCCTTTATTCTAACAGGCAAAGGTGGTTTCTCAACATAAGCAGTAGGAATAATAGGATCATTATAAGTGATAGTATTTTCTTCAACTTTAATAGGTGCAACTACTTTTACTTCAATAGGAGGATTATATTTAAACCACTTCTCCTTAGGGAGATCAACAAGAGTAGCAAATGATTCACAGAAAGAAGCTACTATCTCAGAGTCAAGTCCATATTTAGTGCTAAATTCACGGAAAACATCGGTATCCATAAAAGATTTAACACAATCAAACTTAGGTGTTATACCTGACTCCTTACCTTCATCGAGATCCCAATCTTTAGAGTTGCGTTTAATTCTTTGCAATAAATCCCATTTGAATTCAATAGTCTTCATCATAAAAGAGCCAATACAAGAAGTATCGAGCATGGAGCGATTATTGAGAGAGAGCCGAGCATAAATTTTTTGAATAATCATTTCTCTTGAGAGCTCATGATTGGGGCATGAATATGACATTGACTTAAGCCTCCCCAAGATTGAGCGATGATTTCTCCTTTATGAGGCCTATATATATATATATATATATATATATATATATATATATATATATATATATATATATATATATATATATATATATATATATATATAAAATTACGATCACGATGAACAAGATGCATAGGATAAAACTTCGATGAAATTCCAATTTCAGTCGCTTGTAGTTCCATGATCCCATATCATCACATAGCATCAGCCATGTCAATGCATATCCCTTCAAAGATAAAGGGAAAACCTTCTTCTTGATGACATCCTCAGACATACCTGCAAGCTTAAATAATCCACAAACTTCATCCACATAGATTAAGTGTAAATCGGGATGCAATGTTCCATCTCCTGCAAAAGGATTAGCTAGCAGTTTCTCTATCATACCTGAAGGAATTTCAAAGTAAACATTTTCAGTAGGTTCAGTAGGTTGAGGGGTAGCTAATTGTGGTTTCGGACGGGGTGAAGATACCACGAATAAACCCCTCAAAGGATTGTTTTCCATAGTAACAACTCACAGTAAATTTCAGCACACTATATAAATTTTTACTTACCAAATTCCACCTACCAAAGGCGCTTCACTCCCCGGCAACGACGCTAGAAAAGGGTCTTGATGACCCACAAGTGTAGGGGATCTATTGTTGTCCTTTCGATAAGTAAGAGTGTCGAACCCAACGAGGAGCAGAAGGAAATGATAAGCGGTTTTCAGCAAGGTATTCTCTGCAAGCACTGAAATTATCGGTAATAGACAGTTTTGTGATAAGGTAATTGGCAAAAAGTAATAAGTAATGAAAGTAAATAAGGCGCAGCAAGATGGCCTAATCCTTTTTGTAGCAAAGGACAAGCCTGGACAAACTCTTATATAGAGAAAAGCGCTCCCGAGGACACATGGAAATTATCGTCAAGCTAGTTTTCATCACGCTCATATGATTCGCGTTCGTTACTTTGATAATTTGGTATGTGGTTGGACCGGTGCTTGGGTGCTGTCCTTTCTTGGACAAGCATCCCACATATGATTAACCTCTATTGCAAGCATCCACAACTAAAAAAGAAGTATTAAGGTAAACCTAACCATAGCATGAAACATATGGATCCAAATCAGCCCCTTACGAAGCAACTCATAAACTAGGGTTTAATCTTCTGTCAATCTAGCAACCCATCATCTACTTATTACTTCCCAAAGCCTTCCTCTAGGCCCAAACAATGGTGAAGTGTCATGTAGTTGACGTTCACATAACACCACTAGAGGAAAGACAACATACATCTCATCAAAATATCGAACGAATACCAAATTCACATGACTACTAATAGCAAGACTTCTCCCATGTCCTCAGGAACAAGCGTAACTACTCACAGATCATATTCATGTTCATAATCAGAGGGGTATTTATATGCATAATGGATCTGAACATATGATTGTCACGCCCAATATGCGACCCTATCCAAAAGGAACTCGACGGTCCCACCAAGGATAGACCCGCATATTGAAACGCTTTTGCAAGGTGGATATCATTACATCAACATTACATAATAGTGGGATACATACATAAGGCACAAATGCCACAAGAATACATCAACATCATACAAGATCCACATCCGACTACGGATGAAACATAAACAGAAACTCAAACAACAATAACCACCCTACTAGCCCAGGCTGCCGACCTGGAACCTATCCCCTGATCGAAGAAGCAGAAGAAGAACTCCAACACAAGTAACATCGCTCTCACGTCATGATCATCGCATAACCTGTACCTGCAACTGGTGGTGTAGTAGTCTGTGAGCCATGAGGACTCAGCAATCCCATTACCATGGGTATCAAGACTAGCAAAGCTAAATGGGAAAGGAAGGAGTAAGGTGGTGAGGTTGCAGCAGCGACTAAGCATATATGGTGGCTAACATACGCAAATGAGAGCGAGGAGAGAAACAAAGGAACGGTCGTCAACTAGTAATGATCAAGAAGTGATCCTGAACTCCTACTTACGTCAGACATAACCCAGAAACCGTGTTCTCCTCTCGATCAACCCCGAAAAGAGACACTCACGGTTACACACACGGTTGGTGTATTTTAATTAAAATCAACTTCGGGTTAACTACAACCGGATATTAACAAATTCCCATCTGCCACATAACCGCGGGCACGGCTTTCGATAGTTCAAACCCTGCAGGGGTGTCCCAACTTAGCCCCCATGATAAGCTCTCGCGATCAACGAAGGATATTCCTTCTCCCCGGGAAGACCCGATCAGTCTCGGAATCCCGCTACAAGACATTTTGACAAGAATAAAACAAGTCCAGCAAAGCCACCGATGCGCCGACAATCCCGATAGGAGCTGCACATATCTCGCTCAGGCAACACCGGATGAGACATCCTACAAGTAAAACCAAACCTCGAGTTGCCACGAGGGGCCCCTGATCTACTTGGTTCGGGCCAGCACTTAGAGAAGCACCGGTCCGGGGGCTAATAAAGATGACCCTTGGGTTAATTACTCCCAAGGGAAATATAGGTGGTGGTGAGGCAAATAGTAAAACCAATGTTGGGCCTTGCTGGAAAAGTCTTATTCAAAGCGAACTGTCAAGGGGGTCCCATAAATCACCCGACCGCGTTAGGGACGCAAAATCCGGGAACATAATACCGATATGACGAAAACTAGGGCGGCAAGAGTGGAACAAAACACCAGGCATAAGGCCGAGCCTTCCACCCTTTACCAAGTATATAGATGCATTAAATAAATAAGATATATTGTGATATCCCAACAAGTAAACATGTTCCAACAAGGAACAACATCTCCATGTTCCAACAAGGAACAAACTTCATCTTCACCTGCAACTAACAACGCTATAAGAGGGGCTGAGCAAAGCGGTAACATAGCCAAACAACGGTTTGCTAGCAAGGGTGACAAAGGTTAGAGGCTGACATGGCAATTTGGGATGGCTTGATAAACAGGTAATAGGTAGCGCAGCATAGCGATAGAGCGAAGCAACTAGCATAGCAATGATAGTAGTGAGATCCAGGGTAGCGGTCATCTTGCCTGAAATCCCGCAAGGAAGAAGAACGAGTCCATGAAGAAGACGAACTGATGAAGCCGAACCAAGCGTAGACGAACGAATCCTCACGATCGCAACGAAACGGGAACTAACAAGAAGAAGTACACAACATAGTAAACACACCACACATAGACAAGGCATGATGCACAACAAGCATGATGCATGACAAAGCTACATGAAGCTACTCATGGCAAGAGATGATGCATACAATACCAACACATCAAAGCAAGTTTAAATGAGGCCGGGAACAACATATAACAATTCCGGTAAGTCCTCATATGCAAATTTCGAAATTGGTCCAGATCTGAATAAACCTTATGTTCAAGTTGTTAAACAGCAAGTTAAGATGCACCACGATGATCTACACGAAATTCTAGTCAAGTTACATATAAAGTTCATTAGATTCGGAGCTACGGCCTAGAAGATATGAGCAAAACAAGATAAACATGGCATTGGTGCAAAAGGCATATAAACATCAAGAAAACACCTCAAAACAAGGATCCAAGATGATAATATGAAGCTACATGCAAAATCAAGCAGGTTTCATATAGAGCACACTCAAAACGGAGCAACGGTTCAACACATACACTCTATACAAGATATGACAACAATCTGTCCAAAACAGCAACTAGGCATATTGCAAGCATCAAAACAATATGCTACAGCACCCCAACATAATAACAAAAGACATGGGCATGATCTACAGGTAAAGCATGACAAAACATGAACACTGAGCTACCTCCAGAAATGACTAGAACATGCTCAAAATGACATGGCAAGATTGCAAGTAATAACAGTTTCAGACTTAGCAGAAATTAACATCAGGTTGCAATGTTTAGAGCTATGAAACAACATGTTACAGGAACTTATCATGGAAAACAAAGGCATGGCATGAATCTACTCAAAGCATATAACAAAAGTCCTTTAGTGACCATAAGCCAAAAAGGATCATAAAACATAGTAACTCCCATGTCAATATTGAAAGTTTCGTTAACAGATTCAGCAACATGGCATGTCAAAAACTGATAACAAGTGGGCATGTTTACAAGCTCAATGCACTCACTACAGAGCCTTACATGGCATGGCAAGGCACCCAATAGCAAGAAGACATGGCATAGAAGATATACATGGCAAGAACAACATCATAGCATGCAAGGATCAATCACAACAACCTTGGCAAAATTGAATAACCTGTAAACAATCTGCCAGGAACATTTTGAAGCAAAAGTAGAGCTCGATTGACTCAAGCTATGGCACTCCATAATTGCAAACAAGGGCATGGATGGATAGATCAAAACATGTTTAACAAAACATCCTTACTGAAGTATCTCAAAATATGCATGGATCTCTTGGTAGCATCAAGTTAACATGGCATCAAAATATCAGCAAAACAGGGCTGAAATCAGCAACATCAAGACACCTAGTTTGCATGCTTGTGCTAGTCACCACATAGATCACAAAAATACATGGCATACACCCCTGGAAAGATGGCATGGCACATTACAAAATACATGTAGGACTCAAGTCCATAGGATGCACACATCAATCATGGCAAAAATGACAAAAGTGCAAGTTCTGATAAAAATCAGAAACTAACATCACATAGCACTCTTGCAACAGCATTTCGGGCATCAAGATGAGTTCAAATCAAAATGATGCAATGAGATGAAATGATCTACTCATCGAGAAGAACATTTTGACATACTACACGCATGAAACGGAGCAACGATGACAGAGTTACGATGCAAAGAAAATGCAACAAAATATCAAAATGCTCGGGACATAGAGGAAATTTGGAGGGGGGAAGGAAGTCAACCGAAGCACGGATTTCGAGGACGCCGGAGAGCTCGCCGGATCTGAGGCGCCGGCGGAGGGAGGAGGCCGGAGAGGAGCCGGGGCGGCTGGGAGGAGGCCGGCCGGCTCGGACGCTGCCGGGCCGGGCGGCGGGCGGCGGGCATGGCCGGCCTTGGCGGTGTGGCGGCGGACGACGGTGAGCGGCGAGGGCGACAGTGGGGAGCGGGCGGTTCACTCCGGCGACGACGGGCGGGCGGCGGCGCACCGGGCGGCCGGGCGAGGCGCTGGATCCGGCGCTGGCGAGGCGGGCGCCGGCCGCGTCTGACGGGCACGGGCGGGCGGCGACCGGCCCTGCTGGCCTGCGATGGGCTCGGGCGGGCGTGGCCGCTGGGCGGGAACGGCGGCGGAGGCCAGGTGGCGGCGCGGGTTGGTCGAGGCGGCGGCGGCGGACATGTCCGGCCAAGGGATGGACATGTCCGTGTGGCAGAGATGGGGAGGTTGGCTAGGGTTCATCTGCGATTTTTCGGGGGGAGGCACCTATAAATAGGTAGAGGGAGCTAGGAGAGTCCAAATGAGGTGCGGTTTTCGGCCACGCGATCGTGATCGAACGACCAAGAGCATGGAGGGGAGTTAGGTGGGTTTTGGGCCACTTAGAAAGGGGAGTTAGGCTGCAACAAAAGAGACTTTTATGTTACCCTGCTAACTGCTGAGTACCAAACGACCTCCAAATGGCACGAAACTTGACAGCGGTTCACGGTGCTATGCCAAGGCCGCTTGACAAACCTCGGTCCATTCCGAGACCGTTTAACACCCGCATACCTAAAAGAGGTAAAAGGGGCGCCGGAGACATAGGAGTGCCGGATTGCAAAACGGACAACGGAAAAATGCTCGGATGCATGAGACGAACACGTATGCAAAATGAAATGCACATGATGACATGATATGAAATGCAAATGATGACATGGCAAAATGCAACACGCAAGCAAATGACATGGCAACGACTGCGAATAACTGACGGACACCTGGCGCATCGAAACCCGGGGCGTTACAACACTCCTCCACTAACAAGAGATCTCGTCCCGAGATCTTAGGACCGAGACGGAAGGGAAAAGGGGAGAGGTGAAAACAAGAACTCAAGAGAAGAAGCAAAGAATCGAGAGCATTCGAGAATAAGAGAGGAACGACGAGAATGACGAGAATCAAAAGTTCACGGAATCAGATAGAATATGAAAGCACTCGTTTAGAACGAGATAAGAAAACAAATAAGACTGGAAGGATTTAGGTAGCACTCCGGCTGAAAATGGAAAGAATAGAACAAGAAGTTCACAAGATGGGATGACACTTGATGAAGACATGACACAAAACCTCCGGAAAGAATTAAAAGAGTGGAATGAAATGAGCTTAGAAGGAAGGATTGAACAGAGTTGTCGAGAAAGTCAACAACGAAAAGAATGAGCTTGTTATGGACTTATGGATAACATCTGAAAATTATTAAGGTGATAACCGACCACAAGCGGAAAAGATTGAATAGCTGAGAAGAACGAAGAAATGCAAAACTCCACTTCAAAAGAATATGGAGAATTAATTACACTTCAAGATCCTAGAAGAAAAGATACTTGAACTCCGCCAACAAATCTTGATGAACTCCAGAAGAATGAATTAAATCATGAAGAACCACCATGAAGAACTCCGGTAACAAAAAGGATGATTAGATAGAATGAAAGGATGAAAGAATAAGATGAGCCTTGCGATGATTTAGATGGGGGATTCCGACGAAATGGCCGAGGAAACTGAACTCCGGATAAGAAAAGATGAAAACACTTGGAACTAGAATTTATTCATTAAGAACAAACTCCGAAGAAATCACTTGGATGAAATAAGAATAAGATTTATTGTATGCTTATCCTTCATCAAATTAAATTGATGACAAGCAATGGATTTGGCATAATACTTATTCTCGTTGAAAAAGGATTGAGAAGGGATAGCACAGAACTTGAGAAAGTCTTCAAGAACCACCGGTAAGATTGAAAAGAACGAATGGATTAAAATGATAATCAAAGAAAAGAATCTTGAACGAACCACCGTAAGAATTTGGAAATGACTGATGAAAGAGAATGAATCACCGGGAATAATTAGAAAAGCACAAGGATACTTGAGGGAATTTAGAGAAAAGAGATCGGAGAGATCGCACACTGATTAACGAATGCTTGAACGCAGCACCGGAATAATATTGAGACGAACAAAGGGGCACGGATATAGAATAAATGGGGAATGAATCTGAAATCTTAGAACGAAGAAATCTTCCGAAAAGATGGCCTCCGGATGATCGGAACAGAAAAGCAACTCCTGAAATACTCCGGACGGATGAAAAGAATTGCACAACTGGAAACAACTAGATAGGATAACATCGAGCTAGCACCAAGAATCTCCGGGGGAACAGACAAGATTTAGAGGAAAGGCTCTTCTTCGGTCTTCGAATGACGACGAGAAACACCATCGAATTTACTGAGATACTCCGGGAGAATGAAAAGCGAAGAGATTGAGCCAACAATGAAAATGATTTGAAATCGATCTTGGAAAAACATCTGACTGATGAAATTCATACTTACGTCAAATTTCGGAAAGAATTAGGAATAACTCCGGGGAAATTAGAAGAGTCAGGTAAGATCCTGGGAAAGACCTGTGGGTTAGGGCCCACTGAAGAGAAAAACACCGTTGGAAAGGATGTTAAACAGATAGATGATGCACCGGAACAAATGAAATATTTGAATGAGGTGACAGCCTCGAATCAATTGGAACACAGACGAATCTCTTGAGATGTCATGCACACTCCGGAAGGATAAACTGGCGAGAGACGAACGAGCAAGGAAAAACACTTGAGCCGAGAGAAAGAATATGATCAACATCGAACAACTTGAATTGAGTCCACCGGAAAAGAAAGAGATGAAGAATGACGAACGAGATGAGAATTCCCCGGTTAAAATAATTGAGGGAGGACTGAAGAGGCTCCACACGAATGAAATTGATGGTCGGAAGAAACTCGAACTCCGGCAATAATAGGGTGGAGGGCGGAAAAACAAGGCAACTTGGAAGGGGAAACCGACGAATATCTTGAAGAGAAAACACCGGTTGAAGAAAACAAAGGCTTCACACGAGTAGGATGGATACTCGATTACGAACTCCGGTTCCGAGAAGAAAAGGGGTGGGTGGGTGGGAAAAACAAGGACAAGTTCGGACAAGGAAAAACAACGACGTCGGAGGAAGAACTGAGGATTGAACTCAACGATGAAGAGGCTCGAGTCGACTTGACGAGAAATGCACCGGACAAAAGAGCTGAGGAACAACTACCGGAAAACCAACTGCGTGACCCTAAAGAAAAATTTGAAGGGGAAGAGAAGTAATTCAAAACACCTACGTCAAGATTCCTCACCAGAGCGACGAAGAGACTGAGGAGTAAAAAGAATTCCTACTCTCCGATATAATTAGACTCCGAAAAGTTTTATTCTAGACTCGACTGCGGCCAAACTACACGATCAATCAAGGGGGCTCCTAGGGTCGGTCGAGGCTCTGATACCAACTTGTCACGCCCAATATGCGACCCTATCCAAAAGGAACTCGACGGTCCTACCAAGGATAGACCCGCATATTGAAACGCTTTTGCAAAGTGGATATCATTACATCAACATTACATAATAGTGGGATACATACATAAGGCACAAATGCCACAAGAATACATCAACATCATACAAGATCCACATCCGACTACGGATGAAACATAAACAGAAACTCAAACAACAATAACCACCTCGCTAGCCCAGGCTGCCGACCGAACCTATCCCCGATCGAAGAAGCGGAAGAAGAACTCCAACACAAGTAACATCGCCTCACGCCATGATCATCGCACAACCTGTACTGCAATCGGTGGTGTAGTAGTCTGTGAGCCACGAGGACTCAGCAATCCCATTACCATGGGTATCAAGACTAGCAAAGCTAAATGGGAAAGGAAGGAGTAAGGTGGTGAGGTTGCAGCGACTAAGCATATATGGTGGCTAACATACGCAAATGAGAGCGAGGAGAGAAACAAAGGAACGGTCGTCAACTAGTAATGATCAAGAAGTGATCCTGAACTCCTACTTACGCCGACATAACCCGTAAACCGTGTTCTCCTCTCGATCAACCCCAAAAGAGACACTCACGGTTACACACACGGTTGGTGTATTTTAATTAAAATCAACTTCGGGTTAACTACAACCGGATATTAACAAATTCCCATCTGCCACATAACCGCGGGCACGGCTTTCGATAGTTCAAACCCTGCAGGGGTGTCCCAACTTAGCCCCCATGATAAGCTCTCGCGATCAACGAAGGATATTCCTTCTCCCCGGGAAGACCCGATCAGTCTCGGAATCCCGGCTACAAGACATTTTGACAGTAATAAAACAAGTCCAGCAAAGCCGCCCGATGCGCCGACAATCCCGATAGGAGCTGCACATATCTCGTTCTCAGGGCAACACCGGATGAGACATCCTACAAGTAAAACCAAACCTCGAGTTGCCACGAGGGGCCCCATGATCTACTTGGTTCGGGCCAGCACTTAGAGAAGCACCGGTCCGGGGGCTAATAAAGATGACCCTTGGGTTAATTACTCCCAAGGGAAATATAGGTGGTGGTGAGGCAAATAGTAAAACCAATGTTGGGCCTTGCTGGAAAAGTCTTATTCAAAGCGAACTGTCAAGGGGTCCCATAAATCACCCGACCGCGTTAGGGACGCAAAATCCGGGAACATAATACCGATATGACGAAAACTAGGCGGCAAGAGTGGAACAAAACACCAGGCATAAGGCCGAGCCTTCCACCCTTTACCAAGTATATAGATGCATTAAATAAATAAGATATATTGTGATATCCCAACAAGTAAACATGTTCCAACAAGGAACAACATCTCCATGTTCCAACAAGGAACAAACTTCATCTTCACCTGCAACTAACAATGCTATAAGAGGGGCTGAGCAAAGCGGTAACATAGCCAAACAACGGTTTGCTAGGAAGGGTGACAAAGGTTAGAGGCTGACATGGCAATTTGGGATGGCTTGATAAACAGGTAATAGGTAGCGCAGCATAGCGATAGAGCGAAGCAACTAGCATAGCAATGATAGTAGTGAGATCCAGGGTAGCGGTCATCTTGCCTGAAATCCCGCAAGGAAGAAGAACGAGTCCATGAAGAAGACGAACTGATGAAGCCGAACCAAGCGTAGACGAACGAATCCTCACGATCGCAACGAAACGGGAACTAACAAGAAGAATCACACAACATAGTAAACACACCACACATAGACAAGGCATGATGCACAACAAGCATGATGCATGACAAAGCTACATGAAGCTACTCATGGCAAGAGATGATGCATACAAGACCAACACATCAAAGCAAGTTTAAATGAGGCCGGGAACAACATATAACAATTCCGGTAAGTCCTCATATGCAAATTTCGAAATTGGTCCAGATCTGAATAAACCTTATGTTCAAGTTGTTAAACAGCAAGTTAAGATGCACCACGATGATCTACACGAAATTCTAGTCAACTTACATATAAAGTTCATTAGATTCGGAGCTACGGCCTAGAAGATATGGGCAAAACAAGATAAACATGGCATTGGTGCAAAAGGCATATAAACATCAAGAAAACACCTCAAAACAAGGATCCAACATGATAATATGAAGCTACATGCAAAATCAAGCAGGTTTCATATAGAGCACACTCAAAACGGAGCAACGATTCAACACATACACTCTATACAAGATATGACAACAATCTGTCCAAAACAGTAACTAGGCATATTGCAAGCATCAAAACAATATGCTACAGCACCCCAACATAATAACAAAAGGCATGGGCATGATCTACAGGTAAAGCATGACAAAACATGAACACTGAGCTACCTCCAGAAATGACTAGAACATGCTCAAAATGACATGGCAAGATTGCAAGTAATAACAGTTTCAGACTTAGCAGAAATTAACATCAGGTTGCAATGTTTAGAGCTATGAAACAACATGTTACAGGAACTTATCATGGCAAACAAAGGCATGGCATGAATCTAATCAAAGCATATAACAAAAGTCCTTTAGTGACCATAAGCCAAAGAGGATCAGAAAACATAGTAACTCCCATGTCAATATTGAAAGTTTCGTTAACAGATTCAGCAACATGTCATGTCAAAAACTGATAACAAGTGGGCATGTTTACAAGCTCAATGCACTCACTACAGAGCCTTACATGGCATGGCAAGGCACCCAATAGCAAGAATACATGGCATAGAAGATATACATGGCAAGAACAACATCATAGCATGCAAGGATCAATCACAACAACCTTGGCAAAATTGAATAACCTGTAAACAATCTGCCAGGAACATTTTGAAGCAAAAGTAGAGCTCGATTGACTCAAGCTATGGCACTCCATAATTGCAAACAAGGGCATGGATGGATAGAGCAAAACATGTTTAACAAAACATCCTTACTGAAGTATCTCAAAATATGCATGGATCTCTTGGTAGCATCAAGTTAACATGGCATCAAAATATCAGCAAAACAGGGCTGAAATCAGCAACATCAAGACACCTAGTTTGCATGCTTGTGCTAGTCACCACATAGATCACAAAAATACATGGCATACACCCCTGGAAAGATGGCATGGCATATTACAAAACACATGTAAGACTCAAGTCCATAGGATGCACACATCAATCATGGCAAAAATGACAAAAGTGCAAGTTCTGATAAAAATCAGAAACTAACATCACATAGCACTCTTGCAACAGCATTTCGGGCGTCACGATGAGTTCAAATAAAAATGATGCAATGAGATGAAATGATCTACTCATCGAGACGAACATTTTGACATACTACACGCATGAAACGGAGCAACGATGACAGAGTTACGATGCAAAGAAAATGCAACAAAATATCAAAATGCTCGGGACTTGGAGGAAATTTGGAGGGGGAAGGAAGTCAACCGAAGCACGGATTTCTAGGACGCCGGAGAGCTCGCCGGATCTGAGGCGCCGGCGGAGGGAGGAGGCCGGAGAGCCGGGCGGCCGGGAGGAGGCCGGCCGGCCCGACGCTGCGGGCGGGCGGGCGGCGGCGGCGGGCCGGCCGGCGCGGCGGCGCGCGCGGAGCGGGCGAGCGGGCGAGCGGCAGTGGGGAGCGGGCGGTTTACTCCGGCGACGACGGGCGGGCGGCGGCGCAACGGGCGGCCGCGCGAGGCGCGGATCCCGCGCGTCGAGGCGGGCGCTCGGGCCGGCGACGGGCACGGGCGGCGGCGACCGGGCCCTGCGGGCTCGCGATGGGCTCGGGCGGGCCGCGGTGGCTGGCGGGGAACGGCGCGGAGGCCAGGTGGCGGGCGCGGGTTGGTCGAGGTGGCGGCGGCGGACATGTCCGCCGGCGGGATGGACATGTCCGGCGCGCAGAGGGGGAGGTTGGCTAGGGTTCATCTGCGATTTTTCGAGGGGAGGCACCTATAAATAGGTAGAGGGAGCTAGGAGAGTCCAAATTAGGTGCGGTTTTCGGCCACGCGATCGTGATCGAACGACCAAGAGCATGGAGGGGAGTTAGGTGGGTTTTGGGCCACATAGAAAGGGGAGTTGGGCAGCAACAAAAGAGACTTTTGCGGTTACCCAGTTAACCGTTGGAGTACCAAACGACCTCCAAATGGCACGAAACTTGATAGGCGGTCTACCGGTGCTATACCAAGGCCGCTTGACAAACCTCGGTCCATTCCGAGACCGTTTAACACCCGCACATGAAAAGAGGTAAAAGGGGCGCCGGAGACATAGGAGTGCGGATTGCAAAACGGACAACGGGAAAAATGCTCGGATGCATGAGACGAACACGTATGCAAAATGAAATGCACATGATGACATGATATGAAATGCAAATGATGACATGGCAAAATGCAACACGCAAGCAAATGACATGGCAACGACTGCGAATAACTGACAGACACCTGGCGCATCGAAACCCGGGGCGTTACAATGATCTTCCACCAAATAAACCAACTAGCATCAACTACAAGGAGTAATCAACACTACTAGCAACCCACAGGTACCAATCTGAGGCTTTGGGACAAAGATTGGATACAAGAGAGGAACTAGGGTTTTAGAGGAGATGGTGCTGGTGAAGATGTTGATGGAGATTGACCCCCTCCTGATGAGAGGATTGTTGGTGATGACAATGGTGATGATTTCCCCCTCCCGGAGGGAATTTTCCCCGGCAGAACAGCTCTGCCGGAGCCCTAGATTGGTTCCGCCAAGGTTCCGCCTCATGGCGGCGGAGTTTCTTCCCGAAAGCTTGCTTATGATTTTTTCTCGGACAAAAGATTTCATATAGCAGAAAATGGTACCGGAGGCCTACCAGGGGGCCCACGAGGCAGGGGGCGCGCCCAGGGGGGTAGGGCGCACCCCCACCCTCTTGGCCAGGGTGTGGGCCCCCTCTGGTATTTTCTTCGCTTAGTATTTTTTATTAATTCCAAAAATGACTTCCGTGAAGTTTCAGGACTTTTGGAGCTGTGCAGAATAGGTCTCTAATATTTGCTCCTTTTCCGGCCCAGAATTCCAGCTGTCGGCATTCTCCCTCTTCATGTAGACCATGTAAAATAAGAGAGAATAGGCATAAGTATTGTGGCATAACGTGTAATAACAGCCCATAATGCAATAAATATCGATATGAAAGGATGATCCAAAATGGACGTATCAGATGGCAAAGTGAACAAAGGTATATTTCATATACATGTTATTGATGTGTACCTTACTAATGCTCGTAGTAGCGCCTGGGTATTTGATACTGGTTCGGGTGCTCATATTTGCAACTCGAAACAGGGGCTACGGATTTAACGAAGATTTGCTAAGGACGAGGTGACGATGCGCGTAGGGAATGGTTCCAAGGTCGATGTGATCGCTGTCGGCACACTACCTCTACATCTACCTTCGGGATTAGTTTTTCACCTGAATAATAGTTACTTGGTGCCAGCGTTAAGCATGAACATTATATCTGGATCTTGTTTGATGCGAGACGATTATTCATTTAAATCAGAGATTAATGGTTGTTCTATTTATATGAGTAATATCTTTTATGGTCATGCACCCTTGATGTGTGGTCTATTTTTGTTGAATCTTGATCGTGGTGATACACATATCCATAATACTGATGCCAAAAGATGCAAAGTTGATAATGATAGTGCAACATATTTGTGGCACTCCGTTTAGGTTATATTGGTGTAAAGCGCATGAAGAAACTCCATGCAGATGGACTTTTGGAATCTCTTGATTATGAATCATTTGACGCTTGCGAACCATGCCTCATGGGCAAGATGACTAAAACTCCGTTCTCTGTAACAATGGAGTGAGCTACTGACTTATTGGAAATAATACATACCGATGTATACGGTCCTATGAGTGTTGAGGCTCGCGACAGGTATCGTTATTTTCTAACCTTCACAGATGATTTGAGCAGATATGGGTATATCTACTTAATGCAACACAAGTCTGAAACATTTGAAAAGTTCAAAGAATTTCAGAGTAAAGTGGAGAATCATCAAGAAAATAAAGTTTCTATGATCTGATCGCTGAGGCGAATATTTGAGTTACGAGTTTGGCCTTCATTTAAAACAATGTGGACTAGTTTCACAACTCACGCCACCTGGAACACCACTTGGAAATGGTGTATCCGAACGTCATAAGCGTACTTTATTAGATATGGTGCAATATATGATGTCTCTTACCAATTTACCACTATCGTTTTGGGGTTATGCATTAGAGACAACTGCATTCACTTTAAATAGGGCACCATCTAAATTCGTTGAGACGACACCGTATGAACTGTGAGCTGTCGTTTCTTAAAGTTTGGGGTTGTGATGCTTATGTGAAAAAGCTTCAGACTGATAAGCTCGAACCCAAATCAGAGAAGTGCGTCTTCATAGGATATCAAAAAGAAACTCTTGGGTACACCTTCTATCACAGATCCAAAGGCAAGATATTTGTTGCTAAGAATGGATCCTTTCCAGAGAAGGAGTTTCTCTCGAAAGAAGTGAGTGGGAGGAAAGTAGAACTTGATGAGGTAATTTTACCTTCTCTCAAGTTGGAAAGTAGTTCATCACATAAATCAATTCCAGTGATGCCTTCACCAGTTAGCGAGGAAGCTAATGATGATGATCATGAAACTTCAGATCAAGTGACTACCGAAACTCGTAGATAAACCAGAATACGTTCCGCACCAGAGTGGTACGGTAATCCTGTTCTGGAAGTCATGTTACTAGACCATGACGAACTTACGAACTATGAGGAAGCGATGATGTGCCCAGATTCCGCGAAATGGCTTGAGGCCATGAAATCTGAGATGGGATTCATGTTTGAGAACAAAGTGTGGACTTGGTTGACTTGCCCGATGATCGGCAAGCCATAGAGAATAAATGGATCTTCAAGAAGATGACTGACGCTGACGGTTATGTTACTGTCTACAATGCTCGACTTGTCGCGAAAGGTTTTCGACAAGTTCAAGGAGTTGACTACGATGAGACTTTCTCACCCGTAGCGATGCTTATGTCTGTCCGAATCATGTTAGCAATTGCCGCATTTTATGATTATGAAATTTGGCAAATGGATGTCAAAAATGCATTCCTTAATGGATTTCTCAAAGAAGAGTTGTATATGATGCAACCAGAAGGTTTTGTCAATCCTAAAGGTGCCAACAAAGTGTGCAAGCTCCAACAATCCATTTATGGACTGGTGCAAGCCTCTCAAAGTTGGAATATACGCGTTGATAATGTGATCAAAGCATATGGTTTTATACAGACTTTTGGAGAAGCCTGTATTTACAAGAAAGTGAGTGGGAGCTCTGTAGCATTTCTAGTATTATATGTGGATGACATATTGTTGATTGGAAATGATATAGAATTTCTGGATAGCATAAGAGGATACTTGAATAAGAGTTTTTCAATGAAAAACATCAGTGAAGCTGCTTATATATTGGGCATCAAGATATATAGAGATAGATCAAGACACTTAATTGGACTTTCACAAAGCACATACCTTGATATTTTTTTTGAAGAAGTTCAAAATGGATCGGTCAAAGAAAGGGTTATTGCATGTGTTACAAGGTGTGAAGTTGAGTCAAACTCAATGTCCGACCACTGCAGAAGATAGAGAGAAAATGAAAGTCATTCCCTATGTCTCAGCCATAGGATCTATCATGTATGCTATGCTGTGTACCAGACCTGATGTGTGCCTTGCTATAAGTCTAGTAGGGAGGCACCAAAGTAATCTAGGAGTGGATCACTGGACAGCGGTGAAGAACATCCTGAAATACCTAAAAAGGACTAAGGATATGTTTCTCGTTTATGGAGGTGACAAAGAGCTTGTCGTAAATGGTTACGTCGATGCTAGCTTTGACACTGATTCGGATGACTCTAAGTCACAAACCGGATACGTATTTATATTGAATGGTGGAGCTGTCAGTTGGTGCAGTTCCAAGCAGAGCGTTGTGGCGGGATCTACGTGTGAAGCAGAGAACATAGCTGTTTCGAAAGCAGCAAATGAAGGAGTTCACATCCGATCTAGGTGCAATACCTAGTGCATCGGGTCCAATGAAAATCTTTTGTGACAATACTGGAGCAATTGCCTTAGCAAAGGAATCTAGATTTCACAAGAGAACCAAACACATCAAGAGACGCTTCAACTCCATCCGCGATCAAGTCAAGGAGGGAGACATAGAGATTTGCAAAATACATACAGATCTGAATGTTGTAGACCCGTTGACTAAAGCCTCTTCCACGAGCAAAACATGATCAGCACCAAGACTCCATGGGTGTTAGAATCATGGTAATGTAATCTAGATTATTAACTCTAGTGCAAGTGGGAGACTGAAGGAAATATGCCCTAGAGGCAATAATAAAGTTTTTATTTATATTTCCTTATATATCATGATAAATGTTTATTATTCATGCGATAATTGTATCAACCGGAAACTTGATACATGTGTGAATACATAGACAAATCAGAGTGTCCCTAGTATGCCTCTACTTGACTAGCTTGTTAATCATAGATGGTTAAGTTTCCTAACCATAGACATGTGTTGTCATTTGATGAACGGGATCACATCATTAGGAGAATGATGTGATGGACAAGACCCATCCGTTAGCTTAGCATAATGATCGTTAAGTTTTATTGCTATAGCTTTCTTCATGACTTATACATATTCCTTTGACTATGAGATTATGCAACTCCCGAATACCAGAGGAACACCTTGTGTGCTATCAAACGTCACAACATAACTGGGTGATTATAAAGATGCTCTACAGGTGTCTCTGAAGGTGTTTGTCGGGTTGGCATAGATCGAGATTAGGATTTGTCACTCCGAGTATCGGAGAGGTATCTCTGGGCCCTCTCAGTAATGAACATCATGATGAGCCTTGCAAGCAATGTGACTAATGAGTTAGTTGCGAGCTGATGCACTACAGAACGAGTAAAAGAGGCTTGCCGGTAACGAGATTGAACTAGGTATGAGGATACCGATGATCGAATCTCGGGCAAGTAACATACCGATGGCAAAGGGAATAACGTATGTTGTCATTACGGTTTGACCAATAAAGATCTTCATAGAATATGTTGGAAACAATATGAGCATCCAGGTCCCACTGCTGGTTATTGACCGAAGATATGTCTCGGTCATGTTTACATAGTTCTCGAACCCGTAGGGTCTGCACGCTTAACGTTCGATGACGATTTGTATTATGAGTTATGTGTTTTTGGTGACGGAAGATTGTTCGGAGTCCTGTATGAGATCACGGACATGACGAGGAGTCTCGAAATGGTTGACACGTAAATATTGATATATTGGATGATGTTATTTGGACACCGGAATGGTTCCGGAGTATTTCAGGTATTTTTCGGAGTACTGGGAGGTTACTGGAACCCCCCGGGAAGGTAATGGGCCTACATGGGCCATAGAGGAGAGAGAGGGGAGCCTGCAAGGGGTGGCGTCCCCCCCATGGGAGTCCGAATTGGACAAGGAGCAAGGGGCGCGACCCCCTTTCCTTCTCCCTCTCCCTCTCCTTCCCCCTTTCCCCCTCCGAAAGAAAGGAAGGGGGCGACTTGGACTAGGAGTCCTAGTCGGTTTTCCCCCCCATGGCGCGCCCCTTGTGGCCGGCCTCCTCCCTTTCCTCCTTTATATACGGGGGCAGGGGGCACCCCAAAGCACATCAATTGTTCTTAGCCGTGTGCGGTGCCCCCCTCCATAGTTTACTCCTCCGGTCATATTGTCGTAGTGCTTAGGCTAAGCCCTGCGTGGATCACATCACCATCACCGTCACCACGCCGTCATGCTGACAAAACTCTCCCTCGACACTTTGTTAGATCAAGAGTTCGAGGGACGTCATCGAGCTGAACGTGTGCAGAACTAGGAGGTGTAGTAAATTCGGTGCTTGATCGGTTGGATCGCGAAAACGTTCGACTACATCAACCGCATTAAGCTAATGCTTCGCTTTTGGTCTACGAGGGTACGTGCACATACTCTTTCCCTCTCGTTTCTATGCATCTCCTAGATAGATCTTGCGTGATCGTAGGATTTTTTTTAAATTGCATGCTACGTTCCCCAACATCTATGTAACGCCCCGGATTCGATGCGCCAGGTGTCCGCCAGTTATTCGCCGTCGTTGCCATGTCATGTGCTTGCGTGTTGCATTTTGCCATGTCATCATCTGCATTTCATATCATGTCATCATGTGCATTTCATTTTGCATACATGTTCGTCTCATGCATCCGAGCATTTTCCTCGTTGTCCGTTTTCCAATCCGGCACTCCTATGTCTCCCGGCGCCCCCCTTCTGCCTCTTTTCGTGTGCGGGTGTTAAACTTTCTCGGAATGGACCGAGGTTGGTCTAGCGGCCTTGGTATACCACCGGTAGACCGCCTGTCAAGTTTCGTCCCATTTGGAGGTCGTTTGATACTCCAACGGTTAACCGGGTAACCGCAAAAGCCTCTTTTGTTTGCAGCCCAACACCCCCCTCCAAGTGGCCCAAAACCCAGCAAACTCCCCTCCATGCTCTCGGTCGTTCGATCACGATCGTATGGGCGAAAACCGCACCTCATTTGGACTCTCCTAGCTCCCTCTATCTATAAATAAATCTCCTCCCCCGAAATTCGCGGTGCAAACCCTAGCCAACCTTCCCCTCCGCGCGCCGGACATGTCCATCCCGCCGCTGGACATGTCCGCCGCCTCCCCCGTCCAATCCGCCCCGCCACGTGGTGTTCGCCGCCTCCCACCGCCGCCCGGCCCGTGGGGCCAGCTGAGCCAGCGCCCGCCCGCCGCCGCCTCCCGCGCCCGGCGCCGCCGCCCGACCGGCTCCTCGCCTCACTTGGCGGCCGCCTACGCTGGCGGGAGCTCCGTCCCGGCGATCCCCGCGCCGTGCTGCCGCCAGACCCGCCACCAGCAGCCATGGACTCACCGCCCGTCCGCCGCCTCGCCCAGCCGCCGCCCGCCTCGCCCGGCGCCGCTGCCCGCCTCGCTCCGCCCGGCCCGGCCCGACCTCGCCTCCCCGGCCTCTCCTCCTTCCTTCTCCGGCCAGCCGCCGCCGGCCGCCTCGGCTTCCGCGCAGCCGGATCTAGATCCACCTCGGTTGACCTCTTCCCCCCAAAATCCCCTAGGTCCTTTTCTGTCATTATTTTGTTGCATTTTCATCATGCCATAACTCTCTGCATATTGCTCTGTTTCGTGCGTGTAATATGTCAAATTGTTCGCCTCTACGAGTACATCATTTCATCTCATTGCATCATTTTCATTTGAGCTCATCTTGATGCCCGAAATGCTGTTAGAAGAGGGCTATGTGATGTTAGTTTCAGATTCTTATCAGAACATGCACTTTTGTCAATTTTGCCATATTTGATGTGTGCACCCTATGAACTTGAGTCCTACATGTGTTTTGTAATATGCCATGCCATATTTACAGGGGTGTATGCAATGTATTTTTGTGATCTCTGTGGTGACTAGCACAAGCATGCAAACTAGGCTTCATGATGTTGCTGATTTCAGCCCTGCTCATTGATATTTTTATGCCATGTAAACTTGATGCTACCGAGAGATCCATGCTTATTTTGAGATACTTCAGTAAGGATGTTTTGAACATATGGTTATTCTCTATCCATCCATGCCCTTGTTTGGAATTATGGAGTGACATAGCTTGAGTAAATCGAGCTCTACTTTTGCTATAAAATGTTTCCTGGCAGGTTGTTTACATGTTATTCAATTTTGCCAAGGTTGTTGTAGTTGATCCTTGCATGCTATGATGTTGTTCTTGCCATGTATAGCTTCTATGCCATGTCTTCTTACTGTGAGTTGCCTTGCCATGCCATGTATTGCTCTTTGGTGAGTGGTTCAAGCTCACCAACATGCCTACTTATCGTTGTTCCTGCCTTGTATGAATCTGTCATATAACTTGCCATGTTTACATGGGTGCCATCATATCTTCTGATCCTTTTTGGCTCATGGTCAGCAAAGGACTTTTGTTCTATGCAATTAGTAGATTCATTCCATGCCTTTGTTTGCCATGATAAGTTCCTGTAACATGTTGTTTTGATAGCTCTAAACATTGCAACCTGATGTTATTTTCTGCAAAGTCTGAAACTGTTATTATTTGCAATCTTGCCATGTGTTTTTGAGCATGTTCTAGTGATTTATGGAGATAGCTCAGTGTTCATGTTTTGTCATGCTTTACCTGTAAATCATGCCCATGCCTTTTGTTATTACGTTGAGATGCTGTAGCATAGTGTTTTGATGCTTGCAATATGCTTAGTTGCTGTTTTGGACAGATTGTTGTCATGACTTGTATAGAGTGTATGTGTTGAACCGTTGCTCCGTTTTGAGTGTGCTCTATATGAAACTTGCTTGATTTTGCATGTAGCTTCATATTATCATGTTGCATCCATGTTTTGAGGTGTTTGCTTGATGTTTGTATGCATTTTGCATCAATGCCATGCTTATCTTGTTTTGCTCATATCTTCTAGACCGTAGCTCCGAATCTAATGAACTTTATATGTAACTTGACTAGAATTTCATGTAGATCATCGTGGTGCATCTTAACTTGCTGTTTAACAACTTGAACATAAGGTTTATTCAGATCTGGACCAATTTCGAAATTTGCATATGAGGACTTACCGGAATTGTTATATGTTGTTTCCGGCCTCATTTAAACTTGCTTTGATGTGTTGTTCTTGTTTGCATCATCTCTTTCCATGAGTAGCCTCATCTAGCTTTGTCATGCATCATGCTTGTTGTGCATCATGTCTTGTTCATGTGTGGTGTGTTTACCTTGTTGTGTGCTTCTTCTCGATAGTTCCCGTTTCGTTGCGATCGTGAGGATTCGTTCGTCTACGCTTGGTTCGGCTTCATCAGTTCGTCTTCTTCATGGACTCGATTCTTCTTCCTAGCGGGATTTCAGGCAAGATGACCGCTACCCTGGATCTCACTACTATCATTGCTATGCTAGTTGCTTCGTTCTATCGCTATGCTGCGCTACCTATTACCTGTTTATCAAGCCATCCCAAATTGCCATGTCAGCCTCTAACCTTTTGCACCCTTCCTAGCAAACCGTTGTTTGGCTATGTTACCGCTTTGCTCAGCCCCTCTTATAGCGTTGTTAGTTGCAGGTGAAGATGAAGTTTGTTCCTTGTTGGAACATGGAGATGTTATTCCTTATTGGAACATGTTTACTTGTTGGGATATCACAATATATCTTATTTAATTAATGCATCTATATACTTGGTAAAGGGTGGAAGGCTCGGCCTTATGCCTGGTGTTTTGTTCCACTCTTGCCGCCCTAGTTTCCGTCATATCGGTATTATGTTCCCGGATTTTGCGTCCCTAACGGTCGGGTGATTTATGGGACCCCTTGACAGTTCGCTTTGAATAAGACTCCTCCAAGAAGACCCAACTTTGGTTTTACCATTTGCCTCACCTAGCCCTTTTTCCCTTGGGTTTCGGAGCCCAAGGGTCATCTTTATTTTAGCCCCGGCCGTTGCTTCTCTAAGTCTTGGCCTGAACCGAAGCTGCGGGGCCCCTCGAGCAACTCGAGGTCTGGTTTTACTCGTAGCTAGTCTCATCCGGTGTGCCACGAGACCGAGATATGTGCAGCTCCTATCAGGATTTGTCGGCACATCCGGCGGCTTTGCTGGTCTTGTTTTATTCTTTGTCGAAATGTCTTGTAGCCGGATTCCGAGACTGATCGGGTCTTCCGGGAGAAGGAATATCCTTCGTTGATCGCGAGAGCTTATCATGGGCTAAGTTGGGACACCCTGCAGGTATAAACTTTCGAGAGCCGTGCCTGCGGTTATGTGGCGATGGGAATTTGTTAATATCCGGTTGTAGTAAACTTGAAGCAAACTCTTCTAAAATACACCAACCGTGTGCGTATCCGTGAGTGTCTCTTTTCGGGTTGATCGAGAGGAGAACACGGTTTCGGGTTATGTCGACGTAAGTAGGAGTTCGGATCACTTCTTGATCATTACTAGTTGACGACCGTTCCTTTGTTTCTCTTCTCGCTCTCATTTGCATATGTTAGCCACCATATCATGCTTAGTCGCTGCTGCAACTTCTCCACTTTACCCCTTCCTTTCCCTTTAAGCTTTGCTAGTCTTGATACCCATGGTAATGGGATTCTTTGAGTCCTCGTGGCTCACAGATTACTACACCACCGATTCTGTACAGGTTTGCGATGATCATGACGTGAGAGCGGTGTTTACTTGTGTTGGAGTTCTTCTTCGATCAGGGGATAGGTTCCAGGTCGGCAGCCTGGGCTAGCAGGGTGGATGTCGTTTGAGTTTCTGTTTATGTTTCATCCGTAGTCGGATGTTGATCTTGTATATGATGTTGATGTATTCTTGTGGCATTTGTGCCTTATGTATGTATCCCCACTCTTATGTAATGTTGATGTAATGATATCCACCTTGAAAAAGCGTTCCAATATGCGGGTCTATCCTTCGTGGGACCGTCGAGTTCCTTTTGGATAGGGTCGCATATTGAGCGTGACAATCAAGGAGACACCACTCTCCAAAAGGTAATAGATGGTGTGTTGATGATGAAACTCCTTGCTCTTGTGTTTCAAATGATAGTCTCCCCAACACTCAACTCTCTCTCACAGATTTGGATATGGTGGAAAGATGATTTGAGTGGAAAGCAAGTTGGGGAAGGCTAGAGAACAAGATTATTGTGGTTGGATTGAAATGTCTTGATCTCAACACATGAGTAGGTGGTTCTCTCTCAGAAAATGAGTAGTGGAATTTTAGGCACGTTCTGATGTGTAACACCCCGAGAATCATGCTACAGTAACCCTCTGTGATTAAGCTAATCATGTTGCTAAACAGGGCTTGATCACATTGGAATCACATTTCTTTTCAAACTACTAATTCAAACTTCAATTAAATTTAAAGTGGAAAATAGAAGTTGTCAAAATTGAAAACTAAAATGTTCATTAAGTAACTAACAAATAATCCTGAAGCAATTATAAAATTGTAACTAAACTTAAATGGATTAGTTAGGTGACCCTAACAACCTCAAACTTTGGCAAGCAACAACATTTAATAACCTTTTAATTAATATAAATTTAATATGAATTAGTATTTCACCCAAACTAGTTTTTGGTGCAAGGATCTGATGCACTGCAACTTATAAGCTAGCACCCATATTTTATAAATACCATTTAGGTGCTAAACATTTTGCAAACAGAAAAATAAAAATAAATAGAAAAAAAAGAAAAGGCATCAATAGGACCCCTCCCCCACCCGCCGGGTCAACCGGCCCAGCTGGCCACCAGGCCGTCCAGGCCGGCCCAGACCCAGGCCATTAACCCCTCCCCGGGGGCACCGAAACCCTAACCCCCTTCCCCACGATCCCCACCTCCGGCGATCTGGATCGGGCGCCCAACGCACGCCGCCCGATCCCGTTGCCCCCGAGCCCGACGCCGGGGCCCGACGCCGCCCCGCGGTCGTCGGGCTGCCCCTCCTCACCACTCCGTCACCGGAGCGCCGTCGCCGCCGCTTCGCTCCACCAATCCTCCCCGAACGAACTCCACGCGCCCGACGATGCCGTCCTCTTCGCTCGACGCCGTCGCCGGAGACCACCTCGCCGGACTGCCTCCCCTACGTCGCCGGCGTCCCCGACTTCCTCCTTGCGCCCCGCTGCCCAGTCCCCTTCAACCCCTTATGAGTGCCACCCCCATCTCCCTCTCTGTCCCCGCGCCGGAGTCGTCCTTGACGGGACTCACTCGCCCGCGTGCTCCCGAAGCTCCGCCCGACCCTCGCCCCGTAGCCTTCCCCGCGGCCTGGTGCTCGCGGCCACCCCGCCATGCACAACGCCTGCACCGTGGCCTCCCCGCCCGGTAGCCGTTTTGCCCGTAGCACCGCGCTCCTGCCCGAGCGCACACGCCCCGCCCGCCACGCTGCCCCTTGCCTAACGCCTCGCGGGCGCTCTCCACCGACCACGGCCAGGCTTCGCCCGGCCATGGCTCGCCGTGGCCACCGCCCCGCCCGGCGCCTTGCCGGGTCCGGCCAAGTTGGCGTGCGCCCATTGGGGCGCGTCCTGCGCCCGCGCCCGCTAAGTGGCGCCCGATAGGCCCATGTGCCTATGGCACGTGGGGCCCGCCCTGGAACATTTTACAAAAAAAGATAAGATAAGATAAAAAAATAAAATAAAATAAATAATAATAATTAAAATATTAATTAATTAATTAAAGAATTAATTAACTTAATTAATTCTGATTACATTAATCTAATCACTAGTTGACTTAATTAAACCTTGATTTGTCTGATCAGTCAATGGCAACGGGACCCACACGTCAGTTGACCAGTCAACGCCTCTGTTGACTGCTGACGTCATGCTCACCTCAGCGTGCACTATTTTGGATAATGTTAGAATTAAATAATTAAATAAATTCTAAAACTGATTAAATCTTTTAAAATTAACATAAAATAAACCGTAACTCGGATGAAATTACTTTCTACATGAAAGTTGCTCAGAACGATTATACGAATCTGGATACGCATCCCGTTCGTCCGCCACACATCCCTAACATATCGAACACACAACTTTCCCCCTCTGGCTCACTTGTCCGAAAACGCGAAACACCGGGAATACTTTCCAGGATGTTTCCCCCTTTCACCGGTATCACCTATCCCTGCGTTAGGTCACCCCTAGCACAACGTATTGCCGCATCTTGCTTTGTGTTACATTTGATTGCTCTGTTATTTATTGTGTTCCCCCTCCGTTACTTCTTTCCGGTAGACTCCGAGACCGCTGCCGATGTTCGTGTGTTCGACTACATCGAAGATGACCCCTCCTACTTGCCAGAACAACCAGGCAAGCCCCCCCCCCTTGATCACCAGATATCGCCTATTCTTCTCTATACTGCTTGCATTAGAGTAGTGTAGCATGTTACTGCTTTCCGTTATTCCTATCCTGATGCATAGCTTGTCCTTGCTACTACTGTTGTTACCTTTACCTGCAATCCTACATACTTAGTATAGGATGCTAGTATTCCATCAGTGGCCCTACATTCTTGTCCGTCTACTGTGCCATATTATCGGGCTGTGATCACTTGGGAGGTGATCACGGGTATATACTATATACTTTATATATGATACATGTAGTGACTAAAGTCGGGTCGGCTTGTGGAGCACCCGCGAGTGATTCACGGATTGGGGGCTGAAAGGACCTTTGTCCCAACGACCCTCTGTGTGGATCTTTGTGGCGGAGCGACAGGGCAGGTTGAGACCGCCTAGGTGAGAGGTGGTCCTGGCCCTGGTCGGCGTTCGCGGATACTTAACACGCTTAACGAGATCTTGGTATTGGATCTGAGTTGGGTCGTTGACCTTATACGCATTCACCGCCACGTGGGACAAGATATGGGCAACCGGCGTCGTGGTATCAGCCGAAGCCTTCGTGACGTGACGTCGGCGGCGAAAGCGCGCTACCGGATTGGACTGGAATGTCGCTAGGCTAGGTGCGCTTCGATCGCGTTCGCAGCGTGCGGTGTGCTAAGGCGATGGGCCGGACCCACGGCGCTTAGGTTTAGACCGCGCGTTGACCTCTCTGCTGGCCTAGGTGGGGCTGCGACGTGTTGATCTTCCGAGGCCGGGCATGACCCAGGAAAGTGTGACGGCCAAATGGGATAAAGTGTTGGGTTATGTGGTGCACCCCTGCAGGGAAGCTAATCTATTGAATAGCCGTGATCTTGATAACAGGACGACTTGGAGTTGTACCTTGATCTTATGACAACTAGAACCGGATACTTAATAAAACACACCCTTGAAGTGCGGATACAACTGGTGGTCGCTCTCTAATGTGGCTACGAGGAGAGGATCGCGGGTAGGATTATGCTATGCGATGCTACTTGGAGGACTTGGTCTACTCTCTTCTACATCTTTGCAAGACGGAGGCTGCGAGCGTAGTCTTCGACGAGATTAGTTATCCCCTCTTATTCTGGCATTCTGCAGTCCAGTCCACTGATATGGCCCTTTACACATATACGCATGCATATGTAGTGTAGCTCCTTGCTTGCGAGTACTTTGGATGAGTACTCACGGTTGCCTTTCTCCCCCTTTTCCCCCTTCCCTTCTACCTGGTTGTCGCAACCAGATGCTGGAGCCCACGAGCCAGAAGCCACCGTCGTCGATGATGACTCCTACTACACCGGAGGTGCCTACTACTACGTGCAGCCCGCTGAAGATGATCAGGAGTAGTTAGGAGGATCCCAGGCAGGAGGTCTGCGCCTCTTTCGATCTGTATCCCAGTTTGTGCTAGCCTTCTTAAGGCAAACTTGTTTAACTTATGTCTGTACTCAGATATTGTTGCTTCCGCTGACTCGTCTATGATCGAGCACTTGTATTCGAGCCTTCGAGGCCCCTGGCTTGTATTATGATGCTTGTATGACTTATTTATGTTTTAGAGTTGAGTTGTGATATCTTCCCGTGAGTCCCTGATCTTGATCGTACACATTTGCGTGCATGATTAGTGTACGATTGAATCGGGGGCGTCACAAGTTGGTATCTGAGCCGACTGCCTATAGGAATCCCCCTTCCAACTCCTTGGCCAAAGTCGAGTCTAGACATTACAAAAACTTTTACTTACATGGCTGTGTGGCTTACGGGCCCACGTCGCCATTGGGTGGTATTAGGATCTTTTATTCCTCGTCCTATACTCTGGGACTCTGATCTCTCTTCTATTCGGGTTAAATGATTTTGCTAAAAACAAAACTAACTTTAGGTTCTCGAAAATACTTTCTCCCACAGAGCCCCTCACTCCCGATGATCGTTTGCTACACCAGAAGATTCTGAAGATACTCGCTGAAGTTCTCTCGAGACTTTGTGCCCATTGCTTTTGCAATTCCCTACCACCGATAAATCCTTATGGATAACTTATTGCCCTTACCATTCTTACATTCATCCCTAGCTGCTCTTGTTATTACAAGATGCATCGAATTGTTCTTTGACTTTTAAGAATCTTTTGAGCCATTGCATTGCAGATCTTTGCCACACGAATACCCTCTATGGATAATTCCTCACACTTACCGAGTATCTGTTCTTTCACCATTGTTCATGTGTTTCACAATGGTCTTCGAAATACTATTCGATCCTCCAAAAATCCTTAGTAGCTTATTGCTCTGCAATACTTGTCTGCTTGCATTGTGGATGCTTTCCAAATGTCTGGCAATATTCGTTAGTATCCTTAGACACCTCCCTTTTGATCCTATTGATTCAACATGAGTGCGAATGCACGCAATCATCAGTTGATCCTTTTAATTTATCTTTCCAACTCAGACGTCATTTTAAACATGAGCTTGATCTCGACCAATCAAATTGTTGTCGATTTTACCCCTAAGCTTACTCAACTTATCCATCCTTAATCAGAGCATTTGCTTCTGATCCTTTGATTTGGTAATCATAATTTCTTTACATGTGAGATTTGAATTAGTCAGTTGCTTCTATAATCCAATGCCTTCGCATTGTTTCTTCCTCTGGTTGTGTGCCAATACTCACATCAGTTTCACTATGAACCGTCGGATCCTTTGTTGAAATATCATCCAACAGTGTCCTTCGTATACAAAAACCTCGAGAAGTTCTTTCCCTGATACATAATGCCTTAAGTAAATTGTATCCTCTGTTTTTTTCAACCATGATCTACTATCGAGCTTGTGTTATTTACTATTGAAGCTTGTGGTATATGTTTCCACGATACCCTGACGGGTTGAACCTATACCTTCTCTAAAACCGTGTGAACCCGAAAGTTTTCATGAGTCATACTCTTCTGGTGCTTCGCCAGATAAAATTTCAACACCTGCAACTTCTTCGAAGACGAGAAGTGAATGGAAGGTTATGCATTAAAGAAGTGGGAGTCGACCTTGAACTTTGCGTCCATGCCCATGGACCCGATGTGGAACTTATCATGGAAGCTTCTTGCAAAATATTTAATCACTTGGGAAATTCTTTCGATGTCATTAGATTGGATCCCTTGCAGCTATGGTTCCGACCATATTGTTCTTCTTTGATCCCATTTCTCGGGGAAGTTTAAATAGTTGCCTTTTAAAGAGCAATACCCCAGTCCAACCTCTGCTTTGATTTGTCGTCGAGTATTACCCCCTGGTATCTCGAGATTATCACATAACCGCATAACTTCTTATGAGTTCTTCGTCAAGTACTACATTCTCATCGATTCCAATTTTTCCTGGGTTTTGAGTGGTTAGTCACTCGAGTACCCGATAACTGAATCGAGTCCAAGATTACGGTTCAACAACTCTTAGTAATCTTCCTTACTTACGAGTTTGTACCCGATCATGTCATTCCTAGCCTATTTGCCTATATCATTATCATGATGATTTTAATTGTGTTACCTGGTCCTTATTCCTAGAGCACAACTTTCAACAATGAGCTAAGCTTGCGTCGATTTTCGTCGTCATATCATTTCTCCTTGAACAACAAACTTGATTTCGAGTTTGTGTCCTAACCGTGGTTCCAATAACCTTTCGCTTCATCATTCGTTTGACTTGATGTCATCGTCGATCGATTACATCTTCGTGTGACCTCTCAACAAATGTGTCGTGATCATCATCAACCTTATGAGCTCTTCCAGGATATTAGTCGGATTCATGATGGGAAATACCACCCTTGCCCTTGATGATTTGTGTTGTCATCGATCACTTTATTCCCTTCCCTCCAACACAAACTTGTTCATGTTCTGTGTTATACCTTGAGTTCCTTACTATCCAGCATTTGTTCTCCTTTACCATGGAGTATTACCATCTTTTTATGTCAAGAATGTCGTGAGAATTGCTCCACCTCTTTGGTCCCAGTGTTGATTCTAACCGGGATACCAACAAGTGATCGGTGCTGTTTGAATTCTACACTTCTAGCAACCCTATTGCTTTGAAGTTAATGATCGACAGTTCATTCTTATCCTATCTCATATCGAATCACCATTCTAACAGTTGATCGTGCTACCTATGCCCATATTTTGGGTACACCTTTCAACCAATGTTTAAATTGTGTATGTTTTTCTCGAGCATACCACATTATATCATTTGATCTGACAAATGTTATCTCCTTGTCCACATAAGTGTGGAAATCCATCTTTTGAAAATCCCAATGAATTGTTGCTGAGTTCATCAGCCACTCCTCGTCTTTTCCTTGGTTAAATGATGAACTCTTGTTTCGAAACTTGCTTCCATAGTTCAATTCCCGAGAATCTTACAATGTCATCTCGACAATTTGTGTTGCACCTTTCTTCTAAGGCATCCTGAGTCTGAGTTATCCTGACACCAATCAGATCTGAATCTCGGTCAGATATGATGGTTGGAACATATTTCCAAGAGTTATAACCTTGGTCTTTATGTGACCCGGTAAGGTGATGTCGTGCCTAGCACACCTGGCCCGAGACCCATTGTTATAGTTTTCCTTTTCAGCAGGGTTATCCATTCTCTCATGAGGAAACTGTAAGACTTATTCTATAAGTTGTTCCTGATGGATCCTTTGTGTATCCAAAATCTGACCTTTGCTTGAAAACCATGTCAATGCTATCTCGAAGCATGTCTGTGGTATGCCGATTTTCAACAAGAACATTTGAAGCCCAATGCTAAATGTTTCTTTCTTAATTATCCTAACACCGTTGTATGGGTAATGCCATGAAAATTCTCTCCCCTACCTAAAAAGTTTTCTACATTATATCCTGTCATGGATATCATGCTCTGCTTGTCCTTGGGAAGGGTATACCCTTGGTATATGTGTCAAACACATTTTCCTTTCCATTGTTCCATTTGATCTAATGATCACTTTTTCCCTCCATTGATTTGTTTAACCTTCCTTGTGACCCATATGATCTAAGCAGTAATATTCTTCTGCTTATGTAAACTCCTTGGTGTACAACCGTGTCAGTAAGACCCTGTTGCATTTGTCGATAGCATTCCGGTAACCACCGATGGACGAGAATTTTGCCTATTGGTCCGCCTCATTCAGCGAGCAGGAAAATGGTTCTCTTCGTTCCTCGCCCTTGGTATCGATGTTGTTGCCGACATAACTGACAGGCTACCCTCTGACATGCCTTGCTATCGTGACCGTGCAAGATGTCAGCCCCCTTTCTACTTCAACCCACATGGTGGGACCATAACCCACAGCTCCACAGGATCGAAACCTGACTCTCGTGTACACCCCCCATTTCCAAGGTTATTCCTCACGCTTGGCTTCGTGTGTAATTCGCGAGCCACCTTCCTAGTGATCTATTCTGGTATCAGACATAATACTTATTCTTGTTACTCTGTACCCCTTCCACACCTTGTGTCAGTGATCGAACGATTGTCTACCCGCTTGAAACTCCTTATTGTACCTTCTTACCTTACTCTCGATGACTTTCTTGAATTTCAACTCGAGAGATGCCCCTATGCCTCGTTCACTAAGATAGCCCCAATGTACCTAACAAGTATTGAGTCTTCTTCCTTCGAGTTTCCCTAAATCTTTTCGTAAGTAAGATGGAATGAAGACATCATCACGAGAACACGAAGCAGAGGAATGAAGACATCAACAAGAATGGATCGACCACTTGAGAAGAGAAACCAAGACCGAGAAGATTCGTTCGGATTTCATAACCAGACCTTTCCCCCTTATTCCACCTCTTAAATCTCGGGACGGGATTTCTTGTAGTGGAGGAGATTTGTAAGACCCCGAGAATCATGCTACAGTAACCCTCTGTGATTAAGCTAATCATGTTGCTAAACAGGGCTTGATCACATTGGAATCACATTTCTTTTCAAACTCCTAATTCAAACTTTAATTAAATTTAAAGTGGAAAATAGAAGTTGTCAAAATTGAAAACTAAAATGTTCATTAAGTAACAAATAATCCTAAAGAAATTATAAAATTGTAACTAAACTTAAATGGATTAGTTAGGTGACCCTAACAACCTCAAACTTTGGCAAGCAACAACATTTAATAACCTTTTAATTAATCTAAATTTAATATGAATTAGTATTTCACCCAAACTAGTTTTTGGTGCAAGGATCTGATGCACTGCAACTTATAAGCTAGCTCCCATATTTTATAAATAGCATTTAGGTGCTAAACATTTTGCAAACAGAAAAATAAAAATAATAGAAAAAAAAGAAAAGGCATCAATAGGACCCTCCCCACCCGCCGGGCCAACCTGCCCGGTGGCCACCAGCCGCCCAGCCGCCTGCACCAGTGCCATTAACCCCTCCCCGGGGGCACCGAAACCCTAACCCCCTTCCCCACGATCCCCACTCCCCCCGCGCGATCTGGATCGGGGGCGCCATAATGCACGCCGCCCTAATCCCGTTGCCCCCGAGCCCGACGCCGGGGCCCAACGCCGCCCCGCCATCGCCGGGCTGCCCCGCCTCACCACTCCGTCGCCGGAACACCGTCACCGCCGCCTCGCTCCATTAATCCTCCCCGAACGACTTCCACGCACCCGACGACGCCGTCCTCTTCGCTCGACGCCGTCGCCGGAGACCACCTCGCCGGACTGCCTCCCCTACGTCGCCGACGTCCCTGACTTCCTCCTCGCGCCCCGCTGCCCAGTCCCCTGCAACCCCTTGTGAGCGCCACCCCCTTCTCCCTCTCTGACCCCGCGCCGGAGTCGTCCTCGACGGGACTCGCTCGCCCGCATGCTCCCGAAGCTCCGCCCGAACCTCGCCCCGTAGCCTTACCCGCGGCCTGGTGCTCGCGGCCACCCCGCCATGCACAGCGCCCGCACCGTGGCCTCCCCGCCCGGTAGCCTTTTTGCCCGTAGCACCGCGCCCCTCCGCCCGCTGCTGCCCCTTGCCCAACGCTCCTCCCCGCAGGCGCCTCTCCACTGACCACGGCCAGCGCGCCCCGCTCCGGCCATGGCCTCGCCATGGCCACCGCTTGCTCGGCGCCTTGCCTTGGTCCGCCAAGACACAGGCGTGCGCCGCTCTGGCGCGTCTGCGCTGCGCCCGCTAAGCAGCGCCGATAGGCCCATGGAACATTTTACAAAAAAGAGATAAGATAAGATAAAAAATAAAATAAAATAAATAATAATAATTAAAATATTAATTAATTAGTTAACTTAATTAATTCTGATTAGATTAATCTAATCACTAGTTGACTTAATTAAACCTTGATCTGTCTGATCAGTCAATGGCGAACGGGACCCACATCGTCGCTTAACGATCAGCGCCTGTTGATTGGCCGACGGCGTCATCTTGACCTCAGCATGCACTATTTTGGATAATGTTACAATTAAATAATTAAATAAATTCTAAAAATGACTAAATCTTTTAAAATTAATATAAAATAAACCGTAACTTCGGATGAAATTACTTTCTACATGAAAGTTGCTCGAGCAGTGATACGAATCTGATACGCATCCCGTTCCGCCACACATCCTAACATATCGAACACACAACTTTCCCCCTCTGGCTCACCTGTCCGAAAACGCGAAACACCGAGAATACTTTACCGGATGTTTCCCCCTTTCGCCGGTATCACCTATCCCTGCGTTAGGTCACCCCTAGCACAACGTATTGCCGCGTCTTGCTTTGTGTTACATTTGATTGCTTTGTTATTTATTGTGTTCCCCCTCCGTTACTTCTTTCCGGTAGACTCAGAGACCGCTGCCGATGTTAGTGTGTTCGACTACATCGAAGATGACCCCTCCTACTTGCCGAACAACCGGCAAGCCCCCCCCTTTGATCACGGATATCGCCTATTCTTCTCTATCTGCTTGCATTAGAGTAGTGTAGCATGTTCTCGCTTTCCATTATTCCTATCCTGATGCATAGCCTGTCCTTGCTACTAATGTTGTTACCTTTACCTGCAATCTTACATACTTAGTATAGGATGCTAGTATTCCATCAGTGGCCCTACATTCCTATCCGTCTGCTGTGCTATATTATCGGGCTGTGGTCACTTGGGAGGTGATCACGGGTATATACTATATACTTTATATATGATACATGTGGTGACTAAAGTCGGGTCGCCTTGTGGAGCACCCCGCGTGATTCACGGATTGGGGGGCTGAAAGGACCTTTGTCCCAACGACCCTCTGTGTGGATCTTTGTGGCGGAGCGACAGGGCAGGTTGAGACCGCCTAGGTGAGAGGTGGGCCTGGCCCTGGTCGGTGTTCGCGGATACTTAACACGCTTAACGAGATCTTGGTATTTGATTTGAGTTGGGTCGTTGACCTTATACGCACTAACCGCCACGTGGGACAAGATATGGGCAACTGGCGTCGTGGTATCAGCCGAAGCCTTCGTGGCGTCGGCGGCCGGCGGCGCGTGCGGATTGAAGCTGGACGCACTGCTAGGCTAGGTCTGCTTCCGGCCGCGTTCATAGCGTGCAGGTGTGCTAAGGCGATGGGCTCGGACCCTGTGGCGCTTAGGTTTAGACCGCGTGTTGACCTCTCTGTTGGCCTAGGTGGGGCTGCGGCGTGTTGATCTTCCGAGGCGGGCATGACCCGGAAAGTGTGTCCGCCAAATGGGATCAAGTGTGTTGGGTTATGTGGTGCACCCTGCAGGAAGCTAATCTATTGAATAGCCGTGATCTTGATAATGAGACGACTTGGAGTTGTACCTTGACCTTATGACAACTAGAACCGGATACTTAGTAAAACACACCCTTCCAAGTGCGGATACAACCCGGTGGTCGCTCTCTAATAGGGCTACGAGGAGAGGATCGCGGGTAGGATTATGCTATGCGATGCTACTTGGAGGACTTGATCTACTCTCTTCTACATCTTTGCAAGGCGGAGGCTGCGAGCGTAGTCTTCGATAGGATTAGTTATCCTTCTCTTATTACGGCATTCTGCAGATTCGGTCATCGATATGGTCCTTTACACATATACCCATGCATATGTAGTGTAGCTCCTTGCTTGCGAGTACTTTGGATGAGTACTCACGGTTGCTTTTCTCCCCTTTTCCCCTTCCCTTCTACGGTTGTCGCAACCAGATCTTTGGAGCCAGGGCGAAGCCACCGTCGGCGATGACTCCTACTACACGGAGGTGCCTACTACTACGTGCAGCCGGCGGCGGCGATCGGGAGTAGTTAGGAGGATCCTGCAGGAGGCATCGCCTCTTCGTCTGTATCCCGGTTTGTGCTAGCCTTCTTAAGGCAAACTTGTTTAACTTATGTATGTACTCAGATATTGTTGCTTCCGCTGACTCGTCTATGATCGAGCACTTGTATTCGAGCCTTCGAGGCCCCTGGCTTGTATTATGATGCTTGTATGACTTATTTATGTTTTAGAGTTGAGTTGTGATATCTTCCAGTGAGTCCCGGATCTTGATCGTACACATTTGCGTGCATGATTAGTGTACGATTGAATCGGGGGCGTCACATGATGTCTCTCTCACATATGGAGAAGGGGGTGGAGGGGTATTTATTACCTCCACACAAAATCCAACCATTACACACATTTGACCCAACTCGGTCAGACCAAATAAAAGAACTCGGTGGGACCGATTCAGTTCAAAATGTGAACGTTAGGAATCTCGGTGGGACGGACTGGAACAACTCGGTGCGACCGATGTGCTAGGGCTAGGGCAAAACCTCATCTCGGTGTAGCCTATTGCGTGAACTCGGTGAGACCGATTTCAGCAAAGAGCAAACAAAGAGTTGGTCAAGCAAACACGGTGGAACGAATTGCTCTTTTTGGTGAGATCTAAATGTTACAAAGGGAAAGAGAGAGTTTGCAGGGCCATCTCGATGAGACCGAAATCCGTATTGGTGTGACCGAGGAGTTAGGGTTTCTGGCAATGCCTATGTCAAATGAACTCGGTGGCGCCGGATAGATCATTTCGATGGGGCCGAGTTTGACTTTGAGTTTTGGACATATTTGGAAATTAGATAGTGGTTGAGGGCTTTGGAACAATATCACTAAGCACTTTGAGCAAGTAGACCATTAAGTAATACCTCATCCCCTTTTAATAGTATTGGTTTTCCTATGGACTCAATGTGATCTTGGATCACTAAAATGTAAATGCAGAGTCTTGAGCTTTTGCCAATATGTGTCCTTAGCATTTTGAAGGAGTTCCACATCCTCTTGTCCTAGCCATGCCATTGTTGAACTTGTCTGAAATACACTAGGTAGAAGTATTAGTCCAACAAGAGATATGTTGACATTAATTACCAAAATACACTAGGGAGCACTTGTGCCCTCTTGTAAGATACTTGCTTCACGTTTATATAGCGTACTAGTTGCTCGGTGGTACTTGCTTCACATTTATACAGTGTGTCATTTTGCTGCTCCATTTGACCGATCGTCTCAGGGTCTAGGATGACAATGAACGGTCGGAGCTCCGCGGCGGTGAAGTTCACGCGGTTCAGGGTGAAGTCCTTGAACCCGTCCCATGTAGTCGATGTCCGTCCACATCATCTCCAGTGGGATCCTGGCCTTCGCATAGCCGGCACTGGTGGAACCCTGCAAGCAGGCAAACATTGGCCACGCCCATTCAGTTTATTCAGATGCAACAAGAAACAAAGTATGAAGTGTGCAGAGCACATGCAGATGAAGTGTGCACCCGGCGTCAGAAGGGATGGTGGTATCGGTGATGCCCACAGCTATAGGTGTTGGCGCTCGCTCACGAGGTCAGCGACTACACGCCATCCGGTCCTCTGCCTCGGCGGGAGACGGCGTTGGCCACCGGCCGTTGCGTTAAGGTGCAGCCCTTAGCTGGCAACACGGTCCCCAGCCCGCATGGAGCCATCCTCGGGCGTGGTCGCCCTCCCCAGCGAGAACACCATCAGGCCCGGCAGCAACGCGTGGCCCTCGGCTCCCAGTGCGCTCGCCGTTCACTGATATGGGCCCATTCGTTCCTGTATGAGTGGCCTCGAAGTTGCTGTCGTCCAGGTCAATCACCCTCCCATCACGCGCAAACTCCTCGGTGGCGGCGGTCGCGGTGGCGGAGAAGCACGCAAGCAGGAGGGGGAGAAAGAGGAAGCGACTGTGGAGTTGTCGCCATCGCCGTGCGCGGCCGATTCCATCTTCAGGCGTGTCTGAACGGAAAGGGGTGGTTCTGATTCCCTCCGCCCGCATCTCCCAACTCCGGTGGTTCCGCCGGGACTTCGATTTTGAGTGGCGATGGATTTGCGTGAGAGGATTAGTGAGGTGGGTTTCATGGGCCACACCTTACCACTGACCCCATTCGAGCGTCCGGGCGACTGTTCAGTCGGAATCCACGACTGGTAACACACAGGCGCGTCTTGTGACGTGGGATGGAGATCCGACGGTCTGGAAGGGTGTGTGCTCGGGACTGCAAAAAAGTGCAGCTGCACTTTTTAGTATTTAGGTAGGAAAAATGGGTCAGACAGCCAAGTACGAGCCCGATCAACCACGCGGCTCCAATTTTTCCACGGGAGCAGCTGCCCAGCTCAGATTGCGGGAAGTGCTGCGCCAGTTTTATCGAACGGCCAAAAACTTTAAACCTGAAGATCTGGCGGCTGTGAATGCTAATGGCCTGAGAGAGCTCCTAAGGTGCACAGTTATTAAGAACAGTAAAACTGCACCTAATCCCTGCCCTCTCATGAATTAAACGTTCCTGGCCTTTGATTTCGTCTGGTGGACATTCCTGACCATTTGATCTTCGTTTGATGCTGTGCTTAGCGCCAAATGGGCTACACATCATAAGGGCAGCTACGCCCGTAGCTTTTTTGGACATCAGTGGTTAATTGGGCCTCCTGCGACAGCCCATGTAACCGAGCGAGGTCCAATGTGTGTGTAGTTGCTCGGTCCAGACTCCAGAGGGATACGGAGGACGCGGAGAGAGGAGGTCGCGAGGGGATTCATCGCCACCGAGCCAGCCGATGCGGGCGATGGGAGCCGAGGAGCAAGAGTTGAGGCGCGCAGGGGGGTCATCGCACGCCACGCGCTCCAGCCGAGGCGCGCGAGGGGAGCCGACGTGAGCAACGGGATCCAGCGGCGCGTGGGATGCGGGTGAATCGCGCGCCGGCCGATCCAGCCGAGGCGACTGGTTCTACTGCGAAGTGGAAAGGGAGGACGTGGAGAGAGGAGGCGCGCGACGGGATCCAGCACCGCGGGCGATTATGGCCGGCGCCTCATCTTCTGGAAACTGATCGCAATAATACCTCAGTTTCTCAGCACGCATTCATGGCGATTCATGCGCCCATCCTTTCTGCTGCCAAGCGGTATGTGTATATATGGCTTCCTCCTCTGTTACTCTTCGCTCACCTTCTCTATTCCGGCAGCACAACATCTTTGAACATAATAATGCTCGATCAGGGTTCTCTATATTTTCGTGCGTACTGCTTTTCAGTTCATGTATGATTCGTTACTGCAGGAAAGCAATTACATTGTACTGATGTCCTCTCATACCAAAATTTGTGTGTCCAGGTGATGTTCATGCTAGCGGTGCTTGATTGATTTCATTTTGGAGTATGGTACTGGAATTGTTTGGTGTTGGTAATGTCAAATGGCTTCTAGACAAGTAACATCTTCCTGTGTTGTGTTCATGCTCCACTACTTTCAGTTTCATTAGAGAATTCCATGCTCTTTGTAGTTACGCCTCTTGAAGATGGGCCATATCTTGGCGCAAAACCAGTTGAACACTTTTTGCTATTGCGTTGTGATTGGAGGAGCAGGATTTCTATTGAACAGATGCTGCTGCTCCCGGTGGAACATGATATCCTATAACAGTGTTCCTGTTGGCAGGTTGAGTCATAGGTTCCTTCTTTTCCTAAGATTTCAGTGTTCCCTTGTTGCTTGTTCATGAAAAAAAGATTTCATTTGTCCCTGTTGTTGCATTGGAGTTCACACGTTCTCTCCCGCCGCCAGTCATGCAGAACTGGCCTCTCCATGACGAGATCTATGGCACAAGTTACAGGTGAGGCTATATGTTCTCTCCACTTCTCCCTTCTTCATCTTTGTCTGTCTCCAGATCCAGACTACATTCAGCTTGACGTTGTGGTACTCCATGTCCAGATCGAGCCAGGTATAGCCAAGTATGCTCCTGCTCTGCCCACTCACTTCAAGTGGAAACCCAAGTCTTTTGTACAAAAAAATTGTGTATACGTATGGCTAAGGATTTGATAAAGCTGTACTGCAAATATTAACACGGTGTGATATCACGGTACTATTGTTGTAGGGTGTGGTTGGTTTGTTTCTTAGCTAACTTGGTTTTAGTATCAGATGCAACTTTCACAAATTTATTCTCATACAGATTAGCAGTCAGCTTGAATTAACTAAATTATGGATCATAGTTGTTACAACCACAAGTGTTCCTTTATGTTAACAAGAGATAAAATGTTATATACTTTAATCATACAAAAACATAATGGTCAAGGTTTTTCCCTCAAGAAAAAAGATGGTGAAGGTTTTACAATTTAAAAGGCGATGGACGTATGTTACGGAAAACTGTAGGAACAAGCATGGAATTCCCCTTGAGGAATGCTGAATCCATGATGTTAACTTTGTTTTCTCCAGGCATGTTATCATTGGCAACCATCATGATGCCTAGATATTGGGGCAGTCAATCCTAACAGTGGCACACTTTCCATGTTTAGTTTATGTACTAACTTTTTTTTTTGGTATCGTGGGTGGTATTGAAGTAAACTCAACTGCTTGTGTTGTAGGTGTTTCTTGATATTTCAGAATCATGCTCCATAGGGGTAGGTAAGAATGTCTATTCATCTTGAGAGATTCCGGCGAGCCAATATACTACAAGGACGAATCATTCATGCAAAAGGAGTTCATTATGTAGTCAATTAGGAGTTGAACATTTCCTCGTGCAAAAACATTTAAATTGTATGTATTCTTTATCTTGTTTAACTAACATGTATGGAGGTTAGCACACGACTTTTTCCTATGGGTGGTGTTGGCTTTCACTTTGCGTTTTCTTTTTTTGTTTTCATCTGCTGTTGACCATATCCATTTATTGAGAGCTTGAAATTCCATTTCACTCACCCAGTTCATGCTTCCTTCCAACGAGGCTTCTGTACAAACACAACTAATCACATCGCACTTGGTGAGCTCAGCCCTGCCATTTGGTTGAATGCAAACACAGATCTTAAATACCTATGGTGCAGGCTTATGATGGATTATGGTACCAGCCATGCCATATTAGTGAATGGCAAAGGTAGAGTTGTTAGAACGTAAAAATGTAAAGAAAGATACTTATGTACTACTCCCTCTGTTTGGAAATACTCGTCGGAGAAATGGATGTATCTAGACATATTTTAATTCTAGATACATCTATTTTTATTAATTTCTTCGACAAGTATTTTGGGACAGAGGGAGTATTTTCTTTAGAAATGCTTATGCACTTTATTGATTTTATGTGGCTGGGTTGATGATACAATGCAACAAGTGCCGGAGGCGAGGAGGTTCCATTACAACTTTGTGTCATTAGTTATTTCGTTTCAGTTCTCTTCCACGTGCATTGAAATAGTGGATATGTGGACTGTGGGCTATCTTCTAGGAATATATGAACAAACTTAGCACTCCAATTGATATTGATAGTGGCAAAATACTATTATGCCTTTTGAGATGAGGATCTATCTATCGTATTTTCCATTAATTATCGGTGTAGTTATGTTGTCCTTAAATTGCAAACAACTTGGTTACTATATTTCATGCCACCAATAACGGCCACTCAACTGGAAAAATTGAAAAAATAGACGGGCGCAGCAACGCGCGCCATCGATGATCTAGTAATGTATTAAAATTTATGTGCATGATATGAAATTGGCAAACATCTGTTCGATATGAAATGTGAATTTGTGTAATACTGGAATTATTAATTGTAAACTAATAAACCTGCTAAATGTGTCATGGACCTTTGCAAACAGTTCTAGCAGTAAAAACGCTTGCGATGGATAGACCAATGCCACACAATTTTCTTCATCAAATCGTGTGTGATATAGTTGATAAAAGCAAACAGTTAACCAAGGCAGACCGTGTGTGATAGTTACACCTTTCACACATGAGCCTACACATAAAAATGTGTGGGATGTACGTCCGAATGGAAACGTTTTCCCTGGATTGACTGTGTGGGATGTACATAAAAACGGAAATGCATTCCTTGGATTGACTGTGTGTGATGTACATACCTACGGAAATGATTTTCTGGGATTCACCGTGTGGGATGTACATACCTACGAAAATGATTTTCTCAGATTACCGTGTGGGATGTACATACCTACGGAAATGATTGGGTTTCGATACATCGCCCGATCGCACACGGCCCTGGGTCCCAGGAGGGCATATTCCCGACGATTTCTGGGTCGTGTGGGATGGACCCCCCTATCGCCCACACTCACTTGGCGACGGTTCCAAATGTCGTCGCAGAAAGGGGTTAAAAACTGTTTGTTTAGGACTGATGCGCACCAGTGTCCCCCTATATGTATGCAATCATGTGAAGTCAGAATGTAAGAACATCTGAATGCATAAGCATGACAGAGCAAGCAATGAGTTACATGCATCTTGGCTATATGCATCAGAGCAAATGATGTGGATAAGAAGTATACCTCCATGTGTATGAATCCCTCTTGCAAACAGTATGTACATCAGCAAGAGATCATCACACACATGAGTGTGATGCATATACTTACCTTGTCGTCTTGAGCTGGATTTGAAGAGAGTGGGCTTGAGAAAACAGAGTTAGATAACGCAAGAACACTCCTAGTAAAGCAATTTCAGAAAACCACAAAGAATACCAAGATTGGGATGACATGTAATGGGTGAGTACTTAAGTACTTCATTTAGATATAGACATGTCCCCAAAGATTTTCCTCCCCTAGACATGGACTCTTTTCGTCCCCCGAATCTGATATTGGATCATGAGAGAAGGTCGGGTGAGGGAAAATTAGAGAAAGAAGTGGTACAAAAAAACCAAAGACAGAGCAACAAGGATATTCAGTAGCAAAGAGTAAGATCAAGCATATTGACATGTCTTTCCCCTCTAAAAGACATGTGACTTCTCTCCTCTTTGTTAACCAGCATCTGAAGAGCTTAGATGTGCTCATATGATAAGCTTTCATGTGCTCTCTCTCCCCCTTTGACATCAATTTCCAAGAAGGGCCCTTCTGGAGCATGAGTCAAATATGATTGGTCCTTGAGATACACTATGAACCAACATGTAGCTTAAGATGCGGGTAGAGGATAAGAATCATTGAGTGGAGCTGGAGAGAAAAAAATGTGTAGAATGCAATGGAAAAAAGTTTCTTAGCAGTGTAATCGATAACGCCGATCTGTTTCCATCGGTGACACCGAGTTGGTTGTGTCATAGATGATGCATATCGGACATACCGGGTTAGTCCATGTCGGTTGTACTGATGAACTGTCTACGAGACATCCTTGTAGTTCGGTCTAGCTGATAGGCTTGGATTGGTGAGTCCGAGTTCAGTGCAGAGGATATATTTTTCAACTCAGCTCACTTGGCAAATTAAATCTCACAAAGATCTGCTAGGAATTAACTGAAAGATTTGCAAAGAATTAGACACTAAATAACGACAGAAAAGAGATCTAGAAGGGGTCGACGACAAAGTCACCTATGTTAGAGTATATTGACTTAGGAGTCAAGTGAGATCACTTGATCATAGGTCATACTCATTGTTTAAGCTCAAAATGGGGTTACCATTTTTAGTTTAAGCATTTTGATGTATTCACACCTTGTTGAGTTGCTTTGTCTCATGTCTTGGAGCAAAGCTTCTCTAAGATGGAATGGCGTACCTTGGGTTGTGGTGTTGATCATGTAGTTGACCTTGTGTTGGATGCTCAAGGTTGATGTAGTCCATCAAGAGTTGGGAACACCATTTTTCTACATGGGTTAGTCTTGCAAGGAAGGGCACTTGTGTATCCAAAATGACAATCATGAAACTTGATACCAACTGAAATTTGATATATTGAAATTGTCAAAGGATATGTGGAGTGAGTTCATGCTTCCTTCTATTCAACAGCCATATCATAGGAACTTGGTGATGTCAAGATTGCTCAAAATGTGAGTGGTTTGCAATCTCATATATTTGGGCTCATACAAGTACCTGTAAGGGTTAGATAACATGCAAGGGTGCAAATATGTGTCCAAGACATATAATCATCATCATAAGACAAATATCTAGAATTTTTCATAAAAGGCTCATGCCTTGCATGTATCCGAATGTAGTTTCTACTCCAAGTTTGAGGCATCAATGATATTCAATTCACCTCTCAAACGGCAAAATACTTTCTCATCAAGCGGTTTGGTGAATATATCCGTCAATCACTTATCGGTACGAACATGCTTAAGTTTGATGTCTCCTTTAGCAACATGATGTAGAATCAAATGATGACGAACTTCAATATGCTTAGTTCGAGAATGTTGCACAGGATTATGAGCAATCTTAATGGCACTTTCATTGTCACAAACCAGTGGAACATGTCTCACTTGTATCCCATAATCTTTAAGAGTTTGGGTCATCCAAAGTGATTAAGCACAACATGATCTAGCGGCAATGTATTCCGCTTTGCCAGTAGATAAGGATACCGAGTTTTGTTTCTTGGAGTACCAAGACACAAGGGATCTACCAAGAAATTGGCAAGTACCCGCAGTGGACTTTTTGTCAACCTTGTCACCAGCATAGTCTGAATTGGAGTACCAACAAGAACAAAAGATGACCTCTTAGGATACCAAATGCCAAAGTTTGGTGTATGAATTAAGTATCTCACTATCCTTTTCACAGCCTTAAGATAATACTATTTAGGGTCCGCTTGATATCGTGCACACATGCACACACTTAGCATAATATCGGGACGGGAGGCACATAGATATAACAATGAACCAATCATAGAGCGGTAAACTTTTTGGTCAACCGGTTTGCCATCCTTAGTCAGGTCTAGATGTCCACTACTAGGCATGGGTGTTTTCATACCTTTGCTTTCTTGCATGTTGAACTTGTTGAAAAGATCCTTGGTATACTTTGTTTGAGAAACAAAGGTACCTTACTTAGTTTGCTTGATTTGCAAACCGAGGAAAAATTTGAGTTCACTCATCATAGACATCTCAAACTTCTCCGATATTAGCATTCCAAACTTTTCACTAAAATGGGGGTTAGTAGATCCAAATATGATATCATTGACATAAATTTGGCACACAAATAGTTCAGCATTAACCCTTTTAGTAAAAAGTGTAGAGTCAATCTTCCCAATTTCAATGTCTTTTTAAATAAGAAACTTGGTCAAGCATTTATACCATGCTCTAGGAGCTTGTTTAAAACCATAAAGAGCTTTGTGAACTTTGTAAACATGATCGGGTTTCTTGGGATTAGCAAAGTCGGGAGGTTGTTTTACATAGACTTCCTCCTCAATTTCACCATTTAGAAAAGCACTTTTAATGTCCATTTGGTATAAAGTGATATCATGGTGATTAGCATAGGCAAGTAAGATGCTTATGGACTCAAGTCTAGCAACCGGGGCATATGTCTCACCATAGTCCATACCTTCGACTTGAGTGTAGTCTTGAGCGACGAGACGGGCCTTATTGCGTACAACTTCTCCATCGTCATCTTGCTTATTCTGAAACTTCCATTTGGTTCCAATGACATTGTGGTTGTCGTTGGGATTTTCTACCAATGTCCACACTTGATTCCTCTCAAAATTATGTAGCTCGTCATGCATAGCATTCACCCAATCCGGATAATCAGGAGCTTCTTCTACCTTCATAGGTTCAACACTAGAAATTAATGAGTAGTGTTCACAAAAGTTAGCCAAACGAGTTTTAGAGTGGGTGACTCTCCCGGTTTGAATATCATAGAAGATTTATTCGATGGGGTGATCTCTTGTGACTCTTGCTCTAACTTGTGAGATCTTTTTCTTAGGTTGAGGTGGAACATCCTCTTCATCATCCTCTTCATTGTTTTTGCTGTTGTCGTTCTCTTGACGAGGTGGAGAAGGAGGCTGAGGTGGATCATCTTGTTGTACTTCCTCATTTTCTTCGTCCTACCATGTTCCACTTGTGGATGCCTCCAAGTCTACTTGTGGTTCACCTTGTTGTGAAGTTGAGGCTTCCACTTGAATGGATGAAGTACTCTCCTTCACCTCCGTTGGGCGAACCTTGCCAATAGACAAGTCTTGAATTGCTTATGAAGGATCTTTGTCTCCTACATCAATTGGCAATTGCTCTACTTGCTGTTGGGGAACGTAGTAATTTCAAAAAATTGCCTACGCACACGCAAGATCATGGTGATGCATAGCAACGAGAGGGTAGAGTGTGTCCACGTACCCTCGTAGACCGAAAGCGGAAGCGTTAGCACAACGCGGTTGATGTAGTCGTACGTCTTCACGATCCGACCGATCAAGTACCGAAAGCACGGCACCTCCGAGTTCAGCACACGTTCTGCCCAATGATGTCCCTTGAAATTCGATCCAGCCGAGTGTTGAGGGAGAGTTTCATCAGCACGACGGCTTGGTGACGATGATGATGTTCTACGGACGCAGGGCTTCGCCTAAGCACCGCTACGATATGACCGAGGTGGATTATGGTGGAGGGGGGCACCGCACACGGCTAAGAGATCCAAGGGATCAATTTTTGTATCTTTGGGGTGCCCCCTGCCCCCGTATATAAAGGAGCAAGGGGGAGGTGCGGCCGGCTAGGAGGGGGCGCGCCGGTGGGAGTAGGACTCCCTCCCTTTTCCTTGTTGGATTAGGAGGGGGAAAGAGGAGGGAGAGAGGAAGGAAAGGGGGGCGCCGCCCCCCTCTCCTTGTCCTATTCGGACTAGGGGGGAGGGGCACGCGGCCCTGCCCTGGCCGTCTCTCCTCTTCTCCATAAAGGCCCACTATGGCCCATTAAGCCCCCGGGGGGTTCCGGTAACCCCTCGGTACTCCGGTAAAATCCCGATTTCACCCGGAACACTTCCGATATCCAAATATAGGCTTCCAATATATCAATCTTCATGTCTCGACCATTTCGAGACTCCTCGTCATGTCCGTGATCACATCGGGGACTCCGAACAATCTTAGGTACATCAAAACATATAAACTCATAATATAAGTGTCATCGAAACGTTAAGCGTGCGGACCCTACGGGTTCGAGAACTATGTAGACATGACCGAGACACGTCTCCGGTCAATAACCAATAGCGGAACCTGGATGCTCATATTGGCTCCTACATATTCTACGAAGATCTTTATCGGTCAGACCGCATAACAATATACGTTGTTCCCTTTGTCATCGGTATGTTACTTGCCCGAGATTCGATCGTCGGTATCTCAATACCTAGTTCAATCTCATTATCGGCAAGTCTCTTTACTCGTTCCGTAATACATTATCCCGCAACTAACTCTTTAGTTGCAATGCTTGCAAGGCTTAAGTGATGTGCATTACCGAGAGGGCCCAGAGATACCTCTCCGACAATCGGAATGACAAATCCTAATCTCGAAATACGCCAACCCAACAAGTACCTTCGGAGACACCTGTAGAGAACCTTTATAATCACCCAGTTACGTTGTGATGTTTGGTAGCACACAAAGTGTTCCTCCGGTAAACATGAGTTGCATAATCTCATAGTCATAGGAACATGTATAAGTCATGAAGAGAGCAATAGCAACATACTAAACGATCGAGTGCTAAGATAACGGAATGGGTCAAGTCAATCACATCATTCTCCTAATGATGTGATCCCGTTAATCAAATGACAACTCATGTCTATGGCTAGGAAACATAACCATCTTTGATCAACGAGCTAGTCAAGTAGAGGCATACTAGTGACACTCTGTTTGTCTATGTATTCACACATGTATCATGTTTCCGGTTAATACAATTCTAGCATGAATAATAAACATTTATCATGAAATAAGGAAATAAATAATAACTTTATTATTGCCTCTAGGGCATATTTCTTTCAGTCTCCCACTTGCACTAGAGTCAATAATCTAGTTCACATCACCATGTGATTTAACACCACATCACCATGTGATTAATACCCATAGTTCACATCGTCCTGTGACCAACACCCAAAGGGTTTACTAGAGTCAATAATCTAGTTCACATCGTTATGTGATTAACACCCAAAGAGTACTAAGGTGTGATCATGTTTTGCTTGTGAGAGAAGTTTAGTCAACGGGTCTGTCACATTCGGATCCGTATGTATTCTGCAAATTTCTATGTCTACAATGCTCTCCACAGAGCTACTCTAGCTAATTGCTCCCACTTTCAATATGTATCCAGATCGAGACTTAGAGTCATCTAGATCGATATAAAAATCTTGCATCGACGTAACTCTTTACGAAGAACTCTTTTATCACCTCCATAACCGAGAAATATTTCCTTAGTCCTCTAAGGATAATTTTGACCGATGTCCAGTGATCTACTCCTAGATCACTATTGTACTCCCTTGCCAGAATCATGCTAAGGTATACAATAGGACTGGTAAACAGCATAGCATACTTTATAGAACCTATGACTGAGGCATAGGGAATGACTTTCATTCTCTCTCTATTTTCTGCCATGGTCGGGCTTTGAGTCTTACTCAATTTCGCACCTTGTAACACAGGCAAGAACTCTTTCTTTGACTGTTGCATCTTGAACCACTTCAAAATCTTGTCAAGGTATGTACTAATTGAAAAAACTTATCAAGCGTCTTGATCTATCTCTATAGATCTTGATGCTCAATATGTAAGCAGCTTCACCGAAGTATTTCTTTGAAAAACTCCTTTCAAATACTCCTTTATGCTTTCCAGAAAATTCTACATTATTTCCGATCAACAATATGTCATTCACATATATTTATCAGAAATGTTGTAGTGCTCCCACTCACTTTCTTGTAAATATAGGCTTCACCGCAAGTCTGTATAAAATTATATGCTTTGATCAACTTATCAAAGCGTATATTCCAACTCCGAGATGTTTGCACCAGTCCATAGATGGATTGCTGGAGCTTGCATATTTTGTTAGCACCTTTAGGATTGACAAAACCTTCTGGTTGCATCATATAAAACTCTTCTTTAATAAATCCACTAAGGAATGTAGTTTTGTTTATCCATTTGCCAGATTTCATAAAATGCGGCAATTGCTAACATGATTCGGACAGACTTAAGCATAGATACGAGTGAGAAACTCTCATCATAGTCAACACCTTGAACTTGTCGAAACTCTTTTGCGACAGTTCTAGCTTTGTAGATAGCGTCCGTCTTCCTCTTGAAGATCCACTTATTTTCTATGGCTTGCTGATCATCGGGCAAGTCAACCAAAGTCCACACTTTGTTTCATACATGGATCCCATCTCATATTTCATGGCCTCAAGCCATTTTGCGGAATCTGGGCTCACCATCGCTTCTTCATAGTTCGTAGGTTCGTCATGGTCCAGTAACATAACCTCCAGAACAGGATTACCGTACCACTCTGGTGTGGATCTTACTCTGGTTGACCTACAAGGTTCAGTAACAACTTGATCTGAAGTTTCATGATCATCATCATTAACTTCCTCACTAATTGGTGTAGGTGTCATAGGAACCGGTTTCTGTGATGAACTACTTTCCAATAAGGGAGCAGGTACAGTTACCTCATCAAGTTCTACTTTCCTCCCACTCACTTCTTTCGAGAGAAACTCTCTCTAGAAATGATCCATTCTTAGCAGCGAATATCTTGCCTTCGGATCTGTGATAGAAGGTGTACCCAACTGTCTCCTTTGGGTATCCTATGAAGACACATTTCTCCGATTTGGGTTTGAGCTTATCAGGATGAAACTTTTTCTTATAAGCATCGCAAACCCAAACTTTAAGAAACGACGACTTTGGTTTCTTGCCAAACCACAGTTCATACAGTGTCGTCTCAACGGATTTAGATGGTGCCCTTTTTAACGTGAATGCATCTGTCTCTAATGCATAACCCCAAAACTATAGTGGTAAATCGGTAAGAAACATCATAGATTGCACTATATCCAATAAAGTACGGTTATGATGTTCGGACACACCATTATGCTGTGGTGTTCCAGGTGGCACGAATTTGTGAAACTATTCCACATTGTTTTAGTTGAAGACCAAACTTGTAACTCAAATATTTGTCTCCGCGATTAGATCGTAGAAACTTTATTTTCTTGTCACGATGATTTTCCACTTCACTCTGAAATTCTTTGAACTTTTCAAATGCTCCAGACTTATGTTTCATCAAGTAGATATACCCATATCTGCTTAAATAATCTATGAAGGTCAGAAAATATCGATACCCACCGCGAGCCTCAACACTCATCAGACCGCATACATCAATATGTATTATTTCCAATAAGTCAGTTGCTCGCTCCATTGTTCTGGAGAACGGAGTCTTAGTCATCTTGCCCATGAGGCATGGTTCGCAAGCATCAAGTGATTCATAATCAAGTGATTCCAAAAACCCATCAACATGGAGTTTCTTCATCACACCAATATGACCTAAATGGCAGTGCCACAAATAAGTTGCACTATCATTATTAACTTTGCATCTTTTAGCTTCAATATTGTGAATATGTGTATCACTACAATCGAGATCCAACAAACCATTTTCATTGGGTGTATGACCATAGAAGGTTTTATTCATGTAAACAGAACAACAATTGTTCTCTAACTTAAATGAATAACCGTATTGCAATAAACATGATCAAATCATATTCATGCTCAACGCAAACATCAAATAACACTTATTTAGGCTCAACACTAATCCCGAAAATATAGGGAGTGTGCGATGATGATGATATCAATCTTGGAACCACTTCCAACACACATCGTCACTTCACCCTTAACTAGTCTCTGTTCATCTTGCAACTCCCGTTTCGAGTTACTAATCTTAACAACTGAACTAGTATCAAATACTGAGGGGTTGCTATAAACACTAGTAAAGTACACATCAATAACATGTATATCAAATATACCTTTGTTCATTTTGCCATCCTTCTTATCCGCCAGATACTTGGGGCAGTTTCGCTTCCAGTGACCAGTCCCTTTGTAGTGAAAGCACTCAGTCTCAGGATTAGGTCCAGACTTGGGTTTGTTCACTTGAGCAGCAACTTGCTTGCTCTTCTTCTTGAAGTTCCCCTTCTTCCCTTTGCCCTTTTCTTAAAACTAGTGGTCTTGTCAACCATCAATACTTGATGCTTTTCTTGATTTCTACCTTCGTTGATTTCGGCATCACGAAGAGCTTGGGAATCATCTCCGTTTATCCCTTGCATATTATAGTTCATCACGAAGTTCTAGTAACTTGGTGATAGTGACTAGAGAACTCTGTCAATCACTATTTTAACTGGAAGATTAACTCCCACTTGATTCAAGTGATTGTAGTACTCAGACATTCTGAGCACATGCTCACTAGCTGAGCAATTCTCCTCCATCTTGTAGGCAAAGTACTGTTAGAGGTCTCATACCTCTCGACACGGGCATGAGTATGAAATACAAATTTCAACTCTTGGAACATCTTCTATGTTCCGTGGTGATGTCTACTACACAACCTTCTTCTTGTAGATGTTGTTGGGCCTGCAAGTGCACAGGTTTGTAGGACAGTAGCAAATTTCCCTCAAGTGGATGACCTAAGGTTTATCAATCCGTGGGAGGCATAGGATGAAGATGGTCTCTCTCAAACAACCCTACAACCAAATAACAAAGAGTCTCTTGTGTCCCCAACACACCCAATACAATGGTAAATTGTATAGGTGCACTAGTTAATGAAGAGATGGTGATACAAGTGCAATATGGATGGTAGATATAGGTTTTTGTAATCTGAAAATATAAAAACAGCAAGGTAACAAGTGGTAAAAGTGAGCGTAAACGGTATTGCAATGATAGGAAACAAGGCCTAGGGTTCATACTTTCACTAGTGCAAGTTCTCTCAATAATAATAACATAGATAGATCATATAACAATCCCTCAACATGCAACAAAGAATCACTCCAAAGCCACTAATAGCGGAGAACAAACGTAGAGATTATGGTAGGGTACGAAACCACCTCAAAGTTATTCTTTCGGATCAATCTATTCAAGAGTTCATACTAGAATAACACCTTAAGACACAAATCAACCAAAACCCTAATGTCACCTAGATACTCCATTGTCACCTCAAGTATCCGTGGGCATGATTATACGATATGCATCACACAATCTCAGATTCATCCAACCAACACAAAGTACTTCAAAGAGTGCCCCAAAGTTTCTATCGGAGAGTCAAGAAAACGTGTGCCAACCCCTATGCATAGGTTCATGGGCGGAACCCGCAAGTTGGTCACCAAAACATACATCAAGTGGCACGTGATATCCCATTGTCACCACAGATAAACACGGCAAGACATACATCAAGTGTTCTCAAATCAAAGACTCAATCCGATAAGATAACTTCAAAGGGGAAACTCAATTCATCACAAGAGAGTAGAGGGGGAGAAAAATCATAAGATCCAACTATAATAGCAAATCTCGCGATACATCAAGATCGTGCCATAGAGAGAACACGAGAGAGAGAGAGAGAGAGAGAGAGAGAGAGAGAGAGAGATCAAACACATAGCTCTTGGTACATACCCTCAGCCCGAGGGTGAACTACTCCCTCCTCGTCATGGAGAGCTGGGATGATGAAGATGGCCACGGTGATGGGTTCCCCCTCCGGCGGTGCTTGAACGGACTCGAGAGGTTTTGGTGGCTCAGAGGCTTGCGGCGGAACTCCCGATCTATCCTGATTTCTAATGTTTTTAGGGTGCGAGGCATATATAGGCGAAAGAAGTCGGCGGGGGTGCTCGAGGGTCCACGAGACAGGGGGGCATACAGCAGGGGAGGGCACCCCTATCTCTTGGGCTCCTCGAGGATCTTCTGACTTGATCTCCAAGCCTCCAGGATGATAATCTTCCAAAAAAACACGTTGTCGAAGGTTTCATTCCGTTTGGACTCCGTTTGATATTCCTTTCCTTCGAAATACTGAAACAGGCAATAAAACGGCAATATGGGTTGGGTCTCCGGTTAATAGGTTAGTCCCAAAATTAATATATAAGTGTATAATAAAGCCCATAATAATTCAAAACAGGTAATATAATAGCATGGAACAATCAAAAATTATAGATACGTTGGAGACGTATCAAGCATCCCCAAGCTTAATTCCTACTCGTCCTCGAGTAGGTAAATGATAAAAAGAGAATTTTGATGTGGAATGCTACCTAGCATGATTCTCAAAGTAATTTTCTTTATTGTGGCATGAATGCTCAGATCCAAATGATTCAAAATAAAAGTTCATATTGATACAAGAAATAGTAACACTTCAAGCATAATAATCAAAGTAATCATGTCTTCTCAAAATAGCATGGCAAAAGAAAGTTCATCCCTACATAATCATATAGTTAGGCTATGCTTCATTTTCGTCACACAAAGATATTCCCAACTTCTATACCCCCAATGACAAGCCAAGCAATTGTTTCATACTTAAATAATCTCAAACTTTTTCAACCTTCACGCAATACATGAGCGTGAGCCATGGATATAGCACTATGGGTGGAATAGAATATGATGATGGGGATTGTGTGGAGAAGACAAAACAGGAGAAAATCTCACATTAACGAGGATAATTAACGGGCTATGGAGATGCCCATCAATTGACGTCAACATGAGGAGTAGGGATTGTCATGCAACGGATGCACTAGAGCTATAAATGAATGCTCAACAAAATAAAACTAGTGGGTGTGCATCCAACTTGCTTGCTCACGAAGACCTAGGGCATTTGAGGAAGCCCATCGTAGGAATATACAAGCCAAGTTCTATAATGAAAAATACCCACTAGTATATGAAAGTGACAACATATGAGACTCACTATATGAAAGACATGGTGCTACTTTGAAGCACAAGTGTGGAAAAAGAGATAGTAGCATTGCCCCTTTTTATTATTTTTTCTTTTTTTCTTTTTCTTTTCTTTTTTTTCTTTGGGCCTTCTTTTTTATTTTGGCCTTTCTTCTTTTTTTTTTCTTTTTGGGCAATGCTCTAATAATGATGATCATCACACTTTCATTGATTACAACATATGAATTACAACTCAAAACTAGAACAAAATATGACTCTATATGAATGCCTCCGTGATGTAGCAGGATGGTGCAATGAATCAAGAGTGACATGTATGAAAAATAATGCATGGTGGCTTTGCCACGAATACGATGTCAACTACATGATCATGCAATGGCAATATGACAAAAGTAATGTATGTCATAATGATGATAACGGAACGGTGGAAAGTTGCATGGCAATATATCTCGGAATGGCTATGGAAATGCCATAAATAGGTAGGTATGGTGGCTGTTTTGAGGAAGATATAATGAGGCTTATGTGTGATAGAGCGTATCATATCACGGGGTTTGGATGCACCGGTAAAGTTTGCACCAACTCTCAAGGTGAGAAAGGGCAATGCACGGTACCGACGAGGCTAGCAATGGCGGAAAGGTAAAAGTGCGTATAATCCATGGACTCAACATTAGTCAAAAGAACTCATATACTTATTGCAAAAATTTAGAAGTCATCAAAAATCAAAGCACTACGCGCATGCTCCTTAGGGGATAGATTGGTAGGAAAAGACCATCGCTCGTCCCCGACCGCCACTCATAAGGATGCACAAGCCAGGTACACTTCATATTTCAAATTTGTTACAGAACTTTAACCATACGTGCATGATACGGGACTTGCTAACTTCAACACAAGCATTCTTTAAATTCATAATCACCCAACTAGCATGACTTTAATATCACTACCTCCATATCTCAAAACAATTATCAAGTATCAAATTGATCATAGCATCCAGTTCACCTCCTATGAAAATTTTCGTTCAAATTACCATGCTGTTTAAGACTCTCAAAATAATATAAGTGAAGCATGATATTTCACTAATTTCTACAAAATAAAACCAACGCCGTGCTCTAAAAGATATAAGTGAAGCACTAGAGCAAACGACAAACTACTCCAACAAGATATAAGTGAAGATCAATGAGTAGTTAAATAATTGTGCAACTATGTGAAGACTCTCTAACATTAAAGAATTTCAGATCTTGGTATTTTATTCAAACAGCAAGAAAAGCTAAAGAAAATGACATGACGCTCCAAGCAAAACACATATCATGTGGCGAATGAAAATATAGCTCCAAGTAAAGTTAGCGATGAACGAAGACGAAAGAGGGGATGCCATCCGGGCATCCCCAAGCTTAGACGCTTGGTTATCCTTGAATATTACCTTGTGCTGCCTTGGGCATCCCAATCTTAGGCTCTTTCCACTCCTTATTCCATAGTCCATCGAATCTTTACCCAAAACTTGAAAACTTCACAACACAAAACTTAACAGAAATCTCGTGAGCTCCGTTAGCGAAAGAAAACAAAACACCACTTAAGGTACTGTAATGAACTTATTCTTTATTTGCATTGGTGTTAAACCTAATGTATTCCAACTTCTCTATGGTTTATAAACTATTTTACTAGCCATAGATTCATCAAAATAAGCAAACAACACAATGAAAACAGAATCTGTCAAAAACAGAACATTCTGTAGTAATCTGTAACTAACGCAAACTTCTATAACTCCAAAAATTCTTAAATAAATTGGTGGACCTGAGTAATTTGTCTAGTAATCATCTTCAAAAAGAATCAACTAAATATCACTCTCCATTAAAAAGTTTAAGCTAATATCGTGAGTGCTAATGTTTCTGTTTTTTACAGCATGATCATAAAGACTTCACCCAAGTCTTCCCAAAGGTTCTACTTGGCACAAACACTAATTAAAACATGAAAACACATCTAACCAGAAGCTAGATGGATTATTTATTCCTAAACAGAACCACAAAGCTAGAGACTAAAATAAAATTGGGTTGCCTCCCAACAAGCGCTAACGTTTAACGCCCCTAGCTAGGCATGATGATTTCAATGATGCTCACATAAGAGATAAGAATTGAAACATAAAGAGAGCATCATGAAGAATATTACTAGCACATTTAAGTCTAAACCACTTCCTATGCATAGGGATTTTGTGATAAAACAACTTATGGGAACAATAATCAACAAGCATAGGAAGACAAAACAAGCATAACTTCAAAAATTTAAGCACATAGAGAGGAAACTTGATATTATTGCAATTCCTACAAGCATATGTTCCTCCCTCATAATAATTTTCAGCAGCATCATGAATGAATTCAACAATATAACCAGCACCTAAAGCATTCTTTTCATTATCTACAAGCATAGAAAATTTACTACTCTCCACATAAGCAAAATTCTTCTCATTCGGAATAGTGGGAGTATCATAAGAGACTTGAACACTAAAAATTGTTTCCACATTAAAAGATTAATGTTAAGAAAAGGGTAATCATAATCATGACAAGATTTAAAAATATAATCATCACTACTTTTTATAGCATAAGTTTCATCACAATAATCATCATAAGTAGCAACTTCGTTCTCATCATAATCGATTGAAACCTCTCCCAAGATAGTGGAATCACTAAATAAAGGTGACACTCTTCCAAATACACTTTCATATTCATCACAATAAAATTCCTCCAAAATAGTGGGATCACTACTTCCTAAAGTTGACACTCTTCCAAACCCACTTTCATCAATATAATCATCATACGTAGGAGGCATGCTATCATCATAACAACTTTGCATATCAAAACTTGGGGTGCTAAAAATATCTTCTTCATTAAACATAGCATCCCCAAGCTTGGGACAAACATTAATTTCAGCAAATATATTCTCAAATATTTCATCCTCATCAAACATAGCTTCCTCAAGCTTGGGCTCTTTCATATCATAAGCATAACCACTCTCATCATTAAAAATATGGATAGCACCGATAGTAAAGCAATTATCATCATCACAATGAGTAGTAGGGGCAACATCATTTGGGAGGGATACCTTTCTACCTTGGTTGCTCCTTCTTTTCTTTTTCTTCTTCACATTATGTGTAGGTTCAACCTTCCTCTTTGAGCTCCTTATTGATGAGATTGGTTGAATAGAAAGCTCCTCCTCGTTACCTGATTAATCATAAGAAATAATAGGAGGAGATTGGGAAGTCTCTTCCCTTTCATTAGTATTCGCATCATCTTCCATTTGCTTTCTTTTCTTTAGGTAATTGGCAATATAAGGATTTTCAATGCAATTCTCCGCACAAAACATATAAACCTTTTCTAGATCAATATCAGGAAAATGCTTAAGATTAAATTCTGGAATAGGCTTAGTTCAACGTTTCAACTCTTCACAACCCAAAAGCAATCTAAGTTCATTGTAATGAGAAAGGGAGATCAAATCATCACAATTTTTGGACACGATCCGATCATGAAACAATTTGCATTGGAGATGTAAATGATCTTGTTTATTGCAAAATTCACAACGGGAAAGATATCTTAAATTCTCCGCACTCTTATCTAGCCTTTCTTGCAACTTCTTAGTTTCTAAATACTTATGCCTCTTGCAATATATATCTTCTTTATTTGGTGTGTTAATGCAAACATGCACTCCACAAAAGTTGACATGCTTATGAGAGATATTTTCATCATGACTAGAGCAATCATCATTAGTACTATGGATATTCAAGGAGTTTATACTAACAACATTGCAATCATGCTCATCATTCAAAGATTTAGTACCAAGCATTTTAAAGCATTCTTTTCTAGCACTTGAGCACAATTTTCCTTTCCATCAAACTCACGAAAGATATTAAAAAGACGAAGAGTACGAGACCAACTTAACTCCATTTTTTTGTAGTTTTCTTTTATAAACTAAACTAGTGATAAAACAAGAAACAAAAAGATTCGATTGCAAGATCTAAAGATATACCTTCAAGCACTCACCTCCCCGGCAACGGCACCAGAAAGGAGCTTAGTTGACAGGGTGTGAGTGAGTGCCGCTTACCTAGCTTCCCCGGCAACGGCGCCAGAAAAGAGCTTGATGTCTACTACACAACCTTCTTCTTGTAGACGTTGTTGGGTCTGCAAGTGCACAGGTTTGTAGGACAGTAGCAAATTTCCCTCAAGTGGATGACCTAAGGTTTATCAATCCGTGGGAGGCGTAGGATGAAGATGGTCTCTCTCAAACAACCCTGCAACCAAATAACAAAGAGTCTCTTGTGTCCCCAACACACACAATACAATGGTAAATTGTATAGGTGCACTAGTTCGGCGAAGAGATGGTGGTACAAGTGCAATATGGATGGTAGATATAGGTTTTTGTAATCTGAAAATATAAAAACAGCAAGGTAACAAGTGGTAAAAGTGAGCGTAAACGGTATTGCAATGATAAGAAACAAGGCCTAGGGTTCATACTTTCACTAGTGCAAGTTCTCTCAACGATAATAACATAGATAGATCATATAACAATCCCTCAACATGCAACAAAGAGTCACTCCAAAGCCATTAATAGCGGAGAACAAACGTAGAGATTATGGTAGGGTACGAAACCACCTCAAAGTTATTCTTTCGGATCAATCTATTCAAGAGTTCGTACTAGAATAACACCTTAAGACACAAATCAACCAAAACCTAATGTCACCTAGATACTCCATTGTCACCTCAAGTATCCGTGGGCATGATTATACGATATGCATCACACAATCTCAGATTCATCCAACCAACACAAAGTACTTCAAAGAGTGCCCCAAAGTTTCTACCGGAGAGTCAAGAAAACGTGTGCCAACCCCTATGCATAGGTTCATGGGCGGAACCCGCAAGTTGGTCACCAAAACATACATCAAGTGGCACGTGATATCCCATTGTCACCACAGATAAACACGGCAAGACATACATCAAGTGTTCTCAAATCAAAGACTCAATCCGATAAGATAACTTCAAAGGGGAAACTCTATTCATCACAAGAGAGTAGTGGGGGAGAAACATCATAAGATCCAACTATAATAGCAAAGCTTGTGATACATCAAGATCGTGCCATAGAGAGAACACGAGAGAGAGAGAGAGAGAGAGAGAGAGAGAGAGAGAGATCAAACACATAGCTACTGGTACATACCCTCAGCCCCGAGGGTGAACTACTCCCTCCTCGTCATGGAGAGCGCCGGGATGATGAAGATGGCAACCGGTGATGGGTTCCCCCTCCGGCAGGGTGCCGGAACGGACTCCCGAGAGGTTTTTGGTGGCTACAGAGGCTTGCGGCGGCGGAACTTCCGATCTATCCTGATGTCTAATGTTTTTAGGGTACGTAGGCATATATAGGCGAAAGAAGTCAGTCGGGGGGTGCTCCAGGGGTCCACGAGACAGGGGGTCGCACCCTGTAGGGGGGGGCCTATCTCCTAGGCTCCTCGAGGATCTTATGACTTGATCTCCAAGCCTCCAGGATGATAATCTTCCAAAAAAACACGTTGTCGAAGGTTTCATTCTGTTTGGACTCCGTTTGATATTCCTTTCCTTCGAAATACTGAAACAGGTAATAAAACAACAATATGGGCTGGGCCTCCGGTTAATAGGTTAGTCCCAAAAGTAATATAAAAGTGTATAATAAAGCCCATAATCATTCAAAACAGGTAATATAATAGCATGGAACAATAAAAAATTATAGATACGTTGGAGACATATCACGTGGCGTTTCAAAAAACGTCTTTGAAGCCCCGGTTCTAAGCCGTAAAGCATGGTTCACTAAACTATCAAATAGTCATCATACCGAGATTTTGTCAAAATGTTCATAACGTCTGCATCTACTCCTGCAATAGGTCTGTCACCTAGCGGTTCATCAAGGACATAATTCTTCTGTGCAGCACTGAGGATAAACCTCAGATCACGGATCCAATCCGCATCATTGCTACTAACATCTTTCAACTTAGTTTTCTCTAGGAACATATCAAAAATAAAATGGGGATCTAAACGCGAGCTATTGATCTACAACATAGATATGCTAATACTACCAGGACTAAGTTCATGATAAATTAAAGTTCAGTTTATTAAATTACTTAAGAACTCCCACTTAGATAGGCATCCCTCTAATCTTCTAAGTGATCACGTGGTCCATATCAACTAAACCATGTCCGATCATCACGTGAGATGGAGTAGTTTCAATGGTGAACATCACTATGTTGATCATATCTAATATATGATTCACGCTCAACCTTTCGGTCTCAGTGTTCCGAGGACATATCTGTTATATGCTAGGCTCGTCAAGTTTAACCTGAGTATTCCGCGTGTGCAACTGTTTTGCACCCGTTGTATTTGAACGTAGAGCCTATCACACCCGATCATCACGTGGTGTCTCAGCACGAAGAACTTTCACAATGGTGCATGCTCAGGGAGAACACTTATACTTTGATAGTTTAGTGAGAGATCATCTTATAATGCTACCGTCAATCAAAGCAAGATAAGATGCATAAAAGATAAGCATCACATGCAATCAATATAAGTGATATGATATGGCCATCATCATCTTGTGCTTGTGATCTCCATCTCCGAAGCACCGTAATGATCACCATCGTCACCGGCGCGACACTTTGATCTCCATCGTAGCATCGTTGTCGTCTCGCCAATCTTATGCTTCTACGACTATCGCTACCGCTTAGTGGTAAAGTAAAGCATTACAGGGCGATTGCATTGCATACAATAAAGCGACAACCTAATGGCTCCTACCAGTTGTCGATAACTCAGTTACAAAACATGATCATCTCATACAATAAAATTTAGCATCATGCTTTGACCATATCACATCACAACATGCCCTGCAAAAACAAGTTAGACGTCCTCTACTTTGTTGTTGCAAATTTACGTGGCTGCTATGGGCTTAGCAAGAACCGTTCTTACCTGCGCATCAAAACCACAACGATAGGTTGTCAAGTTGGTGCTGTTATAACCTTCGCAAGGACCGGACGTAGCCACACTCGGTTCAACTAAAGTTGGAGAAACTGGCACCCGCCAGCCACCTGTGTGCAAAGCACGTCGGTAGAACCAGTTTCGCATAAGCGTACGCGTAATGTCGGTCCAGGCCGCTTCATCCAACAATACCGCCGAACCAAAGTATGACATGCTGGTAAGCAGTATGACTTATATCGCCCACAACTCACTTGTGTTCTACTCGTGCATATGACATCTACGCATAAAACCTGGCTCGGAAGCCACTGTTGGGGAACGTAGTAATTTCAAAAAAAATCCTACGCGCACGCAAGATCATGGTGATGCATAGCAACGAGAGGGGAGAGTGTGTCCACGTACCCTCATAGACCGAAAGCGGAAGCTTTAGCACAACGCGGTTGATGTAGTCGTATGTCTTCACGATCCGACCGATCAAGTACCGAAAGCACGACACCTCCGAGTTCAGCACACGTTCGGCCCGATGATGTCCCTCGAACTCCGATCCAGCCAAGTGTTGAGGGAGAGTTTCATCAGAACGACGGCGTGGTGATGATGATGATGTTCTACCGACGCAGGGCTTCGCCTAAGCACCACTACGATATGACCGAGGTGGATTATGGTGGAGGGGGGCACCGCACACGGCTAAGAGATCCAAGGGATCAATTGTTGTATCTTTGGGGTGCCCACTGCCCCCGTATATAAAGGAGCAGGGGGGAGGTGCGGCCGGCCAGGAGGGGGCGCGCTAGGAGGAGTCCTACTCCCACTGGGAGTAGGACTCCCTCCCTTTTCCTTCTTGGATTAGGAGGGGGAAAGAGGAGGGAGAGAGGAAGGAAAGGGGGGGCGCCGCCCCCCTCTCCTTGTCCTATTTGGACTAGGGGGAGGGGCGCGCGGCCCTGCCCTGGCCATCTCTCCTCTTCTCCACAAAGGCCCACTATGGCCCATTAAGCCTCCGGGGGGTTCCGGTAACCCCTCGGTACTCCGGTAAAATCCCGATTTCACCCGGAACACTTCCGATATCCAATATAGGCTTCCAATATATCAATCTTCATGTCTCAACCATTTCGTGACTCCTCGTCATGTCCGTGATCACATCCGGGACTCCGAACAATCTTCGGTACATCAAAACATATAAACTCATAATATAACTGTCATCGAAACATTAAGCGTGCGGACCCTACGGGTTCGAGAACTATGTAGACATGACCGAGACACGTCTCCAGTCAAGAACCAATAGCTGAACCTGGATGCTCATATTGGCTCCTACATATTCTACGAAGATCTTTATCGGTCAGACCGCATAACAATATACGTTGTTCCCTTTGTCATCGGTACATTACTTGCCCGAGATTCGATCGTCGGTATCTCAATACCTAGTTCAATCTCGTTACCGGCAAGTCTCTTTACTCGTTCCGTAATACACGATCCCGCAACTAACTCATTAGTTGCAATGCTTGCAAGTCTTAAGTGATGTGCATTACTGAGAGGGCCCAGAGATACCTCTCCAACAATCGGAGTGACAAATCCTAATCTCGAAATAAGCCAACCCAACAAGTACCTTCGGGGACACCTGTAGAGCACCTTTATAATCACCAAGTTACGCCAGACGTTTGGTAGCACACAAAGTGTTCCTCCGTAAACGGAGTTGCATAATCTCATAGTCATAGGAACATGTATAAGTCATGAAGAAAGCAATAGCAACATACTAAACGATCGAGTGCTAAGCTAACAGAATGGGTCAAGTCAATCACATCATTCTCCTAATGATGTGATCCCGTTAATCAAATGACAACTCATGTCTATGGCTAGGAAACATAACCATCTTTGATCAACGAGCTAGTCAAGTAGAGGCATACTAGTGACACTCTGTTTGTCTATGTATTCACACATGTATCATGTTTCCGGTTAATACAATTCTAGCATGAATAATAAACATTTATCATGAAATAAGGAAATAAATAATAACTTTATTATTGCCTCTAGGGCATATTTCCTTCACTTGCGAGCCATTAGATTCATCAAACTTCACATCTACCGTCTCTTCAACCTTTCGGGTGAAATTGTTGTAGACACGGTAAGTGTGCGAGTTTGAGCCGTAACAGAGTAGGAAACCTTCATAAGATTTAGGGGAAAATTTCGAGCGACGATGCTTATCAAGAATGTAGCACTTTGAGCCAAACACTCAAATGTATCCAACTTGGGGTTTGTTACCGGTGATAAGCTCATATGTTGTCTTGTCAAGAAGCTTGTGAAGGTATAGTCGATTAGTAGCATGACAAGCTGTCTCAACTGCTTCCGCCCAAAAGTGTCTTGGCGTCTTGTATTCATCAAGCATCGTTCTTGCCATCTCAATAAGTGTCCGGTTCTTCCTCTCAACAACTCCATTTTGTTGAGGTGTGTACATAAGCGAGAACTCATGTGAAATCCCTTCTTCATCAAGAAAGGTATCCACATTGGTATTCTTGAACTCCGTTCCATTGTCACTTCAAACCTTCTTGATCTTTACTTCAAATTGGTTTTGGGCCTTCCTGGCGAAGTTCTTGAAGATCTTATGGACCTGTGATTTATCATCAAGAAAGAACACCCACGTAAATCTAGAAAAAACATCAACAATGACTAAACCGAACGAGTTACCAGTGAAGTAGCTCAAGCGGTCTTCTCGTGGTCATGATGTTCTTCACGGGATGACTTCCTCCAACTTTTTTTCCTGCTTAACAAGCACTGCAAAGTCTATCCTTGTCAAATATGACATCTTTAACACCGAGGATATGATCACCTTTAATAAGCTTATCAAGATTTCGCATGCCCACGTGACCTAACCTTCTATGCCATAACCAACCTTTAGAAGATTTAGCAATTAAGAAAGTACGAGGTTGAGCTCTCTTAGTGAAATCAACAACGTATAGATCACCTCTACAAATACCGGTAAAGACCATTTTATGATTATCTCTTCTAAACACTTGGCAATCTACTTCAGTGAATAGAACATTAAAGTCGAAATAGGCTAGTCTAGATATGGAAAGTAAATTGTAGCCAAGATATTCAATGAGCATAACATTTTGTATAGAGCTGTCATGGGAGATGGCCACCTTACCAAGGCCAACTACCTTACCCTTTGAGTTATCACCAAAAGTGACATACTTCCGAGGGCCGTCGTTTTCAGCAAGCTCACGAAACATGTCCTTATCTCCGGTCATATGATTCGTACATCCACTATCAAGAACCCGTTCCTTTCCTCCGGCCATGTAGCCACGAAGGTTGGCCATAAGATCAAAGCGTCTCATTGACTCATCAAGATTAAATTCACTATCATCATCCTCATCATAATATCCATGTTCAACATCATCATGTGAGTGATCATCACCTAGAGAAAGTGATTCATTAGATTTATGACCATGACAATGTGCATCTTTATGAATTCTAATGACTTGTGAGATGGTGCTACTAATGACTCCACCATCTCCTTTGGCACGCATGAGGTCACGAAGTTCAAATGGACTTTTGAAGAATCTCATCTAGATTTTTCAAGGAATGGTTTGGAAAGCGCTCCTCAAGGTATCTCCATATAGTGTAAGCACATTCAAATGCACGCAAGCATATAAGCAAATTTCTAGGCAAACCTCTAATGATAAGATCAATAGTTCTTAGGTTGCGGATCATGATGCAAGGGATCAATGGGGGGCACACAAGGGCTAATAATGTACTTGTTCAAGTTATATTCATTGAAAATCTCAAACACCTCATTTTTCCAAGCACTATAGAACTCTACGTCTAATACTCCCAATCGTAGACTCATCCATCTTCCTCCAATGGTGATTAAACCAAAGTAATGGAGACCAAAGCTCTGATACCAATTGAAAGGATCGAGAAGAGGGATCTAGAGGAGGGGTGATTAGATCCTCAACAAGTAAAGGTGGCGATTTTTAAGCTCTTCAAGTTGAGGTGGAGTTTTAGCACAAGTTTAAGCATCCACAATAGTTTTCAAGCAAGCATGACAAGAGTATGAGCAGCGGAAAGAGTAAAGCATGCAAATTTGCGAGAAAGTAAGGGATGCGATTGGAGTGTGCAAACGCAATTGCAGACACGGAGATATTTGGCGTGGTTCCAATATGTGGTGCTATCGTACATCCACGTTGATGGAGACTTCAACCCACGAAGGGTAACGGCTACGCGAGTCCACAGAGGGCTCCACTCACAAAGGGTCCACAAAGAAGCAACCTTGTCTATCCCACCATGGCCATCTCCCATGAAGGACTTGCCTCACTCGGGTAGATCTTCATAAAGTAGGCGATCTCCTTGCCCTTACAAACTTCTTGGTTCAACTCCACAATCTTGTTGGAGGTTCCCAAGCGACACCTAACCAATCTAGGAGACACCACTCTCCAAAAGGTAATAGATGATGTGTTGATGATGAACTCCTTGCTCTTGTGCTTCAAATGATAGTCCCCCCAACACTCAACTCTCTCTCACAGATTTGGATATGGTGGAAAGATGATTTGAGTCGAAAGCAAGTTGGGGAAGGCTAGAGATCATGATTCTTGTGGTAGGATTGGAATGTCTGGATCTCAACACATGAGTAGGTGGTTATCTCTCAGAGAATGAGTAGTGGAAGTGTAGGAACATTCTGATGGCTCTCTCACAAATGGAGAAGGGGGGTGGAGGGGTATTTATAGCCTCCACACAAAATCCAACCGTTACACACATTTGACCCAACTCGGTCAGATCGAATAGAAGAACTCGGTGAGACCGATTCAGTTCGAAATGTGAACTTAGGAATCTCGGTGGGATCAACTGGAACAACTCGATGGGACCGATGTGCTAGGGCTAGGGAAAAACCTCATCTCGGTGTAGCCGATTGCATGAACTCGGTCAGACCGATTTCAGCAAAGAGCAAACAAAGAGTTGGTCAAGCAAACTCGGTGGGACTGATTGCTCATTTCGACGAGATGGAAATGTTACAAAGGGAAACAGAGAGTTTGCAGGGCCATCTCAGTGAGACCGAGATCCGTATCGGTGTGACTGAGGAGTTAGGGTTTCTGGGAGTGACTATGTCAAATGAACTCGGTGGCGCCGGATAGATCATTTCGGTGGGGCCGAGTATGATCTTTGAGTTTTGCACACATTTGGAAATGAGAAAGTGGTTGAGGGCTTTGGAGCAATATCACTAAGCACTTTGAGCAAGTAGACCATTAAGCAACACCTCATCCCCTTTTAATAGTATTGGCTTTCCTATGGACTCAATGTGACCTTGGATCACTAAAATGTAAATGAAGAGTCTTGAGCTTTTGCCAATATGTGTCCTTAGCATTTTGAAAGGGTTCCACATCCTCTTGTCCTTGCCATGCCATTGTTCAACTTGTGTGAAGTACACTAGGTAGAAGTATTAGTCCAACAAGAGATATGTTGACATCAATTACCAAAATTACCCAGGGAGCACTTGTGATTTCAACCGGCCCAATCGTTTCCATTCGTATGTACATCCCACACAATGAATCCCAAACAAAGGTTTCCGTTCGTACGTACATCCCACATAGTGAATCCCAGACAAACGTTTTTCGTTCGCATGTACATCACACACAATATTCCGTTCGTGTGTGATCGGGGGAGATAACGCAGATGCTTTCATAGGACAAGCTGTGGGAGATCATCTTGTCATCCCACACAGTAATTATGGAACAAACGTTTGTGTGGCATACCACATCACACACCGTTTTTTGTATAGCTTGGTGTGTGATAGGTTTAGCGATCACAGACGTTCTGCCTCGGTTAACCATTTGCGTTGTTCAAGTATATCACACACGATTCGATGAAGAAAACTGTATGACATTGGGCTATCCATCACACACGCTTTTACTACTAGAAACATTTGTAATATGCCATGACCCATTTAACAGGTTTATTAGTTTACTATTAATACCTCCAGTATTAAGCAAATTCACATTTCATACCGAAAAACTATTTACCACTTTCATATGAGGCACACAAATATATTTTAACATCACGGTATGATAGCTACGAGAACACAACACAATACAACATTTAGATAGTTCACCTTCATAAGGAAAAAGTATGTCGAGCGCAATATTAGAACAATGTATCATTTCCCTAATCGACTGATGCATGATCAGCCAAATTCCTCTTCTCCACCTCTGCTTTTAGTTTAATAAGAACCTATTCTGCACTGACCAACTGGGAAAGTGCCTCCTCCTTCGCAAACACCATCTTAGCAAAGTATAATTTAAAAAAATCTAAGCTCATTCTCCACCTTCCTATTTTTCTCGTATCTTGAAATATTATTCAGCGTTGCCAATATTTTCTCTAAGCCTATCTCTATTGTCTTCCTTATACATGCTCCAGAGCTTTGCTAGGCACATCTTCAAAGACTGTGGCCACTCTTGATCATCCCACTCCAGGTAAGAACACTTCCGTTAATCCTATAATATTTAAAACTAAATCAGTTACAACTGTAGGGAAATTGGTTTCTAGCAACATAGGAAATCACCACATACATAATTTGAAAAACAGAAGAGACACGTTAATTATGACATATCTTCTAAAAAAGATCAATGTGCAAATGAATTAATTGCTACTGAGACAACAACCAAATTCAGGAACATCACAAGCTATAATTAACTGCAACAACGCTACAAGTTCTTAGTCATGTATTATAATAACAAATTTACCATTCTATGAGGAAGCTAAATATAACTGCAACAACATAGTGATAGTGCTTGACTGACATCAAATTAATACTAAGAGGTATGTGCATGCACATATTTAATAACATAGAACTAATAGCACTAAGGCCCTCCACTATGTAGGCGAAAACCGATGTTAAATCAACTATTGCTACATTTGGCACCGGTGCCCTGCACCGTCAAGCCGATGCCAGAGCAAAAATTCAGGGAATCAGAGCACCTAGTTGCTCTGATGCCCAGTTCCTTCGTGCCATAAAGTATTAGTATTTTATTGCTTGGCTGCTCGGATGTGTGGAGCAAAGTTGGCTGCACAAACTACTGAAGCGGTGGCAAATAATTTTCTCAAGACACTGCTGATGAGATGGCAAATTTTTTAGATACTAGGTAGAAACTGTGACAGTGTCTTAATCACATCCAAATTAACATAGCACAATGACAGTGTCCGAATCACATCTAACAAAGGATTTGTAACGACGAAAGTGGGGCTAACCTTCTCTGCACATGCCAGAAACTTCCTCCCACTGTCCACAGATTCAAAAGGCACTAACTTCACGCATGGAGATTGATGGTGACAATGAGCAGGAAATCTTCAGCTACCCCACTCCGTTCCTCGCAAGTGATGGTCCTAGGGAGCTACAAGAGGAACAAATGGCTCAAATCGTCCACCGGGTTAAAATCCTTTATTCCAAATCATAACCCTAATCTTGGGGGCAAGAGAGATGAGAGAGGCATGCCTGGCTGGTGACATAGTCTTCATCGAAGGAGGAACCACCGGAGAGGTCATTGAAGAAGACCATGGCGTCCGCAGCGGTCGGACGCGAGACGACGAAAATGAGGAAACAAGCGAGGAGGCAGCTATAGATTAGGATGGAATGAAGGAGGAAATAGGGGAAATGTAGCTCGTGGTCGGGGAGAAAAGGTGGTGAGGAGGGGGGAAGAGTTAGATATTTTGGCGGTAGGCAAAAAAAATTGAAAGGTGGAGGGAAACTTGGCGCGTAGTGTCATCAGACACCATTCACTGTGAACAAAATGTTGGAAACATGCCCTAGAGGCAATAATATTTGTATTATTATATTTCCATATTCATAATGAAGAGTTTATATTTCATGCTATAATTGCTATGATCCTGGAATATGTGATTCAGTGGAAAACTCATATGCACGTGTGAAATGATAAACAGTTAAATAAAAGATTCCTAGTCTTGCCTATGGGACTAGCTCAAGTGTTGTTGGTGACCACATTTTTTGGATCTTAGGACATTGTTAAGTGTAACAATGATCCTAAAACAACATTGAGATTATGACGTTGGAAGAACAATCATATTGAATTAACCCAAACTTGTTTGTTATGAATCGAGTTAATATCGTCTGCATTCAATTGTAATAACACAGAGTGTTAAAGTGTAATTTTGCTCCGTATACCATGAGAGTATCGTTTTCACTTCTTACCATACGATGGGCTTTGGAGTTGCTCAAATGTCACCTGTAACACTGTGATCATAACGACAACTTACCGGTTCATCGGAAAGTTTGACAAGTGGCCGGATAGCTCGAGAATGGGATTTTCTCCTGTGATGATGGAGTGATATTATTAAGGCCCTCTCAGTATGACAACATCAATCATCATCTAGCGAGAGACAGGTGACTACGTCATGGGGATGTCGGAACAAAATAACGAGAAAGAAGGACAACACCGGTAACGATGATTTCGGTATAGTGAGCATGGTGATGACTCAGGAGGATACCAATACATCCCCAGTTTTGTGAAGTATTGTGAAGCAAAGGGAACATCACATCATAACCAAACGTTCACTCGAGTATCATTCGTGTGCTCATTTGGATCGGTACGGACGTTCACGGTCCCGTTGTCAGTCATTGAACAAACGGTTTCGTTCATGTCTATGAGTTACCGAACCAACAGGGTCACAATCTTAAGGCAACCATGATCTTCTGATTTTCAGTAGGACGGAAGTCATGGGAATATATTTATGTAATTTTTTCATGAATATTAAGAATAGTTCCGAGAGGATCAGAAGCGTTTCGGGGTCACCGGAAGGGTTTCAGAGAGTATCGGGTAATACCGGGTGTTACCGATAAATTATATATAGGTGGAAAATGTTTCCGGAGATGTTAAAAAATATATAAAATGGTATGAAAGTATTTAGAACATTTTAGTTTTAATTTAAATATCAACAGCCCTAAAAAGGCCAAGAGGTGGAAGGCAACTTGGGCCACAAAGGCCCAAGTGGAGGTGGCGCCTCCTTCCCTAAGGAAGGAGACCAAATTAGACAAGGGGGAGCATTCCTCCTCCCCGTCCTAGGCCGGCACCCCAAGGGGGGAATTTCCCCCTTGGTGGCTGCTCTCTCCCTCCCCTCCAACCTATATATACCAGGATTTTTTGCTCTACTGTTCATACAAGATTTGGAGCCTCCTCTACTTCTTTTAGTTCTAGTTCTAGTTGGTCCTAGTTGACTAATTAGATCTAGGATGATCCTCTTGTACTCATAATTAGAAGCCCTTTGTGGTTCTAATCTCTTCCCTCTAATTCTTAGGTGATGATTAGCTCTGGACAGCGAAGCGCTGCCGGATCATGACGGCTGCGCGCTTCCAACCAAGTAGAGAGGCCATCCTTTCGGTCTGTGGTTTGAGGGACTGTTTGCAGGTGGTTGATAACCCACAAGTATAGGGGATCGCAACAGTTGTCTAGGGTAGAGTATACAACCCAAATTTATAGATTCGACACAAGGGGAGACAAAGAATATCTGCAAGTATTAGCAACTGAGTTGTCAATTCAATCACACCTGGAGATTAATTATCTACAGCAAAGTGATCAGCAGCACAAATAATATGATAGCTTTGATAGTAGTGGTAGCAGCAACAGTAACAGTGATAGTAATAGTGACAATAGTAACAACAGCAGTAGTAACTTAGCAAGATCAATATGTAGGAAAACTGTTGCCATTGGATCAGCGATTTGTTGGATGATATTCATCATGTGACAGTTACAACCTAGGGCGATACAACACTAGCTCCAGTTCATAAATATAATGTAGGCATGTATTCCGTAAATAGTCATACGTGCTTATGGAAAGAACTTGCATGACATCTTTTGTCCTACCCTCCCATGGCAGCGGGGTCCTATTGGAAACTAAGGGATATTATGGCCTCCTTTTAATAGAGAACCGGAACAAAGCATTAACACACATGGACTCCTCAAACTACGGTTATCACCGGGAAGTGTCCTGACTATTGTCACTCCGGGGTTGCTGGATCATAACACGTAGTAGGTGACTATAACTTGCATGGTCGGATCTAGAACATAGATATAATGGTGATAACATGAACGGTTTAGATCTAAAATCATGGCCCCCGGGCCCAAAGTGACAAGCATTAAGCATGGCAAAGTCATAGCAACATCAATCTCAGAACATAATGGATACTAGGGATCAAGCCCTAACAAAACTAACTCGATTACATGATGAATCTCATCCAACTCCTCACCGACCAGCGAGCCTATGAAGGAATTACTCACTCCCGGTGGGGAGCATCATGGAATTGGCGACGGATAAGGGTTGGTGATGACGAAGATCGAAGACCCCCCTCTCCGGAGCCCCAAACGGACTCCAGATCTGGCCTCCCGGTGAAGAACAGGAGGTGGCGGCGGCTCCGTCAAACGCGATTATTCTTTCTCCCTGATTTTTTTCTGGAAATATTTGATTTTATAGCATCGGTTTCAGGGTCTGCGGGGCCACCAGGTGGGGACAAACCCACCTGGGCGCGTCTGGAGGGGGGGCCTGGTAGGTTGTGCCCACCCAGGTGCCCCCCTCCGGTGGTTCTTGGCTCCAGTCTTTTTCTTTATTTGTATAAAAATTCCTCGCCAAGTTTCGTTCCAATATGGGAACTTTTATTTCTGCACAAAAACAACACCATGGTAGTTTTGCTGAAAACAGCGTCAATCCGGGTTAGTTTCATTCAAATCATGCAAATTAGAGTGCAAAACAAGAGGAAAAGCGTTAGGAAAAGTAGATACAACGGAGACGTATCAACTCCCCCGGGCTTAAACCTTTGCTTGTCCTCAAGCAATTCAGTTGATAAACTGAAAGTGAAACATAAAAACTTTTACAAACTCTTTTGCTCTTGTTTACATAAATAAGCTTAAACAGCACCCAGGTTTCCAGCCAAGATTAACTAACCATGTCGACAATAACTCTTAAAAACTATATTAACTCATATCAATCACATAATCAGCTAGCGAGCAATAATAAGATATCTCGAACAGAAACACGTTGTCAGAACAACCATGATATAATATGACAATAGTGGTATCTCGCTAGCCCTTTGTAAGACCGCAAAACATAAATGCAGAGCACCTCCAAAGTTCAAGCAGCGACTAGACATTGTAATTCATGGTAGAAAAGATCTAGTCATGATGCACCCAACATTAACTACACACAATGCGTGAGCATGACAACAGTGCTCTCTGGTTCTGGAACTTATTTGAGAAGGTGATGACACATCATAAAAGTAAATAGATAGTCCCTTCGCTGAGGGAAGCAGGGATTTGCAGCGGTGCCAGGGCTCAAGTTTATAAAACAGAGGTAAATGAAATTATGAGAAATGCACCCTTCTTGTTTACTTCGCGACCATTAGTTATCGGTATCTTCCATGCTAAACACATTAGCGGCGGTTCCCAAGTGATAAAAGTAAAGGTTTACTTCCCCTCCACCAATAATCACACTCCCCGGCTTGTCTGAAACAAGGGGTGCCGTCCATACCAACAACAGTCCCGGGGGAGTTTTTTTAATTATTTGCAATTTGAGTTTGGGATTGGGAATCCCTATTACTGCCCCTCTCATGCAAGGACGAGTGAATAAACACTCATCTTGGAAATAAACCGCTTAGCATGGAAGATACTGACTACCTCCTGTCGCTCTATGAACAATCTAGGCACACAAAAAGGATATTTATTTGAATTTTTTAGAGGTGGCACATGCAAATTTACTTAGGACGGCAGGGTAATACCGCATATTGGTAGGTACGGTGGACTCATCTGGAATAACTTGGGTTTCAGGTTTTTGATGCATAAGCAGAATTCCAGCTTAGTACAAGTGGAGGCTAGCAAATTGGTTGAGAAGCGGCCAGCTAAAGAGCAACAATGGTCATGAACATGCATTATGCATAAGTAACATTGGATACTAGCATGAGAAGGATATGAACACCATGAACATAAATAACATAGAGGTTGTGTTGGTTTTGATTCAACTACATGCATGAACATGTACCAAGTCAGGACACTCGAACATTCAGAGGAGGATACCATATCATCATACTACATCACAATCATTTTAACGCAATGTTGATATCCAGGATAAATCATTATCCACTCCTAGCTACTTATGCATGGCATGAGGAACTATAATCTCTAATTGTCATTGCAAACATATTTGATCATAATAGGCTGAATCATGGATACTAGGTTAAACATATTTACAAAAACAGAACAAGTCGAGTTCATACCCGTTTCTCTCTGCCACGGCCAGCTCATCAAATATCGTCATTATTGCCTTTCACTTGCACGACCGAACGATTTGAAAATAATAATAGTGCAAGAGTGCCGTGGACTAAGATGGAATCTGCAAACATTTTATTCAACATGAGAAGACAAGGTAATATGGGCTCCTTGTTAGATCAATAATAATGCATATGACAGCCACTCAACATTTTCATCGTGGTCTTCTCCTCGGTATGACTCAAAGGAAAGAAAAGGAAATTAAGAGAAACACGCTAAAATATTTTTGGAGTTTTTAGTTTTTCTTGAACGAGCAAATAAAAAGGGAAAAGAAAAAATGAGAAAACTATTTGCACGGGAAAGCTCCTAACAAGCAAAAGAAGAACAAGGAAATATTTTTGGGTTTTATTTTTAGTGCTACACAATTTAAACTAGGAAGAAAACCCGAAAAGAAGCAGGGAATATATTTTTGGGTTTTCTCAAAGTTTTTCAAACACGCAAGAAGAAAAAAAGAAAATAAATTAAGCATGGATAATACAGTGAAAGAGTGTGGACACCGACATGTGAAATGAAATGTGTGAACATGAATGTAATGTCAGTGGAAATACGTACTCCCCAAGCTTAGGCTTTTGGCCTAACTTGGTAATCACCCCTCGAAGAAACCATGGGGTCCTATGTTGAAGTGCTGGGGAGCGGGCACCTGAGGGTCCCACTCCTGAGGCTCCTCCTGTGCCGCAGCCAGGTTGTTCCGGTATGCAATAATGTCCTCAGGCATAATCCTGTATCCGCCCCTGGCAATAGGATCAAACAAAGTAGGTGCAGGCAATGGAATAATATCACGAGTGTCAACACTGAAAACCAGGTTATAAGGAACATGAATGTTACTGTAATCGCCAACAATAAACTGGTGGTGTTCCATGGCCGCGGGATCTAGGTAAACCTTGGGCAAAGGATAATCATGCTGGTGTATCTGAATGTTAAAGTGAGTCGCCAAGCGAGTAGCGTAAATACCACAATGTATTTTGCCCTTGGATATGTTAATGTGGAGGCGACGTGCCACAATAGCTCCCAAGCTATAAGTGTTGTCACTGTAAAGTGCACGACATAAAACAGCAAAGTCTGGAGCACTGAGTGCAACTACCTTCTCTCTAGCAAGCAAACACTTTGTAATGAATAGAGCAAAATAACGTACAGCCGGAAAGTGTAAGCTAGCGGAGTGATACCCAATACCCCTCTCTCATCCCCCACAGTCACGATAAAAACCATCAAACTCCGCGGGCCTAGGCTCAACTAAATCCCCGACAGAAGGGATCATGCAAATATCACAAAATTCAGTAAGTGGTATCTGACGGGTTTCATCATATAAATTAAACTGCACCTCAGGGGGATTATTCCTAGGAAGGAAATGAAAACTTTGCACAAAGGAATTTGTGAGGAGATGATACTGTTCACATTCAGCTGTGATGAAGTCGGTGAGGCCGGCATTAGCATCATATTGTGCAAACTCCTGAAGGATTCCAACCCCTTCCATGAACGGGTTATGCGGCCATTCGCATGGCCGTACCTCCGCCATTCTTTGGATATGGAGATCACTACCAGATGACTCCACAATAAGTCCCTTGGAGTTCTTCTTGGAAGCAAACTTCCTAAAGATGCTCATCTTTTTCCTATGAACAAAATTCTGAAATTGTTAGTCCACAAAATTTTTCTCAATGAAACTTCACAAGATTGAAAGCAACTACAAATAGGGATGCATAGAGGCCATGTCAAGCATTCAAACAACTTAGAACTCTAAGAATTCAACATGCAAGCTCATCTACAGCAGCACCAAGAGTAAATAATTATTCAAAATATAAACCACTAAAGCAAAAACTAATTGGACCAACGGAGGAGTCACATACCAAGCAACAATCCCCCAAAACAGTTTCAAAAACGAAGCTTCGAGCAAAGAGATCAAAATCCGTGGGTTCGGGAGTAGGAACACGAGAGAGAGAGAGAGAGAGAGAGAGAGCAATGGTGATTTTCTCTGGAGGTAGGTGGTGATGTGGGATGAAGAGATAAGTGAGGGGCCCCACGTGGGGACCACAACCCACTGTGGCATGCCAGGGTTCCTAAGCGCCAGTGGGTTGTGCCCACCTGGTGCACCTCCCTCTGATGTTATTTGCACCAAAAATTCTTAAATTTTTAAAAAATCGTATTAAATTTTCAGAGCATTCTAAGAAATTTTATTTTTGGGTCATTTTTTTATTGCACGGGAAATTCAGAAAACAGTTAAAACATTGCATTTCATTTTATTGAACTAATAAAAAAAGAAAAAAAAAGGTAGGGACAGAAGGTAGTGCTTACTAAATTCATCAGCTTCATACCTCTCAAAAATGATCCATTAATAAGGTTGATCAGGTCTTATTAACAACTACTTTCGATTAGCATGAAACCGAAGAACTTCCGTAAATCACTAAGTTACCTCAATGGGGATATAAATGGCCCCAACAATAAGCATTTCATATTTCTTTTTAACAGTAGGTAGAGGTAGTTGAAAACTTCCAATAGTGATTATCGGAGATTTTTCAATAACATTAATACCATTCACTTGGAATTGTTTCTTCGGAAACTGCACCATGTGCTCATTACCATTGATATGAAAGGTGACCTTGCTTTTATTGCGATCAATAACAGCCCCTACAGTATTTAAGAAGGGTCTACCAAGGATAATCGACATGTTGTCGTCCTCGGGCATCTCAAGTATGACAAAGTCGTTCAAAATAGTAACATTAGCAACAACAACGGGCACATCCTCACAAATACTGATAGGTATGGCAGTTGATTTGTCCACCATTTGCAAAGATATTTTTAGTAGGTGTGAGTTTATTCAAATCAAGTCTTTTATATAAAGAGAAAGACATAACACTAACACCAGCTCCCAAATCACATAAAGCAGTTTTCACATAATTTCTGTTGATGGAGCAAGGTATAGTTGGTATTCCTGAATCTCCAAGTTTTTTAGGTACTCCATCTTTGAAAGTATAATTAGCAAGCATGATGGAGATCTCAGCTTCCGGTATTTTTGTCTTATTGGTGATCATGTTTTTCATGTACTTTGCATAAGGAGGCATTTTTAAGATATTAGTCAAGCGAGTACGCAAAAAGACTGGCCTCAACATTTCATCAAAGAATTCAAATTCTTCACCATCTTTCTTTTTAGTTGACTTAGGTGGAAAGAGTATGGGTTTTTGAACCCGTGGTTCTCTTTCCTTACCGTGTTTTTTAGCAACAAAGTCTCCTTTATCATATCTTTTATTCTTGGGTTGTGGGTTATCAAGATCAACTGCTGGTTCTATCTCAACATCATTGTCTGGTTCTTTATTATTTGTTTGAGTATCCTCACGAACCTCGTCATTATATTTCTCATTATCATAAGGTGAGTGTTCACTGCCAGATTGAGTTTCAGCATCAGAGATAGAAACTTCATTATCATTATCTGGAGCTTTTTCTACTTCAGGTTCACTAGAGGCATGCAAAGTCCTATCATTTTTCTTCTTAATTTTCTTTTTAGAAAGACTATGTGCATCAGTTTTAACCCTTTGAGAGTCTTGTTCAATTCTTTTGGGTGTCCATCAGGATAAAGTGGTTCCCGAGTCATCCTACCTCCTCTAGTCATTACTCTAACAGCATGATCATTGATATTATTATTCATTTCATCTAACAACTCTCTTAGAGATTTAGCAACTTGTTCTAAATGAGTTTGAATCATAGAAGGATGCTTCCCCACACCTCTAACATCATTTGACATTCTAAATAACAAGTCACTTAAGCGAGCAATCATATCAGAATTGTATTTCAATTGTTTCATAACATTTGCATTGAAGTGATCTTGCTTTCTAATTTAACTAGCAGTGTCACCCACACATTTGCGCGGTAGATTTAACACATACTTTTATATTAAGTTTTATTTATGTGAATATAATTAGTAGATTATAATTCAAAATATTACCAATATTTTTTTGGAAAAATACATGCACTTTAGTACGTCTTCGTACTAATTGATGTTGTTGTTGTAAGGTCGTCAACCAAATGTCGATGGGCCATTCGGCCTACCGTGTAGCTCGTATTTTAAGGTTTTGACTTCCACTCTTCATCATCTTTTGGTATCCTATCTTTCGACTCATAAATTTGGGAGGAATAGTTTGGTAAGGGTTGAAATAAAGGGTGAAAGCTCATAACTGACGTTTATTCATCAAATTGATTTCTCATTGGCTATATATCGATGGTATTTTTGGTCGACATAGTGTCGCGCCCTTAAAATAGTTCGAAGCAAGCTCATCTTACTCTAATTGGCTCACACAAATTGAATTATTTTACTTTTTATAATTTATATTTCATGTGAAAATAGTGTCTGGTCAATCTATGAAGCTCCACAACTATAATTAGTAGAAAGATCGATATGATCGATTTTGTGTGTGTCGTGGTTTGCCCATACTCTATGTTGAATTGTCAAAAAGAAAAAGCTACCATCAACTTCAAACTATCTATATATACCTATCTATATTATATAATATGATAGATCATGAAGCTTTGTGAATCATTAGGAATGCCCCTATGATTCTGCGCGTATGGTGGTGTCTATATTACGCATGTCTATGTTAATTTAGTGTTTATCTATTTCATATATAGATCCAACATGTATTTTAAGTTTAGCAAAATATAGAAGTATATGCATTTTGGAATTGAGATTTAGAGAAATATATAAGTATATGCATGTAATATATAAGTCTGATAGCCTATTTGTTATAATAATTCAAAACTGTATCTCCTACTTTGGATTTTCTGTCATAGAGATTTACTCCTTGTGCATCAAAATAGAGTTTTATTTTCTTTGATTTTTTTATTAGCAATCTCATTCATCCACACATTATAACCTCAACTCACAACAAAATCAGTGATGGAGATATTTTAGCTTCTTGCAGTACCAGGGACGATCACAATTTTTTTGTCCTGAAATATAGGACCACACACATAGCGGAAGAACAAAACTAATTGCTAACCTTGGAGTTTTCATAGAAGATTTGGGGGATTTGCAATTTAAGTTTTTTTACTGATGGGTCATATAGGATTACGCTTACATATTCCTACGGAATCTATCTCAATAATAATTTTTTTTTTCGAAAAAACTTTCAATCTATTCATTTTCAATCATGGCAGTATAACGAATACCAGAAATAAAAATTACATTCAGATTCGTAGACCACCTAGCGACGACTACAAGTACCGAAGCGAGCCGAAGGCGCGCCGCCGTCATCGCCCCTCCATCACCGGAGCCGGGCACAACTTGTTGTAGTAGACAGTCGGAAAGTCGTCGTGCTAAGGCCCCATAGGACCAGCACCCCAGAACAGCAACCGCCGCCGATGAAAAATAACGTAGATCGGAAGGATCCAAACCGAAGACACACGAACGTAGATGAACAACGACGAGATCCGAGCAAATCCACCAAAGATAGATCTGCCGGAGACACACCTCCACACGCCCACCAACGATGCTAGACGCACCGCCAGAACGGGGGATAGGCGGGGAGACCTTTATTCCATCTTTAGGTAGCCGCCGCCGTCTCGCCTTCCTGAGTAGGACACAAACCCTAACAAGATTGAAAAAAACGACTAAAAACGGAGTCCTCCCGCCGGCCCTTGGCAGGATCCACCGCGCCTCCATGGCCCTAGGGCCACCGGAGATGAGGCAGACCTGCGCCGGCGCCGGCGAGAGGCACAAACCCTAACTTTCTTTCTTGGAGGAGGAGGAGGAGGAGGCGGAGCCCTTTCTTTTAGCTACTACCACCTTGGATTCTTTCCTTTCTTTGTTGCAACAATATAAAATACTTCCTTCATCCTAAAATAAGTTATCTCAATAATAATTTAACATCTGCCAAAACCTCATTTTAATTTTTCTTCAGATGTGCAATGCGCGCTAGCTCTATTTCTAATCTCTCTGTCGGTCCTGTAAAATTCACCTTTAAAATTTTCGTCCTCTGTCCAACGGCATCTCTTACGTAAATCATGCATTTTAAAATCCTATTGGAATTCATCGTACGCGGCATCTCAATCCCACGATTATATTTTAATCGTTAAAATTCATATATTATTTTTTGACATGACTTCCAAAAGTTCATTGCATTTTCTGGCAAAAATAGACCTTACTCAAATTTTTATGTATGCGCCGAATTTTTCTTTCGGGAACAACAAATCAATATATGTTTAAGTCTTCACGTATTTTGACGTATTTTTAATTATTTGTATGTACATGCAATTTCAAATCTTCATGTGTGCATATTTTTTCTTGTCGTGAGAACACGTCCCGTGAGCTTCTTTTCTTTTTTTTGTCAGACGGGCCATGCACTTCTTTTCTTATTTCGTCCGATAGTCCATGAGCTTCTTTTTCTTTTTTGTCCGATCGGCCATGAGCTTTTTTTACTAATCTCTATTTCTAATGTCTCGGTTGATAGTCTTCGCGGTTAATTTTCGTCCCATCTTTTCTGGGTTTTTTCATCCTCCCTCCTACCTCCCAATTCCCTCGCAATAACGATCCCACCTTCCAATTTCGTCGGTTTTTTTCGTCGGTTTTTTATTCGCCCCCTCCCACTGGCCGGACAAACCCAACGTTTATTTGGTAACCCAATGAATTTATATATGGTGATTTATTTCTTCTTTGGTAACCCAACTAACGGATGGTAATCAATCTTCAAATACCAAAACCAAACGTACAAGGCAACAATCAATTCACGTATCACAATCAGATTCTTCTTTAGTACCCAGCTTAACTCATGAATGGTAATCAATCCCAAACAAAGGAAACAGATGGTTTACGCATTCTCCTCCCTCTCTTTTGGTTGTTGCGCGCACGACTTCCTTCCTCGAGAAGGAGAAGGGGGAGCCGGCCTGCCCACCCCAGCTCCCTGCATCGCCACCGCCGCCACCTCCTCCTCCTCCTCCTCCTCCTCTTTCCTCGCACACTGCTCCCGCTTCGGTCGCCTTCGCCCTCGCCGCGGGGAGGGAGGCTCCGATCGGGTCCTCGGTCTCTCGAAGGTATTGTTGTTGATCTTGGGCTTGGCTCCACGATTTCCTCGGTGTGGGTACTTGCTTCGCTGGGTGTGTGGGTTTGATCTACGTGATTCCTCCTGCCAGAGGCATTTATTTGGAGTCAGCGATGCATCAGAGGTTTGTCGGGGGTTGGTTAGGTAATAGGTCGAGGTAAATGTGTCGAGGGGAAGACGAGAGTTTACATGCGAGAAAACACGATTTAGGACCATGGAATCTCGAAGTACAATCGCTGCATTGGTCGGTATGTTGTTGATCTGTTTGTTCTCGTTTCAGCTTTTGCCCCCAATGATTATACAATGGGAACCTGCAGAAGCTTTGTTTTCTTCAAGAAAAATAAAGTCTGTTAATTTGCTGGTTACACTTAATTCTTCCTAAATTCCCAATTAAGTTGCACTTGTTCCCAAATTTCGAGGTCGAGAGGAACTGTTTTGCTCCAATGGTCTGATTATTAACTTGCTAATCTTACTGTCAACTGCAAGATTAGAGGATTCCGTCGAAAAGGTGTCAGACTGTCAGCCACGTTTGAGCTTGACCAGCGTAGGTTTCTCCTGTCCCCGTAGGGGTTTTGGTTGGCAGCTTGTGCTTTTTTGTCCACGCAGTTCCTAGTTGGAAAACTGTGGGGTGGAACTGTTGGATCTATGACAGCTTGGCTACAAAAAAAGTTGGTCCTGTTGCTGTTAATGATCAGTAATTGGGTGTTGAACATTTGATGGGACGTGGGATCCTGGAGATTTTTATTTCCCTGGAAACACAGGGAGCGGTCTGGAAGGGCAGCTTAAGAATAAGATACAGCAAGATTTATATAACCATTGCGGTGGACTTTTTTTTGTCACTTCTGTTCTTGTATAGTGTACTGTCATTAGTATCTTTGGATTTATTCAGTATCTCTACTCCTAATGTCTTAGTTGGTAGTCTTCACGGTTAATTTTCGTCCCACCTTCCCTGGTTTTTTCGTCCTCTCTCCCACCTCCCAATTCTCCCGCTTGAGGTTGTTCAGCCATTATGCTGCAGGGGACAGCGCATGTATCGGTGTGCTAAGGTGGCGGGGAGGCGGTGGCCAAATGACGCATGTCACTTGATGGGGAGAGAGAGAGGGAGAGGGGGAGAGAGATTGAGGAAGAGGGAGAGAAAAGGTGTGTGTGTGTGTGTGTGAGGATTTGATGGTAAAAAAGTGCCAATGTCACTTGATATGTATGAGAATATTAAATGTAATATTAACATGATTAATATTGAACTCTTAAAGTTAATGTGACCCCGTTGCAATGCACGTGCGTACTTATAGTATAGTATGTGTTCAAGTTGGACCTCTTTTCTAGGAATCGTCTCTAAGTTGGACCTCCTTTTTTATCTGCAATGTTCGTGCTTTTTGCATGTTTTTTCACGCAGTAAAACAAAAAATGACTTGGGCGCTGATTCTGTTGCAGAATGTTGCTGTGGAGCCATCGATTTTCCTTGATGATGATCTGCAAAATGTTGCGCACCAAGAAGAAGAGGATGGCGTTGATCTGAATGATACTCCAGGAACTGATAGTGATGATTCCTTGCAGCTGAACACGGATGGTGCAGCTCCAAATCATGAAAATGCCCATGTGGCTGGTGACAATGCCAATGGAAATGCTGCAACACTTGTTGATGAACCAAATGAAGATATATCATCACAGCCAATTGTCCCTTCTGTTGGAATGGTTTTTGACAATGTTGAAGAAGCTCAGCGTGCTTACAATGAATATGCCTCGAAGAAGGGCTTTGGAACTCGCATTGTGACATCAAAGCATAGTAGGAAAAATAGCTCGGAGCAGAAGCACATTCTAATCTATGGATTTTTTGAGTGCATACACTCACAGAAAGATCCTTCGAAGAATGTTGGTGGAAGCATTTCTGACAGAGCTGCAACAAATCAATGTGATGATGTTGATATGAGCTATGCTAGTAATAAAAAAATCTCCAAGCAAATAAACTGGCATCTATATGGATGTGAGTAACAAGAGGTGAAGAAACAGGTTGGAGCGGTATGATTGCAAGGCTCGTATGGGTGTTAGCCTCAAAGACGGTAGCTGGGTTGTGACAGTTTTTGAGGCCGATCACACACACCAGCTGATGTTGCAAAGGGGGCGTCAGAGATTTTGCCGCTCTCACAGAAAGATCCCGGATGCAGACATGCAGTACATCACTTCGCTGCACTATCGCAACATATCAACGGCTAATATGGTGGGCTTGCTTGGAGATGCACGGTGTTGCGATCCAAGGAGTTTGCCGTATGTGAAGACTGATGTGACAAATGCAAGAGCAAAGCTGCGAAGGGGCCTGTCAGAGCGTGATTTGGAGCTGACAATCGAGTACTTTGAGAGAAGACAAGTGGAGAATCCCAACTTCTTTTTGTCGAAGCTAGAATAAGATGGAGCTGTTAGGGCGCTTTTCTGGGTTGATGGGAGAACAAGGGCCTTGTATCCAAAGTACAAAGATTGTGTGTTTTTCGACACAACATTCTGCTCAAATCGCTACAACTTGCCCTTTGGTCCGATTGTTGGCATTGACAACCACACACACACTGTTTGCTTGGGGTGTGCCTTCTTGCCTGTGAGACCATCGAAACTTTCAAGTGGGTCTTCCATCAATGGATGTTGGCAATGAATAACGAGCATCCGTTGAACATTATGACTGATCAAGACCAGGCAATGGCTACAACCATCTCAATGGTATTTCCAGATTCAACACACAGATGTTGCAAGTGGCACGTCTTCCGGGTTGCAAGGACAAAACTAGGGAATATGCCGGGCAAGGATGAGCCTTTTGCCGAAGCATTCTATGGTTGCATCAATGGTTTAGATACCGTTGAGGAGTTTGAAGAACGATGGAAGTAGATGGTCGAGTTATTTGGTGTGGCTGATAATAAACACCTCAAAAACATGTGGAACAGCAGGGATATGTGGGCTCCTGTGTACTTTAGGAATAAGTTCTTCCTATTCACAGGAACAACCGGGCAGTCCGAGGGCCTGAATTTCTACTTCAAGACTTCAAATCATCATGGAGACTCGGTTTGCATATTTGTGCAGCAGTTTGAGCTTTGCCAGGAGCTAATGCTTGATCGTGAAGACAATGCTGGCTTCATCAATGAAGCGACGAGGCCGCCACTCTGGGGCAAGTAAGTTCAAAGTCATGTAGCATTTTTCTAGTTTTCCAGTACAGTTTGGTTACAACATTTCTTTGAAACATATGTACTCCCTCCGTTCCGAATTACTTGTCGCAGGTATGGATGTATCTAGATGTATTTTAGTTCTACATACATCAATTTCTGCGACGAGTAATTTGAAACGGAGGGAGTATCAATTCTTATTGATGGTGGAAGCTTTTTTCTTTGCAGTTACAACATTGAAAAGCAGGCTGCAGATTTCCATACCTGTGACGCCCCCGATTCAATCATACACTAATCATACTGCATAAGCGTATGCGATCAAGATCGAGGACTCACGGAAGATATCACAACACAACTCTAAAAATAAAATAAGTCATACAAGCATCATAATACAAGCCAGGGGCCTCGAGGGCTCGAATACAAATGCTCGATCATAGACGAGTCAGCGGAAGCAACAATATCTGAGTACAGACATAAGTTAAACAAGTCGTCGTCAGCGGGCTGCACGTAGTAGTAGGCACCTCCGGGGTAGTAGTCGTCATCGACGGTGGCGTCTGGCTCCTGGGCTCCATCGTCTGGTCGCAGCAACCGGGTAAAGAAAGGGGGAACAAGGCAACCGTGAGTACTCATCCAAAGTACTCGCAAGCAAGGAACTACACTACATATGCATGGATATATGTGTAAAGGGCCATATCAGTGGACTGAACTGCAGAATGCCAGAATAAGAGGGGGATATCTAATCCTGTCGAAGACTACGCTTCTGGCAGCCTCCGCTTGCAACATGTAGAAGAGAGCAGACTGAAGTCCTCCAAGTAGCATCTCCAAGTAGCATCGCATAGCATAATCCTACCCGGCGATCCCCTCCGCGTATCCCTAAGAGAGAGCGACCACCGGGTTGTATCTGGCACTTGGAAGGGTGTGTTTTATTAAGTATCAGGTTCTAGTTGTCATAAGGTCAAGGTAAAACTCCAAGTCGTCCTGTTACCGAAGATCAGGCTATTCGAATAGATTAACTTCCCTGCAGGGGTGCACCACATAACTCAACACGCTTGATCCCATTTGGCCGGACACACTTTCCTGGGTCATGCCCGGCCGCGGAAGATCAACACGTCGCAGCCCCACCTAGGCCAACAGAGAGGTCAAGACGCCGGTCTAAACCTAAGCGCACAGGGTGCAGGCCCATCGCCTTAGCACACACACGTTGCGTGGGCGGCGAAGCAGACCTAGCCTAACAGCGTTCAGTCCAATCCGGCAGCGCCGCTCGATCGTGATGTCACGAAGGCTTGGTGATACCACGACGCGGGATACCCATAACTACTCCCACGTAGATGGTTAGTGCGTATAGACCAAATGGCGGACTCGATCAAATTCCAAGATCTCGTTAAGCGTGTTAAGTATCCATGGCGCCGACCAGGCCAGGCCCACCTCTCTCCTAGGTGGTCTCAACCTGCCTGTCGCTCGCCACAAGTAACGATCGGGGCCGTCGGGAACCCAGGCCCACCTCTACCGGGATGGAGCCACTGTCCTTTCAGCCCCCATCTCCGAACAATATCACGAGTAATGTAATAGTGTAAAGTATATAGCATATGCCCGTGATCACCTCCCGAAGTGATCACAGCCCGAGAGTATAGCATGGCGAGACGGACAAGAGTGTAGGGCCACCGATGGAACACTATCATCCTATACTAAGCGAGAGGATAGCGGTAAAGGTAACAACATAGTAGCAAGGACAAAGCTATGCAGAAGATAGGATTAAGCGAAAGCGGTAACATGCTACACTACTCTAATGCAAGCAGTATAGAGAAGAGTAGGCGATATCTGGTGATCAAAGGGGGCTTGCCTGGTTGCTCGGCAAGAGAGATTAAATCAACTCCGTAGTCGAACTGGGGTCGCCTTGATCTCGGTCTCTAGGAAAGGAGTAGCGGAGGGCAACACAATAAATAACAGAGCAATCAAAGTATCACAAAGCGTAACATGGCAATACGCGGTGCTAGAGGTGACCTAATGCTGTAGGAGGTGATACTCGTGAAGGGGGAAAACATCCGGGAAAGTATCCCAGGTGTTCCGCGTTTTTGGGCAAAGGAGCCGAAGGGGGAAAGTTGCGAGTTTGATATGTTAGGGGTGCGTGGCAGACGAACGGGCTGCGTATCCGAATTCGTCTCGTCGTTCTGAGCAACTTTCATGTATAAAGTATTTTCATCTGAGCTACGGTTTATTTTATATTAATTTTTAAAGCTTTAAATGATTTTCTAAATTTCTGGAGTTAATTTAATTTGAAAATATATTAAATACTAAGTGCTACTGGTACGAAGTGTACCCGGAGATATGACTATTTGGTGACGGTGGTCCTGTTGTTGCCTAGTCAGCGGTCAATTTGTTGACTGGTTTGGTGGTCCACTGTCATGTGGGGGCCACACGTCATAGGCGCTAGTTAAACTATTTAACTAACTAGATTTATTTAGCGGGGACCCATATGTCGATGGGACAAGTTGTTAAACAGAGTTTTAAGCGGTTTTAGTTAATCTAGTTAAGTAGTGGGGCCTCTTGTCGGCGCCTAATTAGTGTTAGGATTAGGGGCATTAGCACGTATAATCCAACAGGGCACCGACACATATCCAGCGGCAGCAGCAGCCAAAAGCAATTTGGGGCGGCAGAGCCGCATGGGGAGTGGCGGGCGACGGTGGGCGCGGGGTGTGGTGGCCGGCGATGGGCTGGTCGCCGCCGACGAGCGAGCGGCAAAGCGGCGGAGATGGGCGGAGCGGGCGTGGTCGGCCCGAGCGATGGCGAGGCACTGGCCGCTGGGCGGCGAACGGGCGGAGGCCACGGCGGCAACAACCGCAGCGACCGTCTTGGTCTGCGATCGCGCTGGCGAGTAGTAGACGCAGCGGTAGGGGGCAACGATGCGAGCGGGGGCAGCGGTCGCATGTGCGTACGACTTCGGTCGACAGGGGGCGGGCCTGGCAAGGCGAAGGCGCACACGAACGAGGCGACAACAGCAGGAACAACAGCGATGCGGGGCGCGCTCATACAGCGACAAATCCGAGGGAAAAAGGGGGGAATGGGTGCGGCTCACCGAGGGGAAGGCGATGGCGAGCTCGGGGTGGTTCGGGGAGGACCGAAGGTAGCAGATCGACGAGGCGCAGCAGACGTCCCTGGTCGAAGAGGAGGGGTCGATGGCGGCGGCTCCGGGGCGCTCCAGCTCGAGCCGGTTGCCGTGGAGGTAGAGGACGTCGAGGCGCAGCTCCTGGGTGCCTTCGGGCGGGACGGGGTGGTGCCGGAGTGTGTCAACGACGAGGCGGAGTTAGCGGCTGCGTCTGGTGCCTCTCAGATCGGGGAGGAGAGCGAGGGGGAAGAAGTGGATAGGATAGGGTTCGACAGCGGCGTCGGGTACGGTCTTATCTTCCGCTGGGAGACGTGGGGAGGCGAGGGATGGCCGCCTCGTGGCTAATCCATCCATGGACGACACACGGTCGTCCACCGCGGTCGGTGAACAGAGAAAGAAGAAAACAGAGGGGAGGAGTTGGGCTATGCCGGTCCGGTGGGCCAGGCTAGCAACTGTTCATATACTGGGCTCAAATGCATAGCAGTTAGGTTCCTGCATTTGTTTTTGTTTGATTTTGTTTATTTTTCTTTTACGTTTTTATTTTATTTCCCAACTTATTTTTGTTTGTAAAATATATAATTAACACCCAATTTTGCATTACCAAATATACCTCTGCCACAATAACTTTGGCACCAAATTAAGATAGTTTCATAAATTTTTTATTATTTTAAAAGTATTTAAATAACAGTTTTTGCTACTGTTTTATTCCTTTTAGAGTATTTAAAATTTTTATAAAAGTGTGGTTTCTCCACCATAATTACCTATGCATTATTTGGCTCACTCCGAACATTTTAGTTTTAACATTAGAAAACTTTTATTGTTTGCTTTATTTTTGAATTTGAATTCGAATCGTTTTTTGAACCATCACGAGATTAACAACAGAAATCGAGGTGACGTGGCATCATTAGTAGAGGTTACTATAGCTTGATTATCCGGGCGTCACAATTCTCCTCCACTACAAGAAATCTCGTCCCGAGATTTAAGAGGTAGTGTAGGGGAGAAGGGATTTGGTTACAAAATTCTAACAGGTCTTCTCAGTCTTGGTTGCTCTTCTTGAAGAGGTCGATCCATTACATTGACATCTTCATTTCTCTGCTTCAGGTCATCATGGTGATGTCGCCCTTTGCTTCAGGAACTCCAACGTACTTACAAATAGGTAAGGGGCAGCTTGACTACGACAGAATGCTTGTGAGGGAAACAATCTGGGGTTAACCCATGAATGAGCATAAGATTATCTCTCGAGTTGAACACATAAAATACCTCGAGAGTAAGGTACGAAGGTACAATAAGAGGTTCCAAGCGGATAGATAGTTGCTCAAGTCCGAACGAGTGAGAAAGGGGTTCAGAGTAGCGAGAGTAAGTATTGCGTCTGATACCAGAATAGAGCACTAGGAAGGTGGCTCATGAATTACACACGAAACCAAGAGTAAGGGATAACTTTGTCAACAAGGTGTACATGAGAGTCAGGTTTCGATCCTGTGGAACTGTGGGTTATGGGCCCACCATGTGGGTTAAAAGTAGGAAGGGCGGAGACGTCTTGCGTGATCATGTAAGCAAGGAATGTCGAGAATAACCTGTCGATTATGTCGGCAACCGGTACCAAGGGCGAGGGACGAAGAGAACCAATTCCTGCTTTCGTTGAGCGAGGCGGACCAATAGGCAAAGTTCTTATCCATCGGTGGTTACGGAATGTTTTCAACAATAATGTGTGGTCTTCTTGACAGAGTGGTACAACGAGGCGTTTACCTAAGCAGGGATATATTACTGCTTATATTATATAGATCACAAGAAGGCTTAAACAAACCAATGGAAAGGAAAAGTGATTATCAGGTTTAAACAGAACAATGGAAAGGAAAATGTGTTTCAACACATATTTCAAGGGTATATCCTTACCAAGGGCAAGTAGAGAATGATATCCATGACAGGATAGAAGTAGAAAACCATTTAGGTAAGGGGAGAGGAATTTTATGACATTACCCATACAACGGTGTTTGGATAATTTAAGTAGGAAACATTTAGCATTGGGCTTCAAATGATCTTGTTGAAAATCGGGGTACCACAGGCATGCTTCAGGTAGCAATGATATGGTGTTTCAATCAAGGGCCAGACTTTGGATATAGGAAGGATCCATTAGGAACAACTTGTAGGATAAGTCTTACAATTTCCTCCAGGAAGAATGGTTATCTTGCAAAAGAAATTATAATGATAGGTCCCCGGCCGGAGAAGTGCTAGGCATGACATCATGTTACCGGGTCATCAAAGGATCAACATCATAACCCTTGGAAAGTTGTCCCAACCATCATATCTGACCGAGATTCATATCCAATTGGTGTCATAATACCTCAGACTCAGGGGGTCCGAGCGGAAAAGGTGCAACACAAATCGACGAAATGACATTGCAAGATTCTCGGGAAATGAACTATGGGAGCGGGTTCTTGAAGCAATAGTTCATCATTAAACCAAGGTGAGGATGAGGAGGTGGCTGATGGGCTCAGCGACAATTCATCGAGAATTCCAAACGGATGGATTTCCAAAATAATGTGAACAAGGAGATAACATTTGTCAGATCAAATGGTATAAAGATGTATGCTCGAGGAAACATACTCAATTAAACATTGGTTGAAAGGTGCACCCGAATATGGGTTGGGTTGCACGATCAATGTTAGAGTGGTGACTTGACGAACAAAAGAATTAGAATGAAACTCGACCATTCACTTCAAAGCAATAGGGTTGCTAGAAGTTTTGAATTCACAAATCATAGTTCAATTGTCGGTATTCCGGTTAGAAACAACACGGGTACCAAGAAAGAATGGTGAGGGTGAGAAGTATCACCATACCAAGAATTCTTAAGAGGTGGAGTAATCCTCACGACATTCTTGACATAAAAGATGGTAATACTCCATGGTAAAGAAGAACAAATGCTAGATATCCAGGAACTCGAGGTATAACACAGAACACAAACAAGTTTTTGTTGGAGGAGCATAATAAAGGGTCGATGACAACACAAATCATCGAGGGCAAGGATGGTATTTCTCATCATTAATTCAATTGATATCCTGGAAGAGCATCAGAATGTAGATGATGATCATGACATATTTGTCGAGAGATTTCACAAAGATGCAATCGATCGTCGATGACATCAAGTCAAACGAATGATGAAGCGAAAGGTTGTTGGAACCACGAGTAGGACACAGACCCGAGATCAAGTTTGTTGTTCAAGATGGAACGATAAGACAAGGAAACTGACGTAAGCTTAGCTCAATCGTCGAATGTTGTGCTCCGGAATTAAGGACCCGGTAGCACAGTTAAAATTAGCACGATAATGACGTAGCCGATCAGGCTAGGAGTGACGGGATGGAGTATTAAACTTCTCAACCACAAAGTACTGGGGGTACCGAATCTCGGTGTTGATTCGATTCACCAATCGGGGTTCTCGGTTGACGACAACCCATAACCCGTGGAGTGGCTGTGATGGGGAAACGTACTACTTCATCAGGAATTCATAAGATGAAGTGCAATGGGTTGATATCCTTGAGATACCAGGGGGTAATACTCTAAGGTAGAACAAAATAGAGGTTGGGATGGCGTACTGATCTGCAGAAGGCAAGCATTTTAACTTGTCAGAGAAATAGAATCAAAGGAGAACAATCATGGTCGGAACCCACGATCATAAAGGATCGAACCACGGATACAAGATGCACTTATAACAAGGGGTAATTATTTTTACGAGCAGCTTCCATGATAAGTTATACATCGTGTCCATGGGCATGAACGCAAGGTTCAAGGTCGACTCCCACTTCTTCAATGTATAACCTTCCATTCACTTCTCGCTTTGATAAAGGCATTAGTGTTGAAAGTTTTACCTGGTGAAATACCAGATGAGTATGTCTCGTGAAAACTTCCGAGCTCACACATATAAAGGAAGGCATAGGTTCAACCCGTCAGGGTATCGTGGAAACATATACCACAAGCTTCAATAGTAAATACCACCAGCTCGAAAGCAGAGCATGGTTGGTCAAGCAGAGGATACAATGTACCAAAGGCATTATGTATCAGGGGAAAGAACTCACAAGGTGATTAATTATGAAGGACACTGTCGGATAATAATCCAACAGTGGATATGGCGATCCACAATGGAGCTAATGTGAGTATCGATACCCAATCAGAGGAAGAAAGAATGCAAATGCATCGGTTTATAGAACATCTGAATAATTCAACGTTTAAATAACAAAGGGATTATGATTTTCAAATCAAGGGATCAGAAGCAAACGCTCTGATTTAAGGATGGATAAGTTGAGTAGGCTTAGGGATACCATCGATGGTAATTTGATTGGTCGAGATCCAGCTCATGTTCAAAATGACATCTGAGCCGGAAAGATAATTTAAAAGGATCAACCGATGATTGTGAACATTCACAATGTATTGAATCAACGAACTCAAAAATGATGGTGACAAAGGATGCCAATATGATTACTATACTTATGGGATTAATCATAATGAAAGCAAACAAGAAATTCCAGAGCAATAGGTTGTTGAGGATTTTCGGAATATCGAATGGTATTTCGAAGACTTTTGTGTAACACATGATCAACTGGGGGATGAGCGGATACTCGATAAGTGCGAGAATTAACCGTAGGGGTATTCAGGTGACAAAGAACAGCAAGGCAGTAAGCACAAAGGATTATCGAAACAACGACGAGTTTTTAAGGGTATCTTGTAATAACAAGACCAACTGGGGATGAATGTAAGAATAGCAACTGCAAGTAGTTATCCATAAGGGTTTGCGGTGGAAAGGGAATTGCAAACGCGATGAACACAAGTTCTCGGGTTAACAGCGGAGAGTATCTTCGTGGTCTTACAGTGCAGAGCGACCATCGGTAATAAGGGCCCTCCGGTGAAAGTGATAACGAGATCCTAATGTTAGATTTAGTAAACTTCATTTAACCCGAATAGAGGAGAGATCGAGTCCCAGAGTAAAGGTCGAGGAGTAAAAGATCCTAGTACCATCCAATGGCGGCGTGGGCCCGTAAGGCACACAGCCATGTTAGTAAAAGTTTTTGCAACGTCTAGACTCGACTTCGGCCAAGGAGTTGGGAAGGGGATTCCTCTGACGATCGGCTCGATACCAACTTGACGCCCCGAGTCAATCGTACACTAATCATACACGCAAACATGTACGATCAAGATCGAGGACTCACGGAAGATATCACAACACAACTCTAAAAATAAAATAAGTCATACAAGCATCATAATACAAGCCGGGGCCTCGAGGGCTCGAATACAAGTGCTCGATCATAGGCGAGTCGTGGAAGCAACAATATCTGAGTACTGAGACATAACTTAAACAAGTCGCCTTAAGAAGGCTAGCACAAAGCGGGATCTGAGACCGAAGAGGCGCAGGCCTCCTGCCTGGGATCCTCCTAAACTACTCCAGGTCGTCGTCAGCGGGCTGCACGTAGTAGTAGGCACCTCCGGGGTAGTAGTCGTCATCGACGGTGGCGTCTGGCTCCTGGGCTCCATCGTCTCGTCGCAGCAACCGGGTAAAGAAAGGGGGAAAAGGGGGAACAAGGCAACTGTGAGTACTCATCCAAGTACTCGCAAGCAAGGAGCTACACTACATATGCATGGATATATGTGTAAAGGGCCATATCAGTGGACTGAACTGCAGAATGCCAGAATAAGAGGGGGATATCTAATCATGTCGAAGACTACGCTTCTGGCAGCCTCCGCTTGCAACATGTAGAAGAGAGCAGACTGAAGTCCTCCAAGTAGCATCTCCAAGTAGCATCGCATAGCATAATCCTACCCGGCGATCCCCTCCTCATATCCCTGAGAGAGAGCGACCACCGGGTTGTATCTGGCACTTGGAAGGGTGTGTTTTATTAAGTATCCGGTTCTAGTTGTCATAAGGTCAAGGTACAACTCCAAGTCGTCACATTATCGAAGATCACGGCTATTGAATAGATTAACTTCCTGCAGGGTGCACCACATAACCCAACACGCTTGATCCCATTTGGCGGACACACTTTCTGGGTCATGCCCGCCGCGGAAGATCAACACGTCGCAGCCCCACCTAGGCCAACAGAGAGGTCACTGCCGTTCTAAACCTAAGCGCCACGAAGTGCGGGCCCATCGCCTTAGCACACCTGCACGTTATGTGGCGGCCAAAGCAGACCTAGCCTAATAGGCGTTCGGTCCAATCCGGCGCGCCGCTCGATCGTGATGTCACGAAGGCCGCTGATACCACGACGCCGGGATACCCATAACTACTCCCACGTAGATGGTTAGTGCGTATAGACCAAATGGCGGACTCGGATCAAATACCAAGATCTCGTTAAGCGTGTTAAGTATCCATGACGCCGACCAGGCCAGGCCCACCTCTCTCCTAGGTGGTCTCAACCTGCCTGTCGCTCCGCCACAAGTAACGATCGGGGCCGTCGGGAACCCAGGCCCACCTCTACCGGGATGGAGCCACTGTCCTTTCAGCCCCATCTCCGAACAGATATCACGAGGTAATGTAATAGTGTAAAGTATATAGCATATGCCCGTGATCACCTCCAAGTGATCACAACCCGAGAGTATAGCATGGCGAGACGGACAAGAGTGTAGGGCCACCGATGGAACACTATCATCCTATACTAAGCAGTAGGATAGCGGTAAAGGTAACAACAGTAGTAGCAAGGACAAGGCTATGCAGCAAGTATAAACTTAAGCGAAAGCGATAACATGCTACACTACTCTAATGCAAGCAGTATAGAGAAGAGTAGGCGATATCCGGTGATCAAAGGGGGCTTGCCTGGTTGCTCACGGCAAGAGAGAGGGTCGTCAACCGTAGTCGAATCGGGGTCGCCGCCGATCTCGGGTCACTAGGAAAGAAGTAACGGTGGGGAACACAATAAATAATAGAGCAATCAAAGTATCACAAAGCATAACATGGTCTGGCGGTGCTAGAGGTGACCTAATCTGTAGGAGGTGATCTTGGTGAAGGGGAAAACATCCGGAAAGTATCCCGGTGTTCGCGTTTCGAGCAAAGGAGCCGAAGGGGGAAAGTTGCGAGTTTGATATGTTAGGGGTGCGTGGAGGACGAACGGGCTGCGTATCCGAATTCGTCTCGTCGTTCTGAGCAACTTTCATGTAGAAAGTATTTTCATCTGAGCTATGGTTTATTTTATATTAATTTTTAAAGCTTTAAATGATTTTCTAAATTTCTGGAGTTAATTTAATTCGAAAATATATTAAATACTAAGTGCTACAGGTACACAGAAGTGTACCCAGAGATATGACTATTTGACTGACAGGTGGGCCCTGTTGACTGCCTAGTCAACGGTCAATTTGTTGACTGGTTTGACTGGTCCACCTGTCATGTGGGGGCCACACGTCATAGACTGCTAGTTAAACTATTTAACTAACTAGATTTATTTAGCGCGGGGACCCATATGTCAGTGGGACAAGTTGTTAAACAGAGTTTTAAACGGTTTTAGTTAATCTAGTTAAGTAGTGGGGCCTACTGTCAGCGCCTAATTAGTGTTAGGATTAGGGGGCATTAGCACGTATAATCCAACAGGGGCACCCGACCTGTATCCAGCGGCAGCAGCAGCCAAAAGCAGCTGGGGGGCGGCAGCAGGCCGCATGGGGAGTGGCGGCGACGGTGGGCGCGGGTGTGGTGGCGGCGATGGTGGTCGCCGCCGACGCAGCGAAAGCGGCGGCGGCGGAGATGGGCGAGCGGGCGTGGTCGGCCCGGCGATGGCGAGGCACTGGCCGCCCTTGGCGAGCGGGCGGAGGCCACGGTGGCAACACCGCAGCGACCGGTCTTGGTCTGCGATCGCGCTGGCGAGGTAGTAGACGCAGCGATGAGAGCAACAACGATCGGCGGGGCAGCGGTCCACGCATGTCGCGTCTGACTTGGTCGACGGGGCGGGCTGGCAAAGCGGCGCTACGAACGAGGCGACAACAGCAGGAACAACAGCGATGTGGGGCGCGCTCATACAGTGACAAATCCGAGGGGAAAAGGGGGGAATGGGTGCGGCTCACCGATGGGAAGGCGATGGGGAGCTCGGGGTGGTTCGGGGAGGACCGGAGGTAGCAGATCGACGAGGCGCAGCAGACGTCCCTGGTCGAAGAGGAGGGGTCGATGGCGGCGGCTCCGGGGCGCTCTAGCTCGAGCCGGTTGCCGTGGAGGTAGAGGACGTCGAGGCGCAGCTCCTGGGTGCCTTCGGGCGGGACGGGGTGGTGCCGGAGTATGTCAATGACGAGGCGGAGTTGACGGCTGCGTACGGGTGCCTCTCCAGATCGGAGAGGAGAGCGAGGGGGAAGAAGTGGATAGGACAGGGTTCGACAGCGGCGTCGGGTACGGTCTTATCTTCCGCTGGGAGACGTGGGGAGGCGCGGGATGGCCGCCTCGTGGCTAATCCATCCATGGACGACACACGGTCGTCCACCGCGGTCGGTGAACAGAGAAAGAAGAAAACAGAGGGGAGGAGTTGGGCTATGCCGGTCCGGTGGGCCAGGCTAGCAACTGTTCATATACTGGGCTCAAATGCATAGCAGTTAGGTTCTGCATTTGTTTTGTTTGATTTTGTTTATTTTTCTTTTACGGTTTTATTTTATTTCCCAACTTATTTTTGTTTGTAAAATATATAATTAACACCCAATTTTGCATTACCAAATATACCTCTGCCACAATAACTTCGCACCAAATTAAGATAGTTTCATAATTTTTTATTATTTTAAAAGTATTTAAATAACAGTTTTTGCTACTGTTTTATTCCTTTTAGAGTATTTAAATTTTTTATAAGAGTGTGGTTTCTCCACCATAATTACCTATGCATTATTTGGCTCACTCCGAACATTTTAGTTTTAACATTAGAAAACTTTTATTGTTTGCTTTATTTTTGAATTTGAATTCGAATCGTTTTTTGAACCATCGCAAGATTAACAACAGAAATCGAGGTGACGTGGCATCATTAGTAGAGGTTACTGTAGCTTGATTATCCGGGCGTCACAATACCAGAGAGGTATTTTCTAAGTTTCAAAAACTATTGGCTAAATCAATAGGCTATGGGCTGCAATATCAGCTGCAAGGGGATGTCGTCTGGTTTCGACTTGTTGCAAATGATGGTGACAACCCTAAAGTTTACACGGTGCGTGTTGCCCCTGAAGATCAGACATACATGTGCAGCTGCAACATGTTTGAGATGTGTGGGCAAATCTGCTCACATATCATCCGTGTCATGGTGCACCTGAACGTGCAAACGGTACCTGCGACTTACAAGTTCCAAGATGGTCTAAGAGAGCAACGGACCTTGCACCTGAACCGGGCGGTGGGCATAGAGCTATGCATTTTGGCGTCCCCACGACAAACACCCTAAAGTTTAACTCTCTGCCGGAAGTTTGGGAAACTCGCAGAAGACGAAGAAGCCCAAGGTCATGCAGCAAACGAACAAGTCTTGGGGGGTCCAAGTACAGGGCAGCGGATCCACCCCCTGTAGGACTGTGGAACCCACCAAAGTCAGCAAAGAAGGGGATGCCAAAGGAAAAAGAGATGCGAAGGAAGCCAGAAATTGAGCTTCGAGAAGATGAAACAAAGAAGAAAGCAAAGAAGTACACTACGAAAACGAAGAAAGCTCCAAAGCCAAGGGACAAGAAGACTCCGTGCAAATATTGTGAAGATGAGGATCACAACGTGAATAAATGCCAACTCCTTGCCGATTTTCTTGCTGCGAGTGCGAGCCCGAAAGCTCCGGGTGTCAAAACAATCCTTACACTTTAGGATGTTTCGTGAGGGGAAAAAGGATGAATTGCCTTGTAACAAACCCATGACTTATGATAAAAAGTTGTGTTCACTAGTTGTGAATGTTTGTTTTGTGGGATTGCAACATATTACTACATGCATGGTTTGAAAAAAGCAGAATGTTGCTTTTTACAAGAGTTGATTTAAAAAGATTATTATTGTTATATGTTTGTGAGAGATTACATTTTGTGGTATGCTGGTGCCAAAATTTGTAGATTTTTTTTAAAAAAGTAGAATGTGGGTTTTTTTAATTTTTTTGAAAATAGTACTCAATGGTTGTTGTAACCACAGCTTGATCCATTTTTAAAAAGAACATGATTTAAGCATTTGAAAAGCATGGTTGCAGCTTTTGGAAAACATGGTTGAATCTTATTGAAAACATGTTTGAAGCTTTAAGGAAACATGGTTGCCGCTTTTGACATGGTTGAATCTTCTTCAAAACAGGTTTTGAAGCTTTCTGAAAAGCGTGGTTGCAGCTTTTTAAAAACATGGTTGAAGCTTCTGTAAGCATGGTTGAAGCTTGTAGGAAACATGGTTGAAGCTTTTGAAAAACATGGTTGAATCTTTTTGAAAATATGGTTGCAGCTTTTAGGAAACATGGTTGAAGCTTTTTAAAACCATGGTTGAAGCTTTTTTAAACATGGTTGAAGCAAAATAACAAGTTTGAAAAGGAAAAGCCTTGAATGATTTAAAGTGTTGATTTGGCTATGCAGCAATAGTTGGGAAAGGAAGCTTATTTACATTATGCTTCCAGCAAAAATATTGTAGGGATGTAGCTAATTTGCAGGTAAAATGTATATTTTGGCTCTGCAAAAAATCTAACAGAAGGTTGTAGCTATTTTCTGTGAGCTTCCAGCAATTTAAGTGTGACAATGTAGCATTCCAATATTATTTTAAGGAAAAAGGTTTTGAGGGGAAAATGCAAAGAGATTCCCTTGAAACTTCGATGGATGAAGTTTGAAATAATTTCATATTTCCGAACCAGCGGAACAAAAACAATTGTCAATGCATGGTCATATTGGCAAACAGAAGAACACATCCATTAAAACAGAAGAAGTGCTTCATCCAAAGATCAAGTTATCATCGGTTTACATACCAAAAGAACACATATGTTTATCGGAGGTATCATCAGTTTACATACGAACGCGCACTACTCTAATCCTATCAGAACGCTACCACCTCAGACATGATCTAGACCTAACGAAGAAACGAGCTTGTTCGTCTTGAACCTTCCAAAAAATCAAGCCGCCAACTCTTCCCTGAATGCCCGCTCCATTGGGGCATTGTTCATTGGGTGAATAAAGAGGTCGTCCACATCCATGCGTATCGCGCCATGTATTCCTGTAAAAATTAATGCAAAAAGTAAGCAAGTATGATACTAGTTACTCTTGTGTTGCATGAGTATTGAAAACAAAGAAACTAGATTGTAACAAAATGACAAGACAAAAAAATAAAAAGGTGTACCTGCTTGAACTCTCTCATTGACTTCCCATCATAGTTCTCCACATATTTGAGCCCGAAAAAGCCACAATCACATCCATGAGATAAAAAAAAGTTGTCCATCATAGTTCCCATGCATAGTTGAAACAACAAAATGTTGAAATGGAACACATGATTGAAGCAAAATTCAAAAAGAAAACTCATAGGGTATCTTTCTTTGGGTAATCCTCTAGGTCAACACGGGCGAAGGATCCAACATTGACATTGAATTCGCTGCACTCTTGTGTGGGGTTGCAAAGCTTGTGATCTACCACCGAAAACACACACAAAAGTTTGAAAAATAAAATGAGGTGTGTAAAGATGACAATAGGGCATTTATGTAGATGAATCAAAGGAAAAACATAAAATTAAAATAGAGAGCATGAGCCTACCAGGTTATTGGCCTGCTTCTTCAAAGGTGATTGTTTTACTTTTGAATGGATTGAGTCAAATACATTCCACTGCTTGTGAAGCAAGTTTGCGCAAACAACTGTCCAATGGCGATCATGAACAATTGTGAAAAAAGCTGGAAAAAATAAAAGAAAGGCAAAAAGGTACTCAGAACATGTAAAAATGTTACAGCCACCTTGCATCATTGGATCATATTTGAGAGTATTTGTGGTGTGAAACAAAAGAAGGCTCTCGGGAAACTTACTAGGTCAAACTTTTGAACCTTGAACTTTGTGACGGCCCTTTCAAGCTCGGGCAAGAGTTCTAGTGGTTGGAAGGTTGATGGGTCTTGTTTTAGTAGGATTACTTGAAAGAAACAACATAATGGTTAGTGTGTGTTGCAACAAAAAATGTGAAGAAAAAAGGAATGAAGCATTGCTTGTTTTTACAAAAGCTTACCCCCGCGTGGACTGAGAACATGTATTTGTTCATCTCGATACATAGTGACATAACCTCATCATTCATATCCCTGCGAGGCTTGAAGCATACAAGGAACTTCTTGTATCCAATGAAAAATCCACCTATCTTGATGAAAGGTGTCGTGTTACCATAGTTACAACCGAATGAATCATTTGTTTCGAGCAGAAAAAATAAAAAATAGAAAGCAAAAACAGATAGGGCTTAGGTAGCTCACACTTGTTCATTGGGTTGTGATGTCCTCAATGGTTTCCCATGCTTTACATACTTCTCATACATAGCTGCAACTTCATCGACCTTTTGCTTCTTTGCCTTTGTATTTTTTATGGCCGGAACTTTGGCCATCCTCTTCTTCCTAGTGTTCTTGTCATGTGTGCTAGGGCCACTGCTTGCATCAACAATTTGCTCTTCTGTAGCGACCATCTTAGGAGCTGTAGCAAGCAAAAAAAATGGATGAGTTTGCAAGGGATTGTACAAAAGAGAATTTGCTGCAATCACACAAATGTAGCGAAAAAAATGACATGGAGAAAAACAAAAAGAAATGATATAGGAGGAAGGAAGCATACTTGGGCTGTCATCGTCGTCTGAAACAGGAAACACGGGGATGTTTGCATAGATGGGGCTGATTGTGCTCTTCTTGATTGTAGGCTCCGTGCAATGCATCAACTCATAGTCTTTGGAGCCCTTTGGGAACAACTCACAGGATGACTCGTCGTCCCAAATGCTGGCTGTCGCACTCCTGGGTGCATCGTAGTAGAGTGGGGGGCTGTGAGGTGAGACGTTGCCTTCCATCTCGAAACTCACTCTTTGTTTCTCACGAGTTTCAACAGCCTCTGTTGCAACTTGTAGGTTCAATCCGGTGACTTCATCCTTGTTAATGCTAGGTGTTGTACCTTCAGCTTGAGCTTGAGCACCAATGCCGCATTTGCAGCTTTAGCATCATTCTCTTTTCCGCGACATTCGTCCATGATAGGTGCTTCAAAGGAGAAGTTGGGCTCACTGGTAGCTGTGATGGCGTCTCCAACATCACGAAGGAGGGCTGCCATCCGGTTGCACTGCAATCCCTTTAAACACTGTCCAAACTTGCCAACAACATCATCCACCTCTGATGCAAAAATACCCTTGTGCTTGTCGTAAAACATTTGAAACTGAGTTAGTACCTACAAGAAGGCAAGTGTTGAACATTTTAGTCATAAGTATGGATGTAAAAAAAACACAAATGTGGGTGTAGCACATTAGAGGTATGGATGAAGCGAGAAACAAGTAGGTATGCTGCTGTGTCACTATGTATCAAATAAACAGTGTGATTGTAGCAATTTACTGTCATGGATGGAGAAAAAACAAATAATCTATACCTCTAGGTAGCAAATTATTGATATGGATGTAGCAAAAACAGAATGTAGTTGTAGCGCACTAGAAATATGGATGTAGCAAAATCCTAGTAGGTATGAACTTAAACCACATATGAAGCAAAAACAGAACATGGTTGTAGCACATCAGAATGAAGGATGCAGCAAAAAAATACACTTACAACTGGGTATAATAAATAATGCGAAACCAAAGGTAAACAGGAAATGAATACAAAGAAAAAGATAATGTAGATGGGGAAAAATACCCTTAGATCTTGCATGCTAGGGAATGATTGCTGCAGCCAATTGTTCTGCGATGATGATAGGTGTGGTTTAGCATCAACATTTTGTTGAGTCTCGTTTGATTGAGAGTCCTTTGCTTGAATTTCAGCACCTTGAATTTGGCTTCCTTGGCCACTAGGTGCTTCAGCACCAACTCCCTGCCCACTGGCTGCTTCAGCACTAACTTCCTGTCCCACGAGTTGTGCGGCATAGCGGGTATTGCACAAACTCCGGATCTAGGAAAACATAACATGAGTGGCGGAAATAAGAAGGTTGCCATAACCTAAATGGAAAAGCTAAGATTGCTACATGCAAATTTAGTGAGCAAAAAACAGGTGGGGTGTTAATACTCCATTGGCAAAGGAAATATATAGGCGGGATGTAGCAAAATTACTTGGGTGTGTTTCCTATAGAATGGTTGGACAAGAGTGAGCTTATTCTTGTCAACTTTATCCAACCAATCAAAATCCTTTTGACAAACAAAACATATCCTCGGCACGGAATAATCAATGGCATGGTCATTTGGGAGGCCAGCCAGGATATCAATATGATCCATGTATAGGATCTGCATAGAATGGAAAAGGACATTAGCCAACAAAAACATAAATGCGAGCTATATAAATGTATAAAAGTTTTCATGCAGCAAAGAAAAAAGATGGAGGTATTTCATAATGTTGCGTTGCATACTGCTAACATGGGAAGGCATTAAGCGATCTGAAACTCTGCTACTTTTTCTGTATTTTCTTGCATCCTCTTCTTCTCTTGAAAGACTCCAACCTCCTCGGTTTTGCCAACGCAAGGAGTGCCTAAGTCCTATTTATCATAACCACGTCCTCATCGCTGCAACTAATGAGCAACTTGACAACATTGGCGATTGGAGCCCTGCTCCACTCCTTGTAGATGGTGCGAAGATCATGTTTATCACTCTTCTTAAGAAGCTTCACGGGTCTATCACTGGATGGTATTGAAAATCCTTTTCACCATGAGCTTGCTGAAGGTGATGGATTTGTTCTTGTGTTTGAAATCAGAGAGTATGTGATTCGTGTTCATCACAACAAACTCAATGAGCTCATGGGGCACCTTGAAAGACCGCATGTCCAACAAGTCTCCAAACGGTCCCTTCCTTATGATTCTCTGTTTTTCTGGTGATACTTGCTTCCCAATTTCAGCCAGCCTTTTTGAGTTAAACCTTGACTTAAAGCCACATAGATTGCCTTTCTTCTTATTCTTCTTCTTAACCTTCTTACTCCCCTCATTCTCACCAGAGGTGCCTGCAACATCTACAAAAAGGAAAAATATATAAGCACACATAAAAAATATACATCATCAGTTGGACCGTGCTTAATTTAAGCTACTAACAACACTAAAAAAGCTACATACATGATAACCTGCGTTATGTAAAACTTTTAAATCTCAACCATTACTATTTTGATCAAATGGTGTAAATAATATTAGCATATGTGGACAAACGTGATGGCTTATTTGTCTCCTGTTTTAATTATATAATAGATTTTCAAACTCATAAAGGCATTGGCTAGGGTGCATATTGTGAGGATTATCATTATCATTGAATTTCATTAGAGAATTTACCTCTACCACTTTAGGTGGTGGTGGTGTATCAAGCCTATGTATCTCTTCAGTAGGAAGTAAATTTTTGACATTCTCAGCTTTAATACCTTTTTCTCTCATAGATTTATTTGCCTCTTGCATATCTTCAGGACTAAGATAAAAGATACCCCTCTTCTTCGGAGTGGGTTTAGGCGGTGGTTCAGGAAGAGTCCAATCATCATAATTTTTCAATATGTTATTCAATAATTCTTCAGCTTGCCTAATAGTTTGTTCCCTGAAAACACAACCACCACAACTATCTAGGAAGTCCCTAGAAGCATCGGTTAGTCCATTATAGAAGATATCATGTATTTCATTTTTTTCTTAAGAGGATGATCCGGCAAAGCATTAAGCAATTGGAGAAGCCTCCCCCAAGCTTGTGGGAGACTCTGTTCTTCAATTTGCACAAAGTTAAATATTTCCTGTAAGGCAGCTTGTTTCTTATGAGCAGGGAAATATTTTTCAGAGAAATAATAAATCATGTCCTGGGGATGACGCACACAACCAGGAGCAAGAGTATTGTACCAAGCTTTAGCATCACCCTTTGATGAGAACGGAAATAATTTGAGAATATAATAATAGTGAATTTTCTCATCAGGAGAAAAAAGGGTGGCTATGTCATTCAACTTAGTAAGATGTGCCACAACAGTTTCAGTTTCATAACCATGGAAAGGACCAGATTCAACCAAAGTAATCAACTCTGGGTCGACAGAGAATTCATAATCCTTATCATCAACAAAGATAGGTAAATTAGCAAAGTGAGGATCACATTTCATTTTAGCATTCAAAGTCTTTTCTTTATACTTGCATAATATTTTTTTCTAGATCATCTCTATCCTTACAAGCAAGAACATTTCTAGTTGTCTCCCCATTCATAACATAACCTTCCGGTACCTTTGGCAATTCATATCTAGGAGGGCTAATTCTAATAGGTGTTTCAAGATTTTTAGTTTCAAGCTCTTCATCAGTTTCAACAATCTCATGATGTCTTACTCTAGCAAGTTGTTCATCAAGAAATTCACCTAGTGGCACATTATCATCAAGCAAGGTACTAGCATCATCATTAATATCATTCATAGCAGAAGTGGCATCATCAATAACTTGTGACATATCAGGATTAATAGCATGTGGTGGTGTTGCAAGTTTACTTATAACAGAAGGTGAATCAAGTGCAGAGCTAGATGGCAGTTCCTTCCCTCCCCTTGTCTTAGAGGGAAAAATCTTAGTCTTAGCATCCTTCAGATTCTTCATAGTGACAATTTGACAATAATCCCAAGTGACTCCACAGATATAGCTATGCTCCCCGGCAACGGCGCCAAAAACAGGTCTTGATAACCCACAAGTATAGGGGATCACAACAGTTTCCGAGGGTAGAGTATTCAACCCAAATTTATAGATTTGACACATGGGTAGTCAAAGAATATTCGCAAGTATTAGAAACTGAGTTGTTAATTCAATCATACCTGGAGATTAATTATCTGCAGCAAAGTGATCAGTAGCACAGTAATATGATTACTTTGATAGTAGTGGTGGCGACAACGATATGATATGATGATAGTAATAGTTTTGTAATGATGATGTAGTAACAGCAGCAGTAGTAACTTAGCAAGATCAATATGTAGGGAAATCGTAGGCATTCAATTTGTTGGATGATATTCATCATTTGACAGTTACAACCTAGGGCGATACAACACTAGCTCCAGTTCATAACTATAATGTAGGCATGTATTCCGTAAATAGCCATATGTGCTTATGGAAAGAACTTGCATGACATCTTTTGTCCTACACTCCCGTGGCAGCGGGGTCCTATTGGAAACTAAGGGATATTAAGGCCTCCTTTTAATAGAGAACCAGAACAAAGCATTAACACATGGTGAGTACATGGACTTCTCAAACTACGGTCATCACTAGGAAGTGTCCCGACTATTGTCACTCCGGGGTTGCCGGATCATAACATGTAGTAGGTGACTATAACTTGCAAGATCGGATTTAGAACATAGATATAATGGTGATAACATAAACAGTTCAGATCTGAAATCATGGCACCCGGCCCCAAAGTGACAAGCATTAAGCATGGCAAAGTCATAGCAACATCAATCTCAGAACAGAATGGATACTAGGGATCAAGCCCTAACAAAACTAACTTGATTACATGATGAATCTCATCCAACTCCTCGCCGACCAAAGAGCCTATGAAGGAATTACTCACTCCCGGTGGGGAGCATCATGGAATTGGTGATGGAGAAGGGTTGGTGATGATGAAGATCAAAGATCCCCCTCTCCAGAGCCCCAAACGGACTCCAGAGCTGGCCTCCCAATGAAGAACAAGAGGTGGCGGCGGCTCCGTCTCATGAAACGTGATAATACTTTCTCCCTTATTTTTTTCTGAAAATATGTGATTTTATAGCGTCGGTTTCAGGGTCTGCAGGGCCACCAGGTGGGAACAACCCACCTGGGTGCGCCTGGAGGGGGGGCGCGCCCTGGTGGGTTGTGCCCACCCAGGTGCCCCCTTCGGTGGTTCTTGGCTCCAGTATTTTTCTTTATTTGTATAAAAATTCCTCGCAAAGTTTCGTTCCAATTCGAGAACTTTTATTTTTGCACAAAACAACACCATGGTAGTTCTGCTAAAAGCAGCGTCAGTCCGGGTTAGTTTCGTTCAAATCATACAAATTAGAGTCCAAAACAAGAGGAAAAGCGTTAAGAAAGAGGTGAAATACATTCCGGTTGCTAAACAAGGTGAAGCGGAATGCCCATATTGTGCCCTCCTCCATGCAGAAGGCACACAAGACTCTAGTCCAACCCCTTGTGATGGCCGACCGCCCATCCTTCACGGTCTTCATGAAAACATCTAGATAACCATCGTGTTCTGGTAGAAATACTTTAACCTTCGCATGCACACCAATCATGTAGTTTGAGAGGTAAACTTGATTAAACTGATTTGGCAACTACAAAGGAAAAAGATTCAGACATTGTTATCTAAAACAACTCATTATGGGCAGTAAAAAGAAGGCTGCAGAGTTCTTACTTACCATCATGCAGTTCATTGTTGTCTTGGATAAAGTGTAAACAAATAGTTTAATTGCCATCTTTTGACCAATTTTACTAACAATCTTTATCAGCTTCCTCACTTGATGCTGGTTCATCGATATCTCATTGCCCCATACGCAGAAAGGGTTGAAGCGTGGATCTTTACCAGTGACATATGTACCTAAAAGCACCAAGTTAATATTAGAAGCTAAACAGCAATTGCACAATCATGTAGTACAACACTCTTTTATAATATCTTATAACATCGAATATACTCACATATTAGAAGAATTAACATCTTATATTATGGGCCCGAAGGAGTTTATTGCATTCTTATAAATTATCGGCTGATTAACTGCTGCTATATCCATGGGTTAGAGTTAGTTTGAGATAGTTCGGGCTCAAATATCCCTAAAGTATATCTGAACATGAGGGCTAGTTTGAGCTAGTTGCATCTAACCCACCCAAAAAAAACTATCCAACCCAAGAGGTGCTAATTGGAGCTAGTTCTCCTAGTGCATTTATTGTCAACCTAACCCTGTCATCCAAACACCTCTTTGGATGGAGTTAGTTCAGGGTCAGTCATGAGCTAGAAACTAACTCTAACCTCTAGGTAAGTTGAGTACCCAAACATGGTTGTGTTGTTGTTGTTGCTGCTGCTCTTCTACGTACACTAACGAGTTGCACGTGCTTTGCACGTGAGTTGTGAGATATCATTACAACACAATGTTGATAGACAGCTGACACTTACATATGACGTCTGCATACTGTTCCAATACATGTATATAACGCATTATATGTATGGACCTTAAGTTTAAATTCATGAATATGCAAAGATAGTGTTGCGGCATTTGGTTGAAATTCTGTGAAACATATATGGACTGTAATAAATGGTTCATCAGAAGTCTCACCATGAGTAAAAATTCACAAATAAACTCATAAATGGATAAGACTTTATTCAAGCGAGAACTCTAATGGAGCAAGAGCATACATGGAAGATTCTAGGTTAAATCATAAACAGATACACTTTTATTCAAGTGAGAAACTCTAATGGAGCAAGGTCATGCATGGAAGGTTCTAGAATAAATGTGAAGTGTATAAAAATAGTATATGTGACAAGTACAAGGATGTACAAAGTTTTTAACTATTGGAAACTTCTAGATAGTGCACATGGCAGAATCTGATGGAATTGATAGGAAATCGAATTGTCGGGGAAGCTGATCGTGACCCGCGAACACCTATGGGACCTGGCGGACCGAGTCCCTTTTGGTTCGGTGGGAGCGGAGATTGCACGAAGAGCAGATCGAGGCGATGCACACGAGCAGTTTACCCAGCTTCGGAGCTCTCCGGAGAGATAATACTCCTACTGCTGCTTGTCTGATTGTATTGTGTTCTTGCTAGGGAGCACAAAGAGCTACAAAACCTAGCTTGAGTGTCTCTAGTCTCGAATGAGTCGAACTGGCCGAACCGAACCCAACCGAACCCTTTCTACATTGCGCATGGGCCTCCTTTTATAGGCTCAAGGGGTCACCATAGGTGGCAACGTAAACGAGGGCAAAATGGGAAAAATGAGCTGTGGTTGGTACAGCTACTTTGTATAGTGTATTCTACCTAACTCTGACGGCAAGGGACAAGACTAATAAATGCCCGTCTATGTCGCCTAAGCGGTGCGAAAGGGACCATTAGGGCGCTACTGACTTGCCACAGCGGCACCCCTGTCGTGCCGCCATCGCTGCTCTCCGCTGGCTGCACAGACCTCTTGACACTGCGCGCTCGAGTGGCCCCATGGCGACACGTTGGTGGATGAGCTGGAGCGGAGATGAAGAGAGGTTGCCTGCCGCGGCAAGCACCTTGCCGCGGCTGAATCCTTTTCGCGCTCGGGAGCTTGTCGCTCACCAAGCCTTCCCGGCAAGCTCCTCTTGCCGGGGTCTTGTCTTCTGCGTGCCCTGAGTGGCCTTCCCGGCAAGCTCCTCTTGCCGGGGCCTTGTCTTCTCGGCATAAATACTTTGTTCTTGAATGGCTCCAAAGGAACCACGGAGGATCTTGGCGGTCACTAGGCAAGACACGCTGGAAGTGTCTGCTCGCCGTGCGAGTTCGGGATACTAGGGTACCCCTACTCTAGTACACCGATAGGCGCGCCAAAGATGTCGGGGAAGCTGATCGTGACCCACGAACACCTATGGGACCTGGCGGACCGAGTCCCTATTGGTTCGGTGGGAGCGGAGATTGCACGAAGAGCAGATCGAGGCGATGCACACGAGCAGTTTACCCAGCTTCGGAGCTCTCCGGAGAGATAATACTCCTACTGTTGCTTGTCTGATTGTATTGTGTTCTTGCTAGGGAGCACAAAGAGCTACAAAACCTAGCTTGAGTGTCTCTAGTCTCGAATGAGTCGAACTGGCCGAACCGAACCCAACCGAACCCTTTCTACGTTGCGCATGGGCCTCCTTTTATAGGCTCAAGGGGTCACCACAGGTGGCAACGTAAACGAGGGAAAAATGGGAAAAATGAGCTGTGGTTGGTACAGCTACTTTGTACAGTGTATTCTACCTAACTCTGACGGCAAGGGACAAGAGTAATAAATGCCCGTCTATGTCGCCTAAACAGTGCAGAAAGGGACCGTCGAGGCGCTCTGACTTGCCACGACGGCACCTATCGGCGCCGCTATCGCTGCTCTCCGCTAGCTGCACAGCCTCTTGACACGCACGCCTGGAGTGGCCCCATGGCGACACGTTGGTGGATGAGCTGGAGCGGAGATGAAGAGAGGTTGCCTGCCGCGGCAAGCACCTTGCCGCGGCTGAATCCTTGTCGCGCTCGGGAGCTTGTCGCTCACCAAGCCTTCCCGGCAAGCTCCTCTTGCCGGGGTCTTGTCTTCTGCGTGCCCTGAGTGGCCTTCCCGGCAAGCTCCTCTTGCCGGGGCCTTGTCTTCTCGGCATAAATACTTTGTTCTTGAATGGCTCCAAAGGAACCACAGAGGATCTTGGCGGTCACTAGGCAAGCCCTGCCGCGGGGTGCTGCAACTGCCCGTGCACGAGTTCGGGATACTAGGGTACCCCTACTCTAGTACACCGATAGGAGCCCCCGGGCCTGGGCCACCTACGATGCCGGCGATGTTGGGCCAGGCCAAAAAAGCGGCATGGCACGCGTGCGGCCTAGATCACGCCGTTACTCGCTCCGGACCCACCACGTCCCCACGAACACAGACGCGCGGACGTGGCGTCGTGGGGAGATCGTGGGGCTTTCTTTAATTGAAAGCGGGCGCCGCCCCTCTCCCTCCTTATAAGCAGGGGAAACCAGGGGCAGGTCGCCCACCTCGCCATTGCTGTCACATCTCAAAACCACCGTCGCTCCCTCCCTCCTTCTCGAGTCTGAAGAGAGCGACGCTCCGCCCCCCATCGCCACCAACGCCATCAACGCCGTCGGCCTCCTCCACCACCTCCACCATGGCTCCGAAAGCCGACAAGGGGAAGGGCGTGAAGTCGGCCGAGGCGCAGCGGCTCGCGGCGCTGCGAAAGGAGCGGGCCATCTTCGACCCCCAGCTCGACGCAAAGGAGCTGAGGGAGGGGTACTACCTCTTCTGGTCGACGGAGACGCGGGCGCATCCGCGCACGAGGGTAATCTCTGCCGCCACATCTGAGTTGGTTTCTGTCGGATACCCCTTCTTCGCGCTCTTCTTCTACTGCGGGCTCTGCCCGCCCTTTTCTGAATTCTTTTGCGATATCATGAACACCTACGGGCTTCGCCTCCTTGATTTCACCCCCAATGCCGTCCTGACCATGGCGGTTTTCGCACACCTTTGCGAAAACTTTGTCGGAGTCCACCCAAATGTAGCCCTCTTCCGCCACTTCTTCATGCCCCGCGTTGAGAGAGGAGAGCCGCTTGCCGGAGGGATTGCTTGGATCTCCAGGATCGGCAAGAAAGAAGCATATCTGGAAGGAGAGCTCCGCAGCAAGTGGGAGGAGTGGAGAGCCGATTGGTGTTGGATCATCGAGGAGAACCCGCAGCCCTTCACTGCCCAGCGCCAAACTCCCATAGTGCGCGGTAACGATTGGAGCAACTTGGCGCCGCAGGAGAGGATGAGGCCTGCTTGGGAGTTCCAAAATGCGGCGGACATCATGAGGTTGCGCCCGGGCCTCAACTGGAATTTCACCGTCTTGGAGCTGGATGCGATGTTGCTGGAGCTGTTCAAGCACGACCCAGATCACCCCGAGTGGTTCATGTTGCCGAGGGGGGTCGTTCCTTTGTGCAACAACTCTTCGCTCGACCGCATCCGTGCAATGATGTCGTTGTGTGATTCCCATGGGATCGTTCCAACTTGGCAAGAGCCCGCCGATGACGTCGTGCAGCAGTTCTTCGACAGCCTGGAAGAAGTGCCGATCCGCCCCGACGAGCAGAAGTGGCTCACCCGCGACACCACCGACGTCGAGCTGCATCGCATCGCCACCAGGCTGGAGGAGGCAGCGGAAGCTGCCGCCGCTTGTGAATTTGGGTTCACCGTGGAGGAGGCGGAGGCAGCAGAGGCGGCAAGCCTTGCCGATCGAGAGGAGCTTGCCGGCGCGCAGGAGCAGGCCGATCCGAAGCTGAGCCGAGCGAGCCTGCCGGGCGCCCCCCACCTTGGGTAGCTTGCATGGGAGGAACCCGCAGCTCCACCAAGAAGGCGCCAAGACCGGGAAGTGGCGGGCGGCAGGCGGGCCAACAGCCGTCGCGCCACGCGATGCGCTCCACCGCGGCAAGCACTGTTGCCGCGGGAGCGCCTCACGTCGCCACAGCAACGGGAGTGGGGCCTTCCGGGACCACAGCCCCTGCACCCGCCAAGCGTCCGAGGGAGCCTACTCTTCCAGCTCGTCGCACCGGAGGCGGACCAGAATTCGACTTCTCCGCGCTCAGCTCCGAGGAAGAAGAAGAGTAAGATCTTGTCGCTGTTACTTGTGATTCTTCAATTTGCTGCTTTGTCTTGTATCTGATTTGCTTCATTCTGAACTCTTTCCTTTTTCAGGACGCTGGCTCGAGAGCGTCGAAAAGAGCTAAGACCCGGTGGTTGTCATCGAAGACGATCCCCGTGGCGGCGTGGAGGCGCGTCTGAGACCCCTTGCGGATCCGGCAACCCTTCCTCGAGCAGCCCCAAAGACAGCCCCAGCGTAAGTATTTGGTTTATTTCTTACGGTTAGGTGTGCATGGGTGCTCCTTCTTCTTGATATCGACTTGTTGATTTGTGTAGGAGCGAGCAGCCTCATCGGGAGGGCCCGGAAGTCGCTCCCGAAATTCCGTCTGCTTCAACTACGCCGCCAAGGGAGAATTCTCCGGAAAGGGAGCGCTCTCCGGCAAGGGATGCTTCTCCGACAAGGGAAGTTTCTCCGGCAAGGGGCAGCGCCGGCGATCCTCCAGTGGTGGAGACCGCGGCCACAGATCCCATCGCAGGTAACCCTTTTGCGTGTCAATCCCCCTTGGGTTCTTTTTTCTTCTGTTCTTCTTTTCGAACATTTGCTTGACTGTTCTTTCTTTTTCTGATCGTCAGATCCATCTGCCGCAGAGCCGATGGAGACTGAGGTCGCCGGCGAGGAGGACGCGCGCGACAACACTGACGACGTCGCCACCATGGAGGAAGAGAATTGCGCCGATGGATCCGCCGGCGAGGAGGCCGCCAAGGCTGCCGCCGCAAAGGCTGGCGAGGGGTCTGGCGATCGTACTGACGACCCTGAGGCCGCAGGAGCGCCAGGCGCTACACCGACCGCCGATCCCTCCGCCACCGATGCAGCGTCAGGCTCCAAAGAGCCCCAGCCCGGCGCCTATCTGAAAGCCGGCGACGACGTCTTCATCAAGCTTCCATGGGCGTCGAGCTCCAGGGCACCGGTCGAGGGAGAGACCTTCCACGAAGAGCTGCTCGCCTCCGCTGGGCTGTCGCTGGTTGACGCGCCAAGCAGCAGCAGTGGCGAGTCTGAGGAGGAGCAGGTGCTGAAGAAGCTGCTGTCGCTCTACCGCGCCCGACAAGCTAAGCTGGAGTCCCGGGAGGCACTTGTCGCGAGGGCGGGAGCAGACATGGAGAAGCACGCAGAAGAGCTCCGGGGCGCCAATCAAGAAGCTCTCCGGAATGTAGCAGAAGCGCGGGAGCAACTCTCCGAAGAGCGCACAGCCTTCATCCTTGAGAAGGCTGAGGTCGAGGAGCAGCAAAGGCTTGCCGGCGAGAAGCTATCTGCGCAAGAAGGCGAGCTGGCGCAGCGGAAGATCAACCTTGACAGCTATGAGGAAGAGCTTGCTTGAGCAATCACTTGGCGGAGCTCTCAAGGAAGCAAAGGACGCTGCCGCAGCTGCCGAGGCCGCCAAGAAGGAGTTCGAGACAAAAGTGACGCAGCTGGAGGCCAGTCTGCAGAAGAGCGGCGAAGAGCTCACCGCGCTGAAGCACGAGCGCGAGAAGGACGCCTACACTCTTGGCGAGTTGCAGGGCCGTCTCACTGAGAGGATCAAAGAGCTCGCCGCCGCCAAGGACTCCAAGGCAAATCTTGAGCTGAAGCGGACCACCTTGATGGAGACGCTGGACGGCGCCAAGGAGCGGGAAGCGGGCTTGTTGGAGAAGATCAAGGCCAACGAGGAGCTGCTGGCGAATGCCACGACCGCCCATAACACCTTCAAAGAGAATGTGATGCACTGGACCGAGGGTCTTGTGGATACTGCCGCCGCCATCGACAAGGAGCTGATGGAGATGGGGATGGTGGATCTCGGGTACTCCACCGACGAGCATCTCCAACCCAGCGCCAAGCTCAGCCTGTTCTTCAAGGGCGTGGTGGAGGCTCTCCAACGGCTCCGGGAAGAGATCCCAAAGCAGCTGGCCGACGAGTCGCGCCAAATCTGTGAGGGCTCTTGAAGGTCTTGATGAAGGTGGCCTTCCGCAATCCAGGCGTTAACTTCGCCAACGTCCTCAAGTCCTTGCCGCCGACTGCTGACGTTGAAGCGCTCAAGGCCCTTGTCGCACCCATTGTGGACAGGGTGAGCGGAGTCAAGAGGGTAGATGGCGACCGCGTGGACAAGGCCGCCAAATTTATCTTTCCCTTGTCGCTGCTGATCATGTTTAGAAGAACAATTTACTAGATCCGCGACAAGTTATTTTTGTAATATACTCTATCTTAGGCAACGATTGCAATGTTATTTCCTTTACTCGATTCCTTCCTTTGTATGTTTGTGCCCTACGCTTTTAGGAAACTTGTCGGTGCGGGCACCTTTTGCATAGCGCCGAGTGCGAACGTCGGTGACCTCTTTGGCGATGCCGCCTCCGACAAGCAACCTTGTCGCAACTAGTTGCAGCTCACTTAAGTTGTTGAGCGGACTCGAAACAAAGTAAGGGCGCAAACTAGCTACGAGTTGGTTCCTCCGCGCACAGGTTTTCCATACAAAGTACTATCGTTCGAGGAAGATAACTTCAAAATTATTTAAAAACTGATTGCTCAAACTTTGGCAACTTAGCTTTTCTGTCGTTTGCAACCCGGCAAGGCGATACTTCCTCGAGCGACGCTTGGTGGCCCACACCATTATCTTCTCCTTCCCCGGCTAACTTGTGGGTGGATGAACCTTCCTTTCTTTGAGAAAGAGAAAGAAGAGAAAACAAAGTTATGGAGCCTTGTGGCTCGTTATTGCTTACCGGGTGTGGATGCTGCACAAAATGTTAGATAACACATGCAAAAGAGGATTATGAAAGCATGTATTTAACAAGTTGTGCGCAACACATAAACTTCTTGATGCACGGGTCTCTGCGCCGGCTTTGTACAAAGGATTACATGCAACATCGGCAAGACTTGTACAAAAGGTGGTTGCGGAACAGGTTAAACAACCGCGCTATATGGGTAAAACTTACGAAGATGCTCAATGTTCCAGGAGTTGCTCACGGAATGCCATCTTGATCTCAAAGCGGACAGCGCCAGGCCTAGTGACTCGTTTCACCCGATAAGGGCCTTCCCACTTCAAGGCGTCAACTTGTTGGAATTCTTGGCGGACTGAACGCGCGAAGAACAAGGTCGCCTTCCTCGAAACTTCGGCACTAACTGCGGCTATGGTAGCGTCGCAAAGCTTGCGATAACGAGTAGCTCGTGACAATGGCTGAAGACGGTCCTCCTCAAGGAGCAGCGCGTCATCTTGTCGCGGCTGCTCTTGCTCGAGCTCATCATAAGCGAGCACTCGAGGTGACCCGTATACGAGTTCCGTGGGGAGAACTGCCTCTGCTCCATAGACTAGAGCGAAAGGTGGCTGGCCAGTGGCTCGATTTGGCGTCGTCCTGAGATTGACGTGGTACGTATCCGGACGCCGAGGTCTGCGCCGCCTTGTCCTTGGACTTGGCAGCGTCGTGGGCTCCCTCGACGACGCCCGTTCCTCCGCCAGCGTCTTCCCCACCACTCGTCAGCTCCGGTGGTGGTGGGTTTGACGCGGACGGCTCTGCTGCCGCCGAAGCCTTCTTCTTCGGTGGCATGTTGATGAAGATGATGAAGATGTTGCTCGTGTGAACGCCGGATCAGGTCCACACAGCCTCGACGCTCCCCTACCTGGCGCGCCAAAGATGTCGGGGAAGCTGATCGTGACCCACGAACACCTATGGGACCTGGCGGACCGAGTCCCTTTTGGTTCGGTGGGAGCGGAGATTGCACGAAGAGCAGATCGAGGCGATGCACACGAGCAGTTTACCCAACCGGAGCTCTCCGAGAGATAATACTCCTCTCGCTGCTTGTCTGATTGTATTGTGTTCTTGCTAGGGAGCACAAAGAGCTACAAAACCTAGCTTGAGTGTCTCTAGTCTCGAATGAGTCGAACTGGCCGAACCGAACCCAACTGAACCCTTTCTACGTTGCGCATGGGCCTCCTTTTATAGGCTCAAGGGGTCACCACAGGTGGCAACGTAAACGAGGGCAAAATGGGAAAAATGAACTGTGGTTGGTATAGCTACTTTGTACAATGTATTCTACCTAACTCTTACGGCAAGGGACAAGAGTAATAAATGCCCGTCTATGTCGCCTAAACGGTCTGAGAAAGGGACCGTCGAGGCGCTGACTTGCCACGATGGCACCTGTCGCCGCCGCTTATCGCTGCTCTCCGCTGGCTGCTGACCTCTTGACACGCGCTCTGGAGTGGCCCCATGGCGACACATTGGTGGATGAGCTGGAGCGGAGATGAAGAGAGGTTGCGCCGCGGCAAGCACCTTGCCGCGGCTGAATCCTTGTCGCGCTCGGGAGCTTGTCGCTCACCAAGCCTTCCCGGCAAGCTCCTCTTGCCGGGGTCTTGTCTTCTGCGTGCCCTGAGTGGCCTTCCCGACAAGCTCCTCTTGCCGGGGCCTTGTCTTCTCGGCATAAATACTGTGTTCTTGAATGGCTCCAAAGGAACCACGGAGGATCTTGGCGGTCACTAGGCAAGCCCTGCCGCGGGGTGCTGCAACTGCCCGTGCACGAGTTCGGGATACTAGGGTACCCCTACTCTAGTACACCGACACGAATGGTCAACAACGTTCCGATTTGCCACCTCTTAACCGTCGGATTGAGTTCATCCAATGATCCATATTCAAACTTATTCACACACTATATAGTGGTATAGATCTAGACATCATTAGAAAATTAAGGTAACACTCTTCCTTGTTGCTATGTAGCCTAGGATTGCATATTTAGACATTAAGTACAGTGCATGTTGCTATGTAGCCTCAGATATATTACATATGACCCTAGTTAACCTAATGATAAATGGGTTACAGATATATTCAGTTAAAACTCCGATTCACCGATTAGTCCCTTATCAGCCCCTGACCTATATGGTACCAGCTACCGATATCCTGAATAGTGAGTATATATAATCCATGGGATGAAACTAACGTCGATGGAAAACAACGGTCGTTCCCAAAATTGTACTATGTAGGTACATGAAGAGGTATGTTAAGCACAACAGGCTAAACATCAACCGAGATTATCCATGGCAGACAGAATAATCTCCAAAAGATAGCTTCAGTGTGGAGGTTTAAGCACGCAAGTAAAGCAAAACAAGTGGAAAGGTGTGTTAATTGCAACAGGACTAACATTTAACAACAAGCAAACATAGTTATTCAAACTGGTATTGTGCCGGTCTAAGTACACTGGTTATGGTTAAATAAAAATGGAAAGGCGTGTTAACTACAAGATGCAGCAACCAAATGTAGTCATTCATAGTGGTATTGTTGAAACTGGTACTGGTGAAATTGAACTGCACAGTTCATACTTGCACATATAGAACGTCGCGTTGAGAATAACTGGAATAAACAAGGCATACTACAAACAACCAAAGATAGCATTTGAAACTGGACATATGCTAACTACAAACAACCGAACAATCAAAAACTTTAAAAGAGGCATATGCTAGCTATAATAGGCTTAACAGCAAGCAAATATATGCATTCCTATCGGTATGTTTAAAACTGGATTGATGAAATGTACTGCACAGTAAATAATTGCACATATAGAGCATCACATTATGAACAACTGAAATAAACAAAGCATACTGCAAACAACCAAATATAGCAATGAAAACTGGACATATTCTCACTACACTACAAAAGGGACTCGACAAAACAAATCATGGGTTTCCCCCAGTGAAGAGGCACGGCAAAACAAATATGGTTTTCCTCACTTGTCATAGATGGGCTCGTTCCCATGGGAAGAGCACGGACCCTGGATGCCGCTCCATGTTGTCGCAGATGGGCTCCTTCCCCTTGGAAGAGCACGGCTGTAGGGTGCCCTTCCTGATGTCGCAGACGGGCTCTTTCCCCTTGGAAGAGCAGATGGGCTCTTTCCCCTTGGAAGAGCCGGAGATGGTGCCCTCCTCGTGGTCGCCGTCGATGAGGTCTGACTTGGAAGCTGTGGATCCCAAGCCAGCATCATAGAACATGTGCTTCAGAAATGACAAAAGGGGCTCGATGGCGATGTAGGATGGCAAATTGTTGACAGCGAGCCAGAGGAGATCAACCGCGGGGCCATGGATGAGATCGACGGCGGTTGAACCCGAGGGGTTGGGGTGGGCCACTTAACCTGTGACATAGCCACCTCAGGCCGTCGCTATCGGTGACCTCGATGTCATAGCCAGCATCCGCGACATACCCGCATACTCTAGCCCGCTGATTGAGTGCCTGCGGACAGTAAGGGTTGTCAGCTTCCTCGACGACGTCGGGCGAACAGACCGCGATACACCACTTTTGGGCCAGTCGCTCATCGATCTCCACGAGAAGCGTAGCCAGGCTTAGGCTGCGACACTCTCGAGTGGGGGATGGGGATGGGATCTGTGGGAAAGCGGGCGTTTGGCAGGCGTCATCTAAGAAACTCAGGGCGGCCTGGGTATGGAGATCGGTGGGTGATACGTCCATTTTGCATCATGTTTTCTTACTGTTATTTATAATGTTTTTATCCATAATTATGCTTTTTGGAGTAATTCTAATGCATTTTCTCTCATAATTTGCAAGGTACACACCAAGAGGGAGAATTTCGGCAGCTGGAAATCTGGACGTGTAAAAGCTACGTCACGCTACCTATTCTGCACAACTCCAAACAATTTGAAACTTCACGGAGATTTTTTGGAATATTTAAGAATTAATGGAGCAAATAACTACCAGAGGGGGGCCACCAGGTGAGCACAACCTACCTGGGCGCGCCAGGGAGCCCAGGCATGCCCTTGTGGGTTGTGCCCTCCTCGGCCCACCTTCGGTGCCCATCTTCTGGTATATAAGTCATTTTTACCTAGAAAAAATAGGGACAAGGCTTTCGGGACGGAGCGCCGTCGTCTCGAGGCGGAACTTGGGCAGGAGCACTTTTGCCCTTCGGCGGAGCGATTCCGCCGGGGGAACTTCCATCCCGGAGGGGGAAATCATCGCCATCATCATCACCAACAACTCTCCCATCTTGGGGAGGGCAATCTCCATCAACATCTTCAACAGCACCATCTCATCTCAAACCCTAGTTCATCTCCTGTGTTCAATCTTGTTACTGGAACTATAGATTGGTGCTTGTGGGTGACTAGTAGTGTTGATTACATCTTGTTGTTGATTACTGTATGGTTTATTTAGTAGAGGATTATATGTTCAGATCCATTATGATATTTAATAATCCTCTGATCATGAACATGTTTATCATTTGTGAGCAGTTACTTTTGTTCTTGAGGTCACGAGAGAAATCATGTTGCAAGTAATCACGTGAATTTGATATGTGTTTGATATTTTGATAGTATGTATGTTGTGATTCCCTTAGTGGTGCCATGTGAACATCGACTACATGAAACTTCACCATATTTGGGCCTAAGGGAATGCATTGTGGAGTAGCAATTAGATGATAGCTTGCAAGAGTGACAGAAGCTTAAACCCCAGTTTATGCGCTATTCCGTAAGGGACCGATTGGACCCAAAAGTTTAATGCTATGGTTAGAATTTATTCTTAATACCTTTCTCGTAGTTGCAGATGCTTGCGGGAGGGTTAATCATAAGTAGGAGGTTTGTTCAAGTAAGAACAGCACCTAAGCACCGGTCCACCCACATATCAAATTATCAAAGTAGAGAACACAAATCAAACCAACATGATCAAAGTGACTAGATGAAATTCCCGTGTACCCTCAAGAATGCTTTGCTTATCATAAGAGATCGTTTTGGCATGTCCTTTGCCTCAAAAGATTTGGGCTACCTTGCGGCACTTTTGTTACTACTATCATTACTTGCTCGTTACAAATTATCTTGCTATCAAACTACTCCGCTACTTACAATTTCAACACTTGCAGACATTACCTTATAGAAAACTATTTGTCATTTCCTTCTGCTCCTTGTTGGGTTCGACACTCTTACTTATCGAAAAGATCTACAATTGATCCCCTATACTTGTGGGTCATCAAGGCTATTTTCTGGCGCCGTTGCCAGGGAGTGAAGCGCCTTTGGTAAGTGGAATTTGGTAAGGAAACATTTATATAGTGTGCTGAAATTTATTGTCACTTGTTACTATGGAAAACAATCCTTTGAGGGGTTTGTTCGGGGTATGTTCACCTTGTCCGGAACCACAGTTAGCTACCCCTTAACCTACTACACTTACTAAAAATATTGAATATGAAATCCTTCAGGTATGATAGAACAACTGCTAGCTAATCCTTATGCAGGGGATGGAACCGAACATCCTGATATGCACTTGATATATATGGAACAAATTTGTGGATTGTTTAAGCTTCAGGTTTGCCCAGAGATGAGGTGATGAAAAAGGTTTTCCCTTTATCTTTGAAGGCAAAAGCATTGGCATGGTATAGGCTATGCGATGATATTGGATCTTGGAATTGGAATCGTTTGAAATTGGTGTTCCACCAAAAAAATTATCCTATGCATATAGTTCATCGTGATCGGAATTTTATATATAATTTTGGAGAAAGTATCAATCTAGCTTGGGGGAGGCTTAAGTCAATGTTATATTCATGCCCAAATCATGAGGTCTCAAGAGAAACTATAATTCAGAACTTTTATGCCCGGCTTTTTCGTAATGATCAAACCATGCTTGATACTTCTTGTGCTGGTTCTTTTATGAAGAAGACTATTGAATTCCGGTGGGATCTTTTGGAAATAATTAAACACAACTCTGAAGATTGGGAACTCGATGAAGGTAAAGATTCAGGTATTAAACTTAAGTATGATTGTGTTAAATCTTTTATGGATACCGATGCTTCTCAAAAGTTTAGCACTAAATATGGACTTGACTCTGAGATAGTAGCCTCCTTTTGTGAATCATTTCGTACTCATGGTGAACTACCTAAAGATAGGTGGTTTAAATATCACCCACATGTTAAATAATAAATTAAAGAACCGGTACCGGTTAAAGAAGAAACTATACTTTATAATGTTGAGCCAGTTGTCCCTTCTGCTTATATTGAGAAACCACCTTTTCCTGTTAGGATAAAGGAACATGCTAAAGTTTCAACTGTGGTTAACAAAAGCTATGTTAGAACACCTAAACCTGATGAACAAATTAAAGTAGAACCTAGCATTGATATGGTTAAAGATCTCTTAGAAGAAGATATAGATGGGCATGTTATTTACTTCTGCGAAGAAGCTGCTAGAATTGCTAAACCTGATAAAAAAGATAAACATAGACCTGTTGTGGGCATGCCTGTCATCTCTGTTAAAATAGGAGATCACTATTATCATGGTTTATGTGACATAGGTGCTAGTGTGAGTGCTATTCCTTACACTTTATATCAAGAAATTATGAAAGACATAGCACTTGCTGAGATGAAGATATAGATGTTACTATTAAACTCACTAATAGAGACACCGTATCACCGATTGGGATTGTTAGAGATGTTGAAGTCTTGTGTGGGAAAATAAAATACCCTACTGATTTTCTTGTTCTTGGTTCCCCACAATATGACTTCTGTCCTACTATCTTTGGTAGACCTTTCTTGAGTACAGTTGATGCTAAAATAGATTGTAAGAAACAAACTGTCGGTGTTAGCTTTGGTGATGAGTCTCATGAGTTTAATTTTCCCAAGTTTAGTAGAAATCTTCATGAAAAATAATTGCCTAGTAAGGATGAATTAATTGGTCTTGCTTCTATTGCTGTGCCACCTACTGATCCTTTAGAACGATATTTGCTAGACCATGAAAATGATTTACATATGCATGAAAGAAATGAAATAGATAAGATTTTCTTTGAACAACGTCCTCTACTTAAACACAATTTGCCAATTGAAACTCTTGGAGGTCCTCCTCCACCTAAAGGTGATCCTGTGTTTGAATTAAAACAATTGCCAGACACTTTGAAATATTCTTATCTTGATGAAAAGAAAATATATCATGTTATTATCAGTGCTAAACTTTCAGAACATGAAGAAGAAAGATTATTGAAAGTTCTAAGGAAGAACCGAGCTGCTATTGGATATACTCTTGGTGTTTTAAAGGGCATTAGTCCCACTATATGTCAGCAAAAGATTAATATGGAACCTGACGCTAAACCCATTGTTGATCACCAACGTCGATTAAATCCGAAGATGAAAGAGGTGGGAAGAACGAAAATATTAAAACTTCTGGAAGCAGGTATAATCTATCCCATAGCTTACAGTAGGTGGGTAAGTCCTGTTCATTGTGTCCCTAAGAAAGGAGGTATAACTGTTGTTCCTAATGATAAGAATGAACTTGTTCCACAAAGAATTGTTATAGGCTATAGAATGGTAATTGATTTCAGAAAATTAAATAAAGCAACTAGAAAAGATCATTACCCTTTGCCATTTATTGATCAAATGCTTGAAAGATTATCTAAGCACACACACTTTTGCTTCCTTGATGTATATTCTGGCTTTTCACAAATACCTGTTTCTCAACCTGATCAAGAAAAGACCACTTTTACTTGCCCTTTTGGAACCTATGCTTATAGACGTATGCCTTTTGGTATATGTAATGCACCTGGTGCCTGTCAAAGTTGTATGACTGCTATATTCTCTGACTTTTGTGAAAACATTGTTGAGGTTTTCATGGATGACTTTTCTGTTTATGGGAAGTCTTTTGATGATTGTTTAAGCAATCATGATCGGGTTTTCCAGAGATGTGAACATACAAATATTGTCTTGAATTGGGAGGAGTGCCACATTATGGTTAATGTCGGGCATTTTCTTGGGTCATAAAATTTCTGAAAGAGGTATTGAAGTGGACCAAGCTAAGTTTGATGCAATTGAGAAAATGCCATGCCCTAAAGATATAAAAGGTATTCGTAGTTTCCTAGGTCTTGTTGGTTTCTATTGGAGATTTATCAAAGACTTTTCTAAAATTTCTAGGCTTCTTAATAATCTTTTGCAAAAGGATATTCCTTTTGTTTTTGATGATGATTGTTTGGAAGCCTTTGAAATACTCAAGAAAGCCTTAATCATTGCACCTATTGTTCAACCACCTGATTGGAACTTGCCTTCTGAAATTATGTGTGGTGCTAGTGATTATGCTGTTGGTGTCGTTCTAGGACAAAGAGTTGATAAGAAATTGAATGTTATTCATTATGCTAGTAAAACTCTAGACGGTGCTCAAAGAAATTATGCTACTACTGAAAAAGAATTCTAAGCAGTGGTGTTTGCTTGTGATAAATTTAGACCTTATATTGTTGATTCCAAAGTAACTGTTCACACAGACCATGCTGCTATTAAATATCTTATGGAAAAGAAAGATGCTAAACCTAGACTTATTCGTTGGGTTCTCTTGTTACAAGAGTTTGATTTACAAATCATTGATAGAAAAGGAGCTGAGAACCCCGTAGCTGATAACTTGTCTAGGCTTGAAAATGTGCTTGATGACCCACTACCTATTGATGATAGTTTTCCTGATGAGCAGTTAGCTACAATAAATGTTGTTAATAGTACTCCTTGGTATGCTGACTATGCCAATTACATTGTTGCAAAATATTTACCACCTAGCTTTACTTACCAATAAAAGAAAATTTTCTTCTATGATTTAAGACATTACTTTTGGGATGACCCACATATTTATAAAGGAGTAGATGGTTGAAAGGATCGAGAAGAGGTGTCTAGAGGGGGGGGGGGTGATTAGACACTAAGTACCAAAAGTTGCAATTTTTTAAATTCTTTAAGTTGAAGTGCAATTTGGCACAAGTTTAACAAACTCAATACATATCAAGCAAGCATGCAAAGAGTATATGAGCAGCGGAAAGTAAAACATGCAACTTGCAAGAATGTAAAGGGAAGGGTTTGGAGAATTCAAACGTAATTTGGAGACACGGAGATTTTTGAGACGTGGTTCCGATAGGTGGTGCTATCGTACATCCACGTTGATGGAGACTTTAACCCACGAAGGGTAACGGTTGCGCGAGTCCACGAAGGGTCCACGAAGAAGCAACCTTGTCTATCCCACCATGGCCGTCGCCCACGAAGGACTTGCCTCACTAGCGGTAGATCTTCACGAAGTAGGCTATCTCCTTGCCCTTAGAAACTCCTTGGTTCAACTCTACAATCTTGTTGGAGGCTCCCAAGTGACACCTAGCAAATCTAGGAGACACCACTCTCCAAGAAGTAACAAATGGTGTGTTGATGATGAAATCCTTGCTCTTGTGCTTCAAATGATAGTCTCCCCAACACTAAACTCTCTCTCACAGGATTTGGATTTGGTGGAAAGAAGATTTGAGTGGAAAGCAACTTGGGAAGGCTAGAGATCAAGATTCATATGGTAGGAATGGAATATCTTGGCCTCAACACAAGTGTAGGTGGTTCTCTCTCAGAAAATGTAGGTTGGAAGTGTAGGTTCGTTCTGATGGCTCTCTCCACGAATGAAGAGCAGGTGGAGGGGTATATATAGCCTCCACACAAAATCTAACCGTTACACACAACTTGCCAAACTCGGTGGGACCGAATTGATAAACTCGGTCAGACCGATTCAGCAAATCTAGTGACCGTTAGGATTTTCGGTGGGACCGACATGCAACTCGGTAGGACCGATATGGTTAGGGTTAGGGCATGACATAATCTCGGTGAGACCGATTACACAAACTCGGTGAGACCGATTTTGGTAATAAGCTAACCAGAGAGTTGGTCAGGTAAACTCGGTGGAACCGATTCGCTCATTTCGGTGAGACCGAAATGTTACAAAAAGGGAATAGAGAGTTTAATTGCAATCTCGGTAGGACCAATTATGCAAACTTGGTGAGACCGATTTTGGTAATAGATCCATACAGAGAGATTGCAATCCCATCTTGGTGAGACCGAGATCCCTATCGGTGAGACCGATTTGCCTAGGGTTTGTGGCAGTGGCTGTGACATCTGAACTCGGTGGCGCCGGATAGAAAGAATCGGTGGGGCCGAGTTTGACTTTTGGTTTAGGTCATATGTGGATGTGAGAAAGTAGTTTAAGGCTTTGGAGCATATCACTAAGCATTTTGAGCAAGAGCCTCATTAAGCAACACCTCATCCCTCCTTGATAGTATTGGCTTCTCCTATAGACTCAATGTGATCTTGGATCACTAAAATAGAAAATGTAGAGTCTTGAGCTTTGAGCTTGAGCCAATCCTTTTGTCCTTAGCATTTTGAAAGGGGTTCCACATCCTCTAGTCCATGGCACTTCACTGTTGAACTTGTCTGAAACATACTAGATAAAAATGTTAGTCCAACAAGAGATATGTTGACATTAATTACCAAAACCACCTAGGGAGCACTTGTGCTTTCAATGGTATTATTAGACATTGTGTACCTAAGCATGGACATGGACAAATCCTACGGAAATGTCACTCCGAGGCTTATGGAGGGCATCACGCTGGAGATAGAACTCCTCATAAGGTATTGCAGTCTGGATTTTATTGGCCTACTCTCTTCAAGGATGCTCGTAAGTATGTCTCATCTTGTGATGAATGTCAAAGAATGGGTAATATCGGTAAGCGTCAAGAAAATTCCTATCAATTATTCGCTTGCTATTGAACCATTTGATGTTTGGGGATTTGATTACATGGGATCTTTTCCTTCCTCTAATGGGTATACACACATTTTGGTTGCTGGTGATTATGTTACTAAATGGGTAGAAGCTATTCCAACCAGTAGTGCTGATCACAACACCTCTATTAAAATGCTTAAGGAAGTTATTTTCCCAAGGTTTGGAGTCCCTAGATATTTAATGATTAATGGTGGTTCACACTTTATTCATGGTGCTTTCCGTAAAATGCTTGCCAAGTATGATGTTAACCATAGAATTGCATCCCCCTATCATCCTCGGTCTAGTGGTCAAGTTGAACTTAGCAATAGAGAAATAAAATTAATTTTGCAAAAGACTGTCAATAGGTCTAGGAAGAATTGGTCTAAGAAATGAGATGATGCACTTTGGGCTTATAGAACAGCATATAAAAATCCTATGGGTATGTCTCCTCACAAAATGGTTTATGGAAAAACTTGTCATTTGCCTCTTGAGTTAGAACATAGAAGCATTTTGGGTAGTTAAAGAACTCAATTATGATTTCAAACTTGCTGGTGAAAATAGGTTATTTGATATTAGCTCATTAGATGAATGGAGAACCCAGGATTATGAAAATGCAAAACTATTCAAAGAAAAGGTTAAAAGATGGCATGACAAAAGAATCCAAAGGCGTGATTTTAAAGTCGGAGAATTTGTTCTTTTGTACAACTCTCGTTTTAGATTCTTTGCAGGAAAGCTCCTCTCGAAATGGGAAGGCCCATTTGTCATCGAGGAGGTTTACCGTTCTGGAGCCATCAAAATAAATAATTCCGAAGGTACTAACCTGAAGGTTGTCAATGGGCAACGAATAAAGCATATTAATGTTGAAAGTAATATTATCCAAACTTTGACACCAGAAGAACACATAAAAGAGTCCTTCTGGAACACTCCAGAATCATGAAAATAAGGAGGTACATGATATGGTAAGTAAACGGACTCCAAAAAATCCGCAAAATATTTTTTATCAGTTTTGGAATATTTTAGAATTTTGGAAATAAAGAAACTCCTAGGAAGCGTCCCTGGTGGGCACAAGACACCAGGGCGCGCCAGGCTTGCCTGGCGCGCCCAGGTGGGTTGTGCCCACCTGGGACACCTTCCGTACCCCATTTTTCTTCCATGTACTTGTCCCCCAAGATAAAAAAAAATCTATATATACTTTCCGAACCTGTTGATCACCGTATCGCGAAGAAATTCTCTGTTCTCTTTTCTTGCTGTTTCCGGTCAGATTTATCAAGCCCAGCATCATGTCTTCCTGCTCCTCCAACAACATGGAATAAGATGCTTGGCTGATGAAGATCGAGACAAAGAGGGAGGAGCCTACGGACGTCGTCAAGGGAGACAAGGGCAAGGAAGCTACCGTGGATCCATCCCCGGTGGCAGCACAAGCACAGCCTGCCGAGGAGGAGGAAGAATATATCCTTAAGCCCTACCTTACTCATCTTCTCCTGCAGAGATTGAAGCTTTTCGCATCATTGAAATAGTTCGCACACAAAATAAGTATCTCACTCGCGAAAATATTCTGCATCAAGTGCATATCACCTTTCTCCGAAGCGTCATCTATCGGTTGGAGAATCTCTTGATCCTTAAGGGTAGGATCGCTTCATCACCACCACCATCTTCTTAACCACCAAAGGAGAATTAAATATCGGGTATGGGCACTCCCCTTGGCATCTGCCAAGCTTGGGGGAGGTGCCCGATATCGTATCATCCCATTATATTTTTGCATTACTTATTTTGGTTTGATCTTTTTGCTTTAGATGAAATAAAAGTTAGTTCGATCATTTCTTCTTCGAAAGTTTGCTTAGTGATCTACCATTGTAATCGTGTGCAAGTTATATAATAAAGTTTAGTTTGAGTTTTTGCTTTCTTTACTTTCATGTTGCAAATAAAGAAAAGAAATAAGTATGGAAAAGGAGTAAGGAAATAAATAAAATAAAAGAAATAAATCAATAATATCATATACTAATCCTATGGTAGGTGATAGCACCACATAAGGAAATGTATAAGTGGGAAATTTTATTAGAGATAGACAAACATAGCATTAGTCAATGATGCAACTCATGAAAGAATTAATAAGGTAAGAGAAGATTCACATATAAATATACTATCCTAGAAATCTTTTGTGAATGTGAGCCCTCATCAAAATATTATATGCCAAAATTGTTGACGCTGGACAAGGAAGACAACTTAATGGTTTATGCTTGTTTGTATTCACATAGAAGTCATATTGTCATAGCTCCTTTAAAATGTGATGCTTGCCCCTATCTTTGCTAGCCAAAAACTCCATACTAAGTAGAGATACTACTTGTGCATCCAAAAACCCTTAAACACAAATCTTTTTCAAGTGTCTACCATACCTACCTAGGGATTGAGCAAGATCCCTCAAGTAAGTTGTCATCGGTGCAAAAAGGCAATAAAAATTGATTCTAAATATGTCAGATCATTTAGTGTAAGAGAAAATTGAGCGTTGTACGAACTTGGATGACAAAGAATAAAAGCGCCAGACTGCATACTAAAGGTTGTCATCTTAAGGGGCAATACAAGTGACATTCTCTTGCACTAAGGGATTGAGCATGAAAACAAATAAGCGCATGGCAACCTCTGCTTCCCTCTACGAAGGGCTTATCTTTTACTTTTATGTATTTACTTTTATGCAAAGAGTCAAAAAATTTCCTTCTATTCCTTTTTATTTTTCTCCTTTGGCAAGCATCATGTGGTGAGGAAAGATCTAGGCACATATGTCCAGTTGAATATAGATAGCATGAGTTATTATTGTTGACATCACCCTTGAGGTGAGTATGTTGGGATGCAATACTATAAGCCCCTATCTTTCTATGGGTCCGGTTGGAATGTTTTGCTCATGTGTACTCGGTGAGTGTTAGAAATCATAGAAGACTATATGATGGTTGAGTATGTGGACTTGCCTAAAGGCTCCGACACGTGACCCTTCCTGAAAAGATGATGAATTGTAGTTGCAAAGTTGACTGAGAACATTGTTTGTTGGTTTCTAATAGAGTTTTTTGCTTTATACTTCGATTGTGTGATGAACTATTACTAATTCATGGGAAGTGTATGATAAAAGTCTTATGTTTAAATTTGTTGCTGTTATAATAATCAACATGATGCTTCTATGTCCATATTTTTTTATCGACGCCTCTCTCTCAAAGCATGTGGACATGTTTCTCGATTTCGGTTTTCGCTTGAGGACAAGCGAGCTCTAAGCTTGGGGGAGTTGATACGTCTGTCGGCGTCATAGGAACGGGGGTCCCGAGACTTGCCTGCCTACGGCCCACGGCGTGGCTCCACCAGCGGCCCTGTACGGCCCATCTTCACCAGCAAACACTCAAGACCCTCGCGAGGGGCCAAGCCTCGCGAGGAGGATAACACAAGACCTCCTCGGGAGCGACCTAACCAGGCTGGCTCACGAGGGGCGGAGAGATCAAGGCAAGGGACACCTCGCGAAGTTCCTGTGATGCAAGCCGTGACGACTGGAGTCAGGCGGGCGCCAGCGCATGCAGTGTCCTCGTTTCCTCTTTGGTACTAAAGGGGCAAGCACGGGTGAGGAGTTTCGAGGCATCAGGCAAAGGTTTCCACATTGGTGCAACGAGACCAAGACCAGCAGGACGACAACACGGAGGTCACCGTGGAGCCCAAGACGGCGTTACCACCAAAGCCTTTGGCAGGCGAAGACCACCTTTAGTCAGGATAACTTGTACTAGTTGTCTCCCTTCGAATTTGGCCGTTGTTGGCTCCCTTCCCGCTCAATATTTGGGGAGAGGACGAGGGCCTCTATAAATAGGACTAGCCACCACAGTAGGAGGCAACTCGAGTAGGGAGACTAACCAGGGATAGAGATCATCCTCACCCACACAAGTCCACCGAGCACAAGAACACCCCTCCTCAGGAGGCTGTTCTTCCCTTGTACTGTTCATCCTCAGCCCAAGAGGCAATCCACCACACCACACTGGAGTAGGGTATTACACCACATCGGTGGCCAGAACCAGTATAAATCTTGTGTCTTTTGTGTTGCGGGTTCATCGAGCTAGGCTTTAAGATCGCGGTGAGGCTGAGGGCGTGATTAGGTAGGGGAGAGATCTTCGTGCGCACCCCAGTGTTCGAACCTCAAGGGTTTTGCCGGAACCCGAAATCCGACATTTGGCGCGCCAGGTAGGGGTACGCCGAAGCTTTCCTTCCGTCGATCCTCGTCGCGTCGCTTCGTCGCATCCATGGCGGACGCTCGCCGGGCCCGCGCTGATCGCCGGGCCGCCTGCGCCACCCGCGTCGCTCAGACATCTCCTGTCGGCGGGCCTCTCCGTCGTTCTCCGTCACCCGCCGCCAACGCCGCCACCGGCCCGACGGGGAACGAGCAGCAAGCGTCCTCGCTGCACCCCTCGGTGCGGCGGGACGGCCGCACCGCCTCTCCGTCGCTGACCCCGGCCGGCTCGTCGTCTCATGCTCGTCACGCTCCCACGGACGCACATGCCCCGTTGCTCATGGCACGCGAGCTCCTGCGCTACCGCCACGTTGACGACCTCTACGAGGACTGGCTGGACCGTATCGCCAAGCTCGTCAGCATCGCAGGGGGCTCCCCTGCGCCATCCCTCTGACTGCCTCACCCTCGGCCAGCTGCGGGCGGCGTGGCTCACGGAGCGCCTCCACCACCTCTGCACCAAGATGGCGTCCTGGCGCCAAGGCACGCGGCCCCCCCGGCGTGACCCACCGCGTCAGGCGCCCGCGCGAGAAGAAGGAAGCTGCCAAGAAGTTCCCCGGCCGCAAGAGAACGCTCCCACGCTCCCAGCACCACTGCGACAAGACCGTGCTCAGGGCCGGTCCTGAGAATTCGGGGGCCCGGAGCGAAACTAAAAAGTGGGGGCCCTTAAGATGAACAGTGAAATAATGGCATACACAGGAAGTAGACAAAGGTGTGCGTAGCTATCACAAGGTATTCTTAAAAATGCAAAGCCATGCTTCATGTTAGCCTTGTACTATAACTATGGTCACTTTATGATAGAAAGTAAGAAGCTTCTACAACTTTGTGGGTTTGTTCCACTGAAAATATATCGTCATCAAATCAAAATAGTGTTACTTGTAGTCTAGCTAATGTAGAAAGAACGGGAGATTGCATCGCTTGTTGGTTGCATTATTTTCCAGACAGTGCATAGAGCTTGTATTAGTTGACTGTAACGCTATTTTTGAGGAATAAATACCCACTTTTCCCGCAAAAAAAGACATGTAACTGCATGAATTTTCCTAAAAAATTGCATCCAAAATGCAGAGTTGCACTGCACATTATTCAATTCTTGGGATGTGTTACTCTGAACAGAAATTAAAATAGATGAACAAATTCATATGAGCGATGATAAAAATATTTCCTTCATATCTTCAAAAATTAAATCAATGGTTTGATGATACTGCAAATTTACTCTTACCTAGTGTGCACATATGTAATTCAAGACTTAATTATCCGATTTGTGTAGTCATTGCATAGTCATCTCAAAGTTACCTGCCATGATCATCATCCACTGCCTTGCTCTTCGTCTTGATCTTTGGCATCTACACCACGGAAACATCTCTATTAAACTGCAGGAACTGAAGGGTAATACTAATACAAACAGTAAAAGGTGTTGACTGGCTGGAAACACTCACCTCCACAGATGAACACAGCATGCAGAGGTCCGCCGCCGAGCTCCGCCGTGCAGCCGCATCCCTTGCGATCTGGGCCTCAAGATTATCTGCGGCAGTTTGGTTGCAAGGCGAAAAGGCAGCATGATACGCGCGTGATACCTCGCTTATGTTCCTTCCTCTTTTACGATCTTGCCCCATGTCAATGCGTGTGTTATGGCATGGATCGCTCCAGCTACCACTTGGGCCATACAATAACCTTTTACCGTGCTCCAGCTACCGGGGCTCATGGATGGAATTCGGGGGCCCCTCCACTTTGGGGGCCCGGGGCGGCCGCCTCCCTGCCCCCCCATCAGGGCCAGCCCTGACCGTGCTCCACCTACGGCGGTGGTGCACGGACATCAAGGGCAGGCTCTGCATCAGCAAAGGGCCCTGGTGGCCACCGCAGGCTGCTGCGCCTTCACTCCTGAGCTGTGTAGTGTCGCCTGGCCAGGCAAGTTCAAGCCAGACCTGCCTCCTCTCTACGACGGCACCCCCGACCCCACGGAGTTCCTCGTTGTACTAGCCAGTTCGACTCTATGGGATGGATTCATGCGTACACATGCATGTGTATGTGCTCAAACCGTATCATGTCATCCAAGAGCATGTCCTATATATATACCATATTAAAAGCAAAAAAATAATCCCCTCCTAAGTCAAATTAATCTCTCTCGTTGTCAGGCAAAAAGTAGTAATTGACCAAGCGGGCCCATAGATGGAAAGCATCGATATCGCTGATAACCGCTTAAGTGGGTGCGAGAGGACAACCACCATCGCTTTGCATGTGGGCCAAACATATGTTGAATACCCAAAATGCACAACTTTGATGTGCCACATGCCTCAAAAATCATAAACCCCCCACACAGAGCGAGGTTCATGAAGCGTACTACATATGATGGTCCCCTTCCCCCTCTTTGATGCATACTATATGCTCCTACCATAATACAACCCAAAAAGAATCCACCTTGATGGTGAAATTAATTAACCTCTCCCGATGTAGGTTAAAGTGATGCATGCATCGACGATGGCCTCGTGGGCCCACAGATGGTAGCGTCACATGTGAGTGTCCGAGCTAGGATAACCACCGCCTACATGCATGTGGCCCAGGTGTTGTGTGATGTTTGAATAGCCAATTTCACAACTATGATGTGGCATGTGCCTTGGAAACCGAAAAGTACCGACACTGAGTGAGGTGTACTTGTTCACGAATGCGTGCATATAGTATATACGCTAGTCCCCTCCCACCTCTTCGACGCGTACTATATACCATCATAACACAAACAAAAAAGATTCTACCTTGCTGGTCAAATTAACCTCACTGCCAGTTGTTCGACAAAGTGATGGACGACGACCTCGCGGGCCCACAGAAAGCGTCACACGCGAGTATCAAGGACAACCATGCATCGACTACATGTGGCCAAAACATGTATGTATGAAAGGGTTGTGTAATGTTTTAAATAACGAATTCACGACTCAGATGTGGCACCTGCCTAACAAAACGGCAAACTCACATGGTGGCTCACAACTCGTAGTGTACTACGAGCCACCCGCCACCCCCCAGAGGCACACACCCACACACACACCACGAACCCACCGCAACTACGATGCATGTTAAATTATCCCGCGGTGAACATATGTTACCAAAGGAGGGACATTTTAATTTTGAAAAAAAACAGAGATCATTAAGACGTTTTAGTACATTAATTGATTGATTCTACAGGTATAATGTGCAAAAAATCAAATTTGAGCTACATGCACACATGACAGTGCACCTAAATGGACTGCAAAAACACATGTGCCTCACTGGGTGCATGTTTACTCCCCATGCAAGTAATTTCAACCATTGAGAATCTTGATTTTTAAATTCTGGTACATCCAAAACTTATTTGAAGTTCATGAAACCTATCGAGTTGTCATATGGACACCAATACAAAGTGGCATTGTATTTTTTTTTCAAATTTGAGACCAGTTTTGATGTAATCGTTATCTAATTACAAATGGGAGATTATTAAAAATTCAGAACCAATATCCCAAACGGATTATTTATTCAAACCGTGAGCGTTAGACCAACAATGGATACATGTCATGCTTCGGTTAAGCAATAAAGCGGCAACGTTAATCATCCAAATAGGAAAAAAATATACGTGTCGCCACGTGACCCGTGTGCCGTGCGAGCAGGCGTGAGTTGACGAGACGTTGCGAGCAGTCTGCCGCGCAGGCAGGCTGGGAGGCGTGCGTGCAAGTGTGTGAATTGACGGAGGTGTGCTTGCTGTGCAGTGTCATCGGGAGGCGTGCGAGTAGCTGTATGAAACGATGGTAGGCATGCCAGCAGTTTGACCGCCGCCCGCCTCTCTCCCACTACTCCATATTAATGTTGCGCCCGAGCGGCCGCACCCCCCATCCTTGCCACACACACAATCCTCTCCCTCCGCTTGCATCCTCGACGCCGCTCTCAGTCCTCAAAGTCGTCCGTGTATGAGGATGCCACCGAAGCGCCCCATCGAAGGGAGTGGCGACGCCGGGACTGTTGAAGCACCGGAGCACGACATGGAGATGGAGACAGAGGTTGCCGTCACCGCCGGTGAGTTATCACTGCGCCCTGACATCGTCGACGGCGTTGAGCTTCCACAGCCGGAGGCGGATTTCCACACAGACTCTGGTGACGACTCGGGCGACGACCCCGGCGACGACTCCGACGACGACTCCGAGGACGATGGACAACTGGTTAGTCATCTATACCCATTTATGTGTCAAATAGATCCAAGGGTTTCTCTGGTTACTCCTGCCTCCCCCTTTTTGGAATATAAATCCTATGGTTATGTTCTCCCAATCCATGAAATCAGAGTAAGTTTCGTTAGATCCGTGTAGTGTATTGAATGTTTGAATGTTACAAGTGATAAGTGATTAGTTGTTTCATCTGTGCAAATGATTTCTGCTAGTAATCCGACTAGGGTTAGTGTTCGTGCTAATAATTCCTAGCCAAGACTTGACAATTGATTTTGAATGACCTACATATACTAGCAGAACGCCCGTGCGTTGATACGGGCTATCCGCAATATCTGTAACATCCGGGTTCAACACAAAAACCCTATCCAATGACGCACCTTCCCTTTTTCTGTCGGAACCTCTCATTCTTGACCGATTTTCCGCCGTAGCGAGACATTTCTCGTTTTTTCTCTCACTGACGCCACCTCCTTTGAAAGCAGATAACAACCAACTCATCTTCGCCATGCATTGCAGTAAGGATGAAATTTTCTTGTTTACGATATAATAGAGTGGGTTAAACTAACACATACTATTGACACAAAACAACAAATAACTACAGAGATCTTTCCTAGTCACCAATAAGCTCCACCTCCATCCCACATATGCTAGAAGGGATAATTGTCGTTCTTCTCTTCTTCATATTTCCCTACGTATTCTACTCCATGCCTCTTCGCCAATCCGTTTAATTGGCACCAACCAACACCACGTCAACATTAATGTGTTCATCATCGATGCCTCATATTCTTCTTTCTCATTCCTCGGCAACTTTATTTCTCGTTCCTACTTATTTCCTAGAATACTCTTTCTTTCTTTTTTTCTCTTATTATTTGGAACACTCTTACTTTCTCCAACACCGTGCACCACTTTGGCTTCAGTTCTTTGTCCTTCTTGTTTTTGGAACACTCTTCCTTTTTACTATAGCATGAACCACCTAGCTAGTGTTGTGTCATGTTGTCCTCACCCGCGAACATTTCGGCCACCATCATCGAGTGGACATCTCGCGAGCATAGACTTCATCCATCTTGGTGAATGCTAGGTCGCCCATGTCGCGGCGCATGGTGGCCGTTATCCATGTTGGCAAGCGGTGCTCGGTGCTTTGCAATGTAACCGAGAGCCCGTTGATTGTTTATGCCCACCCTCGACCATTAGTGCTTGGTCGTCCTCAAGCCACGACCGTTGACCTTGTTCTATGGCATCTGTTATCCTCGCCCGCAAACATTTCGGCAACCATCGGTGTGTGGACGACGGTCATCATCCATCTTCTGAATGCTTGGTCGCTCAAGTCACGAGGCATGGTGGTTGTTATCTATGTTGGCAAACGCTGGCCAACCATGTCGTTGAGAGCATGTTGGCAGTCACCAATGGCAGCGATAGCCTAGCTACCTGGCTGTCCTCGCCCTGGCAGCTTTCAAACTGATTCGCACGATTAACGCCTGCCTAATTAATTAATAACATGCCTAATTAACGACATGCCTAATTATGTGCATGCCTATTAATTGTTTGCCTAATTATCTTCATGCTTGATTAATTGTTTCTAGGTCTTAAGCTTCGCTTTGACTCTCGAGCACATCCAAATTTTTATGTACTTGGTTTTTTTCTTTTTGCTAGTTTTGGGAAATCAGCACCAAGCAAGGCATTGCTTATCCTGGTAGTTTCTCTAATTTTGTTGAAATAGTAAACATGGTTTTGAGGATCTTGTCTTACAATTTTAACATCATGTCACTAAACTTACACATCACAGGTAAACCAGCTAGAGATTGAGAAGTAGTGCATTTTGGTCACCAAGAGCATTCTCATATTTGACCAAAGAAAATTTTCCAAATAAAAAGCACGCCATTGCAGCTGGATGGCTGTGCTAATGCATCGTTAATTAACCCCACGACCAGCAGCCAAGACACTACGCAGCGCATGTTTGCTGAACCGTCGCTTCATCTGATACGCCAAAACTATGAAGCTATATTGGTTTACTACTTCGATCGCAAATCAGTTTCAATTCACGGCCAGGCAAAAGTTGCATCAATGCGTAAGCACGATCGGAGGATTGACAATAATCCGAGATAATCGGTGTACACTGTGACTTGGAGTTGACTTGATGCAACTGCCGCTTCTTGATTCGCCTACTCCTTCTTTGGTCTCCTCTCAACACTACCACTCTACCAGATCCGTGTCCATGGAATCGGACCCTTCACCATTACGGAGGCGGGGAGGTGGCGTTGGGAGGCGCCGAGCAAGGTGGCCAGCAGCAGCGGCGGGGCGGTGGCGGCGACAATGAGCCATCGAAGGACGGCGGCATTCTGCAGCGGGAGCGGCGGCGGGCTGCGTGCGAGCAGAGGTTAGACCTCTTGCTCGGAAGTCCCAAAGGATGTGGGCGTTGGTTTTCTTTTGAGGGGTGCCCCATCATTGATTTGATTTGGAGAGGATCGGAAAACGGGATCTGTTTCCTTTTTCGTGTGCGACGATATAATTGGAAGGGACGACGACTGACGAACGGAACCATCACGACCGCAGGCTCCTCCATTACGAGTAGAGATAGCCTTTGAGGTAATTGAAATCTATTACCATATAATTACCGTATTCGAAATTTTCTGATTTATGGCCTTACCATACCTGGATTGATAGCCTTTAGGATAATTTAAATTTATTACCATATAATTACCACACTCGAAATTTTCTGAGTTATGGCCTTACCATACCTGGATTGATGAGATTTCTGAGTTTATAGCCTTTCCATACATGGATTAATTGTGATTGATTACCATAAATACGTTGGGTATTGCCGGCCAGACCAGAGAAGAGGAAAACCGATGGAAGGGGGTGGTGGGAGGTGGGACAAAAAAACCAGACGAAAAATAACCGGTTGAAAATAAACCGGTTGAAAATGGTGGGACTATTCAACCAATTCGTCCATTAGGAGTAGAGATGTTTGTGCCATTATTTTCTTCAAGATTGGTCTGTACATAGACGACTGTGCTTAAAAATGGAACCATAATCTATGGATATGTATAAATAAATGGCCATAAATTCCTAATCCTACTTCACGGCATGTAAACATTGATTTGATGCCAAATTTGTTTTACTATTTGTATAGGTGCTGTCTGACAATGTGGACAGCGAGGATGAAGATGGCCAGAGGAGGTACAACAGGCAAATCCTGAGGGAGCCTTATGCGGGAATGCATAACAGGCGTATAAGGACCTGGAACGGCGGCTATCGATGCCCATTTTGCAACCAGAAGCTTCATGACATGTATCTAAGTGTTCTTGCGCATGCAAGAGGATGGGTCGTTGGCTCCTTCAAGCAGAAGTATTCTCGCAGGGTGGCGCACGACACGTACGCCGAGTACCTGGAGAAGCTTCAGGATCGTGTTGGCTGATGACCCACAAGTATAGGGGATCAGTTGTAGCTCTTTTCGATAAGTAAGAGTGTCGAACACAATGAGGAGCAGAAGGAAATGGCAAGTAGTTTTCAGTAAGGTAATGTCTGCAAGTGCTGAAACTGTAAGTACCGAGTAGTTTGACAGCAAGATAATTTGTAACGAGCAAGTAACAATAGTAGCAATAAGTATGCAGCAAGGTAACCCAATCCTTTTGAGGCAAAGGACAGGCCAAAATGGTCTCTTATGATAAGCAAAGCATTCTTGAGGGTACACGGAAATTTTATCTAGTCACTTTCATCATGTTGGTTTGATTTGTGTTCGCTACTTTGATAATTTGATATGTGGGTGGATCGATGCTTATGTGATGTTCTTACTTAAACGAACCTCCTACTTATGATTAAGCCTCCTACAAGCATCCGCAACTACGAGAAAAGTATTAAGGATAAATCCTAACCATAGCATTAAACTCTAGGATCCAATCGGTCCCTTACGGAATAGTGCATAAACTGGGGTTTAAGTTTCTGTCACTCTCGCAACCCACCATCTATTTACTACTCCACAATGCATTCTCTTAGGCCCAAATATGGTGAAGTGTCAAGCAATCGACATTCACATGACACCACTAAGGGAATCACAACATACATACTATCAAAATATCAAACACATATCAAGTTCACATGATTAATTGCAACATGATTTCTCCCGTGACCTCAAGAACAAAAGTAACTACTCACAAATAATCAACATGCTCATGATCAGAGGGGTATTAATATACATAATGGATCTGAACATATAATCTTCCACCAAATAAACCATATCGTAATCAACTACAAGATGTAATCAACACTACTAGTCAACCCCTAGCAACAATCTATAGTTTCGATAACAAGATTGAATACAAGAGATGAACTAGGGTTTGAGATGAGATGGTGCTGGTGAAGATGTTGATGGAGATTTCCCTCCCCAAGATGGGAGAGTTGTTGGTGATGATGATGACGATGATTTCCCCCTCCGGGAAGGAAGTTCCCCTGGCAGAATCGCTTCGCTGGAGGGCAAAAGTGCTCCTGCCCAAGTTCCGCCTCGAGACGGCGGCGCTCCATCTCGAAAGTCTTCTGCTTATTTTTTCTAGGTCAAAATCACTTATATACCAGAAGATGGGCACCGGAGGTGGGCCGAGGAGGCCACAACCCACCAGGGCGCGCCTAGGGAGCCTCGCGCCCAGGTGGGTTGTGCCCACCTGGTGGCCCCCTCTGGTAGTTATTAGCTCCAATATTTCTTAAATAATCTATAAAAAATCTCTGTAAAGTTTCAAATCATTTGGAGTTGTGCAGAATAGGTGGCCTGATGTAGCTTTTTCACGTCCAGATTTCCAGCTGCCGGAATTCTCCTTCTTGGTGTGTACCTTGAAAATTATGAGAGGAAAGGCATTATAATTACTCCAAAAAGCATTATTATGGATACAAACATTATAAATAACAGTAAGAAAACATGATGCAAAATGGACGTATCAACTCCCCCAAGCTTAGACCTCGCTTGTCCTCAAGTGAAAACCGAAATCGAAAAACATGTCCACATGCTTTGAGAGAGAGGTGTCGATAAAAACAAAATACGGACATAGAAGCATCATGTTGATTATTATAATAGTAAAAAATTTAAACATAACACTTTTATCATAGAAATTTATCATACACTTCCCATGAATAAGTGATAGTTCATCACACAATCGAAGCATAAAGCAAAAACACTATTAGAAACCAACAAACTATGTTCTCAGTCAACTTTGCAACTACAATTCATCATCTTTTCAGGAAGGGTCACGTGTTGGAGCCTTTAGGCAAGTACACATACTCAACCATCATATAGTCTTCTATGATTGCTAACACTCACCGAGTACACATGAGCAAAACGTGTCAACCGGACAAATAGAAAGATAGGGGCTTATAGTTTCGCCTCCCAACATACTAACCTCAAGGGTGATGTCAACAATAATAATTCATGCTATCTATATTCAATTGGACATATGTGCCTAGATCTTTCCTCACCAGATTGCTTGCCAAAAGAGAAAAATAAAAGGAATAGAAGGAAAACTTTGACTCTTTGCATAAAAGTAAATACATAAAAGTAAATGATAGGCCCTTCGCAGAGGGAAGCAGAGGTTGCCATGCGCTTATTTGTTTGCATGCTCAACCCCTTAGTGCAAAAGAATGTCACGTTACATTGCCCCTTAAGATGACAACCTTTATTATGCAGTATGCCACTTTTATTCTTTGTCATCCAAGTTCGTGCAACGCTCAAGTTTCTCTTAGAATAAAAGATCTCACATATTTAGAAGCAATTTTATTGTCTTTTTGCACCGATGACAACTTACTTGAGGGATCTTGTTCAATACCTAGGTAGGTATGGTGGACACTTGAAAAAGATTTGGGTTTAAGGGTTTTTGGATGCACAAGTAGTATCTCTACTTAGTGTGGAATTTTTGGCTAGCAAAGAGAGGGGACAAGCATCACATGTTAAAGGATCTATGACAATATGATTTCTATGTGAATATAAACATACATAAACCATTACATTGCCTTCCTTGTCCAACGTCAACAATTTTGGCATATAATATCTTGATGAGGGCTCACAATCAGAAAAGATTTCTAGGATAGTATATTTATGTGTGAATCTTCCCTTCCCTTATTAATTATTTCATGAGTTGCATCACTGACCAATGTTATGTTTGTCAATCTCTAATAAAATTTTCTTACTTATACTTTTCCTTATGTGGTGCTATCACCTACCATAGGATTAGTATATGATCTTCTTGATTTATTTCCTTTCTTTTGTTTGCTCTCTTTCTATTTTTCCTTTCTTTATTTGCAACATGAAAGTAAAGAAAGTAAAAAACTTGAACTAACTTTAATATATAACTTGCACACGATAACAATGATAGATCACTAAGCAAACTCTCAAAGAGGAAAAGATCGTACTAAACTTTATTAATCTAAGCAAAAGATTGAACTAAGATAAGTAAAAGCAAAAAAGATAGTGGGATGATACGATACCGGGGCACCTCCCCCCAGCTTGGCGGAAGCCAAGGGAAGTGCCCATACCCGATACTCAATTATCCTTTGGTGGTGAAGAAGGTGATGGTGGTGATGAAGCGATCCTATCCTTAAGGGTCAAGAGATCCTGCAGCCGATGGATGACGCTCCGGAGATGGATAATATTCTCTTGATGCAGAATATTTTCGCGAGTGAGATACTTATTTTGTATGTGAACTATTTCAATGACGCGAAAAGTTTCAATCTCAGCAGGGGTAAGACGAGTAAGGTAGGTCTTAAGGATATCTTCTTCCTCCTCCTCGGCCAGCAGTGCTTGTGCTGTCACCGGGGATGGATTTACGATAGCTTCCTTGCCATTGCCTCCCTTGACGGCGTCCGTAGGCTCCTCCCTCTTCATCTCGATCTTCATCAGCCAAGCATCTTCTTCCGTGTTGTTGGAGGAGCAGGAAGACATGATGCCTGGCTTGATAAATCTGACCAGAAATAGCAAGAAAAGAGAACAGAGGATTTCTTCGCGATACGGTGGTTAACAGGTTCGGGAAGTATATATAGAACTTTTATCTTGCAGGAAAAGTATACAGAAGAAAAACAGAGTCCGGAAGGTGCCCCAGGTGGGCACAACTCACCTGGGCGCGCTAGGCGTCTTGTGCCCACCAGGGTACGCTTCCTGGGAGTTTCTTTATTCCCAAAATTCAAAATTATTCCAAAACTGACAAAACATATTTTTGCAGATTTTTCAGAATCTGTTTACTTACCGTACCACGTACCTCCTTATTTTGACGATTCTGGAGTGTTCCAGAAGGACTCTTTTACGTGTTCTTCCAGTGTCAAAGTTTGGACAGTGTTTCTTTCAACATTAATAGGCGTGCCTGAGATATAATGCTTTATTCGTTGCCCGTTGACAACCTTCGGGATAGTGCCTTCGAATTTTTTTATTTTGATGGCTCCAGACCGATAAACCTCCTAGATGACATAGGGGCCTTCCCATTTTGAGAGGAGTTTGCCTGCAAAGAATCTGAAATGAGAGTTGTACAAAAGAACATACTCTCCGACTTTAAACTCACGTTTTTGTATTCTTTTGTCATGCCACCTTTTAACTTTTTATTTGAACAACTTTGCATTTTCATAAGCTTGGGTTCTCCATTCATCTAATGAGCTTATATCAAATAACCTCTTTTCACCAGCAAGTTTGAAATCATAGTTGAGTTCTTTAACTGCCCAGTATGCTTTATGTTCTAACTCAAGAGGTAAATGACAAGCTTTTCCATAAACCATTTTATAAGGAGACATACCCATAGGATTTTTATATGTTGTCCTATAAGCCCAAAGTACATCATCTAATTTCTTAGAACAATTCTTCCTGGACCTATTAACAGTCTTTTGCAAAATTAATTTTATTTCTCTATTGCTAAGCTCAACTCGGCCACTAGACTGAGGATGATAAGGTGATGCAATTCTATGTTTAACATCATACTTAGCAAGCATCTTACGAAAAGCACCATGAATGAAGTGTGAACCACCATCAGTCATTAAACATCTAGGGACTCCAATCCTTGGGAAAATAACTTCCTTGAGCATTTTAATAGAGGTGTTGTGATCAGCACTATTGGTTGGAATAGCTTCTACCCATTTAGTAACATAATCAACAGCAACCAAAATATGTGTGTACCCATTAGAGGAAGGAAAAGGTCCCATGTAATCAAATCCCAAAACATCAAATGGTTCAACAGCAAGTGAATAATTCATAGGCATTTCTTGACGCTGGCCGATATTACCTATTCTTTGGCATTCATCACATGATGAGACATACTTACGAGCATCCTTGAAAAGAGTAAAACCTAGACTGCACTACCTTGTGAGTAGTTCTATCTCCAGCGTGATGTCCTCTATAAGGTTCGGAGTGACATTTCCGTATGATTTGTCCCTGTTCATGGTCAGGTACACAACGTCTAATAATACCATCTACTCCTTCTTTATAAAGAAGTGGGTCATCCCAAAAGTAATGTGTTAAATCATAGAAGAATTTTTTTCTTTTGTTGGTATGTAAAGCTAGGTGGCAAATATTTAGCAACAATATAATTAGCATACTCAGCATAACAAGGAGTACTATTAGCAACTTTTATTGCAGCTAACTGCTCATCAGGAAAACTATCATCAATAGGAAGTGGGTCATCAAGCACACTATCAAGCCTAGACAAGTTATCAGCTACGGGGTTCTCGGCTCCCTTTCTATCAAAAATATGCAAATCAAATTCTTGTAGCAAGAGAACCCAACGAATAAGTCTAGGTTTAGCATCTTCCTTTTCCATAAGATATTTAATAGCAGCATGGTCTGTGTGAACAGTTACTTTGGAATCAACAATATAAGGTCTCAACTTATCACAAGCAAACACTGATATGTCTCCAACGTATCTATAATTTTTGACTGCTCCATGCTATATTATCTACAGTTTTGGACCATATTGGGCTTTATTTTCCACTTTTATATTACTTTTGGGACTAACCTATTAACCAGAGGCCCAACCCAGAATTGTTGTTTTTTGCCTATTTCAGTGTTTCGAAGAAACGGAATGTCAAACGGAGTCCAAATGGAATGAAACCTTCGGGAACGTGATTTTCTCACCGAATATGATCCAGGAGACTTGGACCCCACGTCAAGAAAGAAGGGAGGCAGCCACGAGGGTGGAGGGCGCCCCCCCTAGGGCGCCCCATGCCTCGTGGGCCCTCCTTTGCTCCACTGACGTACTTCTTCCTCCTATATATACCTACGTACCCCCGAACGATCAGATACGGAGCCAAAAACCTAATTCCACCGCCGCAACTTTCTGTATCCATGAGATCCCATCTTGGGGCCTGTTCCGGAGCTCCGCCGGAAGGGGAATCCACCATGGAGGGCTTCTACATCATAATAGCCTCTCCGATGAAGTGTGAGTAGTTACTTCAGACCTTCGGGTCCATAGTTAGTAGCTAGATGGCTTCTTCTCTCTTTTTGGATCTCAATACAATGTTCTCCCCCTCCCTCGTGGAGATCTATTCGATGTAATCTTCTTTTTGTGGTATGTTTGTTGAGACCGATGAATTGCGGGTTTATGATTAAGATTATCTATGAGCAATATTTGAATCTTCTCTGAATTCTTTTATGTATGATTGGTTATCTTTGCAAGGCTCTTTGAATTATCCGTTTGGTTTGGCCAACTAGATTGGTAGTTCTTGCAATGGGAGAAGTTCTTAGCTTTGGGTTCAATCTTGCGGTGTCCTTTCCCAGTGACAGTAGGGGCAGCAAGGCACGTATTGTATTGTTGCCATCGAGGATAACAAGATGGGGTTTTTATCATATTGCATGAATTTATCCCTCTACATCATGTCATCTTGCTTAAGGCGTTACTCTGTTTTCATTAACTTAATACTCTAGATGCATGTTGGATAGCGATCGATGAGTGGAGTAATAGTAGTAGATGCAGGCAGGAGTCGGTCTACTTGTCTCGGACGTGATGCCTATATACATGATCATACCTAGATACTCTCATAACTATGCTCACTTCTGTCAATTGCTCAACAGTAATTCGTTCACCCACCGTAAAATACTTATGCTCTTGAGAGAAGCCACTAGTGAAATCTATGTCCCCCGGGTCTATTCTCTATCATATCAATCTTCCCTACTTTATTATTGCTTTGCTTTTTATTTTACTTTGCATCTTTATACCAAAAATATTATCTATCATCTCTATCAGATCTCACTCTTGTAAGTGACCGTGAAGGGATTGACAACCCCTAATCGCGTTGGTTGCGTTGAGCTATTTGTTTTGTGTAGGTACGAGGGACTTGCGTGTGGCCTCCTACTGGATTGATACCTTGGTTCTCAAAAACTGAGGGAAATACTTACGCTACTCTGCTGCATCATCCTCTCCTCTTCGGGGAAAACCAACGCAAGCTCAAGACGTAGCAAGAAGGATTTCTGGAGCCGTTGCCGGGGAGTCTATGCAAAAGTCAACATACCAAGTACCCATCACAATCCCTTATCTCTCACATTACATTATTTGCCATTTGCCTCTCGTTTTCCTCTCCCCCACTTCACCCTTGTCGTTTTATTCGCCCTCTCTTTTCCGTTTGCCTTTCTTTGCGCTTGCTTTTTGTTTGCTCATGTGTTAGTTTGCTTGCTTGTCACGATGGCTCAAGATAATACCAAATTGTGTGACTTTACCAATACCAACAATAATGATTTCCTTAGCACTCCGATTGCTCCTCTTACCAACACTGAATCTTGTGAAATCAATACTGCTTTATTGAATCTTGTTATGTAAGATCAATTCGCCGGCCTTCCTAGTGAAGATGTCGCTACTCATCTAAATAGCTTCGTGGATTTGTGTGATATGCAAAAGAAGAAAGATGTTGATAATGATATTGTTAAATTGAAGCTATTTCCTTTTTCGCTTAGAGATCGTTCTAAAGCTTGGTTTGTTCTTTGCCTAAAAATAGTATTGATTCTTGGAACAAGTGCAAAGATGCTTTTATCTCTAAGTATTTTCCTCCCGCTAAGATCATCTCTCTTAGAAACGATATTATGAATTTTAAGCAACTTGATCATGAACATGTTGCACAAGCTTGGGAGAGGATGAAATTAATGATATGTAATTGCCCTACTCATGGTTTGAATTTGTGGATGATTATACAAAAAATTTATGCCGGATTGAATTTTGCTTCTAGAAACCTCTTAGATTCGGCCGCGGGAGGCACTTTTATGGAAATCACTTTAGGAGATGCTACTAAACTCCTAGATAATATTATGGTTAATTATTCTCAATGGCACCTTTGAAAGATCTACTAATAAAAAGTGCATGCGATAGAAGAAATCAATGTTTTGAGTGGAAAGATGGATGAACTTATGAAATTATTTGCTACTAAGAGTGTTTCTTCTGATCCTAATGATATGCCTTTGTCTACTTTGATTGAGAATAATAATGAATCTATGGATGTGAATTTTGTTGGTAGGAATAATTTTGGTAACAACGCGTATAGAGGGAACTTTAATCCTAGGCCTTATCCTAGTAATTCCTCTAATAATTATGGAAATTCCTACAACAACTCTTATGGAAATTTTAAGATTACCTTTGAATCTGAGACTAGTGTTAAAGAGTTTATGAACTCACAAAAGAATTTCAATGCTTTGCTTGGGGAAAATTGCTTAAAGTTGATGAATTGGCTAGGAACGTTGATAGAATTTCTCTTGATGTTGATTCTTTAAAGCTTAGATCTATCCCTCCTAAGCATGATATCAATGAGTCTCTCAAAGCCATGAGAATTTCCATTGATTAGTGCAAGGAAAGAACCGCTAGGATGCGTGCTACGAAATATGCCTTTATTAAAGCGTGTTCTTCCAATTTCCATGAAAATAAAGATGAAGATCTAAAATTTATTGATGTGTCCCCTATTAAATCTTTGTTTTGTAATACGAATCTTGATAATGATGAGGCTGAATATGATCCACCTTTACCTAGAAAGCGTTCCAAGAATTCGGAGTTTTTAGATCTTGATGCTAAAATTGATAAAAGTGGGATTGAAGAAATCAAAACCCTAGATGTTGCTAAACCCACTATTTTGGATCTCAAGGAATTTAATTATGAAAGTTGCTCTTTAATCGATTGTATTTCCTTGTTGCAATCCGTGCTAAGTTCTCCTCATGCTTATAGTCAAAGTAAAGCGTTTACCAAACATATTGTTGATGCCTTGATGCAATCTTATGAGGAAAAACTTGAGTTGGAAGTCTCTATCCCTAGAAAACTTTGTGATGAGTGGGAACCAACTATTAAAATTAAAATTAAGGATCATGAATTTTATGCTTTATGTGATTTGGGTGCTAGTGTTTCCACTATTCCCAAAACTTTGTGTGATTTGCTAGATTTCCGTGATTTTGATGATTGCTCTCTAAACTTGCACCTTGTGGATTCCACTATTAAGAAACATATGGGAAGAATTAATGATGTTCTTATTGTTGCAAATAGTAATTATCTGCCCGTAGATTTTATCGTTCTTGATATAGATTGAAATCCTTCATGTCCTATTATTCTTGGTAGACCTTTCCTTAGAACGATTGGTGCAATCATTGATATGAAGGAAGGGAATATTAGGTTCCAATTTCTGTTAAGGAAAGGCATGGAACACTTCCCTAGAAAGAAAATAAAATTACCATATGAATCTATTATGAGAGCCACTTATGGATTGCCTACCAAAGATGGCAATACCTAGATCTATTCTTGCTTTTATGCCTAGCTAGGGGCGTTAAACGATAGCGCTTGTTGGGAGGCAACCCAATTTTATTTTTAGTTTTTTTTTGTTTCTGTTTAGGAATAAATAATCCATCTACCTTCTGTTTATATGTGGTTTTATGTTTTAATTAGTGTTTGTGCCAAGTTAAACCTATAGGATCTTCTTGGATGATAGTTATTTGATCTTGCTGTAATTTCCAGAAACTTTTGGTTCACGAAAAAAATTGTTAATAATTACCAGAACGTGATAAAATAGTGATTCCAATTGATTCTGATCAATAAACAAATTTCCCAGGTCGTACTATTTTGGCTAAATTTTTGGAGTACCAGAAGTTTGCGTTAGTTACAGATTACTACAGACTGTTCTGTTTTTTTTACAGATTCCGTTTTTCGTGTGTTGTTTGCTTATTTTGATGAATCTATGGCTAGTAAAATAGTTTATAATCCATAGAGAAGTTGGAATAAAGTAGGTTTAACACCAATATAAATAAAGAATGAGTTCATTACAGTACCTTGAAGTGGTCTTTTGTTTTCTTTCGCTAACGGAGCTCACGAGATTTCTGTTGAGTTTTGTGTTGTGAAGTTTTCAAGTTTTGGGTGAATTTTTTTTTGATGGATTATGGAACAAGGAGTGGCAATAGACTAAGCTTGGGGATGCCCATGGAACCCCCAAGATAATCCAAGGACACCAAAAAGTCAAAGCTTGGCGATGCCCCCGGAAGGCATCCCCTCTTTCGTCCACTTCCATCGGTAACTTTACTTGGAGCTATATTTTTACTCACCACATAATATGTGTTTTGCTTGGAGCGTCTTGTATGATTTGAGTCTTTGTTTTTTAGTTTAACACAATCATCCTTGCTGTACACACCTTTTGAGAGAGCCATACATGAATTGGAATTTGATAGAATACTCTATGTGCTTCACTTATATCTTTTGAGCTATATAGTTTTGCTCTAGTGCTTCACTTATATCTTTTAGAGCACGGTGGTGGATTTGTTTTTATACAAAAATTTGATCTATCATACTTCACTTAGATTATTTTGAGAGTCATAAATAACACGTTAATTTGCTTATAATAATAATATGCTTGGTATTCAAGATTTGTAAAACTTTCTTTTGAGTGCGTTGAATACTAAGAAAAGTTTGATGCTTGATAATTGTTTTGAGATATGGAGGTAGTAATATTAGAGTCATGCTAGTTGAGTAGTTGTGAATTTGAGAAATACTTGTGTTTAATTTTGTGATTCCCGTAGCATGCACGTATGGTGAACCGTTATGTGATGAAGTCGGAGCATGATTTATTTATTGATCGTCTTCCTTATGAGTGGCGGTCGGGGACGAGCGATGGTCTTTTCCTACCAATCTATCCCCCTAGGAGCATGCGCGTAATACTTTGCTTTGATAACTTGTAGATTTTTGCAATAAGTATATGAGTTCTTTATGACTAATGTTGAGTCCATGGATTATACGCACTTTTCTCACCACTTCCACCATTGCTAGCCTTTCTAATACCGCACACTTTTCGCCGGTATCATACACCCACCATATACCTTCCTCAAAACAGCCACCATACCTACCTATTATGGCATTTCCATAGCCATTCTGAGATATATTGCCATGCAACTTTCCACCGTTCCGTTTATTATGACACGCTCCATCATTGTCATATTGCTTAGCATGATCATGTAGTTGACATCGTATTTGTGGCAAAGCCACCATTCATAATTCTTTCATACATGTCACTCATGAATCATTGCATATCCCGGTACACCGCCGGAGGCATACACATAGAGTCATATTTTGTTCTAAGTATCGAGTTGTAATTATGGAGATGTAAGTAAATAAAAGTGTGATGATCATCATTTTTAGAGCATTGTCCCAAGTGAGGAAAGGATGATGGAGACTATGATTCCCCCACAAGTCGGGATGAGACTCCGGACGAAAAATAAATAAAAAAAGAGAAAAGAAAAAGGCCATAAAAAAAGAGAAAAGGCCCAAATAAAAAAAATGAGAGAAAAAGATAGAAGGGACAATGTTACTATCCTTTTACCACACTTGTGCTTCAAAGTAGCACCATGATCTTCATAATAGAGAGTCTCTCATTTTTTCACTTTCATATACTAGTGGGAATTTTTCATTATAGAACTTGGCTTGTATATTCCAATGATGGGCTTCCTCAAATTGCCCTAGGCCTTCGTGAGCAAGCGAGTTGGATGCACACCCACTTAGTTTCTTTTGTTGAGCTTTCTTATACTTATAGCTCTAGTGCATCCATTGCATGGCAATCCCTACTCACTCACATTGATATCTATTAATGGGCATCTCCATAGCCCGTTGATACGCCTAGTTGATGTGAGACTATCTTCTCCCTTTTTGTCTTCTCCACAACCACCATCCTATTCCACATATAGTGCTATATCCATGGCTCACGCTCATGTATTGCATGAAGATTGAAAAAGTTTTGAGAATGTCAAAAGTATGAAACGATTGCTTGGCTTGTCATCGGGTGAGGGAGTCCTGGATTAGGGTGTATCCGGACAGCCGGACTATATCCTTTGGCCGGACTGTTGGACTATGAAGATACAAGATTGAAGACTTCGTCTCGTGTCCGGATGGGACTCTCTTGGCGTGGAAGGTAAGCTTGGCAATACTGATATGTAGATCTCCTTCCGTTGTAACCGACTCTATGTAACCCTAGCCCCCTCCGGTGTCTATATAAATCGGAGGGTTTAGTTCGTAGGACAACAACAATCATACCATAGGCTAGCTTCTAGGGTTTAGCCTCTACGATCTCGTGGTAGATCAACTCTTGTAATACTCATATTCATCAAGATCAATCAAGCAGGAAGTAGGGTATTACCTCCATAGAGAGGGCCCAAACCTAGGTAAACATCGTGTCCCTTGCCTCCTGTTACCATCCTCCTTAGACGCACATTTCGGGACCCCCTACCCGAGATCCGCCGGTTTTGGCACTGACATTGGTGCTTTCATTGAGAGTTCCACTGTGTCGTTGCTACAAGGTTCGATGGCCCCTTCGATCATCGACAACGGTGCGGTCCAGGGTGAGGTTTTCCTCCCCAGACAGATCTTCGTGTTCGGCGGCTTCGCACTGCGGGCCAACTCGTTTGGCCAACTGGAGCAGATCAAGAGCTACGCCCCTGGCCATCAGGTTAGGTTTGGAAACTTGAATTACACTGCCGATATCTGCGGAGACTTAGTCTTCGACGGATTCGGGCCCATGCCAGGTGTGCCGCACGTTCACGACGAGCACGATATAGCTCTATCGTCGGACGGTGTTCGGGAGATCACGCCAGCAACTACTCCGGCCTCTAGTCCGGAGCAGATCGCGCCATCCGAGGACAGGAGGATAGACTCCGCCACGGAGGCCGCACCCTCAGTGGCGATAGAGCCGAATACTGACCTTACCCTTCACGAGAGCCGTGTCGCCGAACTGCTGGACTCGTCCTCGGCCACGGACTCCGTACCACTCGCGCCCATACCTATCGAATCCGATTGGGCGCCGATCATGGAGTTCACCTCCGCAGATATCTTTCAGCACTCGCCCTTCGGCGACATACTGAACTCATTAAAATCTCTCTCCCTGTCTGGAGAACCTCGGCCGAACTATGTCCGGCTAGAGTGGGACGCGGACGATGAAGAAATTCAATCCCCACCCACCACCCACTTAGTAGCCACTATCGACGATTTAACCGACATGCTCGACTTCGACTCCGAAGACATCGATGGTATGGACACCGATGTCGGAGACGAACAGGAACCACTACCCACAGGGCACTGGACCGCCACCTCATCATATGACGTATATATGGTGGATACACCCAAAGAAAATAATAATGAGGATGCAGCGAAAGATAGCTCCCACGACAAGCAATCAAAACGGCGCCGTAGGTGCCGCTCTAAATCCCGCCTTGGCAAAAACAGCGACAACAGTGCAACAAGAAGCCAAATTGACCCAGCGATAGAGCAGGCTAAGCCAGCGGATGACGAACATAGTGCGGAGTCGCTGTCCGAGCACGGCGACGCCGAGCATCAAGACAACCAACCTGTCTCCGGTCAGGAGAACAGTCCGGACGATGACGAGCGCATCATCCTGGAAGGGAAGCTAGAGCAAGAAAGGCTTATGGCCACTGCAAGAAGTTTGAAGAAGCCGAAACAAAGGCTCAAGTCCGCACTAAACACACTCAATAGTAGATGGAATAAAGTGCTCGAAACGGCAGAAAAGTACGGTGGCAGTCGCCCCACGAAGAGCTACCCAAAGCGGAAGCTGCTGCCGGAGTTCGAACACCATGGCACAGCCAAAAAACAAAACCGCCGATCGGTCGGATCGACGACCTCCTGGCCGCGATAGGGTGGCCAACGAGGCCGCACATAAGTCAGTACATGACCGACGCAAGGACCCGCATCAACGGGAACCAGATGCATCTACGGATCAAGGAAACGCGCTCCAGGACTCAGCCAACACCAAATACCACAACCGTCCGAACACCATGGCACAGCCAAATACGGTGTCGCACACCCCCTATGTTTCTCCGACGAGGTATTAGACCATGAATTTCCAGAAGGGTTCAAACCAGTTAACATAGAGGCATACGACGGAACCACAGACCCTGGGGTCTGGATCGAGGACTTCATCCTCCATATTCACGTGGCTCGTGGAGACGATCTCCACGCCATCAAATACTTACCCCTCAAGCTCAAAGGACCAGCTTGGCACTGGCTGAAAAGCCTCCCCGAAAATTCCATTGAAAGTTGGGAGGAGCTCGAGGACGCTTTCTGGACTAACTTTCAAGGGACATATGTCCGACCCCCGGACGCTGATGATTTGAGTCATATAATTCAACAGCCCGGAGAGTCAGCCCGAAAGCTTTGGAATAGGTTTCTCACTAAGAAGAACTAAATTGTCGATTGTCCGGATGCTGAAGCCCTAGCAGCTTTCAAGCACAGCGTTCGAGACGAATGGCTTGCCAGACACCTTGGCCAAGAAAAGCCGAGAACAATGGCAGCCCTAACAAGCCTCATGACCCGTTTTTGCGCGGGCGAGGACAACTGGTTAGCTCGCAGCAGCACTAGCGACCCAAGCACATCCAAGGCTCGGGACGGCAATGGAAAACCGCGACATAGTAAAAACAAGCGCCAGAATAAAGAAGACATCCCAGACAACACGGCGTTAAACGCCGGATTTAGAGGCTCTCGACCGGGTCAGCGGAAAAGGCCCTCTAAAGGCAACAGAGATGAACCGACCGGACTAAACAAAATTCTAGACAAACTATGTCAGATCCACGGCACCCCCGGCAAGCCTGCAAATCATACCCACAGAGATTGGTGGGTCTTCAAGCAGGCTGGCAAGCTAAACGCCGAACACAAGGGGAGGACACTCCGGCGAGGGCGAGGATCGCCCGCCAAGAAGACACCGGGGAGAAAAAATTCCGCCGAAGTCAAAACAGTAAATGTTATCCACGTGACAAAGAGGAGAGGCAAATACGCACTCCGAAATACACGAGTCATAGAGCCCGTCACCCATGAGTCCTACCACTGGTCGGCCTGCCCGGTCACTTTCGATCGCAGGGATCACCTAATAGGTATCCGGTAGGAAGGATCAGCTGCCTTGGTGCTGGACCCAATAATAAACGGATACCACCTTACACGAGTCCTTATGGACGGTGGCAGCAGTCTAAATCTGATATACCAGGACACCGTCCATAAAATGGGGATAAACCCAACAAACATCAGCCACAGTAATACTACCTTCAAGGGAGTAATACCAAGCACAGAGGCTTGTTGCACGGGCTCTCTATTACTAGAGGTTGTGTTCGGCTCGCCCGACAACCTCCGAAGCGAAAGGTTAACCTTTGACATTGCTCCATTCCGAAGTGGCTATCAAGCACTACTCGGACGAGAGGCTTTCGCCCGTTTCAATGCAATACCGCATTACGCTTTACTCCAACTTAAAATTCCCGGTCCGCGCGGCACCATCACGATACATGGAAATGTTGAGCATTCGTTCGAAAGCAGAAGAAGCATACGGCTGCTTTAACAGCCGAACACTAAACAACCTCACCACAGAGATGATGACGGTCGTTAGGACCGCGGACACGGTTAGGCGAGTCCGGCCAATCCTTGGATAGATATTGGTTCGATGGTTACACCCGTATAGGCGGTACCGGGGGCTTCGCGCGATAATTGACTCAACTTTATCCATCTCGACTTTTTCATGGTTTATTTATAATAACCAAATTTTTTTGCAACAACTTTTCACTAAGCACCTCTCTTTTACAAATGATGATCGTGCTACACCCGTCGAGGTGATACTGCTTGAGAGACACAGTAGCAGAAGTGCAGCAGGACCCGTGCAAAGGTTTCTCTTTAGATTAAGACCTGCGTCAACCTTTTTTTGTCTTTTGTTGTTCACATCCTCCGGATTCTCAATACAACCAAGAAGGATCTCGGCGTCTTGGCATGTGGCCATGTCGAGAATATTGCACGCACTGGACACTATGGGTTCATTATCAAAGGGCATCACCTAAGCCCGATATATGTTTCAAAGACCGAACACCTTAGGGAGTGTTCGCGCGTCATGATTAGGCCTTATATGCATCAGCTCGAATCATGTCTTTGGTCAAATGTTGGGTTTGCTCGGCTCCGTGTTTTGCTACCTTACGTTCCGCTCTATCGGCTAAGGTTGCACCGGAGAACTCTGCAATTGTGCCACAGCTAGCCGGACAAGCTCCTCGAGAGAAAGCGGCGGCTGTCATGATAAAGCGAGAGACTGGTCAACCACTCGATGACTTATCGGAATCTTCGGATTCCTCCGCATTAACGAAGGGCCGTTTCCCGGCCAGGCATGACCACGCCCCGTATTCGGATGAGCGCGGAGCCACCAGGGGCTATATAGTAGCCCCACTATCAAACTCCTATGGCTAAGTGAAATTGTTAAAGCAATATAGTCTGATTGCCTAGTTCACTGTGCTATCACCTCCTTAATGGACCAAGACGTTGGATCAAGTGTGAACACGCGTCTTCTGCGAACACCCCCGCATTATATGCATGGGGGCTGAAGCCGACGACTGCAAACTTTCAGGTTATATACACATATACATAAACGGCCGCACAGGAGGCATCATAATACTTTTAGGCAAAAGTATAAAAATAGCCTTTATATAATTTAGTAAAACATTGTTTCTTAATAGGAATACATGTCATTTGAACATAATATTCTTCGAGCACTGCGCTTCTATTGAACGAGCGCCTTCAAGGACCTCATCAAAGTAGTGCTCGGCAGCTACTCGGCTAATTTCCGAACTAGGAGCTGCAATTGCGGTGGCTTCCATCTCCGCCCAGTGCGTTTTGACACGGGCAAGCACCATCCGCGCACCCTCGATGCACGCCGACCTCTTCATAGCGTCGATGCGCGGCACAACACCAAGGAACTACTGCACCAAGCTGAAGTAACTATTCGGCCTTGGCCCTGCCGGCCACAGGTGATACACAACAGACCTCATGGCCAGTCCGGACAACCTATGGAGCTCGGCCCATTCGGCCATCCGCTCATTCAGAGGAAGCAGATGCGCTGGACCATTAAATTGCGACCAGAACAGCTTCTCCACTTCACGATCCCTTTGATCTTTGAAGAACTCGGCCGCATTAGCAGCACTCGCTGCCAAATCCAGATAGGCGTCTGCAGAACTCCACGGCCGGTCTAGAGGAGCATACTTAGGATCTACGAACTTCATCCGCAGCATAAAGGGCTTCCCAGCCGCGATATCCCCGGCGTGACGCAGCTCCTCCTTCATCACTCTAATTGTAGAGCGGGATTCCTTGGCTGCTACCATGGCCTTCTCCAGCTCCGTAGCCCGCGCTTGGCTTTCCTTCTCGAGAAGCCGATATCGGTCGGCGGCATCACTTAACTCAATGGCCATCTTGGCCATCTTCTCCTTGCTTTGGCAATGGGCAGCTTGTTCGGCCCTCAGCTCTTCAGCCGCCTTTAGAGCGGCCGCATCAAGTCGCCGCGTTAGCTCGGCAACCTCACAAGTTCGGCTAGCCACCGGACCTCCTACCACCCGCATATGAAGACGGCTGGATTATTACCTGCAACTATGATCCTCTGTTTACCGCCGTTTCCGACGGCAACCAGAGTCTCAGGGGCTACTATCTGCACAAGGCACATTTAAAACATGTTGATCTGTCAAAATACCGTCACCGGCGTACCTCAAAACCTTTCAGCAGACTCATAAAGGCTTCATGCAACCCGCTTTCCGCGGATGAAACCCTGTCAACCACCGCGCCCATTAGCGCACGGTGTGCTTCTGAGATAGCTGCCTGCTCTAGCAGATCCTTGATCGTCCAACGCGCATGACAAAGCGGGCCGGACCTTCGGTTGCTCTCTTCAAGAGCGGATCTCGAGGACTTGGTGGCCAAAGAATCACCCTCTGGCCATGCAGGATCGGGAGAAGCCCTCCGAGACGACACCTCGGGGTCGCACGCCTCGTAAGGCGGGATGACGTGGGGAGGCGCTTCGCTCTCCATCATCTCTGGAAGAAGATCCCCCGAAGATGAACTCTACCGAGAAGGGCCACGATCCGGACTACAAGACGGATGTTTCGGTTATTTTCCTTAGAAGTAAAGTAGGATGTTTTTACTATTAAACCCTTTCTTTTACTTACAGCTCGATGGAGGGCTGATCCCCTTGCGGGCACTGTACGGCCGGGATATCCCCTCGGCCAGGACCCTCTGGCGAAGATTTCTTCCCCTGTTTAGAGACTATTGTCTCCGGGCCTTCAGAGGCGGTCCTTTTCCTTCCTTGGGGAGAGGGAGCTTTGGCTTCTTCTCCCCGGTTGTCCGCCTTCGCGGAGGCGTCAGCCTCTTTCTTCCCACCTTTATCCTCCCCTGAGGGCGCTTGGTAGGGCACAAGCTCCAACATCCGGACTAGTACCGGATCCGGTGAGACATCGGGGAGGGGGGCCGGACACCTGATCATCTTCGCCTTTGCAATCCAGTCCTTTTCAAAGAGCGACTTTTCATAATGATGTCGTGATGAATAAGAATACAACGTGTTCGGCCATAGGGCGACTTACTTGGGTATCTGGACGATTGCAGCTCAGACCCGCGTCCTCGGTGGAATCCGGACACATTGCTTGTGGTCCGAAGTACAATTTGTACATCTCCTCGGGCGTTATGCCAAGGAAGTGTTGAATAGCTCGCGGTCCCTCTGGATTGAATTTCCATTAACGAAGGGGACGACGTTTATAGGGCAGGGTTCGGCGAAGTAACATTACTTGCGTTACTGTGACCAGACCAATATCTCTTTCGAGGAGATCTCGGATGCGTCACTGCAGTATGGGCACGTCCTTCACTGGCCCCCAGTCTAGCCCCTTGTTGATCCATGACATTAGTCGTGGGGGGTGACCCGAGCAAAAAGCAGGTGGGGCCACCCATTTGGTACCCCTGGGAGTTGTGACATAAAACCATTCTTGTTGCCATAAGCTAGACACCTCCTGGAAAGAACCCTCGGGCCATGGGGCATCGGCGCTTTTGCTTATTACAGCACCTCCGCATTCTGCATACCTCCCCTCGATCGTCTTCGGCTCCACTTGGAAGGTCTTGAGCCACAGGGCGAAGTGAGGGGTGATGCAGAGAAAAGCTTCGCACACGACGATAAAAGACGAGATGTGGAGAATAGAATCCGGAGCTAAATCATGGAAGTCCAGCCCGTAATAGAACATGAGCCCCCTCACGAAGGGATCCAGAGCCAGGCCTAGCCCTCGAA